>OZ018329.1:116204199-117404199 GCA_963969495.1 Ceratothoa steindachneri | reverse complement strand
AACAAAGTGCTGAACTTCACGGAAAGAAGAATATTCATTGCATGGTTAAACAGAACCTAAGGCTGCGAATATTGTCGAATCAAATATTTCCAGGAAAACATTATTTAAGAGCAAGTCTATCTCGAGGGAGTCTTGGATGGCTGAATAAGTGCACTACCTTATTCTTAAATAAGGAAAACCGTTAAATGTATGTTTCGTCATAGGGAGAGATGTGGTTCAATTCCTGTCGGAATCAACTCCCAGTGTTGGCATCTGGGCAGCTCTAAAGTGATCGAATAATCGTCTAGGTAAAACGAGGCCATACGGTTGATAATCAGGGAAAAATGTTGGACACTAAGGCTCTTCCAACTTTTCCTAATTATCCTATTAACATTTTCGCGTAATAGGTTATAGAAATTGCATTGAAACCGGCAGGGGTAGAGTGATATCTTCACGCTTCAAAAAGTGACAGTAGTAGATATTCGCCAGGTGTCTTGGAGGATGCCCGCCATCAAAGTCGTGTTTAAAAAAACTAATGACAAAGCTAAGCTTCACTCACTTATTAGTCGAAGCATGTCATAATGGAAGTCGTCCCGTTTAGAATCGAGCTCCGTGCATTAAGCAAGAGCAGAACGCGTTTAACTGGCTAAACTTGTCGTGGAAGGGATATTCATATTTGGCGAAATTTTAGTCAGTGGCCTTCAGCAACCACGCGCCATGCATTTAATGCTGGTGTTGTAGCTATAGTCGGAAAGCTGTAACAAGTACAAGTTCGGAGGTGGGGTGAGAGTTTACAGTCCTTTTGTCATAGAGAACTTGAGAGGTGGCTTAAGATAACTTACCTCAAATCCTCATTACTAGCTTCTAAAATTCTGCATGAGGGACTTTAAGTTAAGAGAAAAGAGGCATATCCGCTGGGATGAGTGGTAGCGGCGTACTTCGAAAGAAACGGAAATTAATCCTAGCTCGACCATATTCATCGACGGAAAAAGGGATCTGGCGAGACATAAACCGCATGTACGTATATTGCTTGTGTCTGAGTGCTGTTTCCTACTCGTCGGCTCCCAAGAAAGTGCACGGGGTGCCAAATAACCATAATTTCTAGGAATATTAGTTAGCCCAACGTTGATTGGTCTACTGGAAAATAACTCAACGGCCTTATCAATCGAACTAAACTTCTCGACTTAGACAGAGAATTCAGTCATTTGCTGAAATCCAGACCACCATGCTTGCTCTAAGCATCAACAAGTTGAATTCTTATGCGTCACTGACCAAAAATATTATATAAGAATGGAAAAGTGGTAATAAATACCTTGAAGAACCTTGATAACCTATCGCCATAAATCATGCTGTTTGTCCGCAGAACACAACGACAGATAGAGAAAATGAAATGAAGTGGTTCTCATACAGTGATGCATAACCTCATTCACATTTAGGATACCTCTGTTTAACTCATCGATCAGATTGGCAAAACCTGAGCCCCTGTGATTAATCGTGTATTGCTCGCAAAGGAGATACGTATAATTTATATGCTCTAGCATGAGTAAAGGCCTCGAAAACTGTGCCACGACGCAGGGAATATCCCTCTCATTTTAGTCAGCTGACCCTGCCTTGCCACTGCCTGAAAGGACCTATTTAAACTCTTGACGGGCCGAACTGGTTCTTAAGCTAGACTTCATTTTTGACGGTACCATGTCTCAGAGTCTAGGATTCAGCCTTTGGTTAGGGCGTGAAAGCCGAGCCATTCTGGCTGCTTTCCTTCTTTGGGAGAGAAGCATTAGAAACCCAGAGGACGCTCTCAGAACCACATTTGGTTGCCTTCATAATTTAAGTATAACGATACAGTGAAAGAGCGCGACCGTTTCGCCATACGGGAAAGGGTTACGCATGAGATGGGTACTTAGATCAAGTTTTAGCCGAGAAGGAATGTGAGCTCCTAGTGCATGTGGCTATAGCAAGGGAAGGAAATAAATTCTATTGAAAGGATCCTAATGAATTAATGCGAAATCGACCATGCTCATGGGCATAATAAAGCTACACCAGAGATAGCCAACTAAGGCCTTTAATTATTAAGCGTCACAGGTTACACAGGGCACGACAGGAACCTGTACTTAGTCTCACATAAGAGAGTGAGTCTGAAGCCTGAAGAGCAAAGACCTCCTTCTTCTGGAGGCACATGCCACGATGTTTCGAGGAATTAGCTCTTACTCTCTCAAATGGAAACACGCCCCATACACAATAAGAAGAACCTCAACGGCAGAGTTCTAAATGCCTTGACTCTGAAACAAAACATCATCTTGTACGCAGGGAGCCTGTGACGATCGAACGTAATGTAAAATGCAGTGTTGGCATCCCTCTCCCCCTTCCACTTTAATAATCATACGCACGAGGTTGGAGCCTCCTAATTTTGGCGTGCTATTTAAAGCTATCTTCTAAGGATAAGTACAGGTGTTCACTTGAATAAAAAACCTCCTTCACGAAGTTCATATTAAATGCAGTGTCATCCGCACTGTCAAACTATTGATATTCCAAGGAAAACTAATAATGCCCGCAACAAATGTGGTCGCCACATTCGCCAAGGGCTCCCTTCCACTAAGCTAGTGACTTGCGACTCTCTACCAATCAGCCTAGCTAATGCTATTATCTAATGGATCATATATCCTTTTACTAAAATGATGCCATCAGTAGTGCGAATTAATAAGAAGTGGTTTGAGCTAGCGGACTCGAAAACGGTAGATAGTAGCTTAATGAGGGTCCCCTACTGCACAGAAGCTTAACTATACTCTCTTAAAGATGCGAATCTTGATATAGAACTCACTCTGAACAATTAGGCATATCTTGAATTTGAATATGTCAGCTTTTAAGTAATTCGATCATCATATAGAGAACAATTTGGAATGTGATTTGAGACGATCTTAAAAGGCTTCATAAATCCTAACGTCAAGACTGAATGAGAAAATTTTGCTTAAACAATGACGAAGTTATACTACTTGCGATCCTGAGAAAATGCATTTTTGCTGTACATTCGAAGTGACAGTAGCTTTCAGTACTGCCATAACATGCAAGCTTTACCAGACAAATTGCGGATTCTGAAAGAAAACTCAACTAAATGGCAACTGTTCACTTATAGGTCAAATGGAACTTAAAGTGTCTCCTCCTTTCTAACTACAATATATATGGTGTAAACACATGGGCATTTCGTAAATCAATGAGAGACATTAAAAAGAGTCACAAACACAAAGCAAAATATCTCAAAGACAATTGGATCAACTGAGTTGTTCCAAGATATAATTCTTCTTGCTCAGCAACACAGATACACGAAGTATTCCTGCTCTTTGAGCATATGAGATAGCAGAAATCGAAAGAAGCATTGGCATCCAAGATCTGACCTCAAACATGGTGATCCCTACTTGTTGAAAGAAAGAAATTTATATTTTCACCTCTGCAGATTAAACTGGGTCTCATGAATCAATTCATGAAACATTACCAACTGTAACCCACTGTTTGAATTGTTCCCTTTTAGCATTTCTTGGGGTGTAAATTTAAAAGAATCTAGTTTGTTGTGTTTGATTGGCGCGACAGATTCGGCAGCTCAGCAAAGATGAACATTTCATTGGAACAATTTTAGAAATTTAAAAGATTAATTGATTATTTATCATTCAAAACCAGATAGAGAACTTTCCTGGAAATATGCACACAATCGAATAATTAAAATGAAATTATCCGGAAACTATTGTAGATCTTTCAAGAACTTGTATGAAGAAGGAGGATCAAATTGCATTTTCGACATTACCTTGTTGCTAACGTCCTAGAAAATATTGGTGAATTCAAGGATAAGGAAGATGAACGATTCCAATAAGATATGCAGGACATGAAGGAAGGGTATCAGGCCAAATGTGATTTATTTAGTGGGAAAATTTAAAGCTTTGGGCGTTTTGCCCATCTTAAGGTTGTCAAAAGGAAAAAATAGAAATTTGATTTATTCTTGATCTTAGACTTAATAGGAAATCTTATGAAATGTTTGAAAGCGAAGAAATATTCAAAAATTTTCTCACGTGGAAAGGGTCGCTGAAAAATTGTACGTCCTGGCATTGAGAGGAAAATTACTTACCCCTCCCCTCTCTTCCCTCGCCTCAAGGACCTCTAGAATGGCTTCGCACAACCACGACATGCACTATAATCATCCCATTTCGGGTCTGGCAAGACTAACATTGATTAAACCCCAATATTTCCCCTAAGAGTTGATATTTAATTTCACTTCATATACGAAAGTAGAGGAGCATCGGCCAAAATCCAGAAGGTGCCTTTAGAACTAAGTGAAAGACGCTCTGAGAAGAATCGTTCGAATATGCGGCTTAATTCCGCAGACCTCACCCTACCCTCCTCCTTGCCCTACCCCCAGTGAGGTGGTGAAGTATATATGCCGATAACTGCAGAAGAACAAGGAAGATTGAGTTTGCAATCGAGACGATGAAGTCCGGCTAAGTGCCCGCAACTCTACGAAAGGAACTCAGAAGTAGCTCATGCTGAGCCATTTCCTGGTGGTCACACCAAAATTTAAGTTACCTTGTATTGAGACAAGCTGAACTACCTCTCCTCATACGAACCGCCTATCCCGGGTTACAACAAAACGCAAAGATAGTCCTCGCCATTGAGGAATACCTCAAAGTGAACTTCCTCAGACACTCCCCCTTCGTCAAAGGATTCACTCGCTTGCTCATCGCTTGGCAGTGCGAAATATTCCAAGATTAATCAGAAGAAGGGATGAAACATACTTTCCCAGTCCCGTTGGTGAAATCATCTTACCAAGACAACGTACTTAACGCCATCCGTCGCCCGCACCGAAATTACCTGTGGCTTTAAGACTATCCACGCACCAGACAAACTTCTGGAGTGTCTGTGAATACGCCCACGCGCCTGCCACAAACAAACATTCTGACGGCTACATAAAAATTGAGGCCAAGGTCAGTTTTTAAAGGTAAATAAATGCCATTATCTTTTTTTTTAATGTCAACTAGCGTTCAATATTAAAGTGAGCTTTGGGTGAACAATTACTGTATATTTGATTATGTAATTTAGTAAGTCTCGCTTAAACTCGTTTAATTCATAACTGTGTAGTTTGTTTTGTTAGATTTCATTTGTTGTTCATGGTGTAATTAAAAATCTATTTTCTTATAAGTATTTAATTCAATCCTTGAAACGCTGACTGAGCATGGTACTAGAAACCCTCAAAGAATAAAAATAAGGTATTAATAATAAAATATAGCACTCTTCGAGAAAACTTAATCAAGGAGTTTGTGAAGTACGTAACAAACCTATACGTACGTACCGCACCATTAGGTCTTTGAAATTCAAACCGTACTCCAATCAAAATTAATGCAAAGCAAAATAAAATTTCATAGAGTGAGAAAGATTAAAATAATACTCATTAAAAATAATAAAAAAACTATCAAAAACAGAGAAGCTAAAATTATGAACAAATAAAAACTACCAACAGGGCTAAGAATGACAAAAGAATATTAAACAGAGACATACTTAATCTTTGTATATATCAAGGTAAAAACTCTACTGAAAGACATAAAATGCACAAAAAACATCCTAAATAATTAAAGCATGATGTAGCAGCTTACAGCTGAAGTTCGATTGAAATCAGGGAGTGAAGAAATTATTACCCGAAAGCTTTGAAGAAAGATAAAGTTTCTGATAATTTCTTAGTCAAAAAGTTGGTTTGTTGTTGACAGAAGTGATTTTAATTAGAAAATGTGCAGGTGAATCACCTTTTTATTAAGGTTGATATAGGAGATGGTCTTTATAGGTAGAGATTCCCAAAATTCTTAGACTATATTCATCATTATTGCGGCATATAATTTTAAATTTCTCAATAAAATCTTCTGTCTTATCTTACTTTGAGAGTCCCTGATATTTCTTTCCTAACATCAAAGGGAATCTTCTAAGCAAAGGTACGAAAGAGGTCTCAAACAAAGCCTAATTGAGACCCAAAAACAAGCATAAGGTTTATTGCTTAATAAGGGCAGTAAATTAGGCAATGAATCCCTTTTCCCCTTACAGCTCCTTAAAGCATGTAACTGGCACTATAAAGGGAATGGTAATTAGCACTTTATCCGCTGAAATACATTTTATCACGTAGCTTAACTTCACTTAAATTTAAACTAGTGTTGCGACCCTATTCTTCCCTAGTCTTGTATCATGAGATACCCTGATCCTCACAACCTCCCATTTTTTACATTCTACCAGCAATACAATGCAATTGCCCTATATTTTAATTAAGATCTTTCTTAAGCAAATTATTTAACTGAGTTTTCGTATACTAATCCACTTTCTTCAAAAAGAGACGAAATTTTATTGATCATAATTATTTATTTAGTCAAGAACTGCACGTGAATTAATAAGCTTTTGCTATAAGTCCCTACTAAAATTATTTTATTAAGAAATGGTAGTTTTTTTCTGTTTTGCTGAAATCGTCTACGGTGTTTACTTACTTAAATTCTATTTGCCAGTATGTAATTTAAAATATGTTGTTCCACAATTTACAATACCTATCCTAAAAATAAACTGAAATAGATTCATAAAGTTGTTATGCTTGTGCCTTAATTTATAAGGTTGAAGAGCTTGGTCTCGTCGAAACTTACCACTCTTATCGACAGATGTTCTTATCGGCCACTTCTGCACCTGAAGCTTCTAATATGTACGTTGAACTCTTAAACCTTCCACCTTTCGAAACATTCGATGATCACGATTACACTAGCTCTAATTATTTAACCTTCTTTTGTGAGGTATAGTTGCATATTTGTTTTTTTAAGCGCATATAAACCACAACAATGAAATGTATATATGAAAAAAACATAAAAAGACAAAAAAATAATTATTACCGCCCAAATTTCTTGTTCAATACTATTATGGATGATTCAGACGGATAGCTTTTATTTCCAAATATTTACTAAAAATATCTAAAATTTTAGCAAAAAAATAAACTGCAATGGATTTAGAAAGTTTGTAATGCCTGTCCTTTAATTTCTTTGACCGGAGCACAATGTTGCGCCGAAATCAACGTTCTGTCTCAGATGGTGATCCGTTCATCCCTTTTGTCCCTCCCACCCCCCTTATTGAGGTGATTTGGTCCTCATCACATTCCGCATCGGATTCGAAAATTAGGGAAGAGGAATTCACTTATCTGGAGACACTAGATCTTCAACTTCTGATTCTTCACATGAAGGTATTTCCTCTGCACACACCTCACCTCTGAACTTTTCAAAATCTTCTTTATAAAAAGGCGTCCGAATTTAACATTACCAATTTTTTTACCAGCATTTGGCCCTAATCTAATCTTAAAATATTAAGTTGTCAAGAAATGAATGTATTTTTAAAAAATAAAGTTAAATCATTTAACATAAAAATAATATTCATTGAACGATGTAGTTTCTATCATAAAAGACAATAATTCCCTGCCATCGTTTAACTACTCATGGGATACGATTCTTGAAGAAATAATTAGGTTGTGATAAAATAACTATATAATTTGTTATAATTGCCACCTCTTACATGTCATTATAAATGTCGAGGTTTGCATGTGAAGACTCGCTCGGCACAAGGGCGCATACTGAAGCACGGGCAGATAGCCGTTTGAGGCCGCCTGTGATATGTTTTGGGGCAATTAAAGAAGGAGGGGACAGCTTCTTTGATTTAAATACAGAGTGCGATTTATGGTTGACTGGGATTTAGCTACTGGCTTACCAAGTTGCAGTTCAAAGGATATATAATTAACAAGACCTTAAAATATAATTTTAATATATATAATTAATAGGGCAATATATATATATATATATATATATATATATATATATATATACAAAAATGGGAAAAAACAATTTAGTCGATGAAGATAGTTAATTGGTTTATGACAATATATAATTAGACCGAGTTAATTGGGAGGAGCAAAATAAGTGTTAACTAGAACAAGAGATATTAAGAACGATTAAGCGGGAAGTCAATTCAAAAGTGGATGCGGGTGATGATTGACGGGTTAGTAATCAAGTAATTACAACACAAGATCGCTTTACCTTAAAGCGTGATGGTGATCTAAGGGTGGAAGACCAACGGCACAGGTCTTCGAGAGGATACTTTGGGTAAATGAAATCTTAAACACGAAAAGGTTCTGCGGTTCGGCAGGGAGTCTCAGACATGAAGCAACGAGAGTCTTGAAGGGGGTCCGAGATGAGGGGGCCACACAGTTCGTGGGAAAGGTGTCTCGATAGTTTTTCACTAAACAGGGGCCAAAGTTTCACTAAGGGAGATCTGCTGATGAGATTTTAACGACCAGGTTGCAGAACTTCGCGGGGGAGTAGACAAAAACGTCTGAACGTGTGAATGGCAGACTCTTAATCTCCTCGAGGAATGATGGACTCAGGGTTAAATAGATAGATAGCCCCAGGGTATGGCATCAATCTATCGAAACTTAACTTGAGGTAACGAGTCGGATCGGACAGCGAAGTTCTCCTCATGATATGGGGGTAGGGTTAGTACGGCTGCGCTCGCGCGGAAATCTCCATGGCTGAGAAGCAATGGGGTGAGAGCTCAGCGTTATCGTGGTTGAGACGGGAGCGAGGAGCGTTGAAAAGCAAATACAGCTGCGTTGGGTGACTCAGCGCGGGACTGCTCCCTTCTCGAAGAATCTAAACTTCCCACACCAAGAAGCACGTGGTTTATTGAGGAGGAGATGAAACGGGTATTCTGATGGGGCTTCCTCTCACGCTGGTCCTTCGAGGACATCCCCTCACAGTAAACTTTACCATTTGATGATGTTGTATTGTCTTAAAATAATAGTAATGGGGTGTAGCCAGATCGGGTGAATATATAGGATAAACGATTTCTTTCCAACATAACGTGCAGTGAGTGGCCGAATATTGCCATGAAGGAGAAGGATAGCGATTCATTTGAAGAGTGAGGGACCTTTTGGTTCAAGAGGTTCATTTACCGGTGCAATTGTTAAACAATTAGGGTTGTAGTGACAGTTTGCTTATTATTATTTAGCTCTTACTGAATAACATCTTTCGCATTCCCCCAAAGGCAATGAATATCCTTCTGATGTTGAATAAAATCTCTAAGGGTAGGAATGTGTGTTTTTAATCCGATCAAGTCAATCTCTTTGGGGCTTACTATGATAGTAAAGATACGCACTTTTCCTCTTCCCTTGCAATTCTGTCTAGGAATCGCTCACGGTCATTTCCTCACAATACGAATAAAAAAATATTCCTACGTTGTAAACGTTGTCCTTCACATTGTTCTTATTCCATCTAAACACAATTTTCTTAGCTTAATATATGATTTTGTATTTCTAGCTTAAAATAGGCAATATCTTTATGAAACTTGAAGTAAATTTGGAACGATTTTAACAACTCTAAGAAACATTATATGTCTTCTTAAATTCACAATAATTCGTTAACAACCTAATATTTTAAGATAAGAATGATCAGAATTACAATAATTTAAAGTATTTGGAAAGAAAATCGAGAAAGGGAAATAAATTATTAAGGTTTCATCAAGTGGCAAACAATACATTATTGTGACAAGAAGTTGAATATTTTAGACAAAAATCATAATATTGGCATTTAATCTTTTGGGGTGGTGGCGCAAAAGAAAAAGAGAAAAAATGAGGGTTTCCTGAGGAGAGTGTTAAAAAATGTTAAGGAAAATAAAATATCAAGAAGGGACAAATTTCAAGAACAATCTATTTATATTTTACACGAATTGAAAGCGCAATTGCATCGAAGCCGCTGAACTCAGAAAATTACTAAGGAGAGATCTATTTAGATACATTAATTTGATTATTTTACATAAATTTCAAGAATTTTCTTTAGTAAAATGAGTGTTTACATCCTTAGACTTTTTAAAAAATTAATGCTCCAAATTAACAGTATTACAAATCTGTCCCCCGTAAGGGGCGCGGAGATTTGCCATTCTGGCTGCCGTGCTGACGGGATCCAGCGCTCCGACCGGCCCTAGCTTAGCCCCTCTTCCTTTCTGTAGATAGCCTTTATTTATCCCCTATTGGGTCGCTTTTCATACAACCTCTACCACAACTTTCTCTGGTTAGCTTCTAATTTCACAGGGTAGATGCTGAACTTCTTCTCAGCCAACCGTCCCAGATCGGGGCTGAGAGGGGAGAAAACAACGTTCCCTATCCCCTGAGTTCCGGTTCGGGATGGGTTTTTTTAAAACCTGCTATATCCCCAACCATACCTTTCTCACATCCCTTTTCGTTTCCTCTTCACACTCAGTTTTACGCCGCGTCCAAGGTGGAGCCGCCATGCCAATCAACTGCCCAGGCCACCAGGCGGGAGGGGTGGTCCTAAATAGCGGTGCCTGGCTTTGCCAGGCCTGTAAGCATCTCTTGCAGTGCGGGCAACTGCGGAAGGGGATGGGCTATTGCGTCTCCTGCTAAAAATAGGGTCACCATGCCCATGGATGAGTAAAAAAAGCAAACCCTTTTAACTCCCCCTGAGACAACGACGGAGCCACCCACAGTCAACTCCAGCGAAAAATTGCTCCAAGGCCGCACACGACAAGTCTTAATCGTGTGTGGCCAAGTTTGTCAATTGTGGGGGGCCGCACCCTGCTTCTTTGAAGCAATGTGGTGCATATCTCCTTGAGAAAGAAATCCTGGTCATTCAGGCCCAGGATCGACTCTCATTCCGCGATGCCAAGGACTTCGTCCTGGAGCGCTCGGCTCTGCCTGGGACATCATATGCCTCAATAGTTAGAAAGGTAACCTCTGCTCCTGGTTCATACAGGCCAACGAGCCTGTTTTCTCGCCCATTCGGAGCCCTTCTGGAGGATTTACTCAACCCTGGTAAAGCTAGTGGCAAAAATGATTCATACCCAGCTCTGGCGTAAACCAGGGCTTTCCCCTCTTCATCCAGCGTGAAGGTTTCCCGTAAGGCAAAACGGCCACGCGCTTCCACTAAGTCGTTAGAATTACAGAGGGCAAAACCCTTGAAGTTGGTCGTAAGGCCATGTTCCGGTGTTCCTAAAGATGTCCCCCGCAAAGAGGACAGCAACAAAAGAGCTTCGGCCCCTTCGTCCACGACTAGTGGTGGAGCGAGTGGCTCCAAGACAGTGGTTCTTTGAAAAGATGGCCCCCCGCCTCCGAAGCCGCAGCGCTCGCCTAAGGTTTCGAGGCGGAGGAAGGAAAAGACTCGCATGGCTAACCCAACCTCCCCCAATAAGGCCTCAAAAGCGACAGCGCCTTTAGAGCTTTGTCCGGCCAACAGTGCTCGGGGTTATGCCTCCGGGAAGAGTACGGCCATTCTTGTGAGGGTCTTCACTTCGAAGAGGGACCCTTCGTATCCTCCGAGCTAGGCCTGGAGGGCATATTTCTTCAATGGAATTGCCGGGGACTCCGAGCCAACTGGAAGGAGCTGCGTAGGCTCGTATCTTCCCGTTACCCGTTAGCTATCTTTCAGCAGGAGACCCTGCCAGGCGCGTGCACCTTGCCTGCCCTCTTGGGGTATAAGGGTCTTGCGACACCACCAGCATGAGATGGCAGGGCTGGAGGATGCGCGGTTTACACCCGAAAAGATGTCTCTGTTCTTCCTTTCTCTTTAGATACCTCCTTCCAGGCAAAGGGTCCGCTTCCACGCCCTATCCCCTCTGATTGAAGTCAGCGGGGCTCTGCGGGCACTACGCCTGTCTTCACGGCCGAGCTGGTGGCAATGCACCACTCGGTACGGGAGATTACGCGACGTGCCTAGTTCGGATACCTGAGTGTGATCTTTAGCGACTCACAAAGCGCCCTGAGTGCTCTCGAGGCATTGTAATCTCCGCATCCCCTGGTTTTTGATATCCCTGATGCCACGGTTTTAGCCACTGAGACAGATGTCGAGATTATATTCTGCTGGGTTCCTGGACATGAAGGAATTGCGGTCAATATGCGCGCCGATTAGGGCGTTAAAGATTTCGCGTTTCGCTCTTCCTCACACTGACTACATGGCAGGAATACCGGAAGCTCTTCGGACTGCTTGGCAAAGAAGTTCGGAGACGGTCGAAGGGAACTTAAAGGTGCGTGCCATTGCACCGCAACTGTTCCCATGGAACTATCCATCAATGCCGCAATGGTTTCAGGTCGCTCTCTGTGATCTCCGAATCAGACACACTCGTGTGACGCATCGCAATTTGATGGAGCGCTCGCCTGCGCCCTATTGTGACGACTGCGTCGTCCCCAAAACTATTCGTCACATTCTTGTCGAATGTCCCAGTCTGGGTGATCTTCGCGCACTTTACTTGTCCGAGTACCGGGATGAGCGGGGTCGCTACCGCCTGTCCCTTATACTCGGGACAAGTGCGTGCACATTGACTGGTGGATTGTTGACTTTTGGGGGAAGGCCGGCCTTCTCCCTATTATTTAAGCAGGGTTTGATTTTTTGTTTTGTTTTGTTTTTTGTTTCTTTCCCTTTAAGTTGCACGCTCCTGCACTGGGTTGACCTCCCCCGACGCAGGAGCTTGCTTCCTTTCCCCCTTTTTGGAGTGTTTTTCGTCTCTTTGATTTGATTTTAAAGTAGCCTAGAACTAGGCCAGTTTTAAATCGGCGACTAATGCCCAAGTAGGCAGTCGTCACATGAGCTCTTAAAAAAAAAATTACAAATTTGTCACATTTCAATTTTGCAATAAATATATATATTAAATAATCACATTCTGAAGTGAAATAGAGTCCAAATACTACAATTAATAAAAAAATATTTGTTTTTAAACTCTATATAGGGTTAAACACTAAATTTACTAGTAGATCATACGAGAGAGAATCCGGTACATCAGTTAAGATTCACAAGAAAACTGGCTTCTATTCGCCTCATACTAAATTGATTATGAAGTGAAAAGTTTCAGTTAAATAAATTATGACTCTACATGAATTAAAGCTAGAAAAAATGCTAGCGCCTACTAGAAATAACATTCTCTACCTTATAAACCAAAGGCTTAAATCTGGGAAAGACTAAAAACTATTTTCCATCTAAAATATCATAAGAATAGAAAAATCAGTAAGAGCAGTATCTTAAATATGTTTAAGAATACCAACGATATATATTACTTTACAATGTAACTTACAGAACTGAGTTCTGAAGTTAATTCTTTACAATATCCTTTCCTACATTTATTTGTACCACACCTCTGATTTAAGCCTATTCTCTCTTTCTTTAATTAGCTAAAACGGTGTCTTAAAATCTTTGTAGGTTTCTAATTGTGTAAGCCAGAAATAAAGATAAATAACGAAGAATGAACAAAATATGAAAACAACAACTAATGGTCATTTGAAACAACGTCTTATTAGTCTGTGCATGGGGATTTTTTTCCAATTATAGAATACTCCTACACAAAATTAATGGTGAAAAAGACCAATATATATATATATATATATATATATATATATATTAGATTTTGCTTGCTTATTAAGGTTTTTATAATTGGAACCAGGCATATAATAATTTTTCTTGATTTTTCTTATCTGTTTAGCTCATTTGATCCCCCTCAATTGATCATATTATTTTAGATAAAATCTGATTAAGTTAACTATTTTTTAGTAGATGATATTATTTTTTTTTAAATTTATTTTCCTCCTAAAAGTGTGTCGTATTACAGTTAACTGTTAACCATAAATATCATTTAATAATTTCAGCAGTTATATTCGGATAATAGGACCATCCCTCTAATTTCAACAAAATGCATATTTCTATTTTGGTCTTATTAAGCTGACATGACCGTATGCTACTACCGTTTAAATTCAAAAGGGTGTTTAACCTTTCCCAGGAACTGTATTTCTCAGTGGCACAAGAATAATAATAATAAGTCCTTTGTAATGCGCACTTCAAGGCCTGAAGCCTTCCCAGAGCGCACGTTGTGCTGAGATGAGAATGGATATTGATTGGAAATTCAAGAGGGGGAGAAGGCAATTCTGAAAAGATACTTTTCAGGAGACGCTTCAATGTGATAAGAGAGGAAGAAAACCTGATTTCAGCAGGAAGAGCATTTCACAAATTAGGGGCACAGATTGAGAAGGAACAGTCCCCCATTGAGCAGAGGGATGAACTAGGAATATTCAAAAGAGGTTTATGTGATGACCAAAGAACCCGAGGGACATGGCGTGGCGAGAGGGCAGAAGAAAGGTAAGACGGAGCTTTGTTGTTTAGGGCCTTAAATGTGGAGAGAAGTATCTTGAAGTGAGTACGGGATCTGACAGGGAGCCAGTGCAGTTCATGCAGCAAGGGTTTTGAAGGGAGAGGAGCGAGGGCGACGGAGGAGAAGCCCGGCGGCATAGTTCTGTACAAATTGAAGGGGCCCGAGAGAGGAGGATGGCAGATTCCCACCAGATAGTTACAGTAGTCAAAGCGTGAGGTGATGAAGGCATGAACAGCAGTCTCAGGAGTGTGGCGATCAAAGTGAGAGCGAATGCGAGAGAAGTTACGAAAGAAACATAGAGAGGATTTGCTGAAATTGTGGATATGAGGCTTAAAAGAGAGATGCTCATTAAAAACAAAACCCAGATTCCTAACGCAGTCAGAGAAAATTATAGTATTACCGTCCAGAGTAAGCGAGGGAAAAAAAGATTTAGATTTTTTGAAAAGAGCAGGGGTGCCAACGAGGAGGACCTCAGTTTTGGAGTGATTGAGCCTAAAGAAGTTGGTAGAGAGCCAGTCAGAAATGGAGGAGTAGGCAGCCAGGAGGTCAGGGATAGAGTAGGCAAGAGACGTAAAGGATGAGGAAACGAAAATTTGAGTGTCATCAGCATATAGGTGGAAGGATAGACCAAGATTACGGAGAAGGAAACTAAGAGGGAGAAGGTAGACACGAAATAGTAGAGGACCAAGGACAGAGCCTTGTGGCACTCCAAAGCGAATGGGGGTAGAGTCGGATCAAACGTCGTCAATTACAACGCATTGGGTACGAGACGAGAGGTAAGAGTGGAAAACAGTCAAGCACGGTGCCTGATATGCCGAGGAAAGAGTGGAGACGATCAAGTAGGACGGTATGGTCAATAGTATCGAAGGCCGAGGAGAGGTTGAGTAGAACGAGGATGGAGGCACAACCCCTGTCCGCGGCTCTTCGTAAGCAATTGGACACATTGAGAAGGGCGGTTTCTGTATGAACAATTGATGAAGATAGAACCTGAAAGTACCTTTACCCTAAGAGCATAGACACTATTGCAGGAAAAGCCTTCGATAATCCTAAGGATGAGAGTGTATGTAGCATAAAAGTACAATTCAATAAATTTGTTAACAGATTTTATACGATTATTTAAAGATGACGTTAATTGAACCTGTGGTATGTACTGGTGGTACAAAGTGCCAAAATAAAGTCTAAAATCGTGCCTATTTGCCAATTGTTCATTAGTACTTCGGGAATATTAAAAAAATGAATTAATCGCATATATTGATTTGATGGAGGATCAAATTAATTTCATATTCTGGAAATTATTATACAACACGGCAGGCAAGATTTTCCTATATAGGGGCGATAGTAAAGCAGGAGTAAAGCTACTGCTACAACTATTCTGGCTTTACTTCTTCTAAACGTATCCCTTCTACTCTTTTTAACATTTTATACATGTTCTTTCTGTTCTATTATCTTTGCAACGAATAATTTTATAGGCTAGTCCCTGCCCACCTTTTGTCCATTTATATCATGTCATGATTGTATAGGTGGAAGGGGATAACATCACTATCTCGGTAAAGGGGTAATGGTATTAGACATGCCTGCTTTCTTCCTTCCAGCTTTCCCTTAATTCTTTATTTGCATCACTTTTGTTTATGCCTAAAGCTGGGTGCACGCCAAGCCGTGGGTGCTTAATCAACAGGTGAGGAAACTGGCCTCATCTGGTGTCAATTGGATAGGGTTGAATGGGTGAGCACTTAACTTCGCAACCAAGAAGAACATTTGGACCAAATTACATGCAATGATTTACTTAAATAAATAGTACCAGGAAGGTGTCTAATGGTTAGGAAAGGAAGAGTCTTCTTATTAAGAATACCACGCCTCAAGGTAGAGATTTTCTCTACAAAAGATACTTCTGTTAAAATGGATTCCTCTTTACAAATTTCCCGTCCCGGGAGCTCCTTTCAAGCACCCCCGCAACGTTTATCTTGGGGTTGTTTCGATCACAGCTTTTGCTTTCATGGCCAATGCTAAATAATAAAACACAAAGTGAGACCGGAGACCCTCTGAATCAAATTAGAAATACCTTTCGTGGCAGATATTTTGGGGGTTGACTAAACCTTTGCCCCCAGGCTTGTTTACTACTTTAAAGCGGATGTTCAAATCAAAACCTGGTGACCATTTCCTGTTACCTTCCCTCTCAAGCTTGGTCCGGGGAAAGTTTCAGAGAGAAACTTTCCATTTCGTTTTATTTCGAAAATATTTGACAATATTGTGCCACTTGTTCCAGACAAGATGTCAAATGCAGAGCTACATAGACATATAAACTTTAACTATTAAATATTGCGTCCTTGAGAGAAAAATTCGCACACATGCACTTTGATCTAGTTGACCTTTTTCCTCGTTGATCAACCAAAATATATACCAACATGCATCGACTGCTTGACCAAAATATTCAGAAGCAATTCGAATCACAGATAATACATACATACGAGAACAGTTCAATTAATTGTATAATGAAACGATCATTTTAGTTAAAAACATATATGATCACTATTCGACGCGAACAATTTTGTGATACGCTGCAGAATGAGTTGATGATTATTCTGGCGCCAGAATATATAAACAATGTTAGAGGACACTTAGTGCAATACACTATCGAACAGGAGCGCCAAATATAAAAATCGTCAATGTTTCGAATTGTAATGGCACACTGTTAAAAAATTGCTCTAGATTATTCCTTTAATAACTCGTGAGGCCTCCTCAGATTTTCAACTGCGTGTTAGTTTATGCCTTTTTGTTTGAGTAAATGATCAATTTCTTCCCCAAACATATATAGAAATTCCCAAACAAACATTAGCCAGCGTAAATATATTAAAACGATACATGAATCACCTCTGGCCCACACCCAAATGCGAGCAGCAATAACGAACATAAGTCCTCGGAACCGTTCTTGCAAGCAAGAAAATACAATTTTAAGGCTCAAAACGAAAGGTAAGTCCCACCCGATCGCAATGGTACGGTTGAATCCGGCAAAACTCGAGAAATAATCAAGATGATCTCGAAGCTTTATATCCAGTGTGCAGAAGATATGTGGTAAAATTAACAAAGTATATGATAAAATAATCTCTTATAATTTTCTACGCGTCCATAGCATTAACAAGCTATTTTAACACGGTCTATTGTACAAGGTAAATCGCATTTGTTGAATTATGAACTATGAATTCAAGATTCAGATTGGCTAATAAGGTGGTGTGGATGAGGTTTTCCTTCCATTGTTAGAATTTTACCATTCAGGTGGGGATCCTTTAATCGAGTTCGACTAATCATTTCCTTTTGAAATGAAAGAAAACGGCAAAGGAGTGGCTGGAAATTAATACCGTAATTCAGACTAAACCTACGATAACAGGATATCATGCAAACGAGAACCTCCATTCTTGCTGAGTCTTTAAGGAATCCTTTTTTTGCAGTCACTTTTTCGAGTGGTAGAAGAAGCGGACTGTATCATTCCCTGCTTTCCACTAACCGTACCATCATTATAATTTTCCAAATGTGTCAAAACGCGTTTAGCTTAGATACCCCAAAGAATTATGTTTAATTCCTCGTTTTCTCTTAACACAGCAAGAGATTTAATGTATAAGGTTACTGTTTGGAATAGACCCTTTTGGGGGTCTGCTAGAAAGGGGTGCCTGAAACTTGATATTTCCTGGTAGCGACTAGGGCGTCTCCCAGGGTGCTATAAGAAGCGGGCGGGATTATTCATTGCTTTCCACTAGGCGCACCATCTGTTATAATTTTCCTAATTTTCAAAAAGTGCTTAGGATAGATACCCAATTAAATTATGTTTAAATTCTCCGTTTTTTCATAAATACAGTGAGAAATATAAATTATTAACTTTACTGTTTAGAATGGACTTTTATAGGGTTCGCTAGGTACGGGTGACAGGAACTTTAGCCTGATCGTGACTGAAGCATCCCCCATGGTGCAATAAGAAGGGTACGGTATAATTCAGTGCTTCCCACTAACAACATTATCTCTTATAATTTGCCAGGCTTATAATACAATAAGATTTGATATTAAATCATTGTTTTTTGCAGATAATTGTAAATACATATATCTTCGTAAAACATTTGAGAAATTTTCGAGAATGTTTCCAGAGATGACTAATGCGAAAAGTTTTATGATTTCCGTTTTTAATATGACTGAACCTTTTACCCTGCCTTATTAGCATGGGGTGTTTGAAAACCCTTGCTTTTTATAGTCCTGCCTTTCATAGATGTCTTTAACTATATCCGTTTTCTCATTAGTAGCTTTATGATTTTTTATATTGAACACACTAAAACATCATAACAGTCCTGTGACAACACTTGTGCTCGGAAGACGTCATTCCTCCGTGTGGGGTATGCAAATTCCCCATGTACTAACCAAGTATATGTGCAATATTTATTTAGTTTGTTTCATTTTCTGAATAAATATAATTTTAGTACTTTAATTAATTAGAATATAAGCGTTTTTTTATTTGCGTTTATTATTGTGGGTTTAGTTTATTGAATTTCTATCCTTTAATGTGGTAAAATGGATGACTTTGAAAAAGAGACGAAGTGACGAACTCTAAGCGTGAGGTAACGAAGGCATGAATATCAATCTCAAGGCCTCTTCGATCAAAATATGATCAAACACGTGCAAAGTTGCGGAGGAAACCAAGGGAAGACTTACAGATACGATGGATGTGGGGTAGAAACGAGAGTTGCTCGTCGAAAATAGCACCAAGATTACTGACTGTAACAGAGAAGGCGACATTGGTTATTCAAGGGTAAGGAGGGGAAGAGAGCTTTAGATTTATCCACCATCAAAGCGGTACCAACAAGGACGACTTCAGTTTTATCGTGTAAAATTCGACAAAGTTGGCAGACAGTCATTTATTTATGGAGGTGTAGGCTGAAAGGAGCTTGGTAATTGATTGACAGAAGGAAACAGGGGATTAGGAAAGGTATATCTGTGTGTCATTAGCATAGAGGTGGACTGACAGGTGCAAATCGTAAAGCAGGGAGCCAAGAGGAATTAAGGAGATGCGAAAGAGGAGGGAACCAAAGACTAAGCCCTGAAGCACCCCAAAAGGAATGGGCGCAGGCTCATAGGAGAGGTCATCGAGCGCGACTGACTGAGTGCGGGGAGGAGAGGTATGAGTGGAACCAAGCAAGTGCAGGGCCCGAGAAACCACGGAAAGTTAGAAGACGATCAAGGAGGACAGTGTGCTTGATGGGATCGAAAGCAGAGGAGAGGTTTAGGAGGAATAAAATAGACGTACATCCCCTATCGGCAGTTCTACCTAAACCATCGGAAACATTAAGAAGAGCAGTTTCAGCAGGGTGCTTTGTTTTAAACCCCGATTGGTACATTTCATCGAAATTGCAGTTAAAAATGTGGTCATTAAGGAGAGAGAAAACCACTCTCTCGAGGATCTTAGAGAAGAATGCAAGTTGTGAGATAGGGCGATAGTTAGATGGTTCAGAGGGGTTAAGGTGTTGTTGTTTAAGGATAGGACGAATTGAGGCATGTTTGAGAAGGCATGTTTAAGAAGTGTTAAAGAGATGAAGAATCAGTGGGAGGGCAGTAGGGAGAATTTGGTGGAGGAGTTTTGAGGGGAAAGACGTCCTTAATGGATCCAGATTTGTTAGAGCGTGATATCAGGGTAGTTACTTCCTCAGAGGACGCTCTAGTGAGGATGTTAAGCGGCAATGGAGTATGGTCGGGGAGAACAGCATAGGCTTGTTCAGACTACTAGGGCAGTACGGCGCAAAAATTTCTAACTTTATCAGAGAAAATTTTAGAAAGAGTAGAGGGGTTGATGGGAGGAGAGGTGGGTAAAATGGGGCTTGGCAAGGAAAGACGAGAGAAGAGACGAAAGATAGTCCGAGGGTCATTGTTGCTTTCAGACAAAAGTTTGCCTGAATTAGCCTCACGCGCTGATTTTAATTATGAAGAATAAGTCGAAGTAGTAAGGCGATAGGCAAGTGAAAGGAAGGGCGAGTCCTGCCTACGGGAGCGTGCTTTACGAAGGAACCGTTTTTAGGCAAATAAGGACCTCCTTGAACGAAGGAGTTCCATGGTGAACCAAGGGGAACGGTGTTGGCAGTTTGAAGAAAGAGTGATAAGTGGGGCGTGCATGTCAAGGCAGGCAAGTAGTAATTGATGCAGTGAGTTTAAGGTTTGGTCAGGTGAAGCACAAGTATCAATATGGTATAGGGCAGAAAAAACATTGTTAACGAGGGATGTAGTAGGTGGTAGGGAATACTGTTACTGCTAGATTAGATATATGGAGGTTTGAGATGATTGAGGCAAAGATATTACCAAGTATACGTATTTGTTGGAGATGACACATGTTGTGTAAGCGAAAATAGGTCGATGATGTCAATTAATGCGCGAAAAGTCTCATTGTGGCTAGGAAGATTGAAGTCACCGAGAATAAGGAGAAAACCAGTAGATGATACGTCGCAGAGTGGGTTACTGAACTTCTTGAGAAATAAGTCGGAGACGACCTGGGAGGGTGGTAAAGGACCAGATTAGTCAGAGCGCGCACAGCACGTGAGAAAGCAATGAGGGCCTCGGATGCCACTAGAGGGGAAATGAGAGAAGATTCAGGAAGAAGGATAAGTTAGAAATACTAATAATTAAAACAGGTATGAAGTGAAACTAAATCACACATGGCAGAGTAATGTATATCAATAGGAGTTTTTTCTTAATCACACATTTGCCCATATATGCAAAGAATAAAATGAAAACTAATGAACCATTCTCTGCTCAACATAAATGTGATCTTCTATGAGGAAAAATAGTTTAACAACCAAGGTTTTCCTCTTGAAACAATGCTGTTTAGAGGTTACAAACAATATTAAAGCAAAAACAACGTTTTAAAAAGTGTTGTTTAACTTTTCAAAAAAATAGGTAAATAAGAAGACTAGAGAGGAAAATTAGGACAAAATTATAAACCGTCACTTTATAAATCTGTATTAACGGAAATTAAGTAAAAAATAGATTAGATGCCAGCTTCCTTTAATTAATAGAATAAGTTATGCAGCGTTTACAAAAAGCTTTGCTTCAAGGCAGATTTTTTAACTATATCCTGAAAATTTGATAGAAATATATATATGCTTTCGTTGGCAACATCCGATTTCAGGAAGAGGGAATGTGACGGTAATCAAAACATACGCTAAATAGGGAAATAGGAAAGCATTTGGGAAATGAGACTGGTTTTGCAGTTCATTGCATATTCCATTAGGGCACAGACATTTAGTTACAAAGCAGAAAATAGGTGATTCAAGATGATTTCTAGGCGCTGGTTACAGATTTGTCTCTAGAATTTTCATATGACGTCTAGTTTTTGTATAATTTGAATTTTCCTTTTCAAGCCATTTCACACTTTTGCTCAATATTGTAACAATATTTAATTTTAAATATATTTAATATATATAATTAATATACATATATATATATATATATATATATATTTATAAATAATATATATATTTAATATATATTAACATTTTTAATATATATAAAGTGGACAATAATGAAGCTCAAATATCATTGAATTCTAATTAATGTTGGTTTTTTCAGATTTTTTCAGATTTTCAGATTAATACATACTTATTTGTTAAAACTTACTACCACTGATAACTGGTAAAGAAGATAAGACGTTTCTCAAAACTTTACTCTGATAACAACCTTATGATAAGGATGTCACATTATGTCTCGTTTGCTTGCTCAAGTTAGTATTTGAAATCTTGTCATGGAAAAAAGTTCTAGACGCGGATGTGTAAACAGTCCCAACATATTTTGTTATGTTTATGGAAATTTCACACCAGTGACACAACGGAGAAAAATAAAAACAATAGTAACGATGAGGCAAGCCTACATATACTATTTTAAGGGCAAAGTAGGGCACCAGGCTTAAGATTGGGCCCTTCTTATTTGCTTCACGCAGTGTAACAAAATGTTAACAGCTTGGTTAAATGGGAAGAAGAAGACAATGCTATTTGCTGTTCCCATGATATTGTGTTAGCCCTCAAATCACCTTGATGTTTTTTATTTTATGCCTAACAAATGTGGCTGGATTTTCAAAGAAAAACATCTAAAATTGTTTATCCAATTTGCCCATCAGCGTTCAAACCGTCACCACATGATGAATCTACTTCAGTACCGAAGCCATCTACTACAATAAGTGAATAGTTTAGTTCAGATGATGATTTTACATTGATTTCTGGAGAAATTGAAAAAGATTAAACATATGTTCCAATTGATCAAGATATAGAACTAAATTTATTTAGTTAACGAAGTTTAAACGACTTGGTAGGAGGTTAGATCTGAGTAAAGAAAAGGTTAAGTTACTTGAAACCAGATTACAAGAAAGTAATCTTCTCGTTCTTAATCTCAGAGAATCTTTCTTTCGAGATCGTCACGAGAAGTTATAAAAATTTTAATCACAAGAAACTACTGTATGTTTTTGCAACAATATTATTGGCTTGATGCAGGAATTTGGCTGGAATATTATCCTAATAATTGGAGACTTTTTATTGACTCTAGTAATGTAAATCTTAAAGCTGTTCTGCTGCACAATGGGAATGAAAAAATTGCAATTCCTGTAGCCCACACTACAGGCCTTCAAGCAAAATATACATCAATGCAACTATACCTGAAACTTATTGAGAACAAAGAACACAACTGGAGCACCGGTTGTGATTCGAAAGTTGTATCACTTTTTCTTGGGTTACAGTTGGGATACACAAAGCTCATGTGCTTTTTATGTCTATGGAATAGCAGAGGTAATAAAAATCACTATGAAAAGCAAGAATGGCCAGCCAGAAAAAACATATTGTCGGCCAACATAATGTTAAGCATGATGCTCTAATAGATCCAAAAAAGTTCATCTTCCCCCTCTTCACAATAAATTAGGGCTAAAGAAGTGAAGGCTTTCAATATTTGAAAAACTAATTCAAAGGATCATTAACTGATGCAAATGTAGAAGCTGAAGTTTTTCTCGGACCACAAATTATCAGAGTTGTTTCCGAATATTCCTTCACTCTGTGTCTCACTTAAAAGGAACGCAAAGCATGAATATCCTTTGTGGGAACTTTCTCGTCAATTTTAGATCTCTAAATTTCCGAGAAATAGTAAAAGATATGCTGGAAGTCTATGAAAAGATAGATATAAAGTGTTCCATAAAATGAATTTTATGCATTCTCATCTCGATTTATTTCCTGAAAATCTGGAAGAGGTTAGTGATAAACATAATGAACGTTTTTATTAAAAAATTTTGGTTATAGAGAAGACGTAGCAAATAAAAAGTAATCCAAATATGTGGGAATCATTGCTGGTCTTTACAAAAAAAAACCTTTGATGTGTCGCAAAAAAAACAAGAAGTCTACAGTTTCCTTAAAATTTAAGTGCATAAAAAATTAATCAATAAAATAAAATAATCATAACTCCTCCTTTTGCTTTTGTTTTATGCTAATAAAATTGTAATTATTCCGCCGATTCGGACCAAATTTGCAAACCTAATGTTGTTTTACATTAGGTTGTTTTTCGGATTATATAATTGCCAAGGTCCTTGTGATAGAACGAGTTGAATCTGTGTTAAATTCAACTCCTATCCCATATTAGTTAAAACCTCGAGGAGGCCCACGTGCATCTTCGATTCGAGGCTTGGAGTCTTATCAACAGCTACCGGACGCCAATGTTTAAACAAGGAGGTTATCGTCCCCCCCCGTTCGCCCCATACGCCGACCTCGCCAGATCGAGTTAGGCTTATGGACAGATAAGGCATTTTTCTCCGGCCCAGCTGTGCGTTCCCTCGAAGCTTCCACCCCATTCTCCCCCACGCCAAGGAGATGTCCTGGCTATTTATATGGAAACTTTACCACTAAGATCAGATTGGAGATCCAGATTTTCGTCGCGAAACATCACCACGACCCTCTCTCCCTTTGTGCGCCAAGGGACCTCGACCTCGAGATTCACCATCACTTGTCCAGAAGGAGGACAATATTCCTTGAGTGCCAAAGGTTCGAGCCTTTAGTAACGCCAAGTCCCCAAGGCATCCCCCCCTGTTGTTCAAGGAGAACAACATTAGAACAGCCATTGTTCGTTTTGAGCCCTTCGCCAAGAAACGGTTCTCACCCCCCCTGTTGTTCAAGGAGAACAACATTAGAACAGCCATTGTTCTTGAGCCCGTAGACAAGAGACGGTTCTCATCCCCCCCCTTTGTTCAGAAGAGAACAACCTAGAACAGCCATTGTTCGTTTTGAGCCCTTCGCCAAGAAACGGTTCTCATCCCCCCCTGTTGTTCAAGGAGAACAACATTAGAACAGCCCTTGTTCGTTTTGAGCCCTTCGCCAAGAAACGGTTCTCACCCCCCCTGTTGTTCAAAGGAGAACAACATTAGAACAGCCATTGTTCTTGAGCCCGTAGACAAGAGACGGTTCTCATCCCCTCTTTGTTCAGAAGAGAACAAAGTAGAACAGGCATTGTTCGTCGAGCCGTTCGTCGAGTAACGGTTCTCCTTTCCAAGACGCCTCGTCAGGATCCTTTTATCCCCCCCCTTCGGCTGGAACTCGCCAGCGGACCGAATATTCCTTCAAGTACCTTCCACTGCACCCTAATGAAGTTACGTAAGCCAAGCGTCACCTTTTGAGTATTGATCCCTTATTTGTCAATTCTATCCTGTGCTTTAAATGGTTTATCGAACCATCCCACCTCTTTAACTCCATATTTGTTTTACCCTTTTTGATCCCTTAAATCCTTGGATTAGCCCGAGTCTCCACGACCCTTTGCATTCTGTTTGTCAATATTTTCCGTTTTTGTGTATTGTTTATAGTTATTATTAATAAAACTCTATTTTATTAATGATAGCAATATTATTATCCTTGAGCTCAGTTCCACTTCTTAAGCATTTTGAAGATACATAATATCGGCCGCCAGACAGTAAAACGCACTCTAAAGATAATTAAGGAAGTTCCCTCAACGAATAGTGTAATATATGGTATCGTCGGGAGTCATTCTACGACAGTCCTCTCAATTTTAGCCCGGGAATTATGTTGTTTTAGCAATATCCTCATAACTCTTACAGCAATTCTAATTATATTTGAAGCCCTTATATTGTTTAACATTCTCTTTCGAATCATATAGTTCCACAAAGTCATCGAAAGGTTACGCGGGGAATCATTTGGCAATGATTTCATAACTATTCGGCTGATTCTAACAAAATTTGAAACCCTTATATTATTTTACATTTTCCTTCATACCGTATCATTTCCAAGGTCCTACCAAGGATAGTCTGAAAATAATTATTGTTTTGAAGGTGTATAGGTCATGAATCATTATAACTGAGAGCACGCGACCTTGGTTAGCAGCCTGTTAAACTCCGACTCAGGGTCTTTTTTAAATAGGCTTTTAAATTTGCAAACAACTTGAGGCATTGGCCGACATATGTAATCATTAAACTACCAAAGAGCAAAAGCGCAAAAAGGAACAAAAGGTATGGATAAAGAAAAAATTTTACACTCCTATTGATATGAATTGACAACATGGAATTTTAATGTCAATCATATTTACTCTAGTACTCTTAATGCCATTTATTGTGTATTCAATAAGAAATTTTGCTTCATTGCAGGGGGAAATTATTTGTTTAGGTGATTGAAACAATTATTTCCAGTTGTGCTCGATTATTTAAGTAAATATTGATTCTAATTTATATTAGTTAACACACATTTTATCTAAAGACTTCCAGTAATTGAAATTTAGATTGCTTAATCTAAATCGTAACGATCTATTTCTAATTCACAAATTAATTTCGTCCTTCGATGCTAGACCTAAAAATTGTTTCCATATATAGAAATCAGAATTAGACCGAATAAACTAAATGTATCAAAGTATGATTAATATCCGTCGATTAAAATGCAAAATGTATAGATATATATCCTTGAACCCTATTTGCCCCTGTTATGTTACATTGAATTTTCTTTAAAATATTATATCATTTTTAGATTAAGAATCCTATCTAAATCCAGTTCATTTATGGTCGTTTAGAATTTGATTAATAATATTTTTATATCATTGCGGTTGTCACTACCTATCTCTGTATATCATATTTAACTTTTGCATTTTGTTTAATTATATCTAACAACTTTTTGATCATTTCCATATTTTATCTCTGAAATATATATATATATATATATATATATATATACATATAAATATATATATATATATATATATATATATATATACATATATATATATATATATATTTATATATATATATATTATATATTTATGCCAAAATATGCCGCAGGAGAATGAAGGGTGGATTCCAAATACTTTCGAAATTGCTCAGTTCATTATCAAGGAATAACGAAAGATTTTACAAAGGTCATATATATAAGTGAAACAGAAGAACAATGACCAGCCCAAAGAACAGTGAAATGACCCAAAATAGAAAAATAATATGAAAGACGGATTTGAAGCATAAACAAATATAATAAGGTTTACTTCCGGAAAATTCCAATCTGTACACAAAGAATGTAGACATTTTGTGACTAAACTAAGTACATACATTCCCGATTGCGAATACATAAAAATAAACAAGAGAGAGATAACTAAATTAATAAATCAAAGGGCTAAGATTTAAAATGGACAATTTCGTTATAAATAAGCCCTCTAATAACAGGGTCTAGTTTAAAGAGACCAGGGGATATATTAAAATTAGGCGAGGAATTAATGAATGCGTATTCTACAATATTGCTTTGAATAAAGTCATTGTAAATAAATTTAACCGATTTACAATTCATATAGTGACTGTTTTCTCATGAATAAACAAAGAAAAAGCTGCTACATTCTCTCCTCCTAATATTGAATTTATTTTGCCTCAAGCATACGCTTAATGATTAACAGGTTTGCACAAAGTATTGCTTAGGGCAAACTGAGCATTCAACAAAATAAACCACCCAATACTATTGTTATTATTATGAATCAATATATTCTACATGGTTGACTGATATTTAACTTATTCAAAAGGCGGAGAAGCAAGGAAAAGGAGTCCGCAAACGGTAAAACAAGGGAGTTGTTAAAATTGTATGCGGATAAGGATTTCAGTTCTATAAAAGGATTTTGTTTGCCAAATTTAGGCATCTCTCAGAAATTTAGGAGGGTAGCAAAGATAGGTACCTAATTTTAAAGATCTTAGAAAACTCATGAGCCAACAATTCAGGGCAATTCACTTGCAACTCCCGGAATAACATTGGAATAAATACAGACCTTTGACTTTAGCATTATGACCTGAGTAAAAATGAATATTAGAACAGGCCTTAGTAGGCTTACGATAGACGGAAAATTTAAATCCAGATGGAGTCCTATGAAGCCGTATATCTAAGAACGGGAGGCCACCAACTTTTTGGAGTTTAAGGGTAAATTTAATAGAATAAACTCACGTGCTCCTTTAAGAGTTTCGCATATATATATATATATATATATATATATATATATATATATATATATATATATATATATACAGCCGCTGTTCTATTCCTTAACAGGAAGAGCTTGGTTACACAGGCACCCTTGCGGAGTGTGGCCTACGGCCTTATTTTCTAAGCTTAACCGCCTTTTTTAGTCCCCTTTATAGACTCTTTATTTTAACACCCTGAACACCCTTTTCTTCTTCTTCTTCTTCTTCTTCTTCTTCTTCTTCATCTTCATCTTCATCTTCATCTTCTTCTTCTTTTACTTCAACTTAATCTTCTTCTTTTTCTTTTTCTTCTTCTTCTTCTTCTTCTTCGGTCTGTGTCCTACGTCCTATCATGATTCTCTTTTCTTTTCTACATCTAATTTTTTATAATAATCTCCTCTATAGACCCCTTTCTTCTTCTTATTTTATTCTTCTTCTTAATCTTATTTATCTTCATCTTCATCATTATCTTCTCCTTCTTCTTTTTCTTCTTCTTAATCTTATTTATCTTCATCTTCATCATTATCTTCTTCTTCTTCTTTTTCTTCTTCTTTTTCTCCATCTAAATTTTTATAATAATCTCTTTTATAACGTTCATTATAGGAATTTGTTCCAATTGGATCATAGGGGAAACACTCGCCAACACGGATTAAAATTAGTGAACAAGCGATTTAACACTAGTATAGCCCCAAACAATTTTAAGTTTAAAATTACTTAAATTTGGAATAGGCTACCCATCCACGTAGTAGATAGTACGTCGGTAAATATGTTTAAAAACGTCTCGACGCGCACTTAAATAGTATAAATATAACGTGGTCTGAGCACAGTAAATAAAAACGTCTTTGCAAAAGGAGTTTGGAGTGGAGGAACAACAAGAGTTAATGTGATGACTACAAATGATGCCAGCGATTTCTCTTTCATGTGTAGTTTAGATATCCATTTTCTTTTCCGCCCATCCTATAAATAGTCTTACTATCCTAAAATTAGATTCTTACCACTAGCAGTCGAGGGCTGCGTAAGTTTAGAAGAAAACTTTTTTATCACCCTCCACCTCTAGGTTAAAAGTAGTTAATATGCATGACATTATACACATGTAGATTAGGGTGTACAGTAGTTTATATATTAAAATAAAAAAATAAATATATAGCATGTTAGAGATACACTCGTAGATAAGTGTGTATCGTAGTTATGGATTTAGTGTAGCGGACTGGCCTCGAGCGGACCTTAGGGTCTTTGCTGGTCCTGGACTCTGTAGTTCTGTAGTTCTTCTTTAGATATCTAGATACTTCTTGCGATCATATAATATTAGTCGCTGTATTAAAAAGATTAGCCGTCTTATTCGCTGTGTAAATTTTATTTATCGTCATCCGTATTCTAGAAATCGACAATGCCCGTGATCAAGTTTGAATGTTAGAGTTGTGGGGCTTCATTTAATAAGGAAATTTACGTTCCTTCTAACATCGAACAAACTAGAATTTGCCGTTTCTGTTTTTCAAACGATGCATTAGAGCGTAAGTTCGTTAACGCTATTAGCGAAATTAAATTGGAACTAAATTCCGTCGCAAGGGACGTTATCTCGACCAACCGTAAAGTCGACGAATTAAATTCGAGTCTAAATTCTACCCTTCATGATATGCGTGGGAGGGAAAATAGAAATCGTGACAGCCGGCCTACTCGTATGAATCATCAGGCAATTGTTGACCAGCAACAAAGGATTTTAAACTCGTTTGGATCCCAGGATTCACAATATAGACCCCAAGATTCACAATTTAGGACCGTTAGAAATGGGGCTAGACCATCGAGGGAAAAGCATTTCACATTACTATGTTCGAAACCCTTCGCACTGCTAACTCCCATCGAAGGGGAAGAATTAACGGTACTAATTGGGGATTCTTTAATTAGAAACCATGAGCTGGAATTCAAAGCCGGAATTCACCCGTCAAAACGAAAACGATTTTGCTCTCCTGGTGGGCGCATAAATAACGTAGTAAGTGAAATTGAAAAATTAGACCAAACACGTGGCGGGTGTATGATCCTCACGCTGGTAGGGGGAAATGATGTCCACAGATACGACAGCACCCCACATGGAATAGTAAACCACGCTAAGACTATGATTCATACTGCAAAAGTTAAAAAGGATAACGTAGGAATAATTGGTATTTTACCCCGACTATAATCCATGTTGCGTCTGCAGTCCCGAGCTATCTATACAAATAAGTGACTTAAGCGCTAGTGTCGCGATACTAGAGTTAGGTTCTTTAAAGTTTGGGATGCATTTCAAGACCAACCTTAACTTTATCAAACGGACAGAATCCATTTAAGCGATGTGGGAAACAGTCGGCTTGGGTAGGATTTTAGACCAGTCAATACGTAGCATGATAATTAGCAGAGTTGCGGGGCCATGTGATGCCCATGCGCCCGACTGGTCTTCGCTTGAAGGGGCAATAAGTATTGGGTAGCAGGGAAACGGAACCGATTCGCGTGTGATACAAGAGTACACATAAAGCGAAAATTAAAATGTATATATTCAAATGTTCGTAGCTTAAAAAATAAATTTCCTGAAATAAAAGCCGTAATTCTAGAGGGAGACTACGATCTCGTAGTCTTAAGTAAGACTTCGATAGATACACATTCGGGGAATCAGTGTTTGCAAAATTGATATACCAGGTTATAAAATTTATTATACAAATAGACAAACTGGTAGAGGAGGGGGCGTATTAGTGTATATAAAGGATGACTTAAACGCTATAATGATCGACTCGTCTACGGCAGATATAAGAAGAGAGGCCTTATTAATCCAATTATGTTGTAATGCAAAAAATAAAATTAATTTAGCCGTCACATACCGTCCTCAAACTCAAATAGAAAGAGAACATGCTGCACTCTTTGAAATGCTTTCATCATGGGTGAGAAAAGGGACCACATTAGTCTGCGGCAATTTTAACCATCCAAATGTTAATTATAGTAACCTAACGTCAGATAAAGCTAAGGAGAGACTACGAAACTTTATTCTGGGGAATTTTCCCGTTCAAAAAGTGGAGGAACCAGCTCGTGATAATAATATCCTCGATTTAATCATGGCGAGTGACGAGTCAGTGGTAGAAAATGTGTGTGTAGGGGAGCATTTAGCCTCGAGTGACCATAATGCGATTAGATTCGTAGTAAACACGTGTCTAGAGGTAAAAATGAGTACTTAGCTCATCCCACGTTTTGGTAGCTGTAATTTTGATACTTTTCGCGAATGGATTAAGGATGTAGACTGGGGAATGCGCTTCGAGAATATGTCAGTAGGAGAAATGTACACTGAGCTTCGGCGTACACTCCTTAGTGTAAATTTCGACTTAGTAAAGTATGTGCGCCGTAAGAGCGGGAAGTCGATAAGAGTGCCGTGGGTTAGCCCACTGATATTAAGCTTAATTAAGGACCGAAATAGAAAATTTCAAATACATAAGAACAATGAGTCATTTATAAGTCTGCAAAATTACATAGATTCTCGAAGAGAAGTTAAACGGGCGGTTAGAGATGCGAAGCGGAAATATGAAATAAAACTCGCGAAGGATTCGAACAAGGAACCGAAACGGTTTTACGGCTATGTAAACAGTAGGAAACCCTTAAAAGGTTCAATAGGGACGATTAAAGACAAAGATGGTCGTTTGGCGGAATTTTCGGCGGAAATGTCTAAAATTTTAAATGAACATTTCACAAGCGTCTTTACTGTTAAAGATTCGCCTAAATTAGAATCGTTAGTGTAAGAAGTAGATAATAGTGATATTTGCATATTCGATATAACAGTGAATGAAGAGGAAATTCTTAAATATATTAACCTGATGAAGAAGTCGAAATCACCCGGACCCGATGGCGTTTACTTGACTCATTTAAAGGAACTTAAGAATGAGCTTGCGAAACCGTTGCGTGCAATTTTCAATCGCTCATTAGAAGTTGGCGTAGTCCCTGTAGACTTCAAGCGTGCAAACGTTACACCAATATTTAAGAATGGAAATAGATACGAAGCAAAGAATTTTCGTCCTATTAGTGTAACTTCGGTAGTTGGAAAGCTTTTAGAATCGGTAATTAGAGATAGAATAGTGAGCCATCTCGAGCTCAATAATTTGATTAAATATTCCCAACATGGGTTTAGGCGGGCGAGTTCGTGCTTGACAAATTTGCTGGAATTCTCGTATAAAATGATTTGCATTTACGACGAAAGCAAAGCTGTAGATGTAATCTATCTAGACTTTAAAAAGGCGTTTGACCATGTTCCGCACGAGAGATTATTAATGAAAGTTAAAGCAATCGGTGTGAGTGGGAAGATATTAAATTGGATTAGAAATTGGCTGAAGGATCGTTCGCATTGAGTAGTTATAAATGGTGAATGTTCTGATTGGGTCAACGTCAGTAGTGGAGTGACACAAGGCTCGGTTCTTGGCCCATTATTGTTTATAATATATATAAACAATTTGGATAATGGCGTATTTAGTACGATTTCTAAATTTGATGAAGACACGAAGCTAGGCAACCGTGCCTATGTAAGATCGGATGTAGAAAATTACAAAAGGACCTAAACTTGATTGTCAGATGGGCGGATAAGTGGCAAAGGCAGTTTAATTTAAGTAAATGCAAGGTGATGCATTTGGGTTGCCATAATTTGAGGGTAGAGAACACCGTGAAAGGCCAGGTCCTCGACGTGGTTAAATTGTAAAAAGACATGGCAGTTTTAGTCTCGGATGACTTCAAAGTCACCAAACAATGCGCGGATTCATGTAAAATAGCAAATCGTGTGCTGGGTTATATCGCGCGTAATTTCACGTTCAAATCCAAAGATGTAATTTTACCGTTATATAAATCACTTGTGCGTCCACTGCTCGAATATGCGGTTCAATTTTGGGCTCCATACTTAAACGAAGATATCACGCAATTAGAAAGAGTGCAGCGTAGGGCTACAAAATTAATTCCCGAGATGAGAAACAGGCCCTACGAGGAAAGACTCAGGGCATTAGATTTGCCATCTCTCGAAGGCAGAAGATTACGTGGCCAGCTAATAGAAGTATTTAAAATATTGAAAGGATTTTCAAACGTTGATTATAGGAATTTGTTCGAATTGGATCATAGGGGAAACACTCGCCAACACGGATTAGAATTAGTGAACAAGCGATTTAACACTAGTATAGCCCCAAACTTTTTTAAGTTTAAAATTACTCAAATGTGGACTAGGCTACCCACCCACGTAGTAGATATTACGTCGGTAAATATGTTTAAAAACCATCTCGACGCGCAATTAAATAGTATAAATATAACGTAGTCTAAGCACAGTAAATAAAAACGACTTTGCAAAAGGAGTTTGGAGCGGAGGAACAACGAGTAAAAATGATGACTAAAAATGATGCCAGCGATTTCTTTTGCATGTGTAGTTTAGATATCCATTTTTTTTCCGCCCATCGTATAAATAGTCTTACTATCCTAAAATTAGATTTTCACCACTAGCAGTCGAGGGCTGCGGAAGTTGAGAAGTAAACTTTCTATTACCCCCCCACCCCTAGGTTGAAGTAGTTTATATGCATGACAATGTACACATGTAGATAAGTGTGTACAGTAGATTTTAATTAAAAAAATAAAAAAATAATAATAAAAAATAATAAAAAAAAATATAGCATGTTAGAGATACACTCGAAGATAAGTGTGTATCGTAGTTAGGGATTTAGTGTAGCGGACTTGCCTCGAGCAGACCTTAGGGTCCTTGCTGGTCCTAGATTCTGTAGTTCTGTAGTTCTGTAGATCTTCTTCTTATTCTTCTTATAAAGGAATTATTAGAAATAACTTTGATAAAAAATTAAATATACTTAGGTTACAACCGAGCTAAATGAAAAAATCTTATTTTAAACCTTCAAAAAATCTCGTTCATAAAATATAGGGTTATGGATTTATATATATATATATATATATATATATATATATATATATATATATATATATATATATATATATATGATGAAAATTAATGCAATATCACAAGAAAAGATGAGGAATTAAACTACATTCTCAGATGATAATTTAATTCAGAACAGTTTCGGGGTATCTCACACCCTTTATCAACTGACACTGGATAGAAAATATAAGAAAAGTGCATACAAGCATAACACAAGGTCAGGTCGTGAAAGATCTCCTCTTTTTCTCCCAATATCCTACTTGTGACCACGTAAATGCAAATGATTTTAGGAAGAATTCCAGAAAATTTGTCAAGCACGAACTCACCCGCCTAAACCCATGTTGGGAATCTTAAAACAAATTATTTAGCTCGAGATGGCTCACTATTCTATCTCTAATTACCGATTCTAAAAGCTTTCCAACTACCGAAGTTAGACTAATAGGACGAAAATTCGTTGCTTTGTATCTTTTCCATTCTTAAATATTGGTGTAACGTTTGCACGCTTGAAGTCTAAAGGGACTACGCCAACTTATAATGAGCGATTAAAAATTGCACGCAACGGCTTCGCAAGCTCATTCTTAAGTTCCTTTAAATGAGTGAAGTAAACGCCATCGGGCCCGGGTGATTTCGACTTCTTCATCAGGTTAATATATTTAAGAATTTCCTCTTCATTCACTGTTATATCGAATATGCAAATATCACTATTATCTACTTCTTACACTAACGATTCTAATTCGGACGAATCTTCAACAGTAAAGACGCTTGTGAAATGTTCATTCAAAATTTTAGACATTTCCGCCGAAAATTGCGTCAAACGACCATCTTTGTCTTTTATCGTCCCTATTGAACCTTTTAAGGGTTTCCTACTGTTTACATAGCCGTAAAACCGTTTCGGTTCCTTCTTCGAATCCTTTGCGAGTTATATTTCATATTTCCGCTTCGCATCTCTAACCGCCCGTTTAACTTCTCTTCGAGAATCTATGTAATTTTACAGACTTATAAATGACTCATTGTTCTTATGTATTTGAAATTTTCTATTTCGGACCTTAATTAAGCTTAATATTAGTGGGCTAACCCACGGCACTCTCATCGACTTTCCGCTCTTACGGCGCACATACTTTACTAAGTCGAAATTTACACTAAGGAGTGTACGCCGAAGCTCAGTGTACATTTCTCCTACTGACATATTCTCGAAGCGCATTCCCCAGTCTACATCCTTAATCCTTTCGCGAAAAGTATCAAAATTACAGCTACCAAAACGTGGGATGAGCTAAGTACTCATTTTTACCTCTACACACGTGTTTACTACGAATCTAATCGCATTATGGTCACTCGAGGCTAAATGCTCTCCTACACACACATTTTCTACCACTGACTCATCAGTCGCCATGATTAAATTGAGGCCTAAACATATTAAATAGCTGACATTTTACTATTTTGTATATTTGCTTTCTTATTAGAGGATTAAACGAAAATTGACCCTCAGATAGATTTAAATTAGGAACTGACGTTATCAAGCTCGACTCTACGATTCTTCTCTTAACATAGTTAGCCGATTTAAATACTATTATACTTCCATTTAAATCGATCGTATGATTCAAGCCTCTAACATGGAAAAATATTCCACTGCTTTCGCTGCCCACTCTAATATCTCTTTTGTGTTCATACAATCTCTTGTCTAGATTTCTCCCCGTTTCTCCTGTATAAACTTTGTGGCAATCGTTGAATGGTATTGCATATACTCCTATGTTATTATGTTCTTTGGGTTTCCTGGCAGTCATCAATTGGTTTAATGAATTATTATATTTAAAGGCTAGATTAAATAGTTTAAAGGACATATTTGGAAAAGCCTAATTTGGGGAATAAAATTAGAATGTTGCTTCCTGAGCTACCAATTGATTATCAGGGCAAAAGGATCAGGTTAATTAGGTGTTATCTAAAGAGGTCTAATTTTTAGTCTACTGGGGGTATGTATCTTTCTCACATTTGTAGTTTCCATAAGAGCACCACTTTCCTTAAAAAACTCTCCTCAACTATGTGGTTTCCATTTTAATATTAGAGTAAGCTTCCTAGGTAAAATTAATCTATTAATAGTAAATACCCTTGTTTATTTCTACCAACAGTTAAATTAAGAGGATCTAACTTTCCATCCATTGTTTGGCTATTTCTTATAGCAGAATTCTACAAAATGGGAACTTTTTAATGTTGTGTGACTGCAGTTTTAGACAAAAGTGTTTCTCAACTTCTCACTTTTTCACTTGGATTGGAATACTATTATGACGAAAGAAGGCCTATCTCACAGAGAAGCCTAAATTCCATTTGCCTTTTTTATGATACCATGAAGATTGTCCAGAAGGCGCTGCGATAAGCGAATTGTCGTGAATGGAATCTCTTTCTCAATTTCCCACAACCTGCGATATAAATACCATCGCTGTTCATCCCTTTAGAGCAGTGTCCAAAACCTACTAGTGTACCCCTCACGTTGAACGAGAGTCGTTGCCGTAACGTATCGACTGCCAATGTGCCGTTGAGTCAACTTCTTCCCTGTCTCAAAGTGTTTCTGGAAGTAAATCCGGCCCCGCAGAGTATGTGACTAGAAGAATACGCTCTGTTGCTCAACCTAACTTGAGAAAGAAAAGGAACATCCAAATAGTTACTGGAAGTTACTATTTGTTAGTGTCACATCCAGTTAGGAGTGAACTAACCGGAACTGCAGCCAGCAGCCCCGAAACCGTCATCTTATCCCTCCTCTTCTCGAGAACTCGTGTTAACGTCACCCGAACCACCCCGTCTGGTCCTGAGTAGTCGTCTCTCCAATCCATCACAATTAATGGTAATCTGTGAAACCCAGTGTCCCTAAATTCTTAAATTACCTATTCAATTAACAGTGATTGATACTCCAATTGAGTCAATATAAATCTAGACGTCTAACGTCAGTGTTTAATATTTAATTCTTACTTTTGCTCGTTTAACTATTGCTAATTATTATATTTGTGTAAAGTAAAGTTTATTTTTTGTACGTGTGCTTATTTGTGGCTCCTACCTTTTGACGTACCCTTGCCAAAACTTTAATTAAGAATCCCTTCGGCTAATTCATTCAACCTGTATTATGCACTCTTAGAAATCAACAATCACAAACCTCCCCCCAGTAACAAGTGGGACTTTTATAGTGAGAATCCTGGCTACGGCACAACCCGCCTCTAACCAGCTTTCGCACGTTCAGTAGGAATTAAAGCCTACCTATTATATATATATATATATATATATATATATATATATATATATATATATATATATATATATATATATATATATGTGATCGTAGATTGAGTCATAGGGTCAATACCACCGACTCAAACATTTTTATTTTTTTTAAGGGGCTATCTGGCAACTGCTGACTTAGGCATAAGTCGCCGTAAACAAACAACCTAGTTCTAGGCTACTTTAAAAAATTGAACAGGAAACAACAATTTAAAGAAATAACAATAACAAAAACAACAATTAAACCTGGCCTAATGAAAGGGAGAAGGCCGGCCTCCCCCCAAAAGTCAACAAGTCCAGAAGTCAATGTGCACGAATCCGTCCCGAGTACAAGGGACAGGCGGTAGCGACCCCGCCCATCCCGGACAGGTATCGTGCGCGAAGATCACCCAGACTGGGACATTCGACAAGAATGTGCCGAACAGTCTGGCGGACGACGCAGTCGTTGCAATAGGGCGCAGGCGAGCGCTCCATCAAATAGCGATGCGTCACATGAGTTTGCCCGATTCGGAGACGACAGAAAGCAACCTGAAGCCGCCGCGGCATTGGGGGATAGGTCCATGGGAACAGTCACGGCGCAAACCGACTTAAAAAAAAGCAGGGTGTCCAGATCAAAGACTAGAATAATTATTGGACCAGACTATGAGCAATTCTACGACAGGGGGCTTAAATAAAAACACTAACACCATTTTTCATCACTTGAGGTTTTCTTTACCTACAATTTCCAATCTCTTTCACATAATGGAATATAAATGAAGGTTCGTTAGGTAATCCAAGTCGAGTAAAGGAATATCTAAGGTACTTGTTGTTAGAGTAACGGCCTACTCTTCCTGCGTTTATTAACAATTGACAGATAGTTATATCATATAGCATGCATGCGGGATAAAAGACACGCTTACTTTATTATTAAAGCGAGTCACTACATTAGAATAGTGATCTAAGGCGAGTCATTATAGGGATAATAGATTTTTTATTAGATAAAGCTTTTGCTTAGAGGAGATGAAGCTCCCTACACAAACGTGCTTCATAAAGTGTACAGGAGGCTTAGAATTTCTCTAGTAACCAGATACCTAGGAATATAATAAAAATCTTCCAAATAAATACATTCATTAAGAGAACAGGAAAGAAGGGTAAGAAAAAGAAAGAATTGTAACATGATATAGTAGAATAAACATGGGTGGTTTAGGTTTCAAGTGTTTGACAGCATTCGAGGTAATGTAATATGACGGTAAATTATTCCTTAATTTCTGCTAGCTATGTGGGGCTGCTAAGCTAGGCGATTAAAGAGTTGAGCTTGGCTTTTATTAATGATTGCTCCTGTATGATTGCGATAAGGTTCATGATATCGTATGAAATGTTTCAATATAATCAAATAAAACATTCAACTTTAAAATTAGTTTAGTTCTATCTATTCTAATAACAATATATTGTGAACAAGAAATTTACTATCACTGCCCAAATGCATGTAAGAAGTAGAAAATATATATTTCCTCATTAATATACAAGAAGATTTTATGGAAAGTTCATTGTATGGAAAATCTATGTAAGTTTAAGATAGTTGCCAGATCTCTCTAAGTTGAAGCCTAAACTAGTCTAATGAGGTTATGTCGTTTACCCATATTTTCCCCCTGTCTCATCTCGACCACTCTTTAAAAATTCTTTCTAATTCTTCATTTCGAAGTAGAAATCATAGATTTTATTATTTTTACATACAAAGAGAAATTTAATTATTCGGTCGCTAAGAATAGGCAATGAATGACGGAACCAGTCTTATTTTCCAAATGACATCATACTTCCCCATTCAGCGTATATAAGTTGTTACCTATATTATATATATATATATATATATAAATATATATATAGATATATGTATATATATACGAGAGCGTATATATACATATACTTATCAAATTTTCAGGATCTACTTAATAAATTTGCTTTCAAGCAAAGCTTTTTATAAACGTTGCATAATTTTTCTTCTATTAAATAAAGGGGGTTGGCATTTAACATATTTTTTTATCGAATTTCTTTTACTCCAGATTTATAATTTAGTCTTCGTTTTACATATTTTTTTACATTTAAATAACACTTTTTTCAACGTTGTTTTTGTTTTTAAAAATTTGGATTTTGCTTTATTATCCCATTATTATTTAAGGACTTTATTATTTTCAATATCACTTCTAAAAAGCATTATTTTACCAGGAGAACCTTGGTTGGTAAACCCTTTTATCCTAAGAGAAAATGACATTTATGTTGGTCTATGAATGAAATAAAAAATCCTTACATCAGCTTCTTTGCAAAACAAAAACGCTTTCAGACATAAACAAGGAGAAAATATAAGAACTTTCTTTTCAGCGCTCATTAATTTTTGTTTCAAATTAACTATTATTTTTGATCTCTCAAGGAAGTGGCACCAGCCGTCATTTGTGGATAAAAATGCTTCAAGACGATGATTGTCAGAAAAACATTTTCGTAAGAATTATTCGACCTCTATTTTCCTAAAATATTTAATGAGTTTACATTAACATAATGGCACCATAAAAAAATATATAGTGAGTTTAGTAAAGAAAAGAGAAGACCGCACTTATCTATAATTGTTTCCATTCTCTTAAATTGTTAGGAAAAAACAAATAAAATAGGAAAAAAGAAAGTAAATAAGGATGGCTAAAGAAAAAAGAACTCCTCTCTAACTACTAGAAGAGTTTCTACATATTAGAGTATTGAACTGCGGGAGAGAGGTAAAGGACAATGATTCAAAAAGGTGTGAATGATAAAGATCATAATAGTATTCCAATCCAAGTGAAAAAGTGAGAAGTTGAGAAACACTTTTGTCTAAAACTGCAGTCACACAACATTAAAAAGTTCCCATTTTGTAGAATTCTGCTATAAGATATAGCCAAACAATGGATGGAAAGTTAGATCCTCTTAATTTAACTGTTGGTAGAAATAAACAAGGGTATTTACTATTAATAGATTAATTTTACCTAGGAAGCTTACTCTAATATTAAAATGGAAACCCCATAGTTGAGGAGAGTTTTTTAAGGAAAGTGGTGCTCTTATGGAAACTACAAATGTGAGAAAGATACATACCCCCAGTAGACTAAAAATTAGACCTCTTTAGATAACACCTAATTAACCTGATCCTTTTGCCCTGATAATCAATTGGTAGCTCAGGAAGCAACATTCTAATTATATTCCCCAAATTAGGCTTTTCCAAATATGTCCTTTAAACTATTTAATCTAGCCTTTAAATATAATAATTCATTAAACCAATTGATGACTGCCAGGAAACCCAAAGAACATAATAACATAGGAGTATATGCAATACCATTCAACGATTGCCACAAAGTTTATACAGGAGAAACGGGGAGAAATCTAGACAAGAGATTGTATGAACACAAAAGAGATATTAGAGTGGGCAGCGAAAGCAGTGGAATATTTTTCCATGTTAGAGGCTTGAATCATACGATCGATTTAAATGGAAGTATAATAGTATTTAAATCGGCTAACTATGTTAAGAGAAGAATCGTAGAGTCGAGCTTGATAACGTCAGTTCCTAATTTAAATCTATCTGAGGGTCAATTTTCGTTTAATCCTCTAATAAGAAAGCAAATATACAAAATAGTAAAATGTCAGCTATTTAATATGTTTAGGCCTCAATTTAATCATGGCGACTGATGAGTCAGTGGTAGAAAATGTGTGTGTAGGAGAGCATTTAGCCTCGAGTGACCATAATGCGATTAGATTCGTAGTAAACACGTGTGTAGAGGTAAAAATGAGTACTTAGCTCATCCCACGTTTTGGTAGCTGTAATTTTGATACTTTTCGCGAAAGGATTAAGGATGTAGACTGGGGAATGCGCTTCGAGAATATGTCAGTAGGAGAAATGTACACTGAGCTTCGGCGTACACTCCTTAGTGTAAATTTCGACTTAGTAAAGTATGTGCGCCGTAAGAGCGGGAAGTCGATGAGAGTGCCGTGGGTTAACCACTAATATTAAGGTTAATTAAGGTCCGAAATAGAAAATTTCAAATACATAAGAACAATGAGTCATTTATAAGTCTGCAAAATTACATAGATTCTCGAAGAGAAGTTAAACGGGCGGTTAGAGATGCGAATCGGAAATATAAAATAAAACTCGCAAAGGATTCGAAGAAGGAACCGAAACGGTTTTACGGCTATGTAAACAGTGGGAAACCCTTAAAAGGTTCAATAGGGACGATTAAAGACAAAGATGGTCGTTTGACGGAATTTTCGGCGGAAATGTCTAAAATTTTGAATGAACATTTCACAAGCGTCTTTACTGTTGAAGATTCGTCCGAATTAGAATCGTTAGTGTAAGAAGTAGATAATAGTGATATTTGCATATTCGATATAACAGTGAATGAAGAGGAAATTCTTAAATATATTAACCTGATGAAGAAGTCGAAATCACCCGGGCCCGATGGCGTTTACTTCACTCATTTAAAGGAACTTAAGAATGAGCTTGCGAAGCCGTTGCGTGCAATTTTTAATCGCTCATTATAAGTTGGCGTAGTCCCTTTAGACTTCAAGCGTGCAAACGTTACACCAATATTTAAGAATGGGAAAGATACGAAGCAACGAATTTTCGTCCTATTAGTGTAACTTCGGTAGTTGGAAAGCTTTTAGAATCGGTAATTAGAGATAGAATAGTGAGCCATCTCGAGCTAAATAATTTGATTAAAGATTCCCAACATGGGTTTAGGCGGGTGAGTTCGTGCTTGACAAATTTTCTGGAATTCTTCCTAAAATCATTTGCATTTACGTGGTCACAAGTAGGATATTGGGGGAAAAAGAGGAGATCTTTCACGACCTGACCTTGTGTTATGCTTGTATGCACTTTTCTTATATTTTCTATCCAGTGTCAGTTGATAAAGGGTGTGAGATACCCCGAAACTGTTCTGAATTAAATTATCATCTGAGAATGTAGTTTAATTCCTCATCTTTTCTTGTGATATTGCATTAATTTTCATCATATATATATATATATATATATATATATATATATATATATATATATATAAATCCATAACCCTATATTTTATGAACGAGATTTTTTGAAGGTTTAAAATAAGATTTTTTCATTTAGCTCGGTTGTAACCTAAGTATATTTAATTGTTTATCAAAGTTATTTCTAATAATTCCTTTATAAGAAGAATAAGAAGAAGAACTACAGAACTACAGAATCTAGGACCAGCAAGGACCCTAAGGTCTGCTCGAGGCAAGTCCGCTGCACTAAATCCCTAACTACGATACACACTTATCTTCGAGTGTATCTCTAACATGGTATATTTTTTTTTATTATTTTTTATTATTATTTTTTTATTTTTTTAATTAAAATCTACTGTACACACTTATCTACATGTGTACATTGTCATGCATATAAACTACTTCAACCTAGGGGTGGGGGGGTAATAGAAAGTTTACTTCTCAACTTCCGCAGCCCTCGACTGCTAGTGGTGAAAATCTAATTTTAGGATAGTAAGACTATTTATACGATGGGCGGAAAAAAAATGGATATCTAAACTACACATGCAAAAGAAATCGCTGGCATCATTTTTAGTCATCATTTTTACTCGTTGTTCCTCCGCTCCAAACTCCTTTTGCAAAGTCGTTTTTATTTACTGTGCTTAGACTACGTTATATTTATACTATTTAAGTGCGCGTCGAGATGGTTTTTAAATATATTTACCGACGTAATATCTACTACGTGGGTGGGTAGCCTAGTCCACATTTGAGTAATTTTAAACTTAAAATAGTTTGAGGCTATACTAGTGTTAAATCGCTTGTTCACTAATTCTAATCCGTGTTGGCGAGTGTTTCCCCTATGATCCAATTCGAACAAATTCCTATAATCAACGTTTGAAAATCCTTTCAATATTTTAAATACTTCTATTAGCTGGCCACGTAATCTTCTGCCTTCGAGAGATGGCAAATCTAATGCCCTGAGTCTTTCCTCGTAGGGCCTGTTTCTCATCTCGGGAATTAATTTTGTAGCCCTACGCTGCACTCTTTCTAATTGCGTGATATCTTTGTTTAAGTATGGAGCCCAAAATTGAACCGCATATTCGACCAGTGGACGCACAAGTGATTTATATAACGGTAAAATTACATCTTTGGATTTGAACGTGAAATTACGCGCGATATAACCCAGCACACGATTTGCTATTTTACATGAATCCGCGCATTGTTTGGTGACTTTGAAGTCATCCGAGACTAAAACTGCCATGTCTTTTTACAATTTAACCACGTCGAGGACCTGGCCTTTCACGGTGTTCTCTACCCTCAAATTATGGCAACCCAAATGCATCACCTTGCATTTACTTAAATTAAACTGCATTTGCCACTTATCCGCCCATCTGACAATCAAGTTTAGGTCCTTTTGTAATTTTCTACATCCGATCTTACATAGGCACGGTTGCCTAGCTTCGTGTCTTCATCAAATTTAGAAATCGTACTAAATACGCCATTATCCAAATTGTTTATATATATTATAAACAATAATGGGCCAAGAACCGAGCCTTGTGTCACTCCACTACTGACGTTGACCCAATCAGAACATTCACCATTTATAACTACTCAATGCGAACGATCCTTCAGCCAATTTCTAATACAATTTAATATCTTTCCACTCACACCGATTGCTTTAACTTTCATTAATAATCTCTCGTGCGGAACATGGTCAAACGCCTTTTTAAAGTCTAGATAGATTACATCTACAGCTTTGCTTTCGTCGTAAATGCAAATCATTTTATACGAGAATTCCAGCAAATTTGTCAAGCACGAACTCGCCCGCCTAAACCCATGTTGGGAATCTTTAATCAAATTATTGAGCTCGAGATGGCTCACTATTCTATCTCTAATTACCGATTCTAAAAGCTTTCCAACTACCGAAGTTACACTAATAGGACGAAAATTCTTTGCTTCGTATCTATTCCCATTCTTAAATATTGGTGTAACGTTTGCACGCTTGAAGTCTAAAGGGACTACGCCAACTTCCAATGAGCGATTGAAAATTGCACGCAACGGTTTCGCAAGCTCATTCTTAAGTTCCTTCAAATGAGTCAAGTAAACGCCATCGGGTCCGGGTGATTTCGACTTCTTCATCAGGTTAATATATTTAAGAATTTCCTCTTCATTCACTGTTATATCGAATATGCAAATATCACTATTATCTACTTCTTACACTAACGATTCTAATTTGGACGAATCTTTAACAGTAAAGACGCTTGTGAAATGTTCATTTAAAATTTTAGACATTTCCGACGAAAATTCCGTCAAACGACCATCTTTGTCTTTAATCGTCCCTATTGAACCTTTTAAGGGTTTCCTACTGTTTAAATAGCCGTAAAACCGTTTCGGTTCCTACTTCGAATCCTTCGCGAGTTTTATTTCATATTTCCGCTTTGCATCTCTAACCGCCCGTTTAACTTCTCTTCGAGAATCTATGTAATTTTGCAGACTTATAAATGACTCATTGTTCTTATGTATTTGAAATTTTCTATTTCGGTCCTTAATTAAGCTTAATATCAGTGGGCTAACCCACGGCACTCTCATCGACTTCCCGCTCTTACGGCGCACATACTTTACTAAGTCGAAATTTACACTAAGGAGTGTACGCCGAAGCTCAGTGTACATTTCTCCTACTGACATATTCTCGAAGCGCATTCCCCAGTCTACATCCTTAATCCTTTCGCGAAAAGTATCAAAATTACAGCTACCAAAACGTGGGATGAGCTAAGTACTCATTTTTACCTCTACACACGTGTTTACTACGAATCTAATCGCATTATAGTCACTCGAGGCTAAATGCTCTCCTACACACACATTTTCTACCACTGACTCGTCACTCGCCATGATTAAATCGAGGATATTATTATCACGAGCTGGTTCTTCCACTTTTTGAACGGGAAAATTCTCCAGAATAAAGTTTCGTAGTCTCTCCCTAGCTTTATCTGACGTTAGGTTACTATAATTAACGTTTAGATGGTTAAAATTGCCGCAGACTAATGTGGTCCCTTTTCTCACCCATGATGAAAGCATTTCAAAGAGTGCAGCATGTTCTCTTTCTATTTGAGATGGAGGACGATATTTGACGGCTAAATTAATTTTATTTTTTGCATTACAACATAATTGGATTAATAAGGCCTCTCTTCTTATATCTGCCGTAGACGAGTCGATCATTATAGCGTTTAAGTCATCCTTTATATACACTAATACGCCCCCTCCTCTACCAGTTTGTCTATTTGTATAATAAATTTTATAACCTGGTATATCAATTTCGCAAACACTGATCCCCGAATGTGTATCTATCGAAGTCTTACTTAAGAATATGAGATCGTAGTCTCCCTCTAGAATTACGGCTTTTATTTCAGGAAATTTATTTTTTAAGCTACGAACATTTGAATATATACAGTTCAATTTTCGCTTTATGTGTACTCTTGTATCACACGCGAATCGGTTCCGTTCCCTGCTACCAAATACTTATTGCCCCTTCAAGCGAGAACCAGTCTGGCGCATGGGCATCACGTGGCCCCGCAACTCTGCTACTCATCATGCTACGTATTGACTGGTCTAAAATCCTACCCAGCCGACTGTTTCCCACATCGCTTAAATGGATTCTGTCCGTTTGATAAAGTTAAGGTTGGTCTTGAAATGCATCCCAAACTTTAAAGAACCTAACTCCAGTATCGCGACACTAGCGCTTAAGGCACTTATTTGTATAGATAGCTCGGGACTGCAGACGCAACATGGATTATAGTCGGGGTAAAATACCAATTATTCCTACGTTATCCTTTTTAACTTTTGCAGTATGAATTATAGTCTTAGCGTGGTTTACTATTCCATGTGGGGTGCTGTCGTATCTGTGGACATCATTTCACCCTACCAGCGTGAGGATCATACACCCGCCACGTGTTTGGTCTAATTTTTCAATTTCACTTACTATGTTATTTATGCGCCCACCAGGAGAGCAAAATCGTTTTCGATTTGACGGGTGAATTCCGGCTTTGAATTCCAGCTCATGGTTTCTAATTAAAGAATCCCCAATTAGTACCGTTAATTCTTCCCCTTCGATGGGAGTTAGCAGTGCGAAGGGGTTCGAACATGGTAATGTGAAATGCTTTTCCCTCGATGGTCTAGCCCCATTTCTAACGGTCCTAAATTGTGAATCTTGGGGTCTATATTGTGAATCCTGGGATCCAAACGAGTTTAAAATCCTTTGTTGCTGGTCAACAATTGCCTGATGATTCATACGAGTAGGCCGGCTGTCACGATTTCTATTTTCCCTCCCACGCATATCATGAAGGGTAGAATTTAGACTCGAATTTAATTCGTCGACTTTACGGTTGGTCGAGATAACGTCCCTTGCGACGGAATTTAGTTCCAATTTAATTTCGCTAATAGCGTTAACGAACTTACGCTCTAATGCATCGTTTGAAAAACAGAAACGGCAAATTCTAGTTTGTTCGATGTTAGAAGGAACGTAAATTTCCTTATTAAATGAAGCCCCACAACTCTAACATTCAAACTTGATCACGGGCATTGTCGATTTCTAGAATACGGATGACGATAAATAAAATTTACACAGCGAATAAGACGGCCAATCTTTTTAATACAGCGACTAATATTATATGATCGCAGGAAGTATCTAGATATCTAGAAGAAGAACTACAGAACTACAGAGTCCAGGACCAGCAAAGACCCTAAGGTCCGCTTGAGGCCAGTCCGCTACACTAAATCCATAACTACGATACACACTTATCTACGAGTGTATCTTTAACATGCTATATATTTATTTTTTTATTTTAATATATAAACTACTGTACACCCTAACTACATGTGTATAATGTCATGCATATTAACTACTTTTAACCTAGAGGTGGAGGGTGATAGAAAGTTTTCTTCTAAACTTCCGCAGCCCTCCACTGCTAGTGGTAAAAATCTAATTTTAGGATAGTTAGACTATTTATAGGATGGGCGGAAAGAAAATGGATATCTAAACTACACCTGAAAGAGAAATCGCTGGCATCATTTGTAGTCATCACTTTAACTCTTTTTGTTCCTCCACTCCAAACTCCTTTTGCAAAGACGTTTTTATTTACTGTGCTCAGACCACGTTATATTTATACTATTTAAGTGCGCGTCGAGACGTTTTTAAACATATTTACCGACGTACTATCTACTACGTGGATGGGTAGCCTATTCCAAATTTAAGTAATTTTAAACTTAAAATTGTTTGGGGCTATACTATGTAGTGTTAAATCGCTTGTTCACTAATTTTAATCCGTGTTGGCGAGTGTTTCCCCTATGATCCAATTGGAACAAATTCCTATAATGAACGTTATAAAAGAGATTATTATAAAAATTTAGATGGAGAAAAAGAAGAAGAAAAAGAAGAAGAAGAAGATAATGATGAAGATGAAGATAAATAAGATTAAGAAGAAGAAAAAGAAGAAGGAGAAGATAATGATGAAGATGAAGATAAATAAGATTAAGAAGAAGAATAAAATAAGAAGAAGAAAGGGGTCTATAGAGGAGATTATTATAAAAAATTAGATGGAGAAAAGAAAAGAGAATCATGATAGGACGTAGGACACAGACCGATGAAGATGAAGAAGAAGAAGAAAAAGAAAAAGAAGAAGATTAAGTTGAAGTAAAAGAAGAAGCAGATGAAGATGAAGATGAAGATGAAGATGAAGAAGAAGAAGAAGAAGAAGAAGAAAAGGGTGTTCAGGGTGTTAAAATAAAGAGTCTATAAAGGGGACTAAAAAAGGCGGTTAAGCTTAGAAAATAAGGTCGTAGGCCACACCCCGCAGAGGTGCCTGTGTAACCAAGCTCTTCCTGTTAAGAAATAGAACAGCGGCTGTATATATATATATATGTATATATATATGCGAAACTCTTAAAGGAGCACGTGAGTTTATTCTATTAAATTTCCCCTTAAACTCCAAAAAGTTGGTGGCCTCCCGTTCTTAGATATACGGCTTCATAGGACTCCATCTGGATTTAAATTTTCCGTCTATCGTAAGCCTACTAAGGCCTGTTCTTATATTCATTTTTACTCAGGTCATAATGCTAAAGTCAAAGGTCTGTATTTATTCCAATGTTATTCCGGGAGTTGCAAGTGAATTGCCCTGAATTGTTGGCTCATGAGTTTTCTAAGATCTTTAAAATTGGTACCTATCTTTGCTACCCTCCTAAATTTTTGAGAGATGCCTAAATTTGGCAAACAAAATCCTTTTATAGAACTGAAATCCCTATCCGCATACAATTTTAACAACTCCCTTGTTTTACCGTTTGCGGACTCCTTTTCCTTGCTTCCCCGCCTTTTGAATAAGTTAAATATCAGTCAACCATGTAGAATATATTGATTCATAATAATAACAATAGTATAGGGTGGTTTATTTTGTTGAGTGCTCAGTTTGCCCTAAGCAATACTTTGTGCAAACCTGTTAATCATTAAGCGTATGCTTGAGGCAAAATAAATTCAATATTAGGAGGAGAGAATGTAGCAGCTTTTTCTTTGTCCATTCATGAGAAAACAGTCACCATATGAATTGTAAATCGGTTAAATTTATTTACAATGACTTTATTCTAAGCAATATTGTAGAATACGCATTCATTAATTCCTCGCCTAATTTTAATATATCCCCTGGTCTCTTTAAACTAGACCCTGTTATTAAAAGGCTTATTTATAACGAAATTGTCCATTTTAAATCTTAGCCCTTTGATTTATTAATTTAGTTATCTCTCTCTTGTTTATTTTTATGCATTCACAATCGGGAATGAATGTACTTAGTTTAGTCACAACATGTCTACATTCTTTGTGTACAGATTGGAATTTTCCGGAAGTAAACCTTATTATATTTGTTTATGCTTCAAATCCGTCTTTCATATTATTTTTCTATTTTGGGTCATTTCGCTGTTCTTTGGGCTGGTCATTGTTCTTCTGTTTCACTTATATATACGACCTTTGTAAAATCTTCGTTATTCCTTCATAATGAACTGAGTAATTTCGAAAGTATTTGGAATCCACCTTTCATTCTCCTGCGGCATATTTTGGCATAAATATATAATATATATATATATATAAATATATATATATATATATATATATATATATATATATATATATATATATATATATATATATATATATATATATATATATCTATATATATATATATATATATATATATATATATATATATATATATATATATATATATATATATATATATATATACATATAAATATATATATATATATATATATACATACATACATATATATATATATATATATATATATATATATATATATATATATATATATATATATATATATATATATATATATATATAATCTATATAAATATATATATAAGCTCAATAAAGGAACAATAATAAAAAAGCTAGCTACTAAGGCAAATATTTATAGCAACAATAAAAACTTGCACTAATTCAGAGATAAAATATGGAAATGATCAAAAAGTTGTTAGATATAATTAAACAAAATGCAAAAGTTAAATATGATATACAGAGATAGGTAGTGACAACCGCAATGATATAAAAATATTAGTAATCAAATTCTAAACGACCATAAATGAACTGGATTTAGATAGGATTCTTAATCTAAAAATGATATAATATTTTAAAGAAAATGCAATGAAACTTAACAGGGGCAAATAGGGTTCAAGGATATATATCTATACATTTTGCATTTTAATCGACGGATATTAATCATACTTTGATACATTTAGTGTATTCGGTCTAATTCTGATTTCTATATATGGAAACATTTTTAGGTCTAGCATCGAAGGACGAAATTAATTTGTGAATTAGAAATAGATCGTTACGATTTAGATTAAGCAATCTAAATTTCAATTACTGGAAGTCTTTAGATAAAATGTGTGTTAACTAATATAAATTAGAAGCAATATTTACTTAAATAATCGAGCACAACTGGAAATAATTGTTTCAATCACCTAAACAAATAATTTCCCCCTGCAATGAAGCAAAATTTCTTATTGAATACACAATAAATGGCATTAAGAGTACTAGAGTAAATATGATTGACATTAAAATTCCATGTTGTCAATTCATATCAATAGGAATTGTAAAGGTTTTCTTTATCCATACCTTTTGTTCCTTTTTGCGCTTTTGCTCTTTGGTAGTTTAATGATTACATATGTCGGCCAATGCCTCAAGTTGTTTGCAAATTTAAAAGCCTATTTAAAAAAGACTCTGAGTCGGAGTTTAACAGGCTGCTAACCAAGGTCGCGTGCTCTCAGTTATAAAGATTCATGACCTATACACCTTCAAAACAATAATTATTTTCAGACTATCCTTGTTAGGACCTTGGAAATGATACGGTATGAAGGAAAATGTAAAATAATATAAGGGTTTCAAATTTTGTTAGAATCAGCCGAATAGTTATGAAATCATTGCCAAATGATTCCCCGCGTAACCTTTCGATGACTTTGTGGAATTATATGATTCGAAAGAGAATGTTAAACAATATAAGGGCTTCAAATATAATTAGAATCGCTGTAAGAGTTATGAGGATATTGCTAAAACAACATAATTCCCGGGCTAAAATTGAGAGGACCTTGGCAATTATATAATCCGAAAAACAACCTAATGGAATTTAGGCTTATCTGTGAGATAGGCCTTCTTTCGTCAGACTTCCTGTCGCCAGTGGGGGGAGGGGTGAGGAGGGGGAGAGAGGAGACGAAGGTCAGCTCAAACGACAAATTTATTTCGTTCCCACGATTATCTGGCGACATGCGAGTATGTACGTTCCATACCCTCACACTTTGGCTCACGCATTATATTTTATTTTTGTATTAAGAATAGAAAATTAGGGTCGTATTCTGAAATATATCCCGAGTAAATATTGTTAACTAAATTATCAATATTTATGAGGATAACCACAAAATAATATTGCCTTCCCTGTACGTCCGTTGAACTTATAAACGAAGAAATTTTTTTAAGTTGCTTGTGCCTGTCTCTTCCTCTATTAATAGAGATGCGTGAAATTTAGACATAGATCTTCTAGAAAACCTGCATTAAGAATGATTCTTGTGATAGAAATTAAAATTATAGGTGTGGAAGGTCTTAAATGAGCACAAATTGTGGTAGTGTCTTATTTTTTAGCTCTTGTTTTCGCATTATATTTGATTTTTTGTAATGCACAAAAATTCAAATTGAAATAAATGAAGGCTTTTTCTAACCACTTTGTTAAGCATAGAGGTATTTTCAAGGTATATGTAGCTTTAATTTTTATGTAACTAATGTTTTTGTAAAAAAATATCTTTAGATATGGCGATGGCCACTTCGTAGTGTTGGATTCATCGGAAGAGGAATAAGTCATATTCATCATTGCACATCTCATAAATTAGGAGCTGAATGAACTCTTACTCTCCTTTATAAATTAGATGCAATTTGTCCTAAAGTCAATAACATTTCCAGGTAATTTTAATCAATTTGTAACATGGAATCAATTATTAAATTTTGGAATTAAATCATAAAAAAACACTCGTATTTCATAATAATGTCGAAGTAAAACGAAACAGAATGAAACAAAACAGAAATATCAGATATTTTTTCAAATACAAAGTATAAAAGACTGAAATGAGGATCGTAATTAAAGATCAAAACAGATCAAACTCATTGACTCTCCACGTCTGGAAGAAATACAAGATCATATGTAGATTACGGACCCCAAGTAACTCATATGGGGAATGAGTATCCCAACTTTGGCCTCAATGTAGATTTAGGACCCCAACTTTGGTCTTATGTAGATTACGGACCCCATTCTTGCACAAATTTAAGAATACAAAACTAAACTAAAATTAATAAAACAAACCTTATATTTTTTTTCATTTAACTGAGAAGTTAGGTTAGTTTTTTGGGGGTTTACTACTCTAATATTAAAGGTTGTCTTTGATTAATTGAAACGTTATTATAAAAGGTCGTATTTATTATAAGTTTAATTAAAAGAATATTGTGAACTAATGGTAATACAAAAATTAAAAAAATGTATTGTTTATGTGTCTTTTACGCCACATAAATTCGTCTAAGAATGAATTTAAATGTAATCTCCTTCTTCCCTCAATTGATTTTATCCAAAATTTGGCCAAGTACAATCACTTTCGATAGTTTGTGTGTGTACTTCAGTAATTAGGTCAATTAAACAATGCAAATTATTTACTTTCCTGTGAGTTAATCCTATATCTTTTTGAATACGCTGATTCAGAAGTAGCTTTGATTGACTTAAGAAAGATTTAGAACGTATTGATGTTCTAGTTTTTTATTTGATGCAGTCTGTAATTTGCCATTTCCATACAAATTTGTCTAGAAATGAGGAACGTTAATTCGAGTTCATATTTTTATGACATATGCAACACTTTATTTCAATAGCAAGAAGGCGCTACTGTTTAATCCAGTTAATAACTCTTAAAGTATCTTTAATTAATGTTAGAGAGCACACGACATCTTGGAAAATAGATTTACTCATGATGGGTAAATTGTCCAAAATAATAAATATATTTTTTTATGGTTTATGGGATGTCATTAGCAAAAAATTAATAATATTTTATTTCAGTAAAGCTACTTTCCAAATATTGAAAGTTAACAAGAAGGTATAAAATCCCATTAATGAACACAATGGAGAATACAGAGCCAAGGAAAAAAAATCAATAATATTTTATTTCAGTGAAGGAACTTTTCAAATATGTAAATTTAACGGGAAGCTATAAAACCTTATTGAAATGGTCATATGGAGAATACGGCAAGCCAGAAATACGGAACCCAAACAAGGCTGGGGTTCGTAATCAACATATGATCTGAAATACAATTTCTAAATAAAACAAGTTAAAGACTAGTAGTCTTTAATTAAAGAAAAATGTAAGCTTTCTGCATTTGTAAAAAAAAAAAGATCTGCTTCAATGTAAAGTTAGGAATAGAAATATAAAATTTAATATAAGAAAACCAGGCAATGTCTTTGCCACCCTTCTACGGTGGGAGCTTGCGCTTCGTTACTAAGATTAAAATTTAAAATATAAAAAAAGGCAGCCATGGTTATATTATTATATATTTTCTGAACTTTGCCAATAATAATAATTTTAAAAAGGAACTCTAAACTACATTGCCCCCCCCATTTCAGAATATCACGTTGCTAAAATATAGTTATAGAGAAGATATATAAAAATAAATTTTCTGAACTTTGCCATTTGAAATTTTTTTGTTTTTTAAAATTTCACAAAATTCCGATACTTATATTTATTTCTGAACTTCACCATTTTGTTTTTTGATATCATAAAAGATCTATTAGAGATAACTTTGATAAAAAACATAAGTCATAACCAAAGTAAGATGGAATTATTATTCAAATACTCAAAAAATCCCCTTCTTAAATTAGAGATAATGGGATCATTAGATTTATAAATCAATTGTTCCTAACGTATCAGATTATAGCAATTTTCCCCTCTAAAATAATTTAAATATTTTATAATCTTCCCCGTCTTTTTAATGTAAATTTAAGCTTGATTTCAAAAAAGATTTCTTTAAATCTTCGGTTCTCATTCAAAGATAAAACTAACAATCAAAGTTCTAGTTGTATTATTACAAGAGAGAATAAAGTTTGGTTTCTTCATTTTGTAGGCGTAGGAAGATGAACGTATTGTTGTAGAAACGTCATCGTTAAATAAAAAGAATGACGTTAGGTAATTTTCTGTCCCTGGGATTCCATCTAAACAAATGTTGAGGAAATCGAACGTCAACGATGTCGTGTTGGCACATGCAGTATGAGCTGTAAGGCCATCTTGTTGAGACTATCTTGTTGTGGTATTGCAGAAAATGCGTTTGAGCCTGTTAAGATATCTTGCAGCGTTAATTGATTGAGCTTGTACTCTTTCATAGTCCTCCAAAGAAATAGGGCTCATAAATCTTATTTACACTTAGTGGCCGGCAAGGTCAAATTTGTCCTATGCGACATTAGATGTTAAAGAAATTGAACATCAATCATCTCGTGGTGGCACATGCAGTATGGGCTTTAACGCCATCTTGTTGAAACTATTTGTCAGGATATGTGTTATTGACGAAAATGCTTTTGAGCATGTCAAGATAGCAACCATGATTGACTGAACATCTCCTGTTTCATGGTCCTCAGAGAAATAGGGCTAATAAATCTTATTACACTTAGTCTAGACCATTTTATCTTTGAGGAGTGCAAATGTATATGAATGTGATTATTGGCTTAGTTAGTGAACACTTAGATAATTATTTGATATACCTTTCAAGTAAGCGTGACATTCATCAGTGAAAATTATGTTAGTAAATAGTAATCGTTTAGCATCGCACATCGCTTTAACTCTGAGGCAAAATGATAAATTTCGTTGCTTATCTTTCATTGGGATTTCTTGATGACATTGAGCTTTGTTTTGCTTTAAATTATGATCTTTGTTGACAATCGTTCGCACAGATTCTCTATTCAAATATCTTTCAGCAGCCAATTTTTTTTACTTTGTTTCATTATCAGCAAAGTAAGTCCTTACGTTTTCAAAAATTTGTTTCCTTCCTCACACTTTTCTTAAGACTAGAATTTCATTTATTTAACTTACGTAATTTATTTAATTAGCGTAATTTATCTGGATTTTTTTTCTCTAATCGTATGCAATATCTTAATGAAAATGACATAATTATTCGATTATGGAGCCATGTCGTATCATTAATTCCACGACAAACCCACCATGATCTAAAGATGATTGTGCAAATTTTGATAGCCTAAAGAAGAACTGTTTAATATCTGTATATATAGGCTATCCTAGGTTGGAAGAGACTATCCACCACAAGCGTAAGCTACCTAAGCTAGCTAATAAAATTTCAAATATTGTTCTTTATAATGATACTTAGTCCTACCTTTAAGTTATTGGCTAATAAATTATGGCTGTCACGTGGTATATCTATCTATATATATATATATATATATATATATATATATATATATATATATATATTTATATATGGGTGTGTGTTTGTCTGCGTTGCTCTGCCAACTTCTAATTTTAAGGCAAATATACTCTTCTCCCCCTTCTTTAGCCTCGTGTAAATTGTGACCTTAAATTCCAATGCCTAATTAGGGGAACTTTCATCATTGAGTAATATCTTAGACACAGACTTTATTATTGGTAATTAAACAATACTATTAAACACAACAAAGAAAACAAGAAACAAGCAACATCTCATATGCGACTGCAGCAGCAACGAAAAACAATGGAACAACCACTCAAATGACGCTTGACGTAACTCTGAAGGTAAAAATACTGACATGCATTCTATATTTACACGTCTTACATATTGCCCAGCCAGCAACATATGCCACTACGTTGAACTTCATGCTCAAGTCTTATGGGCTAGAACCAATAAAATTCCCGAAAAATATTGATTCATCGGCTATATTTAACCTAAAAATTTCAGAAGATACAGAAAAGAAACTCTTGGAAGAAACACAAAGAAAGGAAAGCGAATCTGAACAAGAGGAAGAGACAGAAAGCAAGGAAACAGAATCTGAGATCAGCACCGACGAGAATAATAATAAAAACGTAAACAGAAACACATGTGAAAACCAAAAACCAAAAAGAAAATCGACTAGGGACACCTCGCCATGTGACCAAAGACCGGAAATACCAACCGCGAAATGTGCAACGGATAAGAGTCAGAACTCAGTGAGGACAGAGATGAAGGGCACAAATACCAGGAAAAGATACAAATAAATTTACGTACTCTCACTACTCTCCCCAAAAGAAGAAACGCTTAAGAACATACAAACAAGATGGATAATAGTAAATTAGACTTATACAGATAAATACGAATAGTTGGAAGGATAAAGAAAACACATACGGAAACATATTTAAAGAAATAGATCTTGACATCAGTCTTATTTCAGATCACGAGATTAACCTTGAGACTCACAAACTAAAAATATAGAACTACGACGTAATACAGAATAATCACCCAAACAAAGTACACGACGGAGCAGCAATAACAATAAAGAAAGGAATAGAGTACAAAACAAAGCAAGGACTAACCGAATTTTTCCTCGCAATTGAGGACAAAATGGAATTAACCAATATACTTATCCCTTCTGAATACCAACCAATGAATGACTTTGTCAGAATATTTAACAATAGACTTCCAAATTTGATTTCGGGAAGACCTGAACCCAAGATGCAGGTACACAGGATATAGGAACAGAAACCAAACAGGAAAAGACCTACAAGCTCTAATAGACAGACGGATAATAAGAATACTAAGACCAGAGTACCGAACGCTAAATAAAGACAGAATAGCGACAAGTCCAGACATTAGCCTAGCAAACAATAACATTCTTTTTTACTACCACATGGAACCTGTAGATGTTATCTGCAGCAACCACACAGCAACACTATTCACCGTGAATTAGCAACTAATACAAATGCCCACTAAAAAATGGAAGGCATACCATAGAGCAGTCTGGGAAAAATACAAACGAGAATTGAATGACTACGCACCAGGCAGACAAAATGAAGCTACTTTAGAAGTAATCGACGGCGAGCTGGACAAAATAACGGCGCGAATACAAACAGCTGATAAGATTGCAAAACCCAGAAACACATAAAAAACAGTTAAATACTTTATATGTACAGAAAAAATGAAAACCAGAAATGCAGAAATAAAAGCGATAAACAAGGACATAATAATAAACGGAAGGTCAAAGGAAAAATACAGCAATCTGAGAACAAAAGAGAGAGAACTACTAAGCGCAATAACGGAAAAACAAAGAGAATACTGGGCCATAACCGTTCAAAATATTGACAACGAGCTATTGCCCCGAGAATTTGGTAAGAAGATAATAAGAATGGGAAATGCTAGAGGTAAAGAAAAAATAAAGATTAAAGACAGAAACGGGAAATGAATCGAAGATGAATGCGAGATTGAAAAATTGTTTACGGAACACTGGAAAGGAGTGTTCAACATCGGCGAAGATGAAAACTAAAACTACGATATAGACTTCGAAAACTAAATAATTGACGAACTAAATGAACGGATTGAGAGGACTTTCCATATCAATACGTAAAAAAGGATTGGTATAAGAACGATGGATTTAAGGCCAAAACAACAAATTGTAACAATTTAAAGCGTGGTTTCGTTTCCACGTTAAGCAGGTCCACAGGACAAACTTGGCCAACTTTCAAGCCTTTGACTTTATTGGAGTCTGTTCTATCCTTACTTCTCTCTTTTTCCTCTCCCTCTCTTCCTTCCCTCTCTCCCCATCTCCGGAGCTCTTTTCACTCGGTGCCTTCAGGCACCGAGGGAGAAAAGCGCCGGAAAAACTCGGGGGAACCGGGACTCGCATCCCCTCGACCGGGTCCCTCCACTGGGAGCGACTAGTCGGGGGGAGAGAGGGCACGGGTATCTAAAACTGTTGTCCTACTTTGCCTTTTATTTCATTTCATTTCTTTCATTCTGCTTGCTCAGAAATCTTGAAAAATTTTTTGGCTGATTTACTTTAGAACACGGTAAAGGAGGTAAGGTTTAGGAAATTTCAAATAGACGACTTCAAAAACTATTCACACAAAATATATATATATTCATCACCATTCATTCATCACTACTAATATTCACCTTTCGTTTTAGAGGCTCCAATTAAGCAGATGACTCTTTAGTCCCTAGCCTTGCCCCCTGCGTGAACTGCTGCCAGATGTGAGGATGGATTGTCAATCATATTTCCTCCCAACTATGCCGAGCTGTTGCCACGGCATAATTGGTAGGATTGGAGGAAGCTGGTATGAGGAGTTATCCACAGCCAAGAACAATGTCAGAAACAATTCACGACAAGGGACGAACGGCTTCCTCCGCTGCTCATCACAGCAGGGGCCCCTTCCAGGACCATAGAGTGACATACAACCGTCTCTATGATATGTTGGGATGAGGTCGCGATTAAAACACCCTCTGGGGGCGGCTTTGTTAATATGTCCGCCATAGAATCACATCGCCGAGAGGATTCCACCTCGATTCATCTCATCCATCGTTATTATTCACACTAAAAGGCAATTCCTTCATCCGTCGAGGTGACAGGCAAACGAGGAGAGACCTGTCTTCTTCTCCCCCGTAAGGGGCAGGATGATTTCCAATCCTGGCCGCCGTGCTGACGGGAACTAGCGCTCTGTCCGGCCCCAGCTTAGCCTCTCTTCCTTCTTTCAGATAGCCTATATTTCTCCCCTACTAAGTCGCTTTTCATACAACCTCTCCCACAACTTTCAATGGTAAGCCTCTAATTTCACAGGGTAGATGCTAACCTTCTTCTCAAGCCAACCGTCCTGGATCGGGGCTGAGGGGGGAGAGAACAACGTTCCCTAACCCCTGAGCTCCGGTTCAGATTCGGGTTTTTTTTGACAACCTGCTCACATCCCTTCCTCATATCCATTTTCCTTTCTTCTTTACACTCAGTTTTACACCCCGTCTAAGGTGGAGCCGCCATGCCGAAGGACTGCCTGGCCACCAGGCGGAAGGGGTGGTCCCAAATGGCGGCGCCTGGCTCTGCCATGCCTGTTAGCACCTCATGCACTGCGGGCAACTGCGAGAGGTGGTGAGCTATTGCGTCCCGTATAATAAAATAGGGTCACCATGCCCATGTATGCAAATAAAAAAAAAAATCTCTTCCCATTCGCCCTTGTACACCGACAGAGCCGCTCTCGGGCAGCTCCACCGAAAAAAGGGAGGTCACTCTCCTGTGCTTGCTCAGGGGACCCTTCATATTTCTTTAACCGTAGAGGAGGCCTATTCCTCTCGTACGCCTACGGGTGAAGGGGACTCCCCCTCACCCCCTTCTCTGGAGGTGCTTTCGGGCACCTCCCTATTTCCAGCGGAAGTTCCTCCTTTTCTTTCTAAGGGGATTGCCAAAAAAGCCAGCAGGCAGCCCATTGCCGACCGCCCCTCTTCTAAGCTGCTCGGTAGGGCAAACCCCATTAGGAAGGAGAGGGAAGCCAGGCCCCTTTGGTCGCTTCCCTCAAAAGACCTGCTGGCAAAAATTTTAAACATTGCCGGCGTCAAGGCCTGTGCCTCCCCAAGGGGACCTGCGATGTCCTGGAAGGAAATATGGAAATAGCCAACTGGAGGCCCCTCCTGTGATAGACATGGTCCTTGAGGAAACCCAGCCTCAGACCGTAGGGCCTTCCATGGGGTAGAATCCGGGCTCAGCGCGAAACACCGAACCCGAATCCGCCCCTATGCAAGGTCCTCCTCAAACGGCTGTGGTTTCTGAGGCAGTAAAAGGAGGGAAGGGATCTCCTACGGACGGTGCCCCTGCGACCACCAGGACCTTTTCCATTTCAGAGAAGGACCTGCCTAAGGCCGGTCCATCTTGTCTAGGGGCTTCTGCCGGCGAAGGTGAGAAGTGGGTTCATTCCCCCCCCCTCTCCTCTCCAAAAAAGAAAAAGACTAAGACAAAAAAGACAAAGAAGACTCGGCGCTCCTCTCCACCTGCGGGGGCTGCCGGGACGAATGGGTCTGCTGCCAATTTGGCCAGCGACCAAGCCAATATCGGCACATCTGGCCCCTCTGCCCCTACCCCACTCGGGTGCAAAGCCCGCGAATATGACAAAGACCAAAAGTGCGCAGGTCGCAGCTTCGATAACATCAGGGCCCTTGATTCAGAGGTTACATGGAATTTTCGCACCACTGACTTCAAACGCTTACTCATTATTAGATCCACTGATGGCAACATGTTGGCCAAGGGCAACAAGATCCTTTAGAGGAGAGGATTAGATAGTGTAAATGGTAGAGAGCCGAAGGTGACCCGTTTCTCGGACGGGAGCCTTCTGGCAAATGCGACGAATCCCGCTGAGGTAGCCAAGATAAGTGCTCTTCGGACACTTCATTGCCCCCCCGGTGAGTGTGACGCTGCACTCTACCACGAACTCGTGAAAGATGTAGTTTATGCGAGGGAACTCGTTAACTACTCCATCGAGTACATCCGCTGAGAGCTTGCCAACCATGGGGCGGTCAAGGTCTAATGTGTCATGAGAAAACAGGGGAGGGCTTCGAGACCCACCTCTACACTCTTCGTCACGTTCGACTGTCACAAGCTCCCTGAGTCAGTGCCTGCCAGTTGGTACGGCTACCGCGTGAAGGCATCGTGCCACTGCTGCAATGGTGCTATTAGTGTAAGCGTTTTGGCCATACGAATCATTCTTGTAGACGTGCAAAGTCGGGGTCACCCGAAGTCTGTGTAAATCGTTCCAAGGCCACACACGATAAGTCTAAAACATGTGTGGCCAACTGTGTCAATTGCGGAGAGCCGCACTCCGCTTCTTCGAAGCAATGTGGTGCATATCTCCTTGAGAATGAAATCCTGGCCGGTGAGGCCCAGGATCGACTCTCATTCCGTGAGGCTAATGACTTGATCCTGGCGCGCCCGGCACTGCCTGGGACGTCATATGCCTCAATAGTTAGAAAGGCACCCTCTGCTCCTGGCCCATCCAGGCCAACGAGCACGGTTGTTTCCTCGCCCATTCGAAGCCCTTCTGCGGGCTCTACTTAACCCGGGCGCTCCCCTGGTAAAGCTGGCGGCAAAAAGGGTTCACAGCCAGCCCCGACTAAAACCAGGGCTCCTTACTCTTGCCCCAGCGTGACCATTTCCCTTAAGGCGAAACGGCCACGTGCCTCCACCGAGTCGTTAGACTATAAGGAGGCAAAACGCCTGAAGTTTGTCGCTAGGCCATCTTCCAGGGTTCCTAAAGCTTTTCCCCGAAAAGAGGGCAGCAACAAAGGAGCTTCGGCTCCTTCGCCCACGCCTAGAGGTAGAGAGAGTGGCTCGGAGACGGTGGTTTCTCGAAAAGAGGGCCCCTCCGCCTCCGAAGCTTCAACGCCCACCTAAGGTTTCGAGGCGGAGGGAGGAAAAGACTCGCATGGCGAGCCCAACCTCCTCCAATAAGTCCTTGAAGGCCACATCACCTACAGCGCTTTTTCCGGCCAACAGCGCCCGGGGTTCTTCCTCGGGGAAGCGTACGGCCATTTTCGTGAGAGCCTTCTGTTTGAGGAGGGCCCCCGCGTCAAATCTCAACTAGGCCTGGAGGACATATTGCTTCAATAGAATTGCCGTGGACTCAGGGCCAACTGGAAGGAGCTGCGGAGGCTCGTCTTGTCCCGTTCCCCGTTAGCTATCTTTTTGCAGGAGACCATGCTAGGCACGTGCCACCTGCCCTCCCTCCCGGGGTATAAGGGTCTTGCGACCCCACCACCACGGGATGGCCGGGCTGAAGGATGCGCGGTTTACACCCGGCATGATGTCTCCATTCTTCCTTTCTATTTAGATACCTCCTTTCAGGCAGTGTCTGTGAAGCTGCACCTAAATAGGAGGTATACTTCCATATCTGCGTACATTCCACCGTCAGCTGACTTCGACGCGGAAGAATTCCGCTGCGTCGTGGCACGGTTGCCGAGGCGCTTTCTCTTGCTTGGAGATCTGAACGGCAGGCATCCTCTCTAGGGAGATTGCTCAATAAATCCCAGGTGACAGCTCCCTGCCGATCTGATTGAAGAGCTTGAGATAGGTGTCCTGAACGTGGATGAGTTTACGCATCACTGTCTGAGAACCGCTTCATTTTCTTGCCTTGATCTATCTTTGTGCTCTTCGGATGCACAGCCTAATTTTGATTAGGGGGTGGTCGATAACCTCCATGGTAGTGATAACTTTTCCATTCAAATATAATTTTAAGGGCAACTGCCGCTTGAGAGCCCATCTCGGTGGAGTTTAAAGCAGGCGCAGTGGCCTGTATTTCAGAAAATGATGAATTCTCTATCTCAGTCGAGGAGTTTAGGTCGGTAGATGAGGCCATTGAGTTCTCCTTAAGCAACCTCATCGCCGTGGGCCTGACTACTGTTCATAGGACGCCTGGCCATTTTGCACGCCGGTCACTCCCATGGTGGTCGGCCGAGTGTGAAACGGCCCTCAAACAGAAGAGTTATGCCTACATGCGCTATAAAAGCCGCCACAACGATTTCACTGTCGCTGAATTTCGTCGGGCAAGGGCTAGGTTCCGGTATACTTTTAAGCACATCTGCCGCTCTCCTTGCGGGAAAACGTGTCTTCACTTAACGGAAAGACCCCTTTAGCAGAGGTGTGGAAGCGGGGCAAAAGGATTCCGGGCAAGTTCACACAGGACTCCCCTCCCGTTTTTCAGGAAAATGGGACCGCAATCTCGGATCCCGCGTCCGTAGCGGAATTTTAGCATCAGCTTTTTCCAAATTCTCTAGCCGAGATGCTGCCCCACCAGCATTCAACGCACGTCTCGATGACGCGCAAGGCCACCGGCTGGACCTTACCTACATTCGCGGAGAACACTTCAACGACAAGTTTACTGTGAGTGAGTTGCACTCTGCTCTCGCTTCGGGCGCGGACACTGCCCATGGTCCGGACGATGTCCCGTCCGCCATGCTTTGACACCTGGGTGAGCGGGGCATGGCCTTTCTGTTAGAGTTATTCAAAAGGATCTGGGTGGAGGGTCTTCTCCCAGACTCCTGGCGAATCGCTACTCTGCTCACCTTTCTTAAACCGGGAAGAGATCACTCTAGTCCGACCGGCTTCCGCCCAATCTCTCTAACCTCTTGCGTGTGCAAGTTGATGAAAAAATTAGTAAATATTAGATTAGCCTTTTTCCTGCACCTTGGAGGCCATCTGTCTTCTGCACAGTTCGGCTTCCGCAAGTTCCACTCCACGTCAGATGCTCTGCTCCGACTGGAAAATGGCCTCTGCGAGACTTTCCTTCGTAGACAGCACTACGCCACGGTTCTTCTGGATCTGGAGAAGGCTTATAATACCGCATGGCGATACGGGGTCATGGAGACTCTCTACACGATAGGAGCGTGAGGAAGCCTCCTAATGTTTATATCTGAATTTTTGCGAGATCGTGATTCCGCGTACGGGTGAGGGGAGCCCTCTTTGGCTTAAAGGAGCAGGGAGAGGGTGTCCCGCAGGTAAGTTTCCTCATTGTCACACTCTTTGCCATGAGCATCAACGGCATCACCTCAGTGCTGCCGGAAGATGTTCTTGCTACGCTCTACGTGGACGACCTTTCGATCTCTTTTGGCGCAGCCCAGATGCCAACTCTGGAGCGTCGACTCCAACAGGCATTGAACCGCAATTCTCGCTATGCTGAAGCGCACAGTTTTTATTTTTCTTTGACCAAGAGTAAGGTAGTGCACTTCTGCCGCCAACCACGATTTCACCCCGAACCAGATTTGTTTCTTAATGGGGTGCGCCTGGATGTGGTGGAATCTCATCGTTTCCAAGGTCTTGTATTTGACCGACGCCCCACCTGGGAGGCTCATATTCGCAGCCTTAGGGTTTCTTGTACCCTCGCCATGGACATTCTCCGTTCCGTGACGTTCAGCGCTCGAGGCGCTGATAGGGCTACTGCCCTACTTTTTTATCGATCCTTTTTTCGTTCGAACTCGACTATGGATCCGAGTGTTATTGCTTCTACAGCCGATTGTTTATTTTGCAACGTGCCTTCCGCAATTTCCCCATTGAGAGCATGTTGGTCGATGCCGGCGAGATGCCACTCGCTTTGCGCCACGTGTAGTGCATCACTCGCCTGTACGCACAAGCCCGGAGCCACCCTCAGTCGCCAACACCTATCACTGCATCCACAGCTGATCTCGACGGTGCCTATACCGCCGAGAGACGCCATTCATACCCTAAGCCCTTTGGGTTTACGGCCAGGAAACTATTTAGAGAGCTAGTTATAGCTCTCGGGCCAGTGGCCCCCCTCATTCGGCACAGAACGCCACCCTAGAGGGTACCACATTTGGCAATTTGTCGCCACGCCTTTGCTCCCAAAGCTTGTGCAGTGCTGGGAGTATTGCGTCCGACCTTTCTGGAGAACACCTCGTGTCATGTTGGAACCGTGCCAGTCAATACGGATGGCCCTAAGTCCCAAGGGGGGTCGGCTTCCACTCTGTATCCCCTCTGTTTGAAGTAAGCGGGGTTCTGCCAGGTGCTGCGTCTGTCTTTACGGCCGAGCTGGTTCAATACACCACTCAATACGGGAGATTAAGTGACGTGCCTGGTTCGGAGACCGGATTGTGATCTATACGACTCACAAAGCACCTGAGTGCTCTCGGGGCATTGGAATCCCCGCAACCCCTCGTTTACGATAACCGTGACGGCACGGTTATGGCTAGCCAGGCAGATTTAGAGATTATCTTCTGCTGGCTTCCTGGACATGTAGAAATTGCGGGAAATGAGCGCGCCGATGAGGGCGCCAAAGAGTCCGCGAGGACTCTGCGACCGGACCAGCGTTTTGCTCTTCCTCACACCGACTACATGGCAGGAATATGGGCAGCTCTTCGGACTGCTTAGCAAAGAAGATAGGAGACGGTCGAAGGGAACTTAAAGTTGCGTGCCATTGCGCCGCGACTGTTCCCATAAACCTATCCCCCAATGCTGCGACAGCTTTAGGTCACTTTCTGTCTTCTCGGAATCAGAAACACTCGTGTGACGCATCGCTATTTGATGGAGCGCTCGCCTGCGTCCTATTGCGACGACTGCGTCGTCCCCAAGACAGTTAGGCACATTCTTGTCGAATGTCCCAGTCCGGGTGATCTTCGCGCACGTTGCCTGTCCTGGTACCGGGATGGGTGGGGTCGCTACCGCCTGTCCCTTGTACTCGGGTCGAGTGCGTGCACCATGACTGGTGGACTGATAGACTTTTGGGGATAGGCCGGCCTTCTACCTTGTATTTAACTTCTTGATTTTTTGTTATTGTTGTTTGTTTTGTTTTTTTGTAGGTCGCAGGTTCCTGCGCCTGGGAGAGGAAGACCTCTCCCGACCCCGGAGCTTGCTTCCTGATTGTTATCCCTTTTTATTGTTGTTTCTGTTTTAATTTTTATTTTTAAGTAGCCTAGAACTGGACTGTTTGTTTTCAGCGACTTATGCCCAATTGGGCAGTCGCCAGATAGCCCCTTCAAAAAAAAAAATGTTTTGTTCTCAAGGCAAATAAACTAAAAAACAGTTAAACACGTAAACTCTGAATAAACAGATTGGTATATTCCCCTTAAAATTAAACAACAAATAACGTAAGAAAAAAATTAAGTTCCCGTTCACTTCACAAGGGGCTGCACACAAGTTGAAATAGTGGACTCCAGTGCTTCAAGGGTAACGCTGAGAACAAAAACTGGCCTAGAAAAATCGAGTAAGGGAAAGGTGTACGAAACCTATTTTAGAAGCGTAAATGTGGCAGTCCTTCGCCTGATAAACTCACCAACAGGATATGTCGCTATATGCGAGAAGGAAAAGGACATTAAGGTTCTCACAAAGGAAGCTGGGATATATATCCTCAGGAGAATAAACCTTAAACCTAGTGCCCCTCCACAGATCTAGGCACACAGAAGTTTGATTTGCTGAATGCTGGACCCGTGGATCGGTAAGCATACATAGGAAGAAATTAAAGATAAAATAGAGAGGAACCAGCAGTGGGCGAACATAAGCGAAGTTCTAAAATTTAGAAAAAGAAGGGAAAACAAGGAATACAACCACCTTTTCAAGATTATATTTGGCGATACCTCGATGGAAACTAAGGCGAAGGAGAATAGGCTATTGCTCTTCAATGATAAAATAAGCGGAGAACAAATCGAGATGGAGGGGTTAACCCCTGTGTAAATCTGCTGCAGGTGCTTTAAATTCGAACACCACAGCAAAAATGATTGCTTGGAGCAACAATTAACCTCCTCTAGATGCAGTGGTAAAGGGCATCGCTGGAGGGGGTGCCCGGCAACCGAAGAAAAATGCCCAAAATGTAGGCAAAAGCACGAGGCAATGAAGGGCGGAGGGAATTAGGAGGGCTAATACCTTCTATGGCCAAGCGGCTAAAGCCACCCTGCAAGGACCGTAGAATGTGCCGCTTAAAGACTTACCTGAGGTTAGGTAATAAAAACTCCACAAATATTTCCATGTGTATTTTGTACGCACAAGTGAGGAACCTCACCAACCGATGCTATTTCGCAACCGAGATTAATACCATGCTCAAAAAGAATGGACTCGAGAAAATGTGGTTCCCGGATAACCCTCCATTCGAGGATGTCTGCAACTGCAATACGTACGCGAGGAAGAAGCCCCAGCGACGCGGTTTCCACCAAATGAATAAAGAGCGAAAGTAAACGAAAACCAGGAGACAACACAAACCTCTAAAAAATCCCAAAATAGGGCACCAAGAGTAGAGGACAGAAGAAAACTAGAAATACAGGGGGGGCAAGCAGCAAGGAGAGTGAAACAGGCTGAGAGTAACCTGTTAAGCTCGGCATTCTCTGAATACGAAGAAGAATAGGTCCAACCCCCAAAAGAAAGTAAGAGGTCGAAGAATAGAAGCAGGGGAAAGGCTCCCCAACAAAGCCCCATATTTGATGGAGAAAAGCTAAAAATGCAATTCTACAAAACTGATCTGATCCCATTCCCAGCCAACCCCAGCATTAGGAAGATTGTTGAAGGGGTAAAGACATGGCAATTAAAGTGGCTTACGATGTTCAGGCGCAAGAGTCAACAGTAGATAAGGCGCTCATGGCAACAAAGATAAAACTGCACAGGGACTCTTGCCTCACCATAATGACGCAGAGTACGAAAAAATAAGAAACGGCAATACGAGACGGGAAAAGAAATAAAGAGAAATACACACACTCACATAGACTAAAAGAACACCAAACAAACAAAACATGAAGAACACAAACAACACACTAAAAATACTTTCACTAAACAAAAACGGATGGGAAGGGAAATCCATTCTCTACAGAAACATATACCGTACAGTGGATCCCGACCTGATCCTCATTTCCGAACACGGCTAAACACAGAAATTAGCACAAGAAAAATACCAAATTACACTGTTATCACAAAAAATACCCAGAAACGGTACGATGCCGCAGCAATCGCGATCCGAAAAACATCACATACAAAACACTACCAGACTTAGAAAAATCATTTGTGGCCTTTAAAATCTGAACCCTGGTTAGAGGTCTAACTGTGGCAGCGGCCTATCAGCCAATAAGCCGAAAGTACCTGCCGATTCCCAATTTATTTTAACATTGCTGGGTGGAGACCTAAACGCCAGATGCATAGCGTCTGGTTACGGTAACACCCACCAAAAGGGAAGAAATCTGGAACTACTTTTCGAAAGGGACAGAATCCAGAGGGTAGGACCGGATTTGCCGACCTAGCTAACACAACTTTCGGTAACCAAACCAGCTGACCTGGAAGACGCCAATCTCGAAGAGATAAATCCATCACTAATCTCCTCAAACAAGCCGATGATAAATTCGTCCCCAGGATCTCATATAAAATGCACCCACAAACAAGTTGGATGAACGAGATGAGGGAAATCGCTGAAGAACAAAGGGAAATATTCGAAGAAATAGGCAGGACAGGACTAAATCGGAAAAGGACAGCAGAAGGAGACACCTAAGCGAGGCACTAAAACATACAATCACAGAGAAACTGAATGAAATCTGGAAGGAAATCATTGGTAAGCTGGACAGGGAGGACAATTCAGTAAGTTTTTGGAACAGCATCCGAAGACTTAGGGGATTGCCCGCCAAAGCCAGAACACAAATAAAAGATGTAAGGGAAATCATTGAGGATCCAAAGTCTCTCGAAAAAAGATTCAGCACACACTGGAAAAAGATTTTCGGTATAACCACTGAGAGAACGACGACTTCGACCAGTTATTCGAAGACCAACTGCTCGAGAACCTCGGCACAGTGCTACATAGAACCCAGGTCCACCCGCAAGTATCTCAGGAAGGAGAGATAGTTGTCCACGGGTGCCTAATAACCTTCGAAGTGACCATGAACACCATCAGGTCATTCAAACAAAAGGCACCAGGCTGGTCTGGGCTCACGAAAAACAACCTCGTGAATGCCCCGAGGCAAATCATACAGGGACTGGCTAACACCATAAATACCGCCCTGAATACAGGCTACTTTCCTGACGGGTACAAGATGGCTGCTAAAATCATCTTCATTCTGAAAGGAAACACGTCCACAGACCAGATGGCTAACTATCGGCCAATCTCTCTTCTGGAGATTCACGGCAAGATCTTTGAAAAGATCATAGCTAATAAGCTACAAGCTCAACTGAGCGAGTTAGGAGTGCATAATACACAACAACACGGGTTCCGCCAAAAGAGGGGCACAGAAACAGCACTGGCGCTCCTAACAGAAAAAGTAGCCTATTGCCGACCGAATGGGTACTATGTAGACATTGTGTTGAGGGAAGTGCAGAAGGGCTTGGATAAAATCTGGTTAGAAGGACTTCAAAAGAAGATCCTGAAACTCCAGCTAGACCCAATCCTGAAAAGAATACTTTGTGACTTTGTCATGGACATAAGAGCATGTCTCATGATCGAAGGATACAGAGGACCCGAATTCGAACTCAAGGCGGTTGTTTCACCGGGAAGTTGCCTGAGCCCACTGCTTCACTTGGTATTTACCTTAGACCTCCCAACCCCGGTGCTCAGGGACACGATGTATCCGCAATTTGCAAATGACATCATCCAGATCATTCCGTGACCAGTGGAGAAAGCAAGGGATCAGGCAATGTGCACAATAGCGGAAATCAATAAAATCAACCGGTACAAGAGACGCTGGAAGATTATAACTAATATAGACACGTTAAAAAAATGGCCCAATGAGCTGCACGTTGACGTGGCTCATCATCATCGATGGGAGGAGATTCAGCTACTCCGCCGAAGGCATGGTCCAGGGCCTAAAGATCTCCGACCACGGATAAACCAAAAATCAAAAGGAGAGGCGAAACCTATACAAGAGAGAAATCTTCATGTTATAAGGTTTAGAGATCTTAGCTCGACCAACATTATGAAAATATACCTCATGTACGTCCGGGCTAAGCTCATCTACCCCGCAGTAGTGACTCAAGCGGCCAGCAAGAAATTAATGAGAAAACTGCAACGCGTACAGAACTCCGCATCCCTAATAATTAAAAAGGCCCGTAGGAGTGACCAACACCGACAGAGGGAGCTCCATAGAAGGAAATAACTGCACCCTTTCAACATATTCACCCAGAAATTGGGTAGGAGGTTCTGGTTAACCCTTACGAATGTTGTCATTCCAGAATTAGAGTCGACTGGTGGAAGACTTAATATACCTGCACGACTACGCGAGAAAATCTCACGCCATAGCCAGTTCCCAAGTACTAAGTTCTGCCTACAGGAAAACATTTCATCAAAATACACATATAAGGAACTCAAAAATACTAACGCAGTACAACGGAAACGGGAAACAGAGAAACCAAATAACAAAATATCAAAACAACACAAGGTAAATTGCTGAGCTAACAGCTATCAAGAATTTAACCCAAAAATAAGTAAACAAAAATTGAATCACTAAAAATAAGAACCAAAAAGAACCAAACATTGAAAAACACGACATACCACAAACAGGACAAAAAGGAAAAATCAAAGGAAAAAACATAATGTGATGCCCTCTTACTATGGCAAAATGCCCATCCCCGCTATAATTTTGCCCATTTTAACGAGGTGTAGTCAATAAGTTTTGCAATTCGAATATAAGGAAACGAGATATGAGGAAAAGTGGTTTATTATTTTTAAATATAAAAACCCTCAACTTTAATGCACTTGCGCCACTTGTCCCTGAGGTTTCGAATTCCCGACAACCAGAAATCTCCCGACTGCTGTTCAATCCAGTCCTGGACGACGAGCTGGACATATTCATCGTCCGCAAACCGGCGTCCACGCAGTGCAGCCTTGATCGGGCGGAATAAAAAGTAGTCGCTAGGGGGCCAGATCTAGACTGTAGGGGGGATGGTTGAGCCGCTCGAATCCGCACTCGCGCAGGGCAGCTGTGCAACTCTGGCCTTGTGGACTTTAACTACCTTGAAGTCGATCATGGGGCGAGAGATTTCTAGGGACCTAACAAGCAGAGACCTTGGTCATGGCCAAATTGTTGTGGATAATGTTGATAACAGTTCCATGTGATATTCCAAGTTCTTGCTCGATTTCTTCGACCATCAGCCGTCGATTTTTGAGGATCATCCTCTCCACACGAGTGACATTGTCCTCGTTGGTCACGTCTGACGGGCGTCTTCAAGAGACTCACAACCGTTGCAGAACTTCCTATTCCAGCGAGCAATTGTTGCATAGGAAGGCGCAGTGCTGGTGTACACTGCAACCATGCGTTCATGGATCGCTTCTGCATTCTTGCCTTCCTTGGTAAAAAGTTTGATCACTGCGCGGTGTTCAACCTTCTCCATTGCTGAAAAGTTTGTAACTAACGATTTGCGATCAGCTACTGCTTCTTAAATAGACTAGGCAGGGGCGTGCGGCTGTAAGTCCTGACTTGTCATATCTTGTACTAACACCCCCACAAACAGCCATCCCCCTTCTTCTGTTTTGCTCTACCGAGTCTCAAATCCTTTTGACCGCTCCTCGTATCTAGTACTATCCTACCTTCTACTAAATTAAGTATACCATCTTCTTTTATTTTGTCAGATATTCATTCCACTCCTTATATCAATAAAGTAGGCAAGAACATATCAAACGCCTACAAAGATGATCGAATAAGATCGAAAGCTCAACAATTTAGTTTGTTTTTTACCAAACACATTAATTAAAAAAATAAGAGATGATTTGCGGACAAGTGATCCACCATCTACAAGATGGAATAAATAAGATAGTTAAAAACGAAAGTTCCCAAAGCAAATTAATTAAGGAGAAATACACATTGGTCTTCAAACAAAATGTGCATATATATATATATATATATATATATATATATATATATATATATATATATATGCAAAAGCTCACAAAGTGCATGTGAGTCAAAGTTATACAGATACACACACAAGGAAAAAGTGAACAAGGATTCCGAGCGCTTTCATCTTCATTCTTAAAGACCTTTTCAACGAATGAACAGGAGACTAGACATACATTGCCTTAAATAGTGGAAGAGGGGATTAGACTACCCACCTCTGAACCTTAATTATGGGGTACAAATTCCTGAAAGAACTTTATTTGCGATTTTATGCATGCAGTGATAATGGGGTCTAGCGTGAACAAACCAGGGCTAAGATTAAAATTTAGGAAACGCTATATAAATATATATATATATATATATATATATATATATATATATATATATATATATATATATATATATATATATATATATATAAATGGAATAAAATCCAAGACAAATTAGTAGGGTTAATGTAATGGCATTATTAGACAATTGATCTACTTCAGGTCCAGTGTGACATCCTTCGTCGTCGAACTGGTAGCTAACATTCTAGGATATCCCATCCACCATTCTCCCCCAAACTGGTTTCAAACTTACCCCTTTATGTTATTCTCGTCTACTTTTATATAAAATTGGTATAATTAGTTTAATGTCAGCGTTCCCTTAGCCAAATACATTCGAAAGATGGAATCAGCTCCCATGCACATTGGTACGGTTAATGTAGTGGCCTTATTATATGCTTAATAAAGGAGAGATGATACACAAGCGATTTCGTCTACTTTTAAGACCAAACAAGATTTATATATTAGATTAAGAAATAATAAAGTGAGATATAGCAAACTAAATAAATAGTGTAAACTCTTCTTTTTTCCCCTTTAGAGAATGCGTAATGACAGGTGCAGTTCATACGTATGCAAAGTACTTACCTATATACTTATTTAAATTCCTGATTCTACCTAATTAAAGTTTCGATTAACACTCATGTTAGTTAGGTCTGTTTTATGTCTTAATATGAAAAGCAATCTTCTTAATAGCTCGCTCAAATTTTATAAAATGCATTTGTAATATTTTACCTGATATCTACTGTTGATGTTCAACTTAGGTAAGCCTCGTCTCCTAAATGATCAAAAGCGGACTATACACTGTATTTTAGAAATTATTTTAATATGTTTCCTAAATTGAGTCTGAATTTAATGAGGCAAGTTACCTAACTTCGATGTTTTCTAACGAATTCGTTACGAGACATATGACGCCGAGTAAAACTGAAAAGTTAAGATACTATTTTTTAATGCATTTTGCCATAAATAGATAAAAGGATAGCGATTATAAGCCGTGACTTCAACTTCATCCTACAACTTTATAAAGCGGACACTGCCAGATATGGACTTTTAAAATAAATAAAAGATAACTTCCTGCATTAAAAGTTAAGAGAACCGACACTGGGACAGAATATCTTAGGTACACTTAATTTTGACTAATAATGAGAATTAAGTAAAAGATTATTGTTGGCGAAACCCTTATGAATAGTGTTATCACCATAAATGGATTCAATATATAGTCCTATAATTGTACATCAAATTTTCTAACTTTTTATCTTATTCCTGACTCAATATCTTGCAATTATCATCTTTTCTCGCCAAGTTAAAACTTTGAAAATAGGATGAAATTTAAAATTTTTAAATTGGCTGAGAAATTTATACGTGTTTTGTTTCTATGTGATTATGAATAACGAAATAGATAATATGTTTTAAGTTCAACAATATTTTCTAGAATGGAAACCCATAGCATTATTATCGTCACCGTGTCAAGTGCAAAATACGAACAGTAAAGACGAAAGATTAAAGCAACTAGTCTCATCAAAACAAGTGGTACGGCGATTTATTTTCTGCCACATTCCTTTTGTTTTGTTTTTACATAATGAAAAATATTTAGAAGAATATAAATTTGTACATGTATTTTATTTCGACTTCTAAAAGACGTTTGATACCTTCTAGCATAAAAAACATGAAGCTATAATATATAAAATAGGATTAGACCTAATAAAAAGAATCAAAGTTAAGGTGAAAAACTGTTGGTAATTAATTGTTGATCGATAGGTAGAAATTGCTCAATCTGGACACCGGTCCCTAGCAGTCTTCTTTAGGAATCTGTTCTCAAACCCTTGTTTTATTCAATTTTTAATGTATATAAAAACGATGGTGACAGGAAAAATCAGGTATATTTCAAATTTACTGGTAATAAGAAACTAGCTAATATGGCAAATAATTATAGCAATTATAAAAACTTGCAAAAATACTTAGAGGAAATATGAAAATGATCAAAATGTTGCTGTATATAATTAGACAACTTACTAAGGTCCAATATAATATACAAACCAAGGGCGTGACAAACTCAAAGATATTAAAATATTGGTTTCCAAATTCTAAACGGTCATCAATGAAAAGTAATTAGATAGGGGTCTTAATTTCAATTGATATATTATTTTGAAGACAATGCAATGTAGTTTGACAAAGGTAAGTAGTGTTCTATGATATATCTATACATATTGCATTTTAATCGACAGTTATTGATCATACATTGTAGATAGAGCTTGTAATACATTTGGAGTATTCAGTACAATTCTGATATCTATATATTGGAACATACGTACATTATAATATTAAAACTGGTCTAATTTCAGGGGACGAAATCAATTCCGGAATTACAAATAGATCGTTCGAATAAAGACGGAGGCATCTCAATTTACTTTCACTGGAAGTCTCTAGATACTATGCGTCTTAACTATTATAAACTATGAATCTTTATTTGCTTATATAATCGATCCCTACTATAAATAATGGTTTCAATCTACTAAAGAAACGATTTCACCCTGCAATCACCCAAAATTTATTTTCTTATAAAATAAAAAAGGACTGACGTTAAGTGTAATAGAGTAAATACGATTTATATTTTTAGCAAAAGAATATTTAAAAGTAATTTTTATCCATACCTTTACTTCCTTTTTACTGTTCCCCTCCCGTGACTAAGATCCTTTCCTCTCAATGCAAGATGAGGATTGTGCTATTTCGTAATTCCGTGATTAAAGATGTTGGTCAATACCTCAATTTGCTCACAAATTTGTGGGCTTATTAAAAAAAACTGTGAAGAGAAGTTTAATAAGGTCTGTTTACCAAAGTCGTGTGCTCTGACTTAATCTGATTTATGACCTTATAACCTTCAAAACTTTAAATAATTCACAGACTAACCTTCGGAGGACCTAGGCAAATATATTATTCGAAAGAGAATGTAAAATACCATAGGGATTGAAATTTTTATAGAATCAACCGAATAATTATGAGGTTATTGCTAAATAATTCTCCGGCTAAACTTGGGAAGACTTTGTCAATTATCTCATTTGAAAGTGAATGTTAGACTACATAAGGGTTCAAATTTTGTTAGAATTAGCAGAATAGTTATGATGTTACTGCCAAAAAACCTTATTCCTAAACTAACCTTGGAGGACTTCATCATTTATATCATTCGAAAGAGAATATAAAACAGCAAAAAGTTTTAAAATTTCGTTAGAATCAGACTAATAGTTACAATGTTATTGCCAATAATATAAAAGCAAAACGGAGACCGACGGACCGACGACCGACCGACATAATGAGAATTAGAGTCGCGTGTAAATAAAATTGAAGAGGCTCTAATATAAAAGTCATTAAAGTAGTAATTTAAAAAAAAATCGGTTCTTTTCAAGGATAGAGAACCTAATATTTCTACTGTTCGTTATTCTTGACATTGATATCTTGGACATCAGTGGTTTACTTTTTTATACCCTTACAGTCGATGCAGTAGTTACTCTTTGATTTAACTTTACCTGGAATGAATTAGAGTAGTCAAAATGGACTTAGTATTCGTTAATTTAAAATAAATTTGTATTTTACGGCCAGAAACCGGACAAAGTATGTTACCATTATTGATATTTATGTTTGAAAGTGCAAAGTGAAGGGGTGTATTAAGTAAAAACGATATATGCCAATGAGAAAAGATTAATTTTATACCAAATTCCAAGTAAAATTTCCAAAGTGGCTACATCATATATTGCATTACCTAACCTCATCTAACCAATTCCTAACATTTCATATGTTTAATTTTTACCGTTCCAGGACATTTATATTATGTTAGATAATCTTGACATGAGTGATTTTGGGTTCGCTATTCTCGGAGAGAAATTTTGGCACGGATCGTTTTGGGGGGCACTTCTTGACTAGGTAAAATAGGGTTCGCTTTTCCTAACAGAAGGTACTTTTTAATTGGCATAATAGCGTTAATCCAGGAACCACATAGCTCTTTAATGAAAGGTTTCGTATAAATTTCACAAATATTTTTTCACACAAATGTATGTAAACTGGTACTTTTCCAGAATTTTACGGATAGTCAATTCTTTGCGTTGATTATACTATATGATAAGTAATTGTCAGCTGCATTACAGTAGAATCATTTGCATCTAACTTACAAAGATTTCCACGACTTTTCCTTTGTAGAAAATAGATCGAAATAATCCATGTTTTCAATGACTTTTAAGATTTTCTAAGTAGTATTTTTTTTCTTTCGTACTCTTCTTGCCCGCAGTGAGAAAAAAAATGTTTAATAAATATCTTATTTAATACATTATACTCGTCATGAAGGTTACACAATTCAATTAGCCCCACCCAATTGCTCACGTAAAGCCGATGAGTTAATTGAACTAGGTAATACGAAACTCAATGTAAGATATAGGCGATTGCAAGTTTATGACTTAACCAGTTTATTGGAGTGACCAGTATACGGTAAACGGGAGTTAAGTATCTGACTCCAAAGATGATTTCTTGCCGGTGTTCCGATTTTTGCTTGGCTTACGGAAGGTTTCAGGGTAAATCGAGGTAAAGAAGGACGATGCGAAGATAAAATTTATTTTAATAAATATCTATTTACGGGGCAAGCGGCACGTTACTAAGTTCCTTTGCGGGCGACTTGCATTCTATCTATATTCAACGCGAAGTATTAAATTCTGGAGCAACAAGACGTGAGAATTTTAAAGGGGGAACGTGAACGAGGTACTCTTCATAAGGAAAGTAATCGAATAATCTTAATAATGCAATAATCATTCTAACTGAGCTGCTACGACTATATACTGTTTATTTTCTAGAGAACGTGGCCTAGAATAGTCCGTGGGATAAATTTTAGTTATCGAATTCATTGTTTTCCACCCCTACGGCGGATCTACCGAATGTTGTGCAGGTCATACTAATCAAATCTCCAAAGGTCTATTTATATAATAGGATACACTTGTCGCAGCTTTGTGATACAATTTATTTTGGTCAAAGAGTGTATTTAACCAGGTGCTTCGTAGACTTCAGTGTTTTGATAAATCTATTCTAAGACGCGAATTGTCGGTTAATAGGTTTTCTTATTGTCACTGATGTCTAGGAACTTTCGCACGTTTGTACATTCGTTGGCCCGCATGCACTTGCAATGGCCGCTTGTCTTTTGTCTTATATAAATATATATATATATATATATATATATATATATATATATATATATATATATATATATATATTCCTGTATGTTTCTGCTTCTTGTAAGCCGGATCTTCAACAGGAAAAAGAGAGAAAGTACTGAATATAACATATGTATATTGCCAACGTTTCGGCTTCTGGACTATCTTCTAGGCTAGAATACTAAAGATTTACATAAGAACATTTACTCGTTCCTAAAAATTATGAGAATAATGATAATTAATTGGTTTAGGCTAAAATGTAGTACGCTGTAAAACCAAAATAAAAATTATTAAAATGTAATATAAAGGAAAAAATTCTGTATATTAAGTTAAAAAATAAATAAATTCCAACAAAATTAATAAAGTTACAATTGAAAGAAAAGGAAAACCTCAATAAATACACAAAAATTTGTTATCTAATTCGGAGAAATCTGTGAACTGAATCAATGAATTTAATAATTATAAAAATGTTAGCTAGTTGGTTGTTAAAGTGGTAATTAATTCAAGGGACTAGTTAGAAAAAAAATTCAAACGAAATTAATCAGGCGAAAATATATCGGTGTGGAAGTAGAGTCCTAATTTAACTGAGGGTAATTATATTTAATTAAAAGGGTCTCAATGGTGAAAAGGTTAGATTTAGATTTTGATGCGGATAATATTTAAAATTGATTATAATTTATAGGTATTTTATATGAATAGGAATGAGATCAGACAACAGAGTTTTCTTTTACGGGGAGATCCATTCCTGTTCTGTAACTGAACCCACGGTGAGCTTCAATGCGAACCTTGAGAAAAAGTTCCGTACATCCAATGTACATCCTATATACTATTCTGGAATGCAAAATGTGAGGAATGGGGTCCTTTACAGTGAACAAAGTACTAATTTTGAAGGGATTTACGAAAATAGGCGTTAAATTTAAATGCGGATAGAATTTGTTCAAAATATTGCACCATTCCTTCCTAAAAGCATCAGTTTTGGCATCCCATAAAGGGAAAGAAAATATATAATTTTTTTTGGAGAACATTATAATTATTTATAGGTTGAAGATATTAGTTAAAAGTTTCCTAATGCAATTTAGAAAAATATGCGGTGGGTAATTGTTTAATTTTAAAAAAGTTTTAAGTTTAATCATTTCCAAATGGAATTGGGTCTAGTTAACATTTTCATGAGCCATTTTGAAACGAAATTTTTAAATGATTGTCCTAGAGAATTCATACCTCAATTCTATAAAAAATACATTAATGACACTTTTACATTATTCCATACATCTGCTCAATTGTAACTTCTCAAGATTTCATAAACTCATATCACCCTAACATTTTATTTACAATAGAACCAGAAACAGATAACAGTTTATCGTTTGTGGATGTAAAAATAGAAAAGAATTAAGGTTGCTTTGAATTATCTGTTTTCCGAAGGCCAACGTTTAATATCCATAGTTTAAACTTTTATTATTCTAAGGTAAGGGTTGTAGAACTTTAATTTACTGTGCTTTCAATATCTCTTTTAACTGGAGCCTTTTTCATTTGGAAATGATTAAACTTAGTTAAATATAATCAGCCTTAGTTAAATAAGGACTCTACTTCCACACCGTTATATATTGTCTGATTAATTTCGTTTGAATTCTTTTTTTCTAAATAGTCACCATGAATTAATTACCGCTTAAACAACCAAATAGCTACATTTTTTTGTTGTTGTTCTTTTTCGACTAACCAACTACATGGATCAGAGAACCAACTTATACTAAATCACATTTTTCCTGATAGTATAATTTTTAAATTCATTCTTTCAGCTCACAGCATTCCTTCAAATCAGGTTACAAATTTTAGTGTATTTATTGAGGTTTTTCTTTTCTTTTAATTGTAACTTTATTAATTTTGTCAACATTTATTTATTTTTTATCTTAATATACAGAATTTTGTCTTTATATTATATTTTAGAATTTTTTTCTCTTTGTTTTACATCCTAGTACATTTTTAGCCCTAAGCCATTAATTATCATTATTCTCATAATTGTTAAGCAATGTGTCCAGAGCCCGAAACATTGGTAATATACATATGTTATATTAAGTACTTGCTCTCCTTTTCCTGCTCATATATATATATAAATATATATATATATATATATATATATATATATATATATATATATATATATATATGTATATATTAACAAATATTTTTCGTATTCAAATTCATAGAGGCAAATTAATCTATACATTCTCATTTTCTTATTCCAATTTTGAACATATTATTTTATAAGTGTGGTGTATGCTTGGATTTAATAAGAACACCACGCGTTCATTTTATGGTGGTTTACGCTGGTCCTATTGAATCCTGCAATTTGGTGCTAGTAGCATACCTATTACATAATCTGATTACCACAAAGGAATAGGGAAAGTGAGAACAAACGAAGATTAAATAAGAGGGCGAGCTAAGTATATTAACAATTCGTAAATGGCCCTAAAATATTGTTTATGCTAGGTCCTGCTGTTTATACCAAAAATAGAAGATGGATTAAACAATAGTCGTTTTAGGATTTACCAGAAATTAAACAAATCCTTTAAGTTATATACAAAAAGATAACCTAATTGCCTTACCTATATAAATACCATACCTAAGAAAATCTAAAATTAATGGCGCTTCGAATATGAAATGCAAATTTTTCTAATCGTAAATTTTAGGAAATCTGAAATACATAATGAAAAATCAACATAATGGTCTAATTAAATAATTATCGTAACGTTCAGCTGAGGCGATCGGGCACTGAATGGTGATAATTATGATAATGTGAAAGCAGCCTCCGCTATTAAGAGATCTAATGGAAACTAAGCTAAATCCTCCAGTTTAAATATTAAATTCTTTCTAAAGATCTCAATAAGGCAGTACATAGCTATGCAAAATGAATGCAAAGTTAATTTCAATAGCAGAAAGAGAATAAAACCATTATTAAATAACTTTTAAATTTTAAATTGAATGAAAATGAAATTTCTGATTAGGCTCTCTGCTATGGCTTTAAAAGGAGATAAATTCATATTTCCGATCGGGCTGAATTACTCCAAAGTTAAGTCAATACAGGCAGGTAGAGCCTTACCTGCTAATCCTAAGTCAGTGCGGCATAGAAATTTACTAATTAAAATAAAATTGGTAAACTTAGAATAAATCGATCGAGAAAGTTAACCGATCCTAAAGAAGGGTACCCAGTTACTAGATTCTCGCGTGATAACTATTAGAACAAGGTCTGCTAACCAAAAGTCGCATGGTTTCACCTATTCTGCTTTATCACCTTACGTCATTCAAAACTTTCATTAATTTCCGGACTAACCTAAGGACGACCGTAGCAATTATATCACTTGAAAGAGAATGTAAAACAATATAACAGTTTCATAGTTTGTTAGATTCCGCTACATAATTAGGATATTATTGACATAGAATTTTCCTGTTACCTTGGGAGGACTTTAAAAATTATACCATTCGAAAGAGAATGTGAAACAATATGAGAGGTTAAAAATTCCTTTAAAATCAGCAGAATTTAATGATATTATTGACTAAACAAAATAGGGCTGGGCTTACCTTGGGAGGACTTTAAAAATTATACCATTCGAAAGAGAATGTGAAACAATATGAGAGGTTAAAAATTCCTTTATAATCAGCAGAATTTAATGATATTATTGACTAAACAAAATAGGGCTGGGCTTACCTTGGGAGGACTTTGGCTATTAAAACATTCAAAAGAAAAGGTAAAACAACATCATGATTTCAAATTCCGTTAGAATCGGCAGAAAAGTTACAATGTTAATACAGAAAACAAAAAGAAAGCAAAACGGGGACCCACCGAGCGAATGAGATGGTGAGTTGTCCACGAATAAAATGAAACAAAAACACTGTAGAAGGATAAAAAAGAAATGAGAATAACCTTTTCTAGGGGATTTTTTTGCGTAAACACAAATGTAACATCTGTCTCCTTCTGCGGCCCTTAAGTTTTTCCTAAATTTATCACGTTGAAAACATTAATGATTCCGTAGGGATTGAAAGCATACACGATTAAGCGAAACCTGAAGACCCTCAAAGTTATAAATGCATTTTTATATAATTTTAACGGTGTATTCCTAAGGTATTTATCAAACTAACCTATCAAATTTATGATAGTATACTCAATATATTTTTAGTTATATTGGTCCAAATCAGTGGTAATTCTTATCCAACGCTTGATAATTTATTAACTTAGTATAAAAGCTTCCTATTTTTACATTTATATTTAATATTTGGTGCTCTTACTATTTATATATTTTTTTTACATACTACCGTGATTTTCATAACAGGAGGGAAATCTCAAATGCCTAGAGAATGCAAAACTTCCCCAAACAAATTTTGGTATATATATTGATCAGTTATAAGAATACAAGAGACAGTTGATTAAACATGAGAAGAAACTTTGTGAGCTGTACTTTCGATGTAAATTGAGTGACAAGAACAAACGCTAGGCACCTCACATATGTTGTGTCAGATGTACAAGTTCCCTTTTTACATGGGTTAAAGGCAAACGATCTGGCCTCATGTTTGCCGTACCAAAGGAGTGGAGGAAGGACAATTCAACGAATTACTACTTCTGCTTAAAAGATACTAAAGGTAGGTATTCAATGTGTCTTCTTTCCTGGTATTTAATATATTTTCAAGAAATTTATCAATTACAAAGATCAAAATACATACTATGTTCTAATTCTACTATTTCTGCAAGCGATCGGAGCCAGTAATATCTACGTTTAGTCTGATTTTATTTTATTTCACTGCTAGTCTCAACAGGAAAAGCAAGAAATCTATTATGTATCCAGTGTACTTTTCACAAAATTCGACATTCAAGTGCTTTCATGTACCATAGCCACCCTTTGAAATATTAAGCGATGACACGGGCATCTACGACGATTCAGAATCTCAAGCTACACAATATGTGCCATATCTTGAACCTGACAAGAAATCACATATCATCACCCAACCGGAATTCAATTATTTAGATCGTGATCTGACATTTACTGCGCAACAGGGTGAACTCCAGGCCTTACGTCTGCAACAATGTAACCTGATGAAGAGCATGCTCTGATTACAGGAAATCGGGAGCGTTCTGCAGCTCTACAACAATTCTTTACTTGTGCAAACAACTTGACTTATTGTAATAATAACAGAAGCCTTTTTATTGCCCTTAAGCTGACCTATAAACCAAATGAGTTGGGGTTATTCATAAATGCATCCCTTTACAGCTTATAAGCGGTTTTGTTGCCCATTGCAAACACCATGCCTTCAGTTCCATGTGCTCACTCGGTCATTGTGTAGACAGCATAAGTTACAACGAGCATCAGTGGTTCTTTTGTGCGGAGTTAAAAGTAGTATCCCTACTTAATGGACTACAAACTGGATAAACCAAGTTTATGTCTTTTCCTGATGGTGGGATAGTAGAGCCAGATCAGCATATTGTGTACTTTCAGAATAAGCACCTCGTGGAACTATGATGCCTTAAAGCCATAATATAATTCATGAACCACTAGTTAACAAGGAGAAAATCATTTTGCCACCACTGCATATAGAACTAGGTATAATAAAACGATTCACCAAATGCCTGCAGCATAAAAAGACTTGTTACTATTACCTAAAATCGATCTTACCTATTCGTTGGCCCTCAGATTCGTCACCTGTAGCTGATGAGGAGTTTGAGGTGACAATGGGTGAAACTGAGCTAGCAACCTGGCATGCCACTAAAGATTCATGCAAATGACTTCTGGGAAAGCATCTAGGGGCCCAGCGAGAGCGTATAGTGGAGAGCCTAATCCAGTGCAACGAAAATCTCGGATGCAATATGTGACTGAAGATAGAATTCATTCATTCTTATTTGTCCTTCTGCCCAAAAAATGTAGGAGATTTGAAGAATAAACATAGAGAGAAGCTTCATCAAAGTATAGTGTCAATAGCAAACAGTTATAAGGAAAAATGGAGCCCCGCTATGCTGAAACCTGAAGAGTGACACACCTGAGACGTCTTACACTCGAAGAATTAAATAAAATAATGTAGGTGGAAGCATTATATAATGATAACGAGCATGCTAATTCATTGAATATTAATGAATTAATTACAATGGACACATATTTGTCATCAAATTCAAATTCAGCAGACTCAACTTTGTGAAAAAATGCACATAAAATCTTTGTTTTTTTCTTGACACTGAAATTTGTTTTACAGTGTAATTTGACTTGTTTTAATTCCCTGACGGATATTTTATCCAACTAATCTTTTTAGGTTATATGGATCATTTTGCACTTCTCTACATTAAATGGTATCCGTCATACCTCAAACCATTCTTTTATTAATTCTAGGTCTAATTCTTGTTTAGTCATATCTATGGAATTGACAACGCATACTACAAGTTTAGTGTTATCCGTGAAATTTCAAATGTTACCTACTATTCTGGAATCTATATACATTAATTAATATCCTTTACTTTTATTTTCATTGATAAAAACATATTTTAGTAAAACTTAATGAGATTCGTTGAAAATTATCTGTTTTTTTGTCATGCAACGATATATTTATTAATTTACCCTCCTTAGGCTGTTGTACAATTCTATCTGGAATTATTAACACAAAATTCTTCGAAAGAACACAGAAGTTAACTAATCGTAATTTAACTATTTTTACATTTCTTTCAATTTTTTTTAAAGATTAGTGTCAAGTTTTTAATTTTCCAATTCGGTTGTAGAGCAGCTCTCAAAGCGGATTTGTCAAATATAATTTTAATGATGAAGTAACTTCTTGCTTGGTGTATTTTAGAACAGTCGGCACAAGTGCAATAACAGCAGCGGAGTGGAACTGTACTTTGTTCTAATCCTTTTTAAGTTTTCTTTGTGCTACTTGTTATAATATATAACATCCTGTTACCATTGTACTTTGCTACTGTTCATAGGATTATTTGTCTTGAGTCAACGATAAAAAGAGTTTTACAATATTTAATTATTAGCGATGCTATGTCTCGATATGTTAATATTAAGGACTGCATTGCCCCGGAGACTAAAGAGTAAATTTGATAGTATTACTCGTAACGAAGAATAGATTTGGCCTGTTTCTTCAAGATGTTCCATTTTTGGGAAAAAGTTCGAAGAATTGGCCAAGTTGCCGTCAGAATAATTTAATATCACCAAACTTACTGAAACATGGGTAGAAAATTTTATAAGGTACAACATGCATATGATAATTAAATTAAACTTATATAAAATGTAATTAAAAACAGTTCTAGAGAAAAAAGATAGGATTTCATTTTATACCAAAGATGTTTTTTTCATATTAAATACCTCATTTTATATATGTATATATATACTATATAAATATATAGATTGGTAGAAAGATAAATAGATAGATATTAGAACTGAGATGATAGCTCTAGACTTTGTAATATTTATTTCTGGTGGTGTATGGGACACAAAATAAAACTGAAAAATACGTTATTATTCATTTTGAAAGGCTTTCTGCCGATTTTAGGTAAAAAATATCGGTTATATAATGTGCCTTCAGTTGTGTGAGGCAAAACTTTCGATATCAAACGGCGGATAATTTCTGAAATTGATTTCTAAAGTTTATGAATGATAAATTACTTCCTGCATCAAATTATAAGCAAACCGACACACGAAAAGAATAACCGAGACTCTATTTACGATAAATAGAAATTAGTTAGAAAAAAGACTTTGGATAAACATTAAGGAACAGCAATCATAACATAATTTTATTTACCCTAAATATTGCAAATATTGTTCACAATTGAAATCATTACATCCCGATATTTAAATTTTGTAATTATGATTTTTTTTTGCACGTATTAAAAAAAGCCTCAAATTGGGATAGAATTTTAAAAGTTGAAAACCTCAACGGAATTTTGAATGAATTAAAGTGTTTATTTTTCGCTCTTAATAACGAAATTTGGTTCTATAAACCCATTCTTTCGAACAGATCAGTATCAAATTTTAAAAACTACGCCATACACAAATGTGTGCCCCAGCATATTCTCATGAAGCTCTCTGGATCTTTCCACAAACAAACCTTGCCTACCATTTAATACCTCTTGGTCACAATCTGTTTTATCAGAACTTCCCTCAGTTTGAACTATTCCCCTTGCGAAATCTACATGTCCAACATTAAACCTCGAGACAAGCATTGAAAGAGATTTAAATTGCTCCTTGGTGTAGTCCTAGGAGCAAACATCCCAAACATTATAAGTAATATCCGTCGAAAGGAAATCTACGGACCACTCTATCTCAAGCTTAGCTTAATGAAGTAGCTAGGGAAGGCATTAAGTTCTGACAGGGTATGGTTTTAAGCACATAGATTCCTCATTTTTCTTTTGTTATCTGGAATGTGTCAGACATATGAAGTGTAAAGAGAAGACAGTGTGGTTGTAATTCGTAGCGGTTATATAAAATTTCTTAGTAAAAAAGGCCGAGAACTATGAGGATTGTGTTGCTAGAATGCTGAATATTCCTTCGCAATGTCTCTGAGAATCTTAAAGATGGACGCGATAAACAAGGAGAAGACTGCTACTAAAGACGATCGGAAAGACAAATTATAGAGGAATACTAGTGTATTATCAAATTAGATGACTACAACTCTTCAAAGGCAAGAGCTACAAGAGTAAATTCTCGCCATAATAGGGACAATATATTTTTTTAATTTCATCGGACTATCCGAATTGCATCGTTGAACACTTATATTTGGATGTAATATATACAGCTTCTAATTTGACTCATACATATTTTTAGTCGCGTGTCCTTAGTCGCGGGCGAGTCTATAATTCGGTCGGCCGCTCCCTGTTTTGCTTTGTTTGTTTGGTAATAACATTGTAACTCTTTGGCCGAACCTAACAAAATTTATAACCTTGATTTTGTTTAACATTTTATTTCGAATGATATAATTATCAAGGTTTTCCAAATGTTAGCCTGGGAATTATTTGGCAATAACCTCATAACTATTCAGCCGATTCTAAGGAAATTTGAGACCCCTATGATGTTTTACATTCTCTTTTGAATCGTATAATTTTCAAAGTCTCACAAGGTTACTCCGAGAAGTATTGAATGCTTTGTCTGCCATAAGGTCAATAATCAGAATAAATGAGAGCACACGCCTTTTTGGTTCCCAGGCCTTTTTTGTTGCATATTTGATTTCTTTCGATTTATTTCACATTCTAGTAGGCATTGTGATGAATGTACAATATGTTGATAAAGTATACAGATTCTTTGCCCAAACGCTTGTGTCAAGCCTCATTTTAACATAGTATAAAGATAAATTGCTTAGATTGAACATGCTACAAATTTTTGCAAACGTTTTATTTGCTCCTTTCTTTTTCTTTCACAAAATAGCTTTTTTTTCTTTTCCTCCGCCTGTATGCGTTCAATCTCATTACAATGTCATTACTTCTGCACTAATAAGAATTCTCATGAACATCTCTTTTTCCCTACTATAAACTAAATATTTTAGGACCTTTTCCCCACAACAATTTTTCTTATTAAACACAGATAAATCATAGTATTAACTCAGTTATCTCTCTTTCTTTTATATACATTTGAGTTCTGAATGTGTTTAAAAAACTGATACCCAGTCTCAATTCTATTCACCAATCGTCCTAAGAATTTCTATAAGTACTTATTCTCACTTCCATTTATTTATTGCAGTATTCCTCTGTATAATACATCGAAGCATATTTTTCCCCTGCATATCTTAACTTCAGCCTCATAATTCTCTAACTCACTCCTTCATACACAAACATGGCATCATGATACCAATAACTTAAAATCATTAGCAAACCCTTCTTTACTCTCATTCCTATCCCACACAAACTCTTCATTCCCTTTCATCTGTGTCTTACATAGAGCAACTATCTACAATATCTGTATTTTAAAGACAATGATAAACATACCCCTCATTTCCACGTCATATCTACCATGTCCCATTCAATACAGCACAGCGCTTCACCCATTGTAGCGGAATAACTGGTTTCACATGATGGGGGTGGGAAAGGCGCGTCCCACTTCCGACTTTGTGTTTTGGTCTACTAGCATAAAGATTTCGGGAGCTCGGCTTTCCAGGCCAGTTAAACCTCATACGCGAATAATTGCTTTCTAAAACATGCTCAAGACGATTTAATGGATATTTATTCCGTCTCACATAAAAAGAATGAACTAAGTAAAACAACGGCCTTTGCTTGAACACGAGTACAAGCTATTTTATAGATATTTGAATAAATATAGGCGAATTATAAAAGAAATTGAGCCCTTTCACGATGCCAAGGAAATGTTTAGAGACGATCTTAATTTACATCATAATGAAGAATTTTAAAAAAATGTGCAATAACTTTCACAAATAATTTACTTTTAATAAGAAACGTAATTAGTATTTATGAAAAAAACACTGTTTTAAATATAGATCCAACCATAAATTATATTAGTATTTATTTAAAAGAATCAGGAATCGAACAGAAAATTTTGCCTATTCTTTCTTACATTAGTCACCGGTTAACTACTTTACTCCATTGAGAAAGATACTAACGGTGAATATCTGGAGTTATGTAACATAAAATATGGCCAAATTGCTCAGCTTTCAACACTGACGTTTATGCTTATCTAATTTGCACGATATTTTTCAAGACATACTCAAAACCTTTGATCAAGACTGAAACATTAGTTTTAGTTTATATGTATTGCAAAAAGGTCTCGAACACTTTCAAAAGAAAGAAATAATTAAGTTACAAAGGGAGGTAATAGCGGGCAGCTCACGAAAATGAACTGAATATTTCATCATGGGCTAACTTCCTGGCCATTTTTTATTATTTCTAGATTGCAGTTTTTTTCTAATATATATACTTTCGTAGTCTTCTCTGGTTGGATTTTTCCAGCTTTAATCTTTTTGCTTCGTGTCTGATGAACTGTGCCGCTCTATTAACCAACCGAAAGAATCCGTCTCGGGGATTTGTTCACCTGTCGGAAACGATATATGCAGCCTCAATTATCCTTCTCTCTCTTTTCGCCACCTCTTTCTAAATAACTCTAATCTCATCCCAATTAGGCAAGTGACCATACTCATCGATATTGACAATTTTATTCATTATTTGTCTGGACGTGGTATGAAAAAGAAGACCGGGTTAGTCATTGTGTTTTATCTTAGGGTTATTCTTATTTGCAGCAAAAACATTTTGAGCGATGAATTCGATTACATTAAGAAAGCTTTCATAAAACTAAAGTATCCAGAGGGTCTATTAATAAAATTACAAAATAAATCAATAAAAATAGCAGAGAGGGGTAAACAAACTAATGTCAATGATACGGTCGAGGATAATGTGCCCACATCAAGAGGAGTAGAGGGGATCAGATACCTATCTGCACCATACTCTAGGGCGGCGTGTAAGATTAATGGATATCTCAAGAAGGCAGGTATATTGGTAGCCATTTCTGTGGAGACTAGATTTAGAGACTTAGAAAAGCACAGGAATTCGATGGCCAAAACAGATAAAGGTATTATCTATTAAATATCTGTGCGGAATGCGACCAAAGTTACTAGGTAAATCATGTAGAGGCATTAGAACCAGGATTAGTGAACACAGAAGAGACGTCAGAGCCCAAAGAACCTCGAATGCCATTGTGGTCCAATGGATGAATAAGGTCACTTGTCTAATTGAGATGGGATTAGAGTTTTCCAAAGAGGGTTGACGAAAAGAGAGAAAAGGATAATTGAGGCTGCATATATCGTTTCCGACAGGTGAACTAATCCCCAAGACGGATTCTTTCCACTGGCTAATGGAGAGGCATGGTTTATCAAACACTAGGCGGAAAGATTAAAGCTGGACAAATCCAACCAGGGAAGAATACGAGGGTCGAGTCAAAGTGACCCGGGATAAATCTGCTGAATATAGATGGAGCGATCTCGCATTCTTCGTTTAGTTCAATTCTGAAGAAGCCAACAGACGAGATATCAATGAAAACTTAAGTGTATTTTTCAGGTTTTATTTCCTCCTCCCATTCGTCATTAGTTTTATATTGAAGATTAGGTTGCGCCTCGCAATCAAATCACCCCATCACCTAATATATATATATATAAAGTTTGCTGATGACAAGAAAGAAACCAGATACTATGGCAGTGTAGCACGGTGAACGTGAATACTTGAAAAAAGTTCGTTTGAGTAGTAAAATGGTCATAAATTCTACAGATGCATTACAACCTCGAGTAGCTTTCTAAGATTATATATATATATATATATTTAATCTTAGAAAGCTACTCACCTTTTGTGCCGGTACTTTGTAATGTTTCAAAATTTACAGATCACCTGCTGTTAAGACTCCTAAATTCTATTCCCTGTTTACTTTTCCATGGTCGAGGTTGTAATGCATCTGTAGAATTTATGACCATTTTACTACTCAAACGAACTTTTTTCAAGTATTCACATTTACTGTGCTACACTGCCATAGTATCTGGTTTCTTGTCATCAGCAAACTTTATATATATATATATTAGGTGATGGGGCGATTTGCTTGCGAGGCGCAAGCACAAAGAAGCACAAGTAGCACAAAGAAAAGTGTTCAAAATTACAGGAAAAAAAAGTCCAGCTGCACTCAAATTCACATGTGCGATATGCCCGAAGGACAAGTGGTGCGTGGACCTCCTGGAGAGCTGTTTTTCGAATTGCCACCCTGGAAGTATATGCACCGACTGCATTCTTAAAAGAGAGGTCCGAGAGGCAGTAGTATACTGCAATGAACTAAAGGATCTCTTCACAACCTCTGAGCAAAATTCTACGGCACTGGAAATTAAACTACAGACCCTAGAAACGGAGCACGTGCTTCAGATTCGTCGTTTCAAGAAGAGAAACTCCCACTGACTTGGGTGATTTTGCCGATGAGACTCCAACTCAAGGAGCTGAAGCTGCAATAGCAGTGCCAATTCAGTCAAGCTGATAAATTAAGAAGAAAAATACAAAGAAGAAGAAAAACAACGACCTTAATGCAGCTCAACACAGTGTAGAGGATTACAGCGTTACCGGTGGGCAAGGGAAAGTGAAAAGAGAAACAGAAGAAAAGACAAATGAAGATCGATGGTTGAGAAGGTTTCTAAATTTGCCGATGATACCAAGCTGGCTATGAACGTCGCAAAGCAAGGAAATACTGCCCACCTTCAAGATGATCTTAGGAAGATTGGGAAATTGTCGGACACGTGGCAAATACCTTTCAACGTTAACAAATGCAAAGTGATTCATATTGGTCACCGAAACCCACAATCTCAGTATATCCTTAAGGGTACTGCTATTAAATCTACCTACACTGAGAAGGAATGAGTGTAACTATATCTAGTGATCTCAAGTTCTTGAGGCAGTGTATTGAGGCTGAGAAGAAAGCCCAAAGGATGCTAGTTTATATAAAACGACAGTTTGAATATCGGAACAAGGAAAGAGTACTCGGTCTGTACAATTCACTTATCTGATTGCACCTGGACTATGCCATACAATTTTGGAATCCTTCATTTCGAAAGGACATCGCAAGATTGGTACGCGTGCAAGCCAAGGCAACTAAACTGATTCCCTCTATCAGACATAAAAGTTATGAAGATAGATTAAGGGAAATAGATCTGTTCTCATTGGAAACCCGTAGACTGCGTGGTCAGGTCATCGAAGTTTTCAAAATACTTCGAGGGTTCGACAATGTTGACTACAGGGATATTTTCAGCCTTAATGAGAGCAAAACAAGAAATCACGGATTTGAACTTGAGCTGAAGCATTACAATCGCGATCTGTGTGGGAAATTTTATACGTATAGTATCTGCGGTAGCAGGAACGCACTTCCGGTGGAAGTTCTCAACAGCAATTTTTTTGATCAGTTCAAGTCAAGAATGGACAAAGACTTTAGAAGTGGCCGTTTGGGCACGTGAGCCGTTGAGCAGGACTGTGCCTGCTCGATGGCTAGTCCGTCCAAAGGTACCCTCTCTGAATTGAGCTTTAGGTCTTCTAGGGTACTTTTTATCCTTGTAGCTAACACCTAATTCAGTGCGGGCCATGTTCCGAAAAAGACCCGTAATAAAATTTTCAAAAATGTTTTTTTTTATATTTTACCCACTTTCTTTTACCTGTCCTTCAAAACAACTTCCATTCTTTCTTTCCCTTTTTTGAACTAGTCTCAAGTAGATTTCTGGGTCAATCTTGAGATGCCTAAACAAAATATAAAAAAGCAAGAATATAAATACATATTACTCTTTATTTGAGAGTATAATGGCTGCAGTTGGCTTCCATGGCTAGTAACTCGAGCTCAGCTAATTCAGAGAGCTAAGTGTGACGAAGGTGAAATGAGACTCTCTCTCTCTCTTTTGTATTGAAACTCAGGAAGCCAGATTATGAGTATGACTGACACGAGTGAGACACGACGAGTGCTGATTTTGGCAGGCTGCCTACTACAGAGATGCCCAAAACATTTTGAATTAATTATATTATAATTTATAAATATACGAGTGCATATATATATAAATATATATATATATATATATATATATATATATATATATATATTCGTTTGTGATGCTTCTGTAGATCTTAAGTTTATTGTGTATGATGAACGAAATTATGTAGACGGAGAAATTCATGGATTTATTAAATCTTCTCGGGTATTAAATTCATCCATCATCTGCTACTATATTAACCATTTGAAGTTTAAAAAAATTAAAAATATTGAATTTGGAATTAGTCGAGGATTTTTTCCGTTAATATAAAGAGTACTGCAGAACTTACAGTTGATAGCGTTAAAATTCGTGTTAGAAAATTTAGTAGTAAAATTGGGGCTATAAATTTTGGATAAACGCTATAGGCACATCATGAAACACTAATATTTTCTAATCTGTTGTTGAGAAAAGCCTGTTGTGAAAGTACGAGGAGCCTTAGAAAATAAAGAGAGGATTAAGAGTTTGTTTAATATTTAAAATCCATGGTAGTGTTTGTTAGAAAGTTTTTTAATTTAGTTGAGGCGGAATGTATTTATTAATATACATCAATTCTTGAAATTGCAAAGAGTCAGAATGCGGGATGATTTTCAAAGGTTTAAATTATTCTAATTAAAATGGGTTTTACACAGGAAACTTCATCAATTGGAGCTAAGCTTTTAGGAAAAGGATAACATCAGAAGGAACAGCAATTCGTGCTACTAAGGCAAGGGAGACAATCTGAGACCAGAGTATAATATTAATTGGAGAATAAAGGGTAAAACGTCGAAGGGAAAAGAACTAATTTGATGGTTAGTAGTTAAAAGGCAAGATAAATATAAAAGTAGTAATTCGGATCAGAAAAATAATGTTAAAAATGTTATTACAAAAATTACTCAGCCCCTAATTAGATTATATACAAACCAAACCAAGATATTATTCTAGTGATATTATCCTCTCTTTTGATATTATAGATAGTTAATATTAATGCTGGAACTGGAAGCCATAGTTTCTCTTTTCTTGATTAAATATTGTCGAAAACTTTTAAAAAAGAAAATTAAATGGGATAAACCGAGACTATTCTATGCTTCATCGGGCGAATTCTCCCTCTATAATTTCCCAGAATAGCCTAGACATACGTAGTAATGCTAACCCAAATTGCAATTAGTACCATGTAGCGCTGGTAGTATGTTGTTTAGTCGAAGAGTTATAATTATATTTGTTTTGAGTAGATTGTGAAATTCAAGTGTGGCACGGAGACCATGAGGCAACGGACACCTGTTCTCAATAAGAAAACGTGTAAGCTGGTGTTAGATTCAAACTGATGTGGCTGTGTTTCCGTGCTAGGTCTCTGTTGATCCAAGTGAAAATGCCATTGACCGGTGAACACTAGTCATCACTGCTTAATGACCACTTTTATGCTTTTATGGACCTAAATTCCCCACCAACGATGGAATATTGTAGCAGGATAATGTCATTGGGCTTGGCCTATTTTACCCAGAATTGATTACAAAAATATTCTAGAGAGTTAATACGAATGCTACGGCCACCACTTTTATCCCACATATATCTAATAATGTACGTGGTACCTACTCGTATGTTCATTTGCACTCAAGAGGAATAAGTAGCATATAATTAATATAAAGCTATATCTTGTTTTGTTTAAATCTAATCTATTGCTTTCTTCGTTCCCCTATTTCGACGGACAATTCGTTTACACGCAATGTTTGTTATTGTCATAAATTTATGTAAACATTTTAAGTCATCTCCAGCCCCATTCTTAAGAGTGCTTATAAATGAATAAAAAACTGATTATTAATTATTTGGTCACAAGCTACATGCAAGAACATTTCCGGAATCAGAATTAAGTCATTCGGATAAAATATTTGTCATTGAAATCAAATCTATTTATATACAAGAAATACGACCATTAATTTAGTGTATCTTACTATATACTCCAAAGGGCAAATGAATGAACTGCCTTGTGAAATGTCATATGAAGATATAGCACATTTGTGGTAAATGAAGTGAGTATATTAGTTATACATTTATTTATTTTTAATTGTTTTAAAACTTAGTTGGACCCCTTTAGGCTTTACTTAAAAACATATTTCTTCTTGGCCTAAATTGAAAAAAAAATTCAGAAAAATTCTGACACCAGCTTTTCCCCGTCAGCTTGTAATTTCTCATACAGATCTTTTTTATTTGTACATATGGTGGTAATTATTTCCTATCCATACATTCATCACAAGTGTTCTATCGGATTAATATATATTGTTTGTATTAGCCACTCCACTGGGGTGATCGCCTTTTCTTCAATCCAATTCTTGGGTTTGTGAACGTTTGTCATGGTGTACCGTCCTAATGAAATGTAACTTCACTTTCAGGAGAGATGTCTCTAAAGTTGTTGTACCACAGAAGAAGAGTGAAATGCATCTACAATGCTTCATCTCACAAAGTTATCCCCAGAAGTGCAGCAAATCTCCAAAACTGTTACAAAATTATTAATTTTGTAAAATAATTTCTTCTAAATATATTAAAAGTTAAATACGTAAATCACATGTATGACAAAATGCAATACTTTCATAGATACCTGATAATTATTTTCATCTATCTAACTATTTTTAATAAATTCTTTAGTTGTCCAATTTTAGTGATCTTTAGGCCACTAGTGACACGCTTTCTTTACAGATAGTTTTTTCTTCTTTCTCGCCTTACAACCTTCTAGCCGTTCATGGATAATGCTTATTCAAACTGTTCTAAGTGATTATAGAGAAATTGAAGCATCAACGAACTCTCCGGCATGTTAAGAAGAAGAATTCATGCGATTCTGTAGTGAAACGAGAATGATAGTGATATTATCTAAGTGTTGTAAGACGTTTTCTTCCACTTCTATTCTTTCACACAAAACTATTGTTCACTTAGGAAGGATTATGATGATTTTGTAGTGCAAATCTTGAATAGTTTAGTTTTTAGGTAAATTTTACTTGTGATAACTCTTTTATATGTAGGAGTTAGATTTATGATCACTGTGCTTCTATAAGTTCTTTAGTTTTAGTCATTTGGATTATTTCGAACTATATTAAATATATAATTGTTAAATTCTGATTTTAGAAAACATATTATCTAATAAGTTATGAATTATTTAGTAGAATACGAACTTATTTAAAATATTAACAAAATTTTCAAACATATTTACAAAACACGCATTAACACCATAGATTTTCCTGAATAATAAGACAAGTTCTAAAATGGTTGATTACATATGTAAAATATATAAAACTATCACGTGTGATTCATATTTTGCCCAAACGTCTATAACCATATATTGAACTGAGTACTATACTCATTTTGTTACTAGGTTTATGAATTTCCAAAAGAGTTTCGCTTACTCTATTTTCTCTTTATATTTTTACTGCATTTGCTAAAATAATTTGGCTTGCAGATATCTTAGTTACTTTTGTAATTTTTTAATGATACAAATGATTTTATCATTAGATACTAGTTTCGTCATAATAGCTGAAAAAATTCTTATTAAGGAAAAAAAATCACAATGCTTCTCTTCCATCAGCATGAATCTCATTGTGTTAAACGCACAAATGTTTTTCCTTCGAGGTTAAATAGGTTAGATATATTTTTTAATGCAACTTCATTAAATATATCTTTTTATTAACTTATAACTACCATCACTCATATTTTCTTTAATAACATCATGTGATAATTCATCGTTTTATTATAGATATTCGCAAAAAATGAAATAATCTTGTATAACACTGTTTTGAGGTGTGCCGTCTGCCAAAACCTTGTCTCGTGCCAAAATGCAATTAGATAAAGATGCATTCTATAATGGGAGTTGATGACACAGCTATCAGGAAGAAGATTATAAATTTTAAAAAAATCCTGTAAGACAGTTTGAATATTCCTGAGTGCAATTTTTATGGATTTAATTATTTAGGTCCGAATAAAATAGGCGAATTGACCAGGAAGTATCAGGTAAAATAAGGTTGGGTAAATTGTATGGAGCGAAAAATATCGAAAAGTTAGAGAAACAAGACAAAAAAGGAGAAAATTGAAAAGAAAGAAACAGAGATAAGGCGTATTTATCACGTCTCCACCAGTTTCCCAAAATATGCAGGTAGCTTTGTGAGGACTAAGATAATGAGAATGAGCGTAAGTCCTTTCAGAAAACAAGAAAATTCTCATTTGCTGTTGGGTATTTTGGAAAGATCATAAACCATATTATACCGGTTAAAACAAATGGTTAAGAGGAAAACGGACGAAAGAAATTATTTTTTTCCGTTAAGGTAACAAAGGAAATTGTTATGACCAGAGTGGCAATTTTACTTAATGAAGACTGAATGAGAAGAGGGAAAGACAAACAAATAAATTTGTGTAATGAGAATGGGAAAAAATTCAAGTAAGAAAATTATTTCAATTAAAATAATACCATTCTTCCAACTTAATAAATAATAAAAGAAAACCCAATTCGGAGTTAATTAAGGAGAAAGCGAATGTGTCAGACTGCGTAAGGAGCTTCATAGATTGCAAACATTATATTAATAATATCAAATCTGAGGGTGCCTTAAGGCGTTTACAAGACTTTGCCAAATAAAAGGAATATATTTTTACAAAAAAGGCAGAAAAAAATACACTTTCGATTTCCCTCGCAATTTTTAAAAGGGAACAAAGCCATGATAGTGGCCACTAGTGAGGGAAAAGATGCACCTAGACGTTTTGTTCCATCTAGCGAAAAAGGCAATGTCAGAAATGTCTGCGGATGTCCCGAAAACTGTCCCTTATGGAAGTTCTAGTGTTGATGAGTGCCACAATCACGTGTTGAAAAAACGCTTGATAATGAAGATCAAAAATAAAATGAAATGAATAAGTAACCGCAAACTAAAAGAAAGAGATTATAAGCAATTAGAACAAAACTAAGAGGTAAGAACACAAAAACGTTAACATTTAAATACACACATAATATATAAATTATGGTGGGAAAAAGATTAGACAATCGATGGAATTAGATAAGGCTTTCTGAGCAAATTAAGCCTGAAAAATATCTATGAGAGACAGAAGAGAGCACATCCTCAGAAAGCGCATAGGTTGACGCGAAACTGTAAAGCGACTGGATAGAGTCGAATCGTGCAAATCATATCCTAAACAGAGTTAAAAGTAATGGTGATGCTTCGTGGCTATGGAAGATCACAGGAAAGGTGCATTTAAGATTATCTTGATTTGATATCCATCAAGCTTGTGTGAAACCCTGTCCACCAGAAAGTCATTGTAATTGTCAGAAGCAGTTAGGGGTTCATATATAGTGTGAATAATATTTATATCCTACCTTTTTTAATTCAACTGGAAAATACCAATCTTATTTTATTAGTTCAGGTCAACTTTTTGATTTATCGCCATGAAATATATATTTTTTCATATATGGGTAATTATATATATATATATATATATATATATATATATATATATATATATATATATATATATATATATATATATATATATATTGCTAATTATTATTCCAATGGTGTAATTATAATTAATTAAGCGGTCGAAAGAACTCATCCTAACGTTAAAGAGGATAACAGAATTTCTACAGCAAACAAAAGTTTACCCGTCAACCTGTTTTTTAAATAATTATCCTTGAGAAAGCAGAGAATGGAATAATCATTTAATCCAATTATGATCGGTCTTGTACATGAGCAATAATTTTTTCAATGCCACATTCATAATTTTGTAGTTCAAATGACAAGGTTTTAGCTAATTAATCTATTTATTAATCCATCGGAAGAAGCTCATCTTACAGCCACGAGAGCTATCTGATAAGCGAGCTTTTCTAACGCAAATATTTTTACGTGTCAATCGACTTTTTATTTTTTATCCCCCTTATCAAAGAGAATTGAAAATCATTTAATCCACTTAAACTTTGATTTCATACACGCACCTCGGTTATTCATCTTCGATCCACCTGTCTTTGACTTTGGTAAAATCACACTGAACGTAGTAGATATGTCGAACATAAGTGGACCGCGGAGTTTTACGTTATCTCAGTAGTCTTGCTCATGTAGGAGAGTATGAGTCTTTCGCGCTGTTTCTTATTCGTTTAGAGGTTTACAATTTACAAACCGCAAATTTTACCCTCAACTTACAACATGAGCTAAATGTTATCTAGCACATAAAGCCACGGCCATAAGATTTCTGACAACTGGATTTTTTATTATTGTTCAAGTATATCTATGAATATGTTGGGTGAGGTTTGAATGCATGTATCCAATACATCTGGAAAGCAAAATAAAAGTAAGAGCTTAATTATAACGTTTTTAAATATCTAAAAATGCTATGCTAATGAACTGTATTGAATCCTAGTATCGTATGCTTTAACTAACTCTCAAGATGTCTTCACATAACACATCTTATTTGTTGATTAATATCAAATTCCATGTAGGGAGAATATGATAATAATATATGGTGGATGATAGATTTCTGGCAGGCACGATGCACAAAATGGTCGATATCTATCGACGAATGACTGGGAGAACTCGCAGATCATATAGCATTGTTGCTGACTTGTTGAAGATTGACTTTGAGGTCAAGAACCTCCAAATTTGACTTTGTTTTGGCTTCTACGTCGGCTGAGTCTCCTTGATCATGAGAAAGCCGCAGTACACCTGTAGGATGAATGGACAAGCGGAGGTTTGATTGATGCATCTATCAGAATAGTACATCAAAGAAGGTAGGCAAATGTTCTGGTCGCGTAAAGAAAGATATAACAAGCATGAAATTACTTCAAATAAACACTGAAGTCTTGAAGTAAAATTTACCTATCTACGGAATTATGTTCAGAAAAATTGCGCCTGATATTATCCTAATATATTAACATAGAATCAACACACAACGCGAAATAGTACAAATCTTGATATATGTAGTAGATAATAATGAATATAAAACTAAAGAAATATTTCGGGTGGTAGCTCTTTCCGTATAAATGCAAGAAAATAAAATTAAACTAAACACATAAATTGGATGAAGCTACTCGTGCTTATTTGCTAGCGAAGTAAAAACAAAATTATCCCAAATGCTAGTAGCCATGAGCTACCAGTCCCTAAGAAAGAGCTACTTCCGATCAGAAATTTTGTTAGCATCTCGAATAAACGATTCCAGTACTCCTCAAAGTAGACTTGAACACTCGATGTGCAGAAGCTGGCACAGGATTCAGAACGTCACTGAAATAAAACTCCAGTCCATCATCGAACGGATCATGGCACTAAATTTTAGTCCAGTATATGTACCTACCTAACCGATGAGTCAGCCACGAGGCTAGAGGACATCTGAATAATGATTCACCAAGTCCCTTCCAACGACCATCTGCCCCCATGAAAAATACCTTGTATTGATCATGTGACAAAAATTCTACGAATCATTTGCCAGTTACTATTTACATATTTAGAGCAAGCCAAGAAGAAACATAAGTAACGTAAACTGTGTAATATATAAAGCATAAATAAAGGAATATTTCGCAAATCGACTACGTGAAGCCACCTTGGAATAGAGAGTCGAGTGACTAAACGTCATATAATTATAAACTATAACAAATAAAAGGTAAAAAACAGAATTAAGAACCCTAGCGCACCATCGACGTCTCAAGAAATTGCCAGAAACAGACTTTGAATTAAGACTGATTTTAAGCCTCATTAGAATTTAATTAATGGACAGAAAGAGCAGGAATAATAAATGTAGAGGTAATACGATCTTTGCCGGAAATGGAATTCAGGAGGAACATTAATATAGAAATGGACGTCGGAGATGGAGATACTGGCAGGAGAGAGGGAAAAACAATTAGGCGCTAATATTGTTTGCAGGGAAGTGGAAGTAATCTTCGGCAATCTCGTATAATAGAGAGGAATGCAGCAGGATATCCGTCAAAGGTGCTCTCTTCTATGTAGGCTGACTAAACCTAACACACTTCAAACATTCCACGATCATACCGCGAAAACAACCTTAAGTTCCAATTCGTTGACGTCTCAGCTAAGATATTTCTGTCGTTAGATAGAAATGCAGAGATGCAGGAAAAGATGCAAACAAGTGGAAAAAAGGATAAACAAAGGCTAAACGAAATAGAATATCAGAGCAAGCATAAAGCATCTTGAGTCACTGAAGTCGAGATGAAACACCGACCCAAACATAGAGTTTTGATTACTCGAAATTGACGTAATAATCCAACGAGCCTAAACAACTAGGCAAAAATTAAAGTAAATGACCAGAAATATTACTTCATTTGATCACCAAGAGAATGAAGGAACTAACAATCTAACTACTTTTAAAATTTATCCTCTCATACTCTAAGCAGTTTTATAACTCTCATCCTACCTTCGCATATATTCTCAAATTTACTGTAACTCTCTTGCTAATAGTTTCTCTCTTCTATTTCATTTTAATTTGACTCACATTGATCTGATGATGACGGTGATTGTGTTGGAAGACCTCTCTGATAATAAAGCAATATAAGTTTCCAGGTTTTTTCTGTCTCCTTAAGCCTGCTGAAAAGAGCATTATAAAAAATGTAAAATAGCTCTAAATAAAATACAATAATGGAGCATTATTCGTTGTATTCAACTAATCCTTCTTTCAGCAGTACATCTATTAAATATATAGCCATTTATTTGTAAATAAATTCTTTTAATATTGATATCTTTTATTTTGTCTAGAATTATAATTTTTCGCATATCACTGATGCTATTTGTGAATGGTTAATATCTATGAGCAAAGGTCATATGATGGAATACTAGGCAAACTACGAACATTTCGTAAATATTTTTACTATTTTCGTAAAATTATGAATTATAAAGCAACGTGGAGATATACACCTAGAAGATTGTCGGGAGTTTGTGATGAAAGTAATGGGGTTGTAAGAAGGGAGAATTTGAGGAATGTCGTTTATCAGACAATTCTTTAGTGGTAACAAACTCTGGCTCTCCTGACTTAGATGCTATACAAGGTTTTTGAACCTGCTCAACCATTTCAATGAAGGGAATCCTCCAAACGAAGAAATATTGTTTCGTTGATATTTACCTTTAAAATATAATCAACTACGTGTATTCCACCTGCCGAAAGCACAAAAGCACAGCATAATGAAACGCGTTGTAAATGGAGGATATTTCGTAAATTATACGGCAATAAAGAAAGATGGAAAAATCCTTTGCGTTCGTGCCTGGTATCTATTCCCACGAAATATATAGTGTAAAAAACGTGCTCGTATACATACATTTTCGTCCCATCTCCCAGCATTACTTTTCAAACTTATTTTCCCAGTTGTCACAACCTTTGGCCATCTACACAGGTAAAATACTACTCGGGGAATTGAGAATATAAGGAAATATACGAATTGCTAAGAGTATTATTTATTTGATGGAAAGGGGAAAAGTTAGTGAAATTTAAGTCTAACCATAAAAATACCGCCTGGAAGATAAAATAGCATGTGTCTCTTTCTTCAGAATTTTACGACCATCTAATCAGAGGAGCATTGCTACAGTCTTATGAAGGGTTGCTTGTATACATAACGACATCCAAGAGTCCTCATTTGCGGCATAATAGGTCAAGAATCTGCGAGACTAGGACGGCGCTTATTCTATGACGTATCGAGTATCTTTCGTAGATTAATACCTACAGAGCATTTCACTTCTTACATCACTACAGCCATTAGAACGTTCCAGTATACATATATATCATATAGATCATATAGCAAAATTTCAGATTATACGAGGGGCGGTGAATATGTTTTGCGAATCGGTTGGGCAAAATAGAGGAAGGAAGATGGCTGTTTGTGCGGGTGTTAGGACAAGTTATGACAAGTCAGGACCGGCAGCAGCACGCTCCTGCCTCGTCTATTTAAGAAACAGTAGCTGATCGCAGATCGTCAGTCACAAATTTTTTTAACAATGGAGAAGGTTGAGCAACACGCAGTGATCAAATCTTTGACCAAGGAAGGCAAGAATGCAAAAGAGATCCATGAACGCATGGTTGCAGTGTACACCGACACCGCCCCTTCCTATGCAACCATTGCACGCTGGAAAAGAGAGTTCCGCCATGGTGGTGACTTCCTTGAAGATGCCTCTCGTCTAGGACGCCCGTCAGACGTGACCAATAAGGACAATGTGGCCCGTGTGGAAAAGATGATCCTCGAAAATCGACGGATGAAGGTCGAAGAAATCGAGCGAAGACTTGGAATATCACATGGAAGTGTTACCAACATTATCCACGACAATTTAACCATGACCAAGGTCTCTGCCAGTTGGGGCCCTAGAAACCTCAGGCTTTGGGATTTCGAAGCCTCAGGGACAAGTGGCGCAAGTGCATTGAAGTCGAGGGTAGTTATATTAAAAAATAATAAAACACTTTTCCTCATATCTCGTTTCCTTATATCCGAATTGCAAAACTTATTGACCACCTCTCGTATATTTGATTCTCTATGGATTCAGATAACGTTCAATTACAGACAGGTGAAAGATTAGGAAATACCATAAGTTCGAAAGTTTTTACGGCTTGTTTTGAACTTGTATTCATCGCGATATTCTAGAAAAGAGTCAAGAAATGATTCAAAATAACTTTGACATGAAAGAAAATGGCTGCCCAAAATATATTCTTTTAAAACAAGTCATGACAAACCAACTAGATGGAGATATGATAGACAACACAAGAGAAAAAGAACAAATTTAAATTAGAGAAAATTATAGCTATGTGTTTCCCGTTTACAATGTCACTGTGAAAGAACAAGAAATTTAATGCATAAGCATTCAGGGCTAGAAAGCAAGCATTATTTTTTAATGACCAATTCCCATGTGCCTCGAAAGTAAATGAAACCACCAATGCATAATCTTCGTAGCCTGGTTTAACATCTACTTTAATGTACCCTCAGAGATGGGCGGCATGAATCTGCATCTCTACTATTCTCTTCCTCAAACTTTTTTGATCTTTTCCTAAATAGTATTCCATCAGTTTTAAAAGAAATATCATTTGCGCTAGTCCCAATTCTTGCAGATTCCCTTATATCCATCTCTATCCAGATCTATTTATATCTGTTAATACACGACAGCCATGGCTCTATCCTTCCCAAATTTTTTTCATGAACACCATGTCCAATTAATCTGCTCCGGTTGAGCAAACCTCAGTCTGGATTTATCGCCGCTCTGTTGTGATGAGGCTACTCTGTTCTATCTTCACCGAAAGCCTAATCTATCCTGTTGAAAATCAACATTTTCTAATTTTTATAGGGTTCTGTCTACTTTTTTCTGTTTTTATTTGTAAAGTTCGAAACCAAGACTAATTCGTTGTAGGGCATAAGATTTTATATATTTAAATCTGCCATAATAACAAGTTATGAGTGCCCTTGAATCTACTCTGCAATATAATCTTTGATCTGAAAAATTAGATTATAAAAATATGCACCAAATTAAATGCCACAGCTCCTTTGCTTAGCATCTATTTTTTATGGTGATTGCAAGGTCGCTTCTCATCTTGATATCATACTTTAAGTTTCTAAACATAGTCCAACACTTTTCTCTACCCCTCATTTTGTGGTCAATAGCTGACATGTTCCAGAAGACACTAGAAGCGAATGTTCATTGTGTCTAGCAGAAAACTGTGCTTTAATGTTTCATTCAATTTAATGCCGAACAGACTTTCTTGCGTCAAGTACTATTTGCGGGTTTTCATTTTATCAAGTACTGCATCAGTAACCTGTGAATCATTTTCTTTTACTTCAACATGTTTTAGATGTTTCATGAGAGCACCAGTAGCAGATAAGGACATTATCGCCACATAATTATAGAACAGTGCAAGGCATGTGTTAACTCTTTCCTGACTTAATATTTAACTTCTTCGGACTTATGTTGAATTTTAACAATCAAAGTTTTCAAGGAATACATTATTCTGCCTATCCATCTAGTCAGCTCGAGTCAATAGCTTAGATAGACGTTTCTCCAAGACTTACTTTTAGTTAAACAATTCCTTGTAGTTGTCTCTTGGAAGGCTTTCTTCTGTTTGAATATTTTGAAGTATTTTTTTCCTCATTCGTTTTTTCCTTAAGCCATTTGCTGTTGATAACCAGTTCCTTTAAGTTTTCCTTGTATAAGTCAGTTAAAAAATGATTCGGGTGCTTAAACCAGGATTATCTGGCTTCTTCCTCTTCCCAAACAGGTTATGCCAAATGTTCCTACTTGGATTTCCAGGATGTGGCGATGACAGTACAGATAAAACTCTCTTTTTTTCAGCCTTTTCTCTAGCAGATTGTCAGCTCCTCTGTCGCCTTCATTATTAATGGGCGTAGTTTCAAAATCAAAGGAAGTAAGACTATTCTTAAGTTCTTATGCCTCCATTTAATCCAATGAATCTTCAATATGAGATGCGCAAAAGAAATAAGATGGGAGGCACCACCGAAAAATTTACTTTATTGTATGAAGATGGACCAGATACTACCGGAGATAAAGTTCTGAGGTACTTTTAAGTTAATTGTCGAAGAGGTCTATGAAAAACTTGACATTCCAGTATAAGGCAGCGTATATTGGGGCTTTCACATTTCTTGGACATGTGAATATGTTTATTTGATACTATTCTTAGAAAGCATTCTGTTTAACGTGTGAGTTACGATTGAGATAAGGAAATTAGAGAGATCAATTCCTCTATGTCTGAATGATGCAGAAACCTTGATTGTTACTTGATTGGCTGCTAAACCAAGACGATAAGCTGTATTGTACAAGACATTACATTACATCACCTTACTTGGAAAGGACGAGACTTGATAGTAATTAATGTTCTCTGTGTTAGCTTCTTCTCAATTCAATCACTCCAGAAGGTGTAATGCAAATAAACAACTGCCTCTTTTTCAGCTGCAGTTTTAAATGGGTACATGATATAGCAGTAATGTTTAAGTACATGCCAAGTATTGCAATGGAGCAAAAACCTCGATGAATGATAAAAGTATTTAGTTTTACCCTTTTTATCTCTAAAAGGCCGTCTTTCAATCCTCACTATTCGCAGCAGGCACCAGTCGTATGAGCATTACAATCATTTGTTTGGTCTTCTAAGACCTTAGGATTTTAAATTTCAAACAGACTGTATAATTTATAAACAAATGCTCCACTTTCTCTTTAGGCTAAAGAGTATCCAACCAGGTAAGTTTCAGTCAGAGAACTTGTATGGGATTTCAGTCGTTTTCAAGTTCATGTAGCATGGTAAATAATACAGCATCTATGAAAATTACAAAAGGTTCATTTGAGTTTCTATTCCACTCCCATAAAAATTCTCCTTTAGACATAAGATATTATCTTTGTTTCCCGATTATAACCCTAAGTGAATACAGCGTAAGCCATCTAACATACCCCAATTATTGTAATCACTAGAGTATTTATTCTCTTACGTGACCTGGTTAGAGAGGCAGACTAGCTTCAATCTTTATTCAGAGAGCGAACGAGTCACCTATTGCCTGGCTTCACCAAGGAACCAGACATTGAGTCAATAAAGTTCTCTCCCTCCTTAAATTCTAGTTCAAATGGCACTCCAAATGAGGGCCGCTGCTAATCTCTCTTCTTCTTTCTCAATTACAGTTTCTATTAATATGCAAGAAGAATCACTTTGCAAACATTTTTTCAATCTTTTCTCTTTTATATCTCTATTACCGAAATTTATCACATTATATAGTGTCTTTCAATAAGGTTGCTCGATTTTTAATGTAAATAAAACAAGTGTGTGATATATGCACTCAGTTTATTTGGAGTTTGAGAGTACAAATTAAGGCATTAAGTGTGCAATATGCTGTCGTTCAGATGTCTGGCGCAGCTTCGCTTGGTGAAACGTATTCGGGAGGCCCAGTTTTCGATGACTTGGTTGCATAAATCTGGCTGAATTTGCTGGAGGGTGTTCGTTATGTTTACTTTGAGGACATCAACTATTTGCGGATTATTTGAATAGACCTGCGATTTAAGGTAGCCCAAAAGAAAGTAGTCTAATGACATAAAATAGCATGATCTCGGTGGCAGTTGACGTCGCTGCCGCGCGTGATAACCCTGCCCTGAAATCGCTGGTGCAAAATGTCTATGGTGGCGTGACCAGTGTGGCACATAGCGCTGTTCTGTTGGAACCACATGTCATGAGTATCCATATCAGGCATGTAATCCAGTTGAGGGCACAAAAAGTTGCTTATCATTGATCATTAGGTCTCGGCGTTGACGTTTATTGCAATCACTTCGTCGTTCTAAAAAAAAATACCGTGCGATGATTTCGTTAGACGAAAATCCACACCAAACAGTGACTTTGTTAGCATGCAATCGGTGAAGGTGTATCTCATGTGTATTGTTTTCGTCCCAAATCTGAAAATTTTGCTAGTTCACTAATCAATTTATCCAAAAATTGTCCTCGTCGCTGAAGATAATTTTTGGGGGGTTTGGGGGAAATTTGGGGCAATTTCCAACTGCTCTAGAGCCCAATCAGCGAACACACGGAATTATCTATGGTCTTTTATCTTAAGATTCTGGGTAACTCGGATTTGGTACGGGTGTAAACCCAAGTCCCTACGCATAATTCACCAAACAGAAGTCGCACAAAGGCCAAGTTCTTGTGAACAACGAAAAATGACTGCCTCAAATTTTCCCGTACATTATCATTTACAGCAGCGATGTTTTCAGCAGACCTTGCGTTTCGAAGACGTACTGGTGTTAGCTGATTGTTGATCGACCGTTTTGCCTCAAATTTGGCCACCAAGCGTCAAACAGTGGACTCAGCAGGTTGATTGTGGCGAGGATAGAAATCACGTAATGCGCGGAACGTTTGTCGAATGGAGCATTGAATTTGATAATAACATTTGATTAATTGACACGCTGTTCGACGTTATAACCTTTTATTGTGATTTTTCAAGTATTACCAAACAGTACACAGTAAGCTTGCCAGATGTCGCTTTAAGAACATGGCCACTATTGCCTGACAAAGCTCGAGCATCCTTGTTGAAAGACCCTTTATATGTTCATTCAAGTGCTTATATCCTTCCCTATTCATATCATTCTCTTTATCTGTTGTATCTCTCTATCTATCTCTTATTTTGCATTAGAACTGGGACTGTAGATCTACATTAATTTTTACGTGCTTTATCTTCCCCTAATTTAATTCATATCTTTCCTTTCAAACTTTCTCTATCTTAGGTGTTTTCCAATTCGTATATTCCTCTATATGTTTGTTATAATCATTCAGGATAATATTTTTAAGCAAAACGCCTTAAAACACTTTATCAATCTCTCCTCCTCTTCGCTCCCCCTCCTGTTGCTATATATATATATATATATATATATATATATATATATATATATATATTTATATATAGTTATATATATATATACTTGTATATTTCATTATTTCTCCATTTCCTTATTCTTCTCGCTTTTCTACTTATTCAGCCTGTATGGAAGTGATTCCTATCTTTAACTTTTGCAGTTTCATTTCCTTTCTGATGTGACAATAATTCTAATTACCCCTAAAGCTATTCAGATTCTTATTTAATCTGCCCCTACTGCTTCTACAAAGTTTAACAATCAAGAATTTGATGCGCCCTCCTGGTTCAAGAATTAAGGATTTTAAGCGATAAAGAGGTCACCGTCAACTAGATTTCCGACACGATATACATTCCCTTTACAAACAAATGGCATTACTGGAAGAGTTTCCGGCTTCCTTTTCGGACGAGAGAGAAAAAGTAATCGACATTCTCACTCTCAGTGCCTCATCAAATAAGAACGCTAATATCCACTTTTATTTCGCAGGAAGCCAACTGACATAGAATCAAAACTTTTCTCTAAATATGTAACGTGCTATATACTACAATTTATGTGATCAGTTTAGATCAAATGAGTCAAGAACGGCTAAATTTCTATTCACTTTGAGGAGATGCCTATAAAATAGAGCTCGTCTTCCTTGATATATATGATAGCGGTCGTCAAAATTTCTAGGTCAAGTAAAGCAGCCTTCCAATTCACTACTTGATTCAACTGGGCATATTTGCTCAGCTTTACCTTTCTTTATATGACCTCATTGCTCCTCCCTTTGAAATACTATTGCTTATTAATAAATCTCTAGTTTTATCCTTTGAGCTACCTAGTCATTTAAAACCAATTAACCTGCAAATTTGTTCTGATGCTCTCCATAGCTCAAAATATCCTCTTGAAGTTGATTTCCAGCAAGAACCTTTTTTTAACTTTTATACGTTTCTTTGTGTGATAAGACATAAACCTTCGAAACTTACGGATATCATTTCGACGTTCTTCTAAGATGAGCCAAGTACATTTAAGCAGTTTGGGCACAAACATCTCAATCACTAAAACACCCCAAAAATAGATATTAATTACGATGTATGTAAGAGTACACAAAACAATAGACACAATTGTGGGGATCTTTGCCAGAATAACTTAAAGCGATAGGTAAAGAAGAGATGAGGACGGAGAAATTGAAAATGTATAGTTGGTTGAAAAAATAGAAGTAAAGAGAAGGTATGTAACTCTGTCAAAGGGTTTAAAGAAATTGAGAAGAAATGGAGTAAGACCTAATGAAACAAAATTAAGTGAAACATGATAATGTGTGTTGAATAAAGAGAATATGGAGAGCCATTTTTTGGAGAAGACGAAAGTAAAAATGTAATGGAAGTGAATGGGCATATAATAAGACGAGGAATACAATATAGTAATGTGCAGTTACTTATAAACACAAATGAATATTTCCCTTAGTAAAGATAAACCCAAATTTTCGTCTCCACTAAGCTGGAATGTGGTTAGGTTTAAAAATTCCAAGGCTTACATCCGTTTGAGATAGAAAGCCAGTCACTTCGTCTCACATAATATACATATAGTTTTATCGTTGTTATCCTTAGTTTCACTCAATTTGTCTTAATGCCTTTTTCTCGAGTTTTCCATTTCATCCATTCGCCACTCAAAATATTTCCATTGGAATAATCAATTTTCATTTGACTAATAAAGAAATGAGCGCAAGATAAACATTTTCCTCCTACACAAACACTAAAGAACTATTTCATTTCAAGTTCTGGCCAATCTGCAACACGCTTGCAGCTTTGAAATCCATATTCTTCTTCTGATGAGGACGTAAATCACAAAAGATGACATCATCTCAACTAACAATATATTCTCTCGCGGGAATTTGACTGTAATTATGTAGAAGACAAAAAATAAACAGAAGCGAATAAAGCACCAAAATCTGCTTAATATTTAAAGGCAAGCCATTTTTCGATATTCGAAATGTAAGAGACATTAAATGCGTAAGTGTTTTTTTTGGAGTTTTGAAGCCATAAAAATGGAAACCATGAAGAGGGGAAAGACTGTTGCGTGAAGTAAAGGGTTCTTGCTTGCAGGATGGTATTTGCAGAGATGTAAATTTTTGGTGCAATTAAAATAGAAACTATCGTGTTTTTCAATATAGAGAAAATATAACTTATATAATCAGCTATAGTCAATACGTTAAAATTCTAACTCAAGTTAACACTAAATCGTTTACATTAATCATTGTTTTATTTTTATAAAACAATACACAAAAGAGGCTTTTTTCTCTAAAACCACCTCCAAACTGCCAAAACTATAATGTATAAAAATTAAAAAAAAGAGAAGAAAATGGAAAAATATTAAATAATTGACAAACTAGCGAGTAAATATGCCCACCTCTGTAGAAAATTAATGGAGGTGAAAGAGCGGTGGATCGTTCGAAGACTTGTCCCTCTCCCTTTAACTTAAAAATGTCCAACAGAGATGGCCGACACAAAGGTATGAGTACATTACCTCGTATATATGATTTTTTTAAATGGGAGTAATAAAGCCAGAAAGCGGCTTTTTAATTTACGTTCACCGAAAACTGACCGTTTTTTAGTCAAGTATTTACTTGGAAATTAAAATTGTTACAAGATTTCACTCAGATGACGCTTTTGTTTCGATTCAAGTCAGATGACAAAACAGGATAATAGAAATTACATATTTTTGCATTTATACAAAAAGTTTAAGAATGATTCGAGATTAAGAAACTCTTCATTTAATAATAATTATAATAGAAGTATTTTCACAAATAAAAATATGGCATATTGCTGTTCATTTTCAATTTAATCTTCACCATGCCATAGCGTGTGATGTTACTCACCTTTATTTTGTACGATCAGAGTTAAGGAGGTCTCGATTTGGTTATTTTCCATTCATTATCTTAGTTTGGGATCTGCCTTGAGAAAGGTACTGATGTCGTTACTGACCTACCTAATTCAGCTTAAACCTAACAACTTTTGGTCCCAATTTCCTCTATGAGAAAGAATAAAATTCACGGCTGGTTTAGATCTCCTCCATAAAATGGTAAAAGTATTTATGGAAATAAGATAATTTCTGTGAACTGAAGACCGACTTTACGAGATTTAATACCGATAGGGATTAAAGTTGTCTCTGGTTTGAAAAAGTCATGCCATTGGCTCTCGTCGTTTCACGCCCTTTCCTTAAAAAAGAAAACAAGACAAAAGTTGCTAACCGCAAAATGTTCAGGGAAGATGCGTGACCAGCTGTTTTTCCGGCCCCCTAATCACTTTTCTTTTGGAATAAATCCGAAAGTATTTTTAACGTATATTTTATCCTAGTAGATTTTCGTATATAGAGGAATAGAGTTCTTAGGAGACGAATATCGCATCAATCACTATTACTTTGTACAGTCAGATAATCATATTTCTCTATTCTCCACTTCTTTCTCGTGTGATTTATCAAGAAAAATAGCTTTAAGAGAAGCATAATCTTATATTATCGAGCTGAATAATGATGTTAAATTATAGCGCTCGTAAAATTGTTGGTGTTTTGGAAATCGTCATTCAAATTTGTTCGCTTGATATCATTATGAGTTTCAAATGTAGAGAACTTTATTATAATGCAAATTTGTTAAAACAAATATCACAACTCCCACTTTAAAATTCTTTTTATTTAATATGTTTAATGTAAGTGTAAATGATATAAGCCCATTCAAAATCAGTCGCAGTTTTAGTGTTTATAGTGTACATATAAAAAGATATTTCATAGTTTTTATTTATAGTGCTATATTGGGGAGATAAAAGAGTATAGCTAGTTCGAGGTCAAGGGAGTTTATCCCTCCTATAAGGAGAATTTGGGGCTGTGTCATTAGAATGAGAAGGATCACGCTCCTATTTTTATTTAATACGTTTAATAAAAGCCCATTCAAGATCAGACTCAGTTATAGTTGTTATAGTGTAGATATAAAAATATATTTTATATATTTTATTTATAGAGTCATATTGGAGAGATATAAGGGCATAGCTAGTTTGAAGTCAAGGGAGTTTAACCCTTTTACGAGGAGAATTTTAAGTTGGGTCATTAGATGGAGGAGGATCACGCTCCTAGTCATTAAACAAATATTACATCTCCCACTGTACAAACTAATAGTGATTGATGCGATATTCGTCTCCTAAGAACTCTATCCCTCCATATACATCAGGGTCATCCATGGTCATGCGACGTGTCATTTGCACCATCTCGCTAAAACCGTTCCTTGGGTCTCATAACATCGAATAGAGGGTATAGGGCATCTGAATATATTCTACAATCATTATCCGACTTTGCTAGTCCTGTTTTAGGAACATCTAATAGGTTTGGTCTATTAGGTTCTCTTCATTCTTTTTCACAAACAAGGAGTATACTTAGGAGTGCTGAGAGGTTTTTCACTATACACAATAGGCTTATCATAATGAATAAATTCTATTATTTGTTATTATTTATGATTCCCTTCATTTTTTGTTTTCACGAATTAATTTTTCGGCTTATCAAATTCGTGACTAAAAGTGATGTTTCATAATTCAAAATGATTTTTATTTTACTTTATTGAATCTAACATAATTCAAACTATTAGCGACGACTAAATGTTTAGGATTGCTGGAAACATTGAAGCTTTGCTCGGTTTAAGCTTAAGTTTAAATTTTAGGCTCTTGCCCATAGCTTCTCTTATTATTCATGAAGTTGTTTCATGTTTTTGCCATTTTATAATAACTCTTCGGATAGTTGTTCCACTCTATTTTTGTCAATATAGAGATTTAATATAAATTTTCATTGGCTAACAGCTTATGGATCATTACTGTAAAAAAGCTGATACCCTAATAAAATTTCGACCACCAACTAATTGCACAGAAATTGCCAAATAAATTATTTTCTAACTATAAAAACAATGAGAATAAGAGGATTTAATATGTTCTTAAATTTAACCGAATAAGCAATTGATATATAGTCTTTCTAATACAAAGTAGGTAAGCACTGAGAGGCATAACAGAAATGAGAGAAAACCAAAATGAAATGAGGGTAGGATTAACCCTTTTTAACCTTTCTCAAATACCTTATTTTGCTTCTTTGAATCTGCCTCCTTATCCCGCACTTTTATTATACACTGGAAAAGTATAAATCATAGTCCTTTGTTGCCCATTAGTTTCGTTCAAGATTGAAAGACGCATTCTATTTTTAGAACACCAGTTAATAGTAACTTCTTTTATCATTCCAATCGTAGTTGAGTCAAACATGTATTAAAAATAACGCGATTCATCAAAGAAATACACAGATGAACACATTTAACGAGATATTATTCATATGGAATAGTTTTATTAACCACCCATAGGAAATTTTAGAAATCTTGTAACGATTATCAGCAACTACTCAGCAAGTTTGTAATTTTCACCCTTACAACCTCTGTTTTAAAATTATCACATACCAAACGAGCTCAATAAATAAGAAATCGCAGTGTTTTCGGACGAACAGCTACAGTATTTCTCCTATCCCATCCGATTAGAAGATATCTGATTGGAATGCCACATCCATCTGAGTCATTTCCTCTAAGATCTCTACGTCGCTGCTTGTCTTTTTTAAGGGAGGGGGAACAGCTCTCAGGTCCTCTTCCCTTATGTCCCCCACCCAAGTTGGGCAAAGACAAAAGTCCAGGAGGGCTGCGGCCGACCTTCTGCTGGAGAAACTAACCACACTTTTGACTTTGAGCTCAAGTAAACCGATGTGGAAGTGCTTGTTATGAATTCCGGAACAAGGGCTCGTAGAAGGTTTATAGTAAAAGATAAAAAAAGGTAAAATGAAAGAGGTTAAATGAGGAGGACAGGAAACAAAGGGAAACGGCTATTTAATGTGTATTTTGATCTACCATAGTGCAGTAACCTACTATTCATTCTCCCTTTTTCGAACACAGATTCCAAACTTAGTTCCGACTATTCTCTAGCACCTATTTGTTTTAGGTGTATTTATATTTTGTGTGTTGGCATTCATTCTTTTGAGTTTATTTTCTAAGCTTTGTCTATCATAATTTGATTTATGCTTCTTTCATATTTATTCCTTCATCGGTTATGTTTGTTAGCTATTTTCAGTTTCGGTGGTCTTATTCATGTATTTAATTTCGGTTTTCATATTTCATTTATCGTTCTTTGGTTGTCTTAAAATTACACTTATCATCATTTAGGGGTTGTTCCTGTATCACTATTTTTATTTTTTCTTTGGGGGGAAGGCGCTTTCGTTCTTTTTTCAGTTCATTTGCTTCTCTTTCTGAATTTATCACGTATATATTGAGTCGTATTCTCTCCTCAGCTGATATTTAGAGCTTCGTAAATAAAGTTGAGTGTAGTTCTGCGAATACTTCTTGGAGATTATAGATTTTCTCCTATATAACTCTTGCCCTTTTCCTGAGACCCTTATTAATTTTTGGCAAATTGTTCTCTACGTATAGGTCGCTAATTTTTCTCATTTCTCTCTTCTTGGTTTTCAAGATCAATCTTACGGCCTTACTCTGTAATCGTTTCATATCTTTTTTCTTTGATTGATACATAATGTGCAATGCGGGATAAGTTGCACTTCCTTATGCAATATATATTTTTCCCTTCTTCTTCATCGAGATATTCTGATTCAATATAGTAATTGTAAGCTTGGTATTGTTTTTTGAATCCTTTCTTGTTAATGACTTATCCAACATTTTTATGGCTTTTTACACCCAAATCTTTAACTTTGGATCAATAATTGTACAATCTTTTTCATATATGATATCTTCGATTTTCTCCACCTTTACTAGCGCTGGGAATCTTGGAGATATATAGGATCCAATTGCCTTGCGCAATTTGCACAATTTCTTGCCATCTACTCGTGCCCCATTTTTCTATATTTATGATTATTATTTCTTGTGACAACGAATTATCATATATGAGAAAGAACTAACCATTTCCACTCTTTTATTGCCAACATATTTATAAAATTCGCGCAATTATAGAAAAAATAAAACAGCTGAAAATGAGGAGGAGATATATCTTTTGACAATGAGAAAGGAAGGTTGTTCAAGCCCTAGATTTCGCTTAGGTTCTCTTTTAATCAGATTCATACGTTTTGCAGATAGTTCCTTTGTCCATCATTTTAGCTTATCTTGTTTTCAAAGTTAACTCTCCGTACATTCTATTATTGTAGCCCCTTTGCCTATTTCCGCATTAGGATGGTAAGAACGTGACAAGGATAGCTAAAGCGCTTACTACGCAATACCCCCTTCAAAATGGAAATAATACGATAAAAGTTTGATGCTTAAGATGGGAATGTTTTTGGTCCGAGTGGAGAAGCAATCATATTTAATTCTATTTATTATACAACCAAAATTCTCGAAATTTAAATTTCACACATCTTATATGGTTAAGAAGAGATTACCGAATGCAAATTATACAGCTTTGAAGTAAAAAAATAGGAAGTGTTATCAATAGTGTCACTGGATTTTAAGGCAAATTATAAGTCATTTGATGTAATAAAAAATGCATTTTTTCAAATATGAAAGTTAATCCAATGGAGAAATATTTAGGTACTGATACCTCTGTTAATTGCGTAATAAATTTTAAAATAGTTCGTATCAATTCCAGTCTCAGGGTATTCAGTTAAGTCAGGTCACTTGTGGTTAGTCACTTAATGATTTCCAAACTCCGTCGGATTCTTGGCATCAGCCACATATTTTATTGCCTTAATGTTCTGATCTCACGTTAAGCTGTAGTTTCTCAGTGAAGAGATTGGATAAAAAAACAGGTGCAAATATGTAGTACAAAAGGAATGAAACAAATTTCTTACGACAAAATCGAGATTTCAGTCAATCCGGAGTTAAATAAACCAGAAATATAATTTTAAATGGTAATTACTTTAATATTATTCGGGAAATATATTAAAGAGGAATGTAAATGCAAAGGGTTAGTGGGAAAAGAAATAATTGCCATCGTGTCTGTGGAGCAGTTGCAAGATGTCAACCAAATGAATCCGCTATTCCTCGGAGTTTGCCAAGGTGATTATAAGGCGCTTGTTTTATAATGGACACGATATCAAACATACATATAATAACAGCGTTATTCACCGCGTAATAACTGAAACCTCAGGATTACGCGAACGGGAATAGGGATAAGTTTCAATCATAGAAAATCTATATTATAGTATTTCATGTGTTGTGTGTTTGTTTTTGCTTGCTTTTACGCATGATTAATTTTTGTGTAACTTTGAACCTCTTAAGGAGGTATCTTGAACAGAGGGTTGATTGTATGTTTCTCTGGTTTATGTTGGCTTAACCCATATAGTAAGAACTAAATAATTTTAATTTTAGGAAATATAAAGAATGCAATTAATAAAAAGAAAAATTTATGTCAGTGTTTGTTGAGAGATCAAAATTATTTCATGAGTTCCGGATCAACTCAATACATTTTGTAAGGGAAAGGAAGGCCAAGAAAAATACCCCTTCATTTGTTTCTTGAATTCCTGCCTCCCTTTGTCTCCCTAAGTATAACCCCACATGGAGTAAGCTCTGTATCCCAAGAGAATATGAAAGAAGAAGGAATTTGAATATCCGTCAGCGCCTCACAGGTGTAGTTAAGTAAGTTGGGCGCTAAAAGTTTCACCTCGCCGATGAAATGCTAATCTCGGTAGTCAGGAAAATGATAGCCAAATGTTTCCAACCCACATCGTTGAAGACCATTAAGACCTGTGTCAGGCCTCAAAAGCTAATCTCTCTAGGCGCCGGAACCCTCTTCGCAGACGTCTGTGCCTTCCAGCGATTGAGCACCAAAAAATATGGCTGTCATATATGATCGGCAGATTTAGTTTGACAACCTGGCGACTTCGGTTCAGATATTGTGTCTGTTTCGCCAAGTCACAGATATTCGTGCATACCATTGAGGTTGGATCTCACCAGAGAAAGTCTCGAATCGTTTCTTCCCCGAAGGAATGGCTGGGATTCCTCTCTTCTCCTTTAGAACCCTCCCTCAAAGATCTTCAGTTTCCCTTGTGAGATTTCGCGTCGAGCCACGTCAGAGTATCGTATTTTGGAAGTTACACTTCTCAGGATCAGAGGTGCCATTGTCCGTCTTCAAAGAGGATCATAAACTCGTCTTTGAGTCCCCCCTCCCTTCATCCTCGTCACCTTCAAGATATTTGGCCGAGAATCACGACCATTTTCCGACTCCATTCCCCGGCGCTGTTTCGCTAAAGAATTCTTCCTGATGTGACTCTTTTTAAGATAAAACGACTCTTGATTGTATCTCCCGTTAATCGACCCACTTTCAGACTTTCAAATATTCCTTCTGTATAACTGTTTTATAGTATCCCATTTAAAAGCTAATTACCAAATAAATATATTTACCCGACTAGCAATGATCTATATTCCGTCAGTTTTATTCTTATTTACATTACCTATATTTATCTTATGTAAATATATGTTAATCAGTGACTCATTGAAATTATATTTTTGTTTTTAACTCTTTAAATACATCCTTGACCTGCAACTTGGTAAACTCATTAAACGCTATCGGCCCCCGTATTAAAGTCGCACTCTTATACTTCGTAATCAACGGAATACTTTTACGACGTGAACGTATTTGTACGTAGCGAAGGACGCGTACGTACATTCAAGGATATATGTGTATATAACTGTATATATATACATATTCTTGTGGCTTTTATCTCTTTTCTCCCAACTAATAGATACATATATGTATATATAGACGTATTGTCTGGGGAGGTAAATTATTTATCGACACATTTAATTTTTATTGAATATTCTTGATTAAATGACCATTTGTCCCTTTTTATCCTACATAAGACTCAGTGACCGGATCAACAGAGTTTGGTTATAAAACCACCTTAAATAGTTTTATATAAAACAGGTTTCACACGTTGCCTGTGTTGCTTTTCTACGTGCGGGAGCAGGTACGTGAGAAGAGAAGTTTGCGCGTATGAGCACACTTCATCCTGTACGAATCCTTGGATGCAAAAATATTTCGGGTCGCTTTTACCAAGGAAGGAACCGTTACCCATCCATAGAAACTTAAAGCCATAACCACGAGTATAGCGAGAGATCTACAAAATACGGCAAGAATCAGTGACTATTATGCATAAAAATACAAATATTTTCACAAATTCATAGCAAATCCACCCAATTATTAAAAAATACCCTGATTATATAGTGAAATGTGGATGATATTTCCTCTTATTCTGCTTCCATACTATGCAAATTTATCATAATATTTTTTAGCATTGCTTATGTCCCTGTTATCGTTATAATTATAAAGCAGGCACAGGAATCCATCTATTTCCACTAATTTCTCCTATTTTACCTCTTATATTTAAGTTTATTGGATTCTAAAATCAGGCCAATTATGTAAATATATTTGGCAAAGTCATCGTAGATTCTCAGTTATATCCTCTTTATAGATACTCAACTCAACGATAGCATTTACTTTTAAACCTTCTGGTATGTAAAAAAGAAGCCATCAAAAGCACCCGACTCTAATTCATTCTAACTACAACGCCTAAATTAAATGAGATCTTTTGCTCATAGAATATTTAAACTCGATATCATGGCCCCCAATTGCATATTTTAATCATCGAAAATAATCTATAAATCAACTTGGAGAAAGTGTTACTTGGTTTGGTAAAAGAAAATTATCCAGAAGGAATTGAACGAGACCATGATTCTCTCAACATTGATATTACTTCAAAATGAGTTCCTGTAAAATGTTGATGATTCAGTCGATATAATGCCTACGTTTACAACTAGTAAAGATTTGAAATTATTCAACCCGCAGTCAAAATTTCGAAGTCAATTTTAATCAACAATTAGTATTAACTGTGATTTCAAATTAAACTCCATCCCCAAAATCCATCTCGGGAAGGGTACCAACAGAAAATTTCGCCTTTTAATATGCCAGGAATATTTTACAAATATGACAGTCGGTGGTCTGGACCAAGATATGAGTCAAAGGAGTTTTACTATAAAACCTCTTCCGTTAACATGATACTCATTTAACTTATACATCCCGAATGACTTATACGTTGTGGTTACAATTAAACAAAATTCAAAGGAAGGATGAGGTAGAAAATGTACACAGCAGAAACATTTAGACATTACACATTAAACCCTTTTGTATTTCTAGATTATTTTTCCCCCCAAAAAACTAACACAATTCTAAGAACATGAAAACTTGCAAATCTCCTTCCGCCGCCCCCCGCAACAAAAGGAGTACGTGATTATGGAAGAGAAAGACTGAACTCTCACCCTCCTTTTGGTCGGAATAGTAAGTCTGGATATACAAACATATGAACTATACACTCCAGGATCAGGTTTGAACATCGAAAACAGCCATTCAAGTGTCTGAATTGTTCAATTTTTGGCAAAGACTAATGAAGACACCTCGTTACTCTTTCCAAAGAGATCGTATCATAATTGCTCGAGGTCGAGAAATGATATTACCGTGAAATATATAAACAGAGAAAGCAAAGGAATCAACTTCATGCATTATAATCGCCTAGGAACTAAAAGTAAGACCAAAAGAAGGAAAAATTCCTCGGTAGTGTTACATTAATGACGACGATGTGGGTAAATTTAGTCCAACCTAAATGTGGTTTGAGAAGGAAATTTAAAAACCTCCAGGAGCAATCATATAAAAGATCTCGCCTTTGAAAACCTGTAGGATCAAACACATATAAGATGCCCGCATAAGTACATATTATTATATTAAAACATATATAATTTATGCAATTAGATTTGTGACTGATGCCAAGATCCAAATCACAAGACCAATAACCTGACTATTTGTCGTCAATAGTTGTTAAAATTAAGAAAAAATATGGAAGGCACAGTCACATTATCAATTGGCATCGTATCATATTATATTATATATCATTTTTAATTAAAATATGATTTAACCATTATATACTACTCAATATTAAAGACAATATGAATAATTTAAGTGGAAAGGCTGGGGCGGGGCTTCTATGTCTGAATTTAAGAAGCACGGTATAAAACAATTACCATTGGAGCGCCTACTGATGTCTGGCAAATGCATTTAAATTTTAACCGAATCGGAGGCTTCACACTTTGCAGCCTACTATTCGATTAAAAATATTAGAAGAGAAACTATCTCACCATTAAAGTGGTGTATGGGAGGCTAAGCCCACTATTTCTAAATAGGCATCTTAGGGTTTGAATTCAATGGCGCGGGGCCAAAAGTTTGGTAGGCCCTCTACTGTTCATTGCTTTAATGCAGGGCTTTGCCCTTTTGTGGAGGAGCTAGAAATAGTCATTAAATTTCTTTGAAGTGGATGATAGTTTATTTAGAATTTTCCAAATCAAGGAGCAAAGACCGACGAGGGTACGTCCAACAGTAGGATAGTGGGGGTTGAGAGAAGATAGGGAAATAATTCTCTAGAACCTGCTCAACCTTCATACTTAAGGAATATCCCTGTGCCACAATTGATACTAGAAGGATGCACAATCCCCAATATCTCATAAAGAGCATGACTGGTCGTGTACCATTGAAAGGATCAGGTTGTATATAGTCGTACAGAAATCAGAGGAGTTAGAACACTGAGTTTAGACGACATCGTCTTATGCTCACTTTCACCAGTAAAGAGTAAAGGTTGCATCGCCTGAACTGCAGATTATGAACAAGAGAGCAAGAAATGCGCATCGCACATCTCAAATTCCAATCAACATATCACACTGTTTCAGATGCACAATGTGTTTTCAGCACTTAATTTTCAAACTATTTGCTGACATCATTAAAATCTTCTAAGACAGCCTCCTCTCTAATTAAAGAAGCACCCTCATTCACCCTGTGTTGGGTCTAACCAGGGGTAAAATGTTACCTCGAGATTAAAAACAAGTTATAAACTCAACCCGAAAGACCACTAAATTCTCTTGGGGCACTGAGGATGGAAGGGCGTACTACTCCTCCAAATTTCATTTGTAGCAAGACCATTATCACTGTTATACCATCCTCTTATATTACTTGCTTTACTTTATTAATTTTTTTTATTTACTCCTTTATAATTGCGTCACTTCTGAGGAAATGGGAGCAGTAGTAACATAAAAGGAAATGATTGATTATTAGAAGATGTTTGCACGACGAATGCCTTAATAATATTATATATTGAACATTGTAATTCTTAATGAAATCCGAATAAAATAATTACTATATTTGAGGATCAATTGTATAGTAAAAAGTGTAAATATTGTGCACTTCGCCTTTGAAATTCTGAAATTCTCTGTCTTAGTCACGAAAGTTCGTTATTTTCTTTGAACAACTGTAAAATAATTTCTATAACCACATCAACTCGTAAGGACATTTCATGTGTCTTAGATCTTATAAATAGTAAAATCTCTCTTCAGCAGATCAGTATTTGAGCTTATGGATTATGTATTTTGTTTGGCGGTTAGTTATTGATGTAGAGACTAGGGCAGTGGGAGAGATTTTCCTGCGTCGAATATCTCAAAGATCTTTAATGTGGAGTCTGAGGTGACAAACTTACGAGAAGTTGTGATAACTGCGTTTTCTTGTTGATAATTTTAGAGTTTGGTGTTTGTTTTGTAACCAAGCGTGTGAATATAATTTTGGGTGTTTAATGTATTTTCTCAAATATTTGGTTTAGTGCGTATTTATTGCTTGCATTTCCAGTAGAATTTTCTTTGTGTGTCATGTGGAGGAGTTATGCCTCAATGTATCACTTTTCTGATGAGGTCTTGAATTCTGGTGTGAAGTTAGTGTAGTATTTTTTCTATGGCGTTAGGTATGTTTTATCTCAGCGTTATGTATAATTGTGTTGAAAGTGTGTAGATTTGTGTGTTATTTATGTAAGAAATTACTGTTTAGAGTTTCTAATTGTTGTTCTGTTACATTATTGAAGGTTTCTGAATAAGCTCTCGTAACTTGTGTATTATGTCTGTGCTAGCTGGAATTTTTCTTGTTTTGGTGATGATGATGATTCTTAGGTGTTTAGAACTGAGGGTTTGACCAATGTCCTGGATGTTATGAAAAAGAGGTTGTGGGAACATAAGGTGATGTCTTGCGATGATGAGAGTCTTTGGGACTGTTAGGGAATAGGAGTGTATTGGAGGATGTTTTTTGAGGACGAAAGCTTTGTCCATGAGTTCGAGGATCCCAGGCCCTCTGACAATGTCGATGTTGTCAACAAACAAGGCTGATATCTTGGTGGTAAGGTCATTACCCAGAAATAAGACATAAAGGTTTATGATGTGTTGTGTTTGTGGAATATAGATGTTCATGTTTGTTGTGTCTTGTGCTATTCTATTGGCCTTTAGTTCTTTTTTTGGTATCTTGTTGATAGATAAGGCGTATAGTTACCGCACATGTGTCAGAGAAATTAATGGATTTGTGTATTAGGCTGATTAGTTCACCGTCTCCTTTAACGGCTCTGTTTTGATGGATAGTAGTGAATCTTGAAATTTATCCTTTCTGTGCTTGCTTTGTAGTATTGTTTCCTGTAATATGACAATGTGTATACAATTTTGTTTGATGTTTATGGCAACTGTGTTAACTTGGAGAATGTTGGTTATATTTGCGGTGTGTATGTAGTGGGAAAAATGAAGTTGTGGTGGGGGTGATTGGGATTTAATGTAAAAATGAAGAGAGTGTGTGCGATAGAGGAGGTTAGGGTTGAGGCTGCGTAGGAGGGTTTACCGGTGTGGGATATGAGGGGGGTAGTGGTGTGAATGTGTTAGAATAGGGTATCGTGTAGGTATGGGGAAATAAAGAGTAAGTCTATATAATTGTATGGTCTTTTTTTGTTAGCTCGTGTTATACATGTGATGGGAGCATAGTTCTAGCAAGAATTACATTAAACCCTGCTAAACGGAATAATTTAGCAAATACAAGATCGTCAACAATCATTCATTCAGGCGAATGAGCGAACTCCTCTCCGAATAAAGCTGTATGGGTAAGGGAACGAACTGTATGGCTTGGGGTTGCTTTCGTGTGGAGAAACGTCCTTCCTAAAGCTTTGTAAAAACCTCTTGGACACCTCTGGCCACTATCTCTCCTCAGTGTTCATATCATATGGGTTTGAAGTATCAAAGTAGTTTGAGGAAGGCCGCTGAGTAGTCATTTTACCAACAGCATCCCGAAGTGGATTATCAGAGCTAAGCCATAGTTGTGTGCCTAATATTCCTGACTCCCGTCACTTCCCTTTGACGAAAAGCATAGTCTTACCTACTTTTTACTCTCTTTCATTTGCAATACCAATACATGCTGTATAGCCAGGGCGAAGAAATGAATGGTGGTATCAAATATTCTTTTATTTGCTATCTCTAATATTATCCAGTCCCACTTGAAATTGGCAACTTGGAGGTATAGCATAACAAATCATTAACTGGGAGTAGGGCTCTTCCAGGTGGACCTTTTTTCTTCCTCTTATTATTGTCTTTTGTGCTTTTTTATTTCTAGCATCTTTTAAATCTAGTGTTTTTTTATATTATTTTACTTTTTATTTTGTTTGTTTTCATTTTTTACAGTACATATATTGACCATAATTCTGGTTTAATTTTGTTGATAGTGGGACATATCAACCCCAAACCTGCCCACGCAATGAATATTGTAGTCATCTATTCTAATATTAGGTGGAGTTTTCGACTAACAAAATGCAGCGAGTGTCGATCCATGGTAGGTTTAGCTTCTACGGCTTTGTTTAATCTGCTGATTCCCTAGCATTGTATCCTGGGCGCGCTTCTCTTTATTATTTATACCTCGACCTATTTTCTAGGATTGAGCCGAAAATGGGTGCTTATGCTGACAATACAACTTTGTATGTTGCAATTCCTTCCCTTTTGGACAAACAACGAGTTGCAGAATTGCTTCCTCTGGATATCATGAGAATTTTAATCTAGTATGATGTTTGGGGTATGAAACTTAATCCAAGTAAATCCCATAGCCTTGTTATTGATCAATCAAGGACATTACAACCACCTCACCCTGACATCATTTTCGACTGCGTTGCGATCCCTAATTGTTAATCAATGAAATTGATTGATGTTACTTTTAATTCCAAGGTGACTTTTGAGCGGCACTTGCGCACTGTTTCGTCTTCAATTTCTGGAAATATGTTTGTTGCATAAATGCCATCAGATCTATTCTGCAGGCAGAGTGGTTAGAAATTTTTTTTTAGTCCTTTCGTCTGCCTCATTTTGTATATTGTCATTCTGTCTTCCTTTCTGCATCAAAGACCAATTTTAAGCTCCTTGAAAGATCTTTCAACCAGATTAGTTTTCTGCTAGCCAATGTTCAATTAAACGTTAGGAATCGTGTATTCTTTGTAGTCTTGACTGATTTCTTTTAAAGTGTTTCTGATCCTGTCCATCCAGCTAAAGGTATGATAAAATCTCTCACCCTTGCCGGTTTGTGATACGCACTACTAAATAAAGCAGAATTACTGATTTTCTCTCGCTCGAGCTAATACAACGCAGCTCTGTCGATCTGTTTTTCCTGCATCTCTCGGTCTGTGAAATAATCTGCCCAATGATAATTGTAATGTTTTAAAAGGCGAGTGAATGGTTTTCTTCTCTCTGTATTTTTGGTTTTATACTTTTACCGATGTTGCGCAGCTCATTAGGGCATAAATGGTTTTAACGTTGGGCCGTTTTAGCTTTTTCCTTCCAACCAGTCGCCTTAATTGACTTTGAAAATAATACTAGTAGAAAAAACAATAACTGAACATTTCGTCTGTTGGCTCAACGTGATCAGTCTTGACCTTTTTTGACATTGGGTTTTTTGAAAGTGGGTTCAGGATTGCTATCGATGCCTCCAGCTGGTAGTGGGCTTGTGAGCTATGACCAAGAGATAGGGTGAGTTATCACTTTACAAAGGTGTGGTTGTGTTTTGTTTTGAGGTTGTGCTATTTACCCGCTGAATTAAGCTCCGCTTAGTTACTCCTAAACCCGTGAAGGGTTAAAGGGGTATGTATTTTACACACCTGGCTCCTTTGAACAAAATGAGTTACAAGGAGTTACAAGGAAAGAAAGTACCCTAGGTGACCTTACAGTTCATTCAAAGAGGGTACCTTTGGACTAGCAATCGAGTAAGCACATGTCTGCTCAATTGTTTTAAGTCCCAAAGCTCTATGCTGTTGACGCAACAAAATATTGGGGAGATATGTATGTAAAATGTCTTTCTTGCATCCACACTCATTCCTTATATGATACTTATTTTGTTCCAATAATTCTCAATACCTTAAAAGTGCACGCCTTTTGACCTGTCTGCAAAGTTAATCTAAAAATTAAATAAATTGTTCATTCCAGTATCACAAACTTTTCAATAATGGGTAAAATTTTTCGAAGCTTAGGTTTTCCACTATTTACATATAGCCAAACCCAGGTGTTTTGGTCTTGTCAACTAAGATAAACACACATATTTTATCGGGAAATCGACCTCCTCTCTAATATTTTTTACTTTGCGACAGAAGGATCATTCGTCTCTTCCTCTCTACACGCCTTATTGGGTGCTTTTCAAAACACTATGTCCATATTTCACTCTTAACGCTATATAACTTAATCACTGTAACTATAGATAGGTTTAAAAAGTTCATAATTTGCACAACACTAGAATTTTGGAGCCACCGATATAGGGCATAAAGACTTTTGCGGGACGAACCTAGAGCATTTAAAATTGAGTTCTGAAGAAAAGAATTATCTATTTATATCTGCTCCACTATTTTCCTTGAATCGACATTTCCAAATACACTTATCAATGATTGAAGAACAACGAGTCAAATTCATTGAAAAACTACACGCACTACATCTCAATTCTTTTCTCATAAGACTATCCTCCTTTATGTAATTGATAACAGGTACAGAATAATCAAGCTACAAGGATTTAACGAAGGCTTTGTATACAATACGACCAAGTTAGGATAGCGGTGAGTTCTGAACTAAAAACAACGGAATTTATTCTCAAAAATCTTAATACGAAGACTTAGAAGACATATCCCCAAATTTATAACTAATTACTGGTATCTGGCATAGAGTAAAGATAGGGAATCACAATGTTTGCTAGGTAAAGATGAACCAACATAAATTCCCAGAGTATAAAGAAGACACCCTATTCTCCATGGCATATGCCACTTTATATGTTTGTATTCTTTTGTAAAAAGTGCGCTAAAAAAAGTTGTAAAGTTAAGGGCTATGAAATTTTAAAAAGTTTCATAGCCAGGGTAGCTAAAGAAAAAATTTATGATTATTAAATCGTAAATTTAGGTAAAAGATAATAGAAATATCTAATCGGAAAAGGATAAAACTTTTTAAAATAGAGAGAATCGGAAGAAAACATCTAACAAAAGAAGATGCTTCAGTGGAAAAAAACTGAAAATACAAAGGTTAGGTAGGTCAAGGACAACCAAGAATAGTGAAGCAGATTAATGAAGACAAAGATGCAATTATAAATTCAATCTCGCCCGAATAGCAAAGGTTGTTTATCAATGTCCTCCGAGAACCAATACGCTCAAAGTAAAGTGAAAAAGAAAAGTGTATTATTTGAAATGATCTGCAAAATAGAAGGAAAAATTGAGAATCACTCAATGGGGTAAATAATTAAAACAAACGAAATGCAAAGGATTACATCGTCTAGAAATTGGCTCCTTGCATACATCAGGACGGGAGGAAGTGAATTTCAATGAGCTAAAACAATATTGAAAGCCAAACTCTCATCAAAAGCCAGGGGAAAAAATAACACAATAAGGGCTCAGAAAATTGAATTTACTGACATAGGAACTGCCCTCATGGGGATTAGGAGCACTCAGTAAGCTAGGATGAGATACGATTTTGAATAAATCAACTAAAATATTTAAAGAAAGAAGGCGTGTAAATGGAAAGATCAGCAACATAATTAAACAGGAGGAAGAATTTAGGTTCGCCGCCATGGCATACAACTTTCAATTTTCTGAATTTTTATTACTATACATATCTTCATATATTATTTACTTTTAGTTAGGTAGATTTTTTCTTTTTTGTTTACTTTTGTTTAAAGAATTAAGAACCAGCCAAACAATCAGAATGATTTAAGGCTAGTTGAAAATTGGTAATAGGTTGAATTGAGTGGTGAATGATAGCTAAAAGCAAATGAGTATAAGGAAATTAGTTTTAAAAATATTATATCTATGAAGAAATATTTTAAAGTTAAATTATGGGTTCTATTTTAAAACATATTTTTGGTAGTGATATTAACTACATTCCTAAGCAAGCTTCTTCAATTCTGTGTTATTTTCTAAGCAAAGAATTTAGTGCTATCGCAATGATAAATCGTTGTATACCAACTTAAAAGAGGTTACTTCGTTTGTTATTTAAGTTAATTATTTAAAATATTGACTAATGATATATATATTGGTACAACCGTTTATTATTTAATGTTTTTTCATAATATGATTGCACAAATTCTACTCTACTAAAGAAAGTAAATTGAGTACCTCAGTTTTTCTTTATAAGATCTACTTTTAAGTTGAGATATCAATTTTATCATTCTACAAAAGAGTAATTCCAATATAAGGCCTTTTTTGGATGGGCAGAGATTAGAATTCTAAGATATACTCCAAATGCAGTCTTAGAAGTGTTTTAGATAAGAGATGAGTAATATCATTTGATCTAGAAGCAAAATGTCTAGCTAAGTATCTTACTAGAGACTAATACACCAAAATATTTTTTTATGTTATTTTGTTTAAATATTTTAGGAGTCTTTTTCTGCATCACCTTAAAGTTATCCCCGTTAAAATGCATCTGTCTTCGTTCGACCATTTGATTTCCCTATTCAAGATTTCATATTTTCTTTATATTGAAGGAGTACAGCCTGGGTTTTGCAAGAGTTCTTTACACTGGTATTGTTTTTTTCTTACGGGCAGTTTACGTGTGTCAAAGATACAGTTCCGTCAAAGAAACTCAAATTTATACTTTTTCAGCACGTCTCATTAAAACGTCTTTCCCATTGTATATAGGTGTAACGAAGTGGAAATGAAAAAAATCAAGATCTATGTTCTCCTAAACACGGCTACAACAGATCTGAAATCTCTAAGCGCTCAATATTAGCTGGATGACAGTTCACCGTGTCTTGGAGAGCCTCAAGAATGGGAACACCTCAAAGATCTTTCTCCTTCAGGCAGACCCAAAATTATTACCCGTGTAAACTGTTAAAGAGGCTTTGGAAGGGCTCTAAAGAGCCAAATGAAAACGTTTCCTAAGACGAAAAACATCCTGAAGGCTGTGGTGCTCTCGGCCTAGAATATTCGTTTCAAAATAGTTTATTTGTATTATAAGAAGAACGGGCCAGGAACATTTATATCTCTATCTTAAGTTAGTAAATATTTCCTCTGATCAAGCGCTACTTACGGTTTTCTACCCATTTTTTACCCCTAATTACTCTGTTCCGATTCATTACGTTAATATTAAAAGTCTTTTATGTAAAACGATGTCAAAAGCTTTGTTAAAAACTCAGATACACTACTTCTATAGCTTAACTTGAACAGAAATTTCTAGCAATTTGCCAAAATTCAACTATATTATTAAGCTTGAACATTCTCGTCGAAAGCTGCGCTCTGTGTAATTTATTACTATTTAACTTAGATGCTTCACGAATTTATCTTCATCATGTACTCTAAAAGTTTAATAAGGCAAAAATTAGGCAGAATGGAGTGAAAAATTCCAGGATATTTTTCTTTGCTTTGTTTTTTTCAAAATTTGCCTCTTTTAACTCTTAAAGATGTATTTCAAGGGAAAAGGTATTCTTCAAAATTGTATCAATGGCTTTTATATGTTAATATTTATTATTATAGGGGAATAAGATAGATTTTGTCACGAACCGGTTCCATCAACATTTTAAAATTTGCAATATTAAAACTATTTTAATTTACTTTTAGGCCAATATTTGAAAAGGTTTTGTATTCGACAATGTTTATTACCTTTTGTAACGACGGTTAATTATTTGCATTTTTACGTTGATAACCTTTCCTAAATTTTTATATCATCTCACCTGAACGTTGTGCGGATCCTCACCAAGTTCCTCCTGGAGATCATGAATGGGCCGGATGCACTCTCAAGTGGGATTAGTGATTATTTACACATCTATATAATTGCCTCGGTTCTTATTTTGGCTTCAAACCTAATTACTTTTCTTGGTTACTTTTATCTTTTTTTATATTGCTTTTGATAATGAGATTATAATATTAGTATTGCTTTCAATGATCGACACTATAGCTACTTTTAACAACCTTCTAGAGCCTGTTTTGTCCAGTTATGCTCGTTTTGATTTTATTATTTATTAACAAGACCTGGTTTGATCTATAAGAAATTATAAGTAAATAAGGCATAAATTGGGTTACTTATAGTTAGATATAAGCGTTAAATATCGCTAGATATTTAATATTTGTTTTCAACTTTGGAAATTTGAAGGAGATTAAACGGTTATAGGACGAGAACATTTTTAGGTTTATTAATAATGAGTTCAATTATAGTTAATCATTATTTGCAAGTGTTCCACCAATGTTTATACTTCCTACTATTTTTACTCATTGTTACAGCAAATTTAACATTCTTTTGTCATTTCGGTTCTTCTACATTATGAATCAGTAAGTTTCTATTTATAAATTCTAAGAGCGATTTCTTGAAATGTCATTTGATTCATTTAGATAATCGACGTTTAAAATACTCAAATCAGCGGATATAACCGTTTATTTTGTCTAAATAAAGCCTAATTTTTTAGAAATATTAATATGGTACTCTTTTGATTGCCTTATTGGAGGGAAATAACCTAAGAGTAGATTACTATTTGCCATTTATTTTAAACATTACATATAAAATTTCCAATCAAAAAGCTAAATTTATAAAGTGCATTATCGTGTCTAGTTTGTTTTTTATGTATAAAATAAGGCCTCAGCTTTTTATGTTAGACAAGTGTTTGCAAAATGGCCTGAACCAACATCCTAGAAGCGATGATTAGTCTCAGGAAGTTGGTGAAACCTTCAGTGTCCTTTTGAGATGAATAAGAGATAAATTTGTAGATGAAATGGATAAGGATAACACTGGTTGGCGTCAAAAATGTACCTTAGGTTTTCTATAGTGTTTCTTAATAAAATTGACGTCTTAAATCCGAATCTGCCATCCGTTTTTCTCTATCACCTCCAGTTTTTGCGATACAGGGGGTGATAGTAATTTTATAGTTTATACATCTCCTATATTACATCAAATTTCAATAGTTTAGTTTTTGCACTGCTCTATTCACAGTAAATTTTGTGTGCATTTTAAGTAATTATGCAAATAGGATCATATTTTGCAGGTTAAAAATTGCTTAGCATTATAATAATAAGAATAATAATAATAGTGGTTGGGTTAAAAATGAACAGAAAATGTAAGAATAGCTCCGACAGATTTTGCTATGTTTGCGGCAAAGTGACTTTTCCCGAGCAGCAAAGTACAATCCCTCCTGTAATTATATCTTTTTTATCATCCATATTTTGGAGTAAGGCTAAGAGATCAAGATAAAAGTTTTGCACCACATATCTGCTGCAAAGGATGCTACATAAGTTTAAGACGCTGGAGTCAGGGAGAACAGAAGTCCCTCTCTTTTGGTGTTCCCATGGTGTGGAGAGATGGCAAGGACCACACTACGGACTGCTATTTTTACATGACAAATCTAAAAGGAGAGTATTGTATCAAGTATTTAAGCTTTCTGTATTATACTGGCTCCTGAAAATGTCATTATTATGCAAAGACTTAGCATAAAATTAAAAACTAACATAGTTCACTTCAGCATGAACATATCCTTTACTAAACATTTATGTACTATCTGCAACTCCAAATCAATTCCTTTATGTAATATGCAATCATATTTTCCACAGGTATAAATAAAAAGAATAAACATAGTGTGGCATATCCGGATGTTCCTTCTGGCATCAAACCCCTGCCCCATGGCTCAGGAATTCCTATACCTTCTCCCCCTGAACATATAGAGGTACATGAAGAGATTAATATGGAAGTTGACCAAGATTATGACACATCTGAGTCTTATCAGGTTTCCACACATGATATGGTCGCAAGACCATTCACTCAAGTTCAGTTAAATGACCTTACCAGGGATCTGGGGGTTTCAAAGGCAAATACACAACTTCTTGGCTCTTGACTTCGTGAAAGTAAGCGTTTTCGCTTAAGAAACAACATTTAGGGGGGTACAGAAATATAGAACAAGAGTTTCGAAGCTATTTTTTACAGCATTCTTCCAGCTCTTTAGTATACTGCGCCAATATTAAAGGACTTGTTTAGGCCCTTGAAATTTCCTACAACCCATTAGAATAGAGACTGTTCATAGATTCCTCCAGTAGAAGTTTAAAAGCTGTGTTACTGAATATTGGTAACAAGATAGCTTCCGTTCCTATAGGCCATTCAATCCAACTTACTGAAAGTTATGAAAATATAAAAAAAATTGCTGGATGCAATAAATTACTCTAGCTATAAGTGGAGGATATGTGGTGACTTAAAGGTAAGATCATTTTACACTTGGCATTTCTAAGCTTTTTGATATTGACATTTTTATTTTTAATTGTTGATATTTGTATACACCTTTTGGTCAACTTACATTTTACAAGAATGCAAATCTGGAAATCATGAGTCATTTTTTAGTTATATTTTTTGATGAAGTGTGTCCCTATAGGTTAATGCATCCTATTGGGTTAAAGGGGAACTTATCCTAATTTAGAAGGTATACAACACAACTCAATAAACTCAAAATAAGATTTATATATATCCAATTAGTTCCAATACGATGATTTAATGCATCGGCATACAGGATTTTTCAGTACATATTCATATTCTTATTGTTTTAAGAAATATTACTTTGAATTTGTTTTTAGAAATATTACACTGAATTTACATACTTTGCTAAATTTTTTTCAGGTAGCGTCTCTTACGCTTGGGACGCAAACAGGCTACACGAAGCATCTCTGTTTCCTATGTTTATGGGACAGTCGTACAGATAGTATGCACTATGAGAAGAAGGTTTGGCCTCCACGAGAAGCATTTAGAATTAGATCAAACAATGTGATAGCTGAACCTTTAGTGCCTCCTCAAAAAACTACTCCCTCTACTGCATATAAAGCTTGGCATAGTTAAAAATAATGTCAAAACCCTTATTGAAGTAGGCCAAGCTTTTTAATTTCTTCTTCAAAAATTTCCACAAATCAGTGACGCTAAGCTCCATGGGGGAATTTTTGATGGACTTCAAATCAGGAACTTGATCAGCAATTTGATGCATCAATGAAGGACATAGAAAAAGATGCCTTGAAAGCTTTCAAAGCTCTAGTTAACAATTTTCTAGGCAATAAATGAAGCCTAGAAGAATATGTTGCCCTGGTCAATCAGCTCTTAACAAGTCTCAAACATTTGGGAGCTCGAATGTCTATAAAGATACACTTTTTACAGTCCCATCTGAATTATTTTCCCGACAACTGCGGGGATTACAGTAAAGAACAGGGGCAAAGATTCCACCAGGACATAAAAACAATGGAATCCAGGTACCAGTGTAAATGGAACGGAAACATGCTTGCTGACTATTGTTGGTGTTTGAAGCGTGATGCACCAGATGACAGGCACAAACGAAAATCGTCAAGAGCGTCTGTTCTTCGAATTTATAATTATTTTCTTTATTATGTTGCATTCTTTTATTTTTTGTTAAGTAAAAGAATTATAGTTTACATACGGGTATTCCTGTTTATATGATATAACAGTAATAATGCATTATTAGATAAAGAAAGTTGTTTTTTTTTAAATTCAGAAAAAATGAGATAATCTCAATGAAAATGGTGTATGCTGTACTGAGAAAATCTGACCTGATTAAACAAATATACATTCATTTTTGAGCTCAAGAGGTTGGATTCATTAAGAAACCACAAAGAAATCCTCGGGAACCTAAAAATGTTTTCAAACGCAGGCCTGTGTAATCTATGAATTTGTGTTTATATTGAGTTATATTAGGCAATTTAATTTCCCCATTCTGTTTTATTAATTTTTTTTCATTTTGCTCAGTATGCTTCTATGTATAGGAGTTGTTCATGCGTTGTGAGTGGTTTCGTTACCATTGTAATTTGTCACCGAGATTTTGCACCATTCATGTATAGCCAGATAGAAATCTTGGTTCGGTTTAGTGCCTCTGCTTCGAATCCTCGGGAAGTGCCTTTTGCATCAAGCTCTGAATTTAGAAGGTAGATTTTTCTTCTTTCTTGAGTGGAACCTGGGTGTTGGTTACACCTTGTTGCGGTAGGGGAAGGCGGACCTCCCATCGAACCTGGACCTTGCTTACTGCGTGTTGCCTTTTTGTATTTTTATTGTTGTTTGTTTTGTTAGGGGTGCATCCTTTTTTAAAGTAGCCTAGTACTAGGCAGTGTTGAATACGGCGACTAATGCCCATGTAGGCAGTCGCCAGATAAGCTCTTAAAAAAAACCCCCTAATTACTAGAACCGAAGAGACGTTTGGTAGATGTCACCTGTCAAACCTTGAATAAATGGCCCAACCTCGTCAAGTCATAGTTTACTGTTTTTTGAGTGGTGAAGAAGTGTTTTTCATCCCTTTCGATATCCCTCCCGTGTGCAGCCCGAGAATAGAAAGACCCACCTGTTTCTAAGTTTCCTCCCGCTCGGTAGAGCGAATTTTCTCAGCTTCTTTGTCTTTCTATTCTTATATTTTCTTTTCCCTTTTAGGGATTCCGACCAATTAGCAGTGCCCTGCCTAGGATAAGATTAGGCTTGGAATTCCTTGACTACCCCTTAATACCTTGCGAGACAAACCCATGCTTTTTGGAGTGACGCCGCTTAAGTCTCACTGTTAAGGTCATCACTCACTCCGTGGGCCTCTATCGAGCCATTCCTCTACGAGGGATTAACGGATCTAGGAAGGGGAGGGGAACCACCTTAATTTATTTCAAAAAGGAAATAATGGATCTAAGCGACTAGGCAATTAGCTTGCCAAAATTTTTTATGGTCCAACCAAATTAGATAAGAAGGAGTTTATAAATTAAGTAGTGATAAATGGTATATAAGAGAAGTCTAGATGACAGAGATCCCATGTAGTCGAATCTGGTTTAGTTCCTCGAAGCCACCTGCATCTACCACTATACATGATCTCTTAACAGCTATCAAACCAACATCCCTCAACATCTTTCCAGAGTTCTTCCGTTCAATGTGGAATCTATGTCACTTAAAGTTGGTAAAGTCACGGTATTGAGTTAGTCTTAGGATGATCCTAAGTACATGCCATTGTAGTTTATATTTTATTTTATTCTTTTCCAATTTCTTATATAAGATTTAATTGAGTGATTCTCAGCATTCGTATCTCATTGCTCGCAAACAGATGGCAATATAATATATATATATATATATATATATATATATATATATATATATATATATATATATATCTATATAATATATATATATATATATATATATATATATATATATATATATATACATATATATATATATATATATTTACTTCTCTGTTCCATCTATTATCATTCTTTTTTCGAGAGTAAATATCTAATATTCCAATTAGAAAGGGTCCCAAGTTTTCAATATACAAGGGGGAGGAAGGTAATTTGTCCTTGTTACCAAACTGAAATCCACGCACTCGTTTTTTTCTGGCGTATATTCTCTCTTATTTCTACAATAGTAGATACCGTTATAAATCTTCTATGAATAAAGCATTAACATGGCTGACCCAATCCTACCCAAATTAAGAAAAAGCCAACTGTGCTCCTCGGAATTCACGCCTAGAGCTGTGTAAATCTGACGATGTTTCAAAAGATAAGGAAAGAGTTAAATGAGTCAGGTTGTGGTTATGAGAGTATAGTGGCTGAAAATCCTCACTCAAAGCATCCTCATACGAAAAGAACCGCAGAATGAGTCTTGGTGATCTAGGTAATCTTTGACAACGGTCCTTACAAAACAATGAGGTATATAACCATGGATAATTAAGTTTCAGAGTCGCTTATCTGGAAGTTAGGGCATGAAGACATCTGCTCCTTCGCATAGAAGATGAGAAAAGACCGCTTCTGTCACAGAAGATGAGGCACAAGCGTATGGAACGTGCTACAATCATTTTAACAAAGGAAAGCATGCCAGCAATCTTGCATAAATTTGGTTGTGCTCAGACGAGAAAAACTTTTAGTTACCTCACTAAATAACTTCTGGCTTACTTTGTCTCCCCAAGATGCATAGTTTGCGAAAGAGACAGTTCGTGGCTTAAATCATGGTATTTAGATGGAAGGTAGTGAAAGCCATGTTATGCGACTTTTTATTCTAACGTTCGGCGACATCAAGTGAATTTAGGAGTTGATGTGGCCTTAGAATCAGAAAATGGCTGGTAGAAGTTCGTACCTGTTGCGGTAATGCTTTTCATCTTGCGTCTAAGCAGGAGAACCTTGTATTATATCCCTGACAATTTCTTTGACAACATCGATCCAAACACTGCCTTCCTAGCTCACTAGTCTGCAAGGCCTGGGCTATTATGTGTGGCGCTTGGTTGAAAGAGAGAAAAACAAGTCTTCTTTTAACACCGAAGGAAGCTTACCTGCATGATGATAAAAGTTTTTAGCAATTTAAAAAGGGAACTGTAAAGAACGCCTGAAGCATGTTTTGAAGCCAACTAGAGGTCGTGGCTTAGGGCGACGGCAATGCTTATAAACAATTTGTATATTATGTGCTATATTTCCAGGTTTTAACATGCATCTTTGGTCAATATATCTGTATAAATGTTTTTTCTCTTTTATTTTGTTTATATTTAAGTTAAGTCACATATTTATAGAAGTTTTCTCTACGGTTTTAGATTTGTAGGGTACTTCTTGTATTATATAATACTATTCATTTGCATCGGTAATCAGCTACCTTTAAACTATTTTCTACTCTTTTCTCGTCTGCATATTTTCGTATAGTCAAATAAATCTCCCTCTCTTTTCAGCTCAATACTTTATGTTTTAGAGAAATTAACCTGGCTCATTAAATATTTGACAACGATGGAGTTTGACCAACGAATTTGTCTCAATACGTAGATATCTACTAAAAACATTGATCAAACCTGAATATAAGAATTTAGTGAATTAAATTACTACTATATGTTTTCAAAAAATATAATGAACATTAATTTTTTCTATAAGGAAAGAATCTCCCATAAAAGCGCTCTGGATTGTTCTCCTTGTACCATGGAAGAATAAAAGCGACTGACTCTTTTATATGATATGACGGCAAGCATGGCAGTGCCACAGACGGATTCCGCATGATGGTCAAATCATTTGCTAAATTAAAAAAAATGGCTAGAATTAATCTTCCTACTATTTATATAACCCCACATCATATATAACAAGATTTTCCAGTTTTTTCGCTCTCATTTATCAAGCCTTGGTCAAATACGTATTTTGAATCCTACTAGAGCTTTTGCTAAAATAAGGAATAGCTCTTCATGTCAAAGAAGTCGGTTCTAAAATACATTTAGTCTTATTTAATCAACTCTAATATACCTCCTTTTTCCTAGCTTTAACAGCGTTTGCACTCTTTCACTGACTATAAATGATATCCAGATATTTTGCTCTTCTCCTTACATCACTAAACAATTACTTTCACACTAATGACCACAAAGAATCCTTTATTCCCTTTAGTAACTCTTTCATCCCCTTTAGATATCCATGTCATGCTAAATTCTATCTCCTCTCGCCGAATAGAAGCATGCAAGAGACGACTTTAGGTTACCCTAGCTATAGGTGGGAAGTTGCAGAAAGATGATTTAATTCCCAATCTCTTTACTTCTACGCCAAATATTTTAGGTCTGGCCATAAAGCTTACATTCACCGTATCCTATTTGATGACAAATACCAATTCTTCCAAAAAGGACCTGTTTTCTTCTCAATTTCCTGTCTTTAAATTCTTTAAGTCTTTGCCATTAGTTCCGTTCGGCTCATAATACTTACTTTATTGGTATAGTTAACAATTTCTTGTAGTCTGCTGCTATCCTATCTAATTCTAAATACACTACTCTTTGCCCAAACATTAAAGAGCCTGATCTAAACCAAATCGTTGCGTAGGGTAGAGGTACTGTAGGAGTGCGAAAATGTATGAGAGAAAATTTCTTCCAACTCGATAATATAAATGGCCGATAAATTCTTACCAACCAAAACGGACGAAAGCCAGTCGTGAGGCTAGAGTATTGGCATTTAAATCCAACCGTGCTGTGTCCGAAACTCAAAAGACCAAAATCTTTTATGAAGATCGGCCAAAAAAGAAAACGGCAGAAAACTGCTAGAAGGACTAACTCGACAAGAAAGCACCAAGAAATCATCATATCAAAAAGAAATCAAGAACCCAAGTTAAATGGAAGAAAAAGAAGATGCATCAAGAAAGAAAACGAAGATTAAGGACGAACCCAGCCAAGAAGAATAGGAAGTGCTGAAAAAATGAAAAAAAAGTTGAAGGGACAACTTGAAGAAAAAAAAGGAACTTCAGAAGAAGAAGAAAATGGATTCGAGGAAGATAACCTGCATAGTGAAAATCAAGATGAATAAAAATATTACTGAATCAATAAAAAGTATAATAGTCTAGTTTGGGGAAAAGGTATCAACACTGAATCATTTCTCCTAAATATAACTGACTTCCGTTTGTCGTGCTGCTACTCATGATAAACCTTGCATTTTTCTACTTGTTGATCACACGGCATCATTAGATACTGCCTATAACACTAGTCAACAGCAACGAAAAAAATTCCCACCCTTTTTTCTAGATCAAAATAGTCTGATTTTAGGGTAATTGTATTTGCTGAATTCAATAATGATATTCGTATAGCTGTATGGGGCTCACTTTTCCAGAACCAGCATATCTATGTATTTGAAGCACAAGGTTATTTATACACTAATTTATATGTTCATTGGTTTCACTAATGCAATATTTTTTTCCTAATTTGTGCTTTTTTGTTAGTTTCAGATTGCTCGTTCCTGATAGTGCATATCTAGAACTGCCTAATTTCTAATTTCAATGAACTTAATAAAGAGTGGAACGTGGAAAATGCGGGAACTATGCTAATCATTTTTTTTACATATTGGCGCTTTCACTCCTGGTAGCCTCCTGAAACCAATCACCATAGCTGTTTGACTGAACTACAAAAGTTACTTCAACTATTTTGGGGGTGACCAAGACAAGAAATAGGCACCTAATATAGCTTGTAAGTCTTGTCTCAACTACCTGAGCGAGTGGATTTGTAGTAAGCGAAGGTTAAGAATGCCGTTTGTTGTACCAATGATATGACGTGAACCCAAATACCACAGCATTGACTGCTGCTTCTGTCTCAAAAACATAAAAGAAATAACCATCAAAATAAGAGGCGAGGTGCAGTATCTCAATACTGCTTCTCCATTCCGACCAATTCCGCAAAGCACTAAAGTTTCAGTCCCAATTCAACCGACTGAACAAGAATTGATGAGTAATTTTGAATCTGATTCTACCTCAAATGTAGATGACAACAAGGATGACTCTGATAATACCAGGCCTAAATTCTTTACTCAAGAAGCGTCCCATGATCTCATCAGGGACCTAGACTCGTCTAAAGAAAATGCCAAAGTTCTGGGTTCCAAACTAAAGCAGAATAACATCCTGGAAGCTGCAGTGCGTATCACTACAGCTCGTTACCGAAAAAGAGAGCTGTCTGCATTTTTCAAGATGGCAAACAACCTTTGTTACTGTGAGGACGTAGTATCTCTCATGCAACATTTCCGCAAGTCTGAAGTATAAAAGTTAGATGAGTAGAGGCTGTTTACAGACTCTGTAAAATACACTCTAAAACCTGTTTTTTTACAGTATATCAAACGGTTTCCATCTATTCCAATAGTAGATGCAACAAAGAAAGCAAAGAGCAATGAAACAATGAATGTTTTTTTTAGCCGCTATAGGTAGATTACGAGAAACACCAGTGGAGGATGTATGAGGATGTCAAATTCATTTCTTTACTACTGGGAACTTCTGAGTGGCTACACAATGCATATGAGGTTTTTGTGTTTGTGGGACAGCAGAGCTGATGTAGAGGACTATGTGAGAAAGAAATGGCCGACATGACCGAAAGAAGCGCAGCAAGGATATTTTTGCCTCCACTGCATCTAAAGCTCTGTTTGGCTAAAATTTCATGAAGGCTATGGATAAATCTAATCTAGTCCTGGGTTTTGATACTTATGTCAGAAACTAGATGGTGTGGTTTCCGAAGCCAATTTGAGAACAATTGTCTTGAATTGACCACATATTCGTGTACTAGATCATTATAGCGAATTCACCAAGGCCTTGAACACACTGCAGAAAAAACATGGGGATCATTCGTCAATCTGTTAAAGCTTTTTCGTGGGAACTATCGTGCTAACAACTACAAAGAAATCGTTACAACAATGCTGCCCAATCATGCATTAGGAGCAAGAATATCCTTTAAAATGCAATTTTTCCACTCTCATTTTAATTTTTTCCCAGATAATATTAGAGATATTGATGATAAATACGGTGCAAGATTTCATGAAGACATCGCCATAATGGGGAGTAGATATCAGGGACAATTCATTCCAAACATGGGCGACTATTGCTGGACGTTGCAACGAGAACAGGCGAGCTGTACAAAGGAAAGGGCAAAGTTCAGAGCATTTTTAAAACTTCATATTTTGCCAATTATAAAGGATTTGAACTTATGATTTCTGTTACAATTTATTATCACCTTATCTTTAAAACAATTAATGTGATCATATTTATTATTTTTCTGATTGTTTGACAAAGTAGATGCGATATTAGAATAAAACATTTAAATCATACTCAACAATGTTAAATTAATCATGTAAGCACAGTCACATAAGAGACAAGCTGGTCTGTTTTGAGTTAAGTATCTGTTGCAAGACAAAAGTGACGGAATATTGAATATTTGTATGTATTGATTTTTTTTTCATAAAACCTAGTCTGATAGAACAAAGCAAATATCAGATTTAAATTCAGCAATATGATATTAGCTGTGCGAGTATAATCTCATATGTGAACTATTTTTTCCATTGCCAAGGTCAGATTCTGCGTCTCTATTGGACAAAACTCAGCGGGAAATACTGTAAATTAGGCTTCCATGAGGTAGCGATATAATGCAGTTAAAATATGATTTGTTCGCTTTCTTATAACTTATTTACATCAACTAAACTTAAGAACAGATCAACTAAGAACTGTAGCCTTTTTAAAAAATATATAACCTACGAAAACGGGAATGGTTGAGTGAAGGAACCCATTTCCTTTGACAGCAGAAACGACTGCTTAAAATAGGCAATTGACACATTTCTTGATAGGGCAATTAGATTAGTCAATTTTAGATAGATACTTGCTTGGGTTAAATTAAAAGCATTTTCCAGACGTGCCTTTTGTAGGGGCAAGTATGCAAACCATTACTATTTTAACTGCTGATTTTATTTGGAACCTTTACCTGGTCCTTAATTTTTTCCTCTTGGTAGTGATACCAATATCTCCGCCGACAGAAGTTTATCATATTGTTACGAAAAGTTCTTTTTTTGTTCCATTTCATTATCATATATCTTTTCACTTGGCATTACTTTTCATAGACTTACTCATCACGATTTTAGGGTAAGAACAAACAAATCTATCTGGCCTTCTCCTGCAAAATTTTGCATGGAATTTTCGGTCGGCAGTCGTCATACATAATATGTCCATCGGATAGTTTTCTGATAACGGATCATAAAACAATACGATATTACATGTGCATGACTCCCTCGCTCTTAGCTTAAAGTGAAACAATTACTTATTTTCCGATATTGTTAGAAATATGGGTGTCAATTTTATATCTAAGTTCACGTTGCAAATAATCTTTGGATTTGACTACATTATTCCTGTGATTCAAATCTTATATTTATTTACTTTTACCGCGATCATTATAATTCTGCATCAAATCACACTTTTCAACTCATGGGTCATGTGCCTTCTTAAAAGCTTCAAAATGATCAAAGGCTCTTTAGAGTAATAAAATTTTGTGATTCGTGAATACCCGTTCCTTTAAAGTGCTTTGATGTTAATTTTTGCCTATAAATCTTAACATTAGATTAAGGTTTAATTAAGAGGTTGCATGTTTTATTCTTCAGGTTTCGTGATATTTCTTTTTTGTGAAACATTGTCAGAAATTTGCATTTTACCATTCGGTCATCTAACGTTTCTATATTTTTGTTGAATTTTCCAAATCATGGCTCTCAATTAGTAGCAATTTAATCATTAGTAATTTTCGCGCTTAATTCTTCATGCAGTAACCATAGTAAACCTTCGACATACTCCAATAATATTAATTCAATCATCAGATTTCACAAATTCAGTTGGCTAATGATGATTTTAGAAAAAGCATTCTCGTGATAAAACTATCATTATATTTTTGTAATTCCTATCATATATATCTTTACTAAAGGCGAATTTTTAAAATCAGGATATCAAAATTGCAGAAAATATATGCATAAATGCATAAATAGAAAAATGAATAGAAAGCGCAAATTTTCTGCGTTATGTGTCTAAGTATCCAAATATTTCCCATTAGTCAAATATATGACTGAATACTCACAACCCTTCCTATTATATTCAAATAACGGCTTTGATCATATCAAGTGTACATTTAATATTTCAATTTAATATTTCAATTATGTGCCAAAATGTTTTCTATATTACTCTCAACATAAATTATTTCGTTTTTTTTTATTACAATCCTTTATTTATGACGCTCGGAAGGAAGAATAATTCTTATTCATGGCAATACACTACCGCTACGAAATATCATAGAAAGAAATGACCTCGACCTTGACATTTATTTGTAACAATGCAAATAATGTAAAATATTGATTGACAGACCATTATAAAATTTGCATATCAAAGATTTGACTGACTCTTCAGTTGACACTTTAGAGACGACTCTGAAAATATTTCGCCACCGAAATTAAATCTACTGCTATTGGTCTAGTAAAATCTATAGCCTTCTAACATTTATGGTTTTGCAAGATAAAGATGTGTGAAGGAGGACGTTCACCTTGATAGTATATTTTAGAAGAAAGTATTATGGTAGAACGAAAGGATAATAGAGACATTAGTAGTATTTGCAGAAAAAGCATAACTGAAAAAATCATAAGAGAGAGTTTGCTTTGAAACTAAAATTAGTCCCCCTAAATTTGAAATCGATAGAAACATGAAAGAAAGGTTATTTTGCTAATTTTAAAGAGCTTTACTATAAACACAAAAACTGAAAAAGATAAGCAGTTTTAGCATGAAAAAATTCCAGAATATACGCTCTTTGTCTTAACAATATAGTTAGAAGAGCCTAAACTTAATGTTTTTAAACGTCCTTCACTTTATCTTGACGTAAACTCTATATAAAAATATGTGGTTGAAATTAAAAATGCTCTTCCACTAAGGAAGCCCAACGAATAGGCTAAGTAAGGATGAATAGAGCAAAATTTATTATAAAAAATAATACCAGTTATTAGAAACAATGACAAAGCTTTGGCAACTCTTGTTTATAAAAATCTTATGTGATAGATTATTATTCATTTATATTTGTAAACTAAACTTTTTTCTGTGTTATATTGCCATGTTGCTGAAATAAAATAATTAGAGGTCAGAGAAATTTGAAATTAGCTTTCTGATGATTTTACAAGATTGAGTTTATCAAAAAAAAATATAAATGGAGTAACTAACTATAAAGTCTATGGCAATGACATGCACTCCTCAATTATAACTGTTAATATCTTTCTCGATATTTTCAAAGAAACAAAACTTAACGAACTACGTCATTAAACTTAATAGACAGTAGAGAATCAATGTTTTACAGAATAAAAGCGAAAAGCACTCTAGGACAGATTAAAAGTAAATTAAAAATAAATTAGAAACTATTACAGAATCTAAAACCTTAGAATTATATTTAAAATTTATAAATAACAAGTTAGGGGAGAGGAGATATGCTGAATTAAGGGAAATGTAATGTATATAGTTTAAAACGCATTTTTAGGTATCTAAATTTGACGGTTTTCATAACAGGAGACCCCCGCAATATCTCAGACAAAAATGGAATTTTAAAAATTCCAAAATATCAACTAGATTATGGGTGGCAGATAAAAGTTTACTCAAAGTAGCCGTCCTCTGGTTCGATCGTGGCCTCAAGACAGCTCGGAATTTTGGCGCATGCGTTCTATCTGTGTGTCTGGGAAGTTCATCGAACAACCTGCTTAATCTTGTCTACAAACGTGATTTTGCAGGCCATGCGGTTCGACTCTCTCTCAACCGCGCCCCACATGGAGTAATCAATAAGTTCCAAAGCCAGTAAATTAGGAGATCAGAAATAACGATGGTGAAGTCATAGATATTCTAGGACAACCATTCTGACTCTTTCCGGATGTCCTTCTAATAGCAGTCCTCTCCAGCTATGGTTTTACCACAGGCTCTAGCATCTCCACATAGCCGTTTGATTTGTGCCTAAGATCTTCCTTCGAGATGGAGGGCAGCCTGACCTAAACCTGACTGGAGCCAAACCCAAAGACTATTCCAAATCCGGTAATATTTAATAGATTTATTATGGTGAATATATGGCAGTTTTATGGTGGCCACTACAACAACCATCTCTCCTGTTTAAACCCGTATTTTCTTGCTAAGTTCTTCCAGCACCCTCTTCTGCAGTTTTTGGATTAATTCCGTTATGCAGAAGAAGTCAGGACGTCTTTTGTATGTGTTTCTGCTTATTATAGCTTATTAGTCTCCCTTGCAGCTGTCTATTTAAAGTTTTATAGCATTTTTACTTTTCACAGATCATTGAGAGGCATTGAAGATGTCGACATTTTGAAAAAGGTAACTTTATTAATATTCAGATAGCTTTTAGTCTTGCATATCAGCTAAACTTTTCTCAACTAAAATTTTCCATTAGATTCTTGATCTCTTACACGTTGACTGTTTACCAATTCGTTAACCTTTTCCTGAAAAAAAACACATTTAATTAATGATAATAGTTATATGTATATTCATTTCTTTCTTCCGTCTTTATTGTTGACGTCAGTTTGTAAGAAAATAGTAATATAATTTTAGTGAATTATACAATTTATCCCTATATTCTTTATTCTAATTGCAGCTACTTTGGTTAAAAGGATAAATTATAATGAATTTATCAAACTTCTGTTAGACAATTTAATTAATCTAAATAAATTTTCATCGTTAATAATTAATCTTACTAAACAAATATTACTGGTTAATATCAATATTTTGTTTAGTTTTATCACATAAAGGAAACATACTCTAATGATGTACAGATAAAATAATTAGTATTTTAATTTATTATATTTCTTCCAAAATAGGTATTTACAATATTTCCAAAAAATAGAACCCTCCAAATCCCTTTTCCTACAAATTCTCATTTCAGAGTTTAGCATACCTAAAATATAATTCTAATTTGTTCTGATGGGTACTTAATCCTCACTTATCGACCAAAGTCCTCTTTAATCTAGCCTCCTTAACTGGCTGGCTAAACTGATCTCTTTGGCAGAAGAGAAATCGGAATTTTGATTGCCCTTTAGCGCCTTTGGCAGTCGACGCTCCCAAAGGGTACTCGTCACTTCATGATATGAGAGCTTTTAAAGTAGGTACTGATGTGAAGGTAATTGATCCACTCAATCTTCCCTAATTTTAATTACGGTCAAATCGAATACTATGTGATCTGTACACGAGTTGAAGTGTTAAAGAGGAGTTTCATATTGGCTTTCTCTTACTGATATTAACGTTTATTCAGTGAATATTCCAAGATGAACATGTGTTTAGTAACGATGGAAAGTTCATCATATACAGTGAACAAGAATAGCTTCTTGCGCAATTTCAAAATTCACAATTGTACGACCTTAAAGTCGTGCGAAATTGATAATCACATGTCACCAAAAGACAGTGTTTAAAACTCTCTCCAAAGTAGTTCGCCCTCAACCTCACAATTGGAAGAAAGGAAAACCTCAATAAATATAGTAAAATTTGCGACCTGTAAGCTGAATGAATGAAATTTAAAAATTATATACCAGGAAAGATGTGATTTAGTATTAGTTAGTTATCTGATCTATGTAGTTAGGTGGTCAAAAACCAAAAAAAGGTTAGCTTGTTGGTTGTTTAAGTAGTAATTAATTAATGGTGACTAGTTAAAAAAATCTTCCAAGGAAATTAATCAGGCAATATATAACAGTGTGGAAGTAGAGTCCTTATTTAACTAAGGCTGACTATATTTAATTAAAAGTGACTTAATTATGAGAAGGTCAGATTTAGATTTTGATGCATATAATATTTTAAATTAATTATAATCTATAGGTATTTTACAGAAAGAGGAATAAGATCGGACAAGAGAGTTTTCTTTTACGCAGAGATCCATTACTCTTCTGTAACTGCCCAAATGGTGAGTATCAATGCGAACCTTGAGAACACGTTCTGTAAATCCAATGTACGCAAAGTGTAAGGAATGGGGTCCTTCACAGTGAACAAAGAACTATTTTTAAAGGCTTTACAAAAAATGGCGTTAAATTAAAATGCGGATAAAATCTTTTCAAAATATTTGATAATTCTTGCTAAAATTATCATTTTGGTATCCCATAAAGGCAAAGAAAATGTATATTTTTTGGAGGGAACATTATAATTATTTATAGGTTTAAAAACATTATATAAAAAATTCTTAATGCAATTTAGAAAAATATGGGGTGGGTAGTTGTTAAATTGTAGTTGTTTCATCATGAAATTTTAGTGTATTTATTTATTTATATATATATATATATATATATATATATATATATATATATATATATTTAATATTAATATATATATATATATATATATATATATATATATATATATTATATATATATATATATATATATATATATATATATATATATATATATATATATATATATATATATATATATATATTCATATATATATAAAGTGTTTTGCGGATAAAGGTGAAAGCAAGAGCAGTAATAATCATTTAATTAATAATAACCGTAAATAATAGTTTAAATAAAACTATTCTCGTCAATAAAAGGTTGGGGATTAAACCTGTGCTGTCAAGCGCTAGTTATTTCTGAGGTTCACCACTCTAACCACTAAGCCAACCACCACAGTCCATCTCGCCAAAATCGATGGATCGAGATAGTTTTTAATCAGATAAGTGTAGATTAATTCTATTTGAAAAGCTGGAAATTACCTAGATGTTTATCCTGTTTGTTGCAGCTAAACATAAACAACAAGAATTGTGTAAAGATTCCATCATCAACCAATGATTTAAAAATCATTTATATATTATTTTTAAGTACAGTTCAATCAGATATATAAAAATTAATCAATTCTGGTTGTTAGAGAGGGTATCTTGCCCTCGTGGGGTAAATAATGCAATAAACATCACCACAAACTTGAACCCAATTGTGTTCATCAAAATTACGTAGGGAGGAAAGATAATTGTTCAAGATTCATTTAAGAAAGAAGCAAACTATTTCAAAGAATACTAAAATATTAACCTCCAATCCTATTTCTTTTCCGTGATCGCTCCTTCATTTCGGTGTATTTTTAATATTGTTTCCTAAAATAATTTTTTAATTCTCCTTCAAACAAATTGAAAACCAGGACACTGGTGTCATTTTTTCTTCACAAATCCATATTCATATCACTTCCGAACATTATAAGTCACAAGTATATACACACCTTTTCTCATCATCAAAATATTTACCGTTTCGTTTAAAATTACTAAAATTAAGTTCTTAGACCTATCAAATAGATTTTCCTATCTTACCTCCAAGCCCACCTTCTGTAACCCATATTTTTCTATTAATATATGAGTATTTTTCTCTACGCCTATTTTACGACCTTCACCACACTAATTCCTGTATTTCTCTTAATTACCTCCCCCTCCCATTCATTTAACGTTAGTACTACTACTATTTGGCCGATTCCAAGAAAATTCAAAAGTCTTATCTTGTTTTACATTCTCTTTCATATGTTATAATTTCAAAGGTCCGACCAAGGTTAATTCGAAAATTAGTGAAAGTTTGAATAAATGAGAGCAAGCGACTTTTGATCAGCAGACCTTGTTTTTTAATTCTATTAGTTTACCATTAGTGTAATCCGGAAGCCAAATGAGGTCAGGGAAAGAAATATAAATAATTTGAAGAAGGAAAAAGGAAAGAGAGGCGAATAGGATGATAGATTCGTTAATATAAACTTGTATGCAGAACATTACTTCACTCAGAATTCAAGTGACCCCAAAAAATTGCTGAATCCTCCCTGTAAAGTTTTAACCATTGAAAAATATATGTATAATATAATACTATCAGGCAATGGCTTCGCCCTCTCCCCCTACAGGAGGAGCTTGCCCTTTGTTACTAAGATGAAAATTTAAAATCTAAAAATGGCATCCATGGTTAAATTTTTATAAATTTTCTGAACTTTGCCAAATAAAATAATTTTCAAAAGGAAATCTAAACTAAATTTGCCCCCTTTCAAAATATCAGGTTGCTAAAATATGGTTATTGAAGAAGATATATAAAAATAAATTTTCTGAACTTGACCATTTGTAATTGTTTGGGTTTTAAAAAATCCACGAAATTTCGATAATTTACTTTTGAATTTAACCATTTTCCTTTTTTGATATTATAAAAGAATTATTAGAAAAAACATAAGTTATAACCAACCTAAGATTAAATTATTATTTAAAAACTCAAAAAAACCCCTACTTAAATTATAGAGTTAGTGATGATGATGATGATGATGATATTTAAATTAATTACCTTTTATTCTTTGTATCGATATCAGACGAAAGTAATTTTTGTCAAATTAAAGAAATGCTGTGTATAATTTATGATCCTTAACAAAAATTTATATAGCTTTAATAAATTATTATAGTAATTAGGTTATATTTTATTAAAGAAAAAGAATTGTTTTTTCAACAGAAAAGCATGATAAGGACGTAATAGTTTTACCATACTAATATATAAGACCCTGTCACACCCTCAAACTGAAGCATATTAACATAACATACTGATAGAATAAGGAAAAAAAAAATATCATGACGAATCACCCCCTGTCTCCCTTTGACATACTTCGCAAAGTTTTCACTTTTACTGCCATATTATTTTTACTTGTTATATCATATTAACAACATGTATGGGGATGTCAGGTTTAGCATGGTCATTCTAGCTGCAGCTAAAATCTGGAGAACCTTCCACTCCCGAATCGTAGCTATTTATGTGTTTGACGTATTTTCACTTCATTTATCTTCACCACTTTCTTTACAGATCTCTCCTTACAAACCTTCTTCATGATCCGCCGTTGTTGGTGTTCTGCTTTAAATTGAAGAACGATTGCGAGAGTAAGTTGGGTTGAAGGGCTTGAGGGAAGTACTATAAAGTGACTAGATGTTAGATAAATAACTAGAATTTTGATACACATCCACATTGCAAACTAAATGGTGTAATAAATTATGGACTACCTTCTGTGCAGATGAAAATTTAAAGTGCAGAAAAGAACATAGGATTACATAGCTGATGTTTCCTATATCCGAAAGCGGCCCTGACGACGGTTAATCAAAGTGGCCAGTACCAGGAGTAGACTGCTACACTTAATACCTGCAGGTCAAGCATGACCTTGCATTTTCCTGTGCTCGCCTTTTCGCATCTTCTTGCAGTCTTACTAGCTACACCAATTGTGCATTCTCTAAATTACACTATCTTCAGGAATTGAGGTTTTTTATCTTCCACATCTTCACTCTGTTTACATTTGCGTCTTTCCTTACAGATCTCTCCATCTTTCTTGTGTGACTCCCCCGTAAGGAGCCTGGCGATTTGCCATCCTGGCCGCCGTGCTGACGGGATCCAGCAATCCGTCCGGCCTTAGCTTAGCCACTTATCCTTCGTTCAGATAGCCTGTATTTCTTCCCTACTTCGTCACTTTTTATACAACCTTCCCACAACTTTCAATGGCCAGCCTCTAATTTCACAGAGTAGATGCTGACCTTCTTCTCAAGCCAACCATCCCGGATCAGGGCTGAGGGGGAAGGGGACGATGTTCCCTAACACCTGAGCTTCGGTTCGGGATGGGTTTTTTTTAACAACCTGCTTCTTCCCCACCCATACCTTTCTCACATTCCTTTTCCTCTCCTTTTCACATTCTATCCATTTTTACACCGCGTCTAAGGTGGAGCCACCATGCCGATAGACTGCAAGGCCACCAGGCGAAGGGGTGGTCCCAAAGGGCGGCGCCTGGCTATGCCAGGCGTGTAAGCACCTCTTGCAGTGCGGGCAACTGCGAGAGGTGATGAGCGGTGGCATCCCGTAATAAAAAGTGGGTCATCATGATGAGTCCAACTAAAAAAACCCTTTAACTCCCCCTGTAGAAACGACGGAGCCGCTCTCGGGCACCTCTACAGAAAAAATGGAGGTTCTCCTTCCCCTGTGCTTGCGCAGGGGACCCTCCATATCTCTTCAACCAGAAAGGAGGCCTACTCCTCTCCTTCGCTTATGGGTGTAGGGGACTCCACCTCACCCCCTTCTCTGGAGGTGCTTTAAGGCACCTCCCTTTTTCCAGCGGCAGTCCCCTCCTTTCTTTCCAAGTGAACTGCCAAGAAAGCCAGGGGGGCAGCCCTTAGCCAGCCGCTCCCCATCGAAGCGGCTGGGTAAGGCAAACCCCCTTAAGTGAGAGAGGGAACCCAGGACCCTTCGGTCGCTTCCCTCAAAAGACCTGCTGGAAAGAATCTTGAACCTTGCCGACGTGAAGGCCTGTGCCTCCACACAAAAGACTGGTGTCGCTGCCAAGGAAACCTGCGATGTCCTGGGAGGGGATGACCAACTGGAGGCCCCTCCTGTGATAGATATGGTCCTTGAGGAAACCTAGCCTCAGATGGTAGGGCTTTCCATGGGGGGGGGAATCCGAGCTTGGTGCCAAGCACCGAACCCGAATCTGTCCCTATGCAAGGTCCTCGTCAAACGGCTGGGGATTCTGAGGCAGTACAGGAAGGGAAGGGATCTCCTCCGGATGATACCCCTGCGACCACCAGGACTTTCTCCATTTCGGAAACGGACCTGGCTGAGGCCGGTCCATCTGGCCTAGGGGGCTTCTACCGGCAGAGGTGAGAAGCAGGTTTATTCCCCGCCCTCCTCTCCAAAAATGAAATGGACTAAAAGGACGAAAAAGACTAAGAAGGCTCATGGCTCCTCTCCATCCGCGGGGGCTGTGGGGACGAATGGGTCTGCTGCCACTTTGGCAAGCAACCAAGCCAAGACCGGCACATCCGGCCCCTCTGCCCCACCGGTTGCAGAGCCCCTGACCAAGACCAAAAGTGCACAGGGCGGAGCCTCGATGACATCGGGGCCCCTCATTCAGAGGTTACCTGGCGTTTTCTAGCCCGCTGGTTTCAAACGCTTCCTCGTTATTCGCTCTACAGATGGCACCATGTTTTCCAAGGGCAACATGATCCATCAGAGGAGAGGATTAGCTTGTGCAATTGGTAAAGAGCCAAAGGTGACCCGTTTCTCGGAAGGGAGCCTTCTGGCGAATTCAGGGAATCCCGCCGAGTTGGCCAAGATAAGTGCTCTTCGGACACTTCATGGCACCCCGGTGAGTGTGACGCCGCACTCTACCATGAACTCTGTGAAAGGAGTAGTTTATGCTAGGAAACTCGTTGACTACTCAATTCAGGACATTACGCTAAAGCTCACCGACCATGAGGCGGTCAAGGTCGAACGTGTGATAAGAAAACATGGAGGGGCCTCGAGACCCACCCCTACACTCTTCGTCACGTTCGACTGTGACAAGCTCCCTGAGTCGGTGCGTGCCGGTTGGTACCGCTACCGCGTGAAGGCGTTCGTGCCACTGCTGTGGCAGGGCTATTACTGTCACCGTTTCGGCCATACGAATCGCTCATGTAGACGTGCAAAATCGGGGTCACCCGAAGCTTGTGTAAATTGCTCCAAGGTCGCACAAGATAGGTCCAAATCGTGTGTGGCTAAGTGTGTCAATTGCGGAGAGCCGCACCCCGCTTCGTCGAAGCAATGTGGTGCATATCTCCTTGAGAAAGAAATCCTGGCTGTTCAGGCCCAAGATCGACGCTCATTCCGCGAGGCTAAGGACTTGGTCCTGGCGCGCCAAGCTCTGCCTGGGACGTCATATGCCTCAATAGTTAAAGAGGCACTCTCTGCTTCTGGCATATCCAGGCCAACGAGCATGGATGTTTCCGCGCCCATTAGGAGCCCTTCTGCGGGCTCTAGTAAACCTGGGCGCTCCCCTCGTAAGGGTGTCGGAAAAAGGGTTTATACCCCACCCCGGCAAAAACCAGGGCTCCTCCCTCTTCCCCCAGCGTGACCGTTTCCCGTAAGGTGAAACGGCCACGCGCCTCCACCGAGTCATTTGACTCACAGGAGGCAACACCCCTAAAGATGGTCGCTAGGCCATCTCCGGGGGTTCCTAAAGCTGTCCCCTGAAAGGAAGACAGTAACAGAGGAGCTTCGGCTCCTTCGCCCACGCCTCGAGGTGGATCGAGTGGCTCGGAGACGGTGGTTCTTTGAAAAGAGGGTCCCCCCGCCTCCAAAGCCGCAACGCCCGCCTAAGGTGTCGAGGTGGAGAGAGGAAAAGACTCGCATGGCGAGCCCAACCTCGCCCAATAAGTCCTTGAAGGCGACAGCGTCTTCAGCGCTTTGTCCGGCCAACAGCGCCCGGCGTTCTGCCCCCGGGAAGCGTACGGCCATTCCTGTGAAGATCTTCAGTTCGAGGAGGGCCACTTCCCCGTAAGGGGCGCGGCGATTTGCCATCCTAGCCGCCGTGCTGAAAGGATCCAGCGCTCCTTCCGGCCCCAGCTTAGCCCTTCTTCCTTCCTTCAGATATCCCGATTGCTCCCCTCCCTCGTCGCTTTTCATACAACCTCTTCCACAACTTTCTCTGGTCAGCTTCTAATTTCACAGCGTAGATGCTGACCTTCTTTTCAAGCCACCACCCCATATTGGGGCTGAAGGGGAAGGGGACATTGTTCCCTAACCCCTCAGCTCCGGTTCGGGAGGGTTTTTTTTTAACAACCTGCTTCATCCCCACCCCGTAAGGGGCGCGGCGATTTTCCATCCTGGTGGCCGTGCTGACGGGATCCAGCGCTCCGTCCGGCCCTAGCTTAGCCTCTCTTCCTTCCTTCAGATAGCCTGATTTCTCCCCTACCTCGTCGCTTTTCATACAACCTCTCCCACAACTTTCTCTGGTCAGCCTCTAATTTCACAGGGTAGATGCTGACATTCTTCTCAAGCCAACCTCCCCGAATTGGGGCTGAGGGGGGAGGAGACATTGTTCCTTAACCCCTGAGCTCCGGTTTGGAATGGGTTTTATTTTAACAACCTGCTTCATCCCCACCCATACCTTCCTCACATCCCTTTTCAACTCCTCTTCACATTCTATCAATTTAAGCCGTGTCCAAGGTGGAGCCGCCATGCCGATGGACTCTCAGGCCACCAGGCGGGAGGGGTGGTCACGAATGGTTGCGCTTGGCCTTGCTGGGCCGGTAAGCACCTCTTGCAGTGCGGGCTACTGCAAGAGGTAGTGAGCAATTGCGTCCTGTAAAACAAAGAGGATCAACATGCCCACTGATGCAAAAAATAAACATCTCCCCTTGATTCCCTCTAAAACAACGAAGCCGCCCTCGTGCAGCTCAAAAAAAAAGATGGAGGTCCCACCCCCTGTGCTTGCGCAGGGGACCCTCCATACTTCTTTAACCGGAGAGAAGGCTTACTCCTCTCCTACGCCCACGGGTGTAGGGGAGTCCCCCTCACCCCATTCTCTGGAGGTACTTTTGGGCACATCCCTATCTCCAGCCGCAGTCCCTCCTTTCCTTTCTAAGGGGACTGCCAAGAAAGCCAGCAGGCAGCCCATTGCCGACCGCCCCTCGTGCAAGCGGCTCGGTAGGGCAAACCCCTTTAGGGGGGAGAGGAAAGCAACACCCCTTCGGTCACTTTCCTCAAAAAACCTGCTGGCAAGAATATTAAACCTTGCCGGGGTCAAGGGCTGTGCCTCCCCCAAAAAGACTTATGACGCTGCCAATTGGACCTGCGATGTCCTGGGAGGGGATGGCTAACTGGAGACCCCTCCTGCGATAGACATGGTCCTTGAGGAAAACCAGCCTCAGGCCGTAGGGCCTTCCATGGGGGGGAATCCGGGCTCGGCGCCAAGCACCGAACCCGAATCCCCCCTATGCAAGGTGCTCCTCAAACGGCTGGGTATTCTCAGGCAGTACAAGGAGGGACGGGATCTCCTCCGGATGATGCCTTTGCGACCACAAAGACCTTCTCGATTTCTGAGAAGGACCTGGCTGAGGCCGGTTCATCTGGCCTGGGGGCTTCTACCGGCGGGGGTGAGAAGCAGGTTCATTCCCCGCCCTCCTCTTTAAAAAAGGGAAAGACGAAAAAGACCAAAAAGACAAAGAAAACTCGAAGCTCCTCCCTTATCCGCGGGGGCTACGGGGATGGATGGGGCTGCTGCCACTTTGGAAAGTGACCAAGCAAAGATCGGCACATCCGGCCCCTCTGCCCCCCCAGGTACGGAGCTCCTGACCATGACAAAGACAAAAGGGGCACAGGGTGGAGCCTCGATGACATCGGGGCCCCTCATTCAGAGGTTACCTGGCGTTTTCGAGCCCGCTGGCTTCAAACGCTTCCACGTTATTCGCTCCACTGATGGCACCATGTTGTCCAAGGGCAACATGATCCATCAGAGGAGAGGATTAGCTAGTGCAATTGGTAGAGAGCCGAAGGTAACCCGTTTCTCGGACGGGAGCCTTCTGGCGAATGCGGCGAATCCCGCCGAGGCGGCCAAGATAAGTGCTCTTCGGACACTTCATGGCACCCCGGTGAGTGTGACGCCGCACTCTACCATGAACTTTGTAAAACGAGTAGTTTATGCGAGGGAACTCGTTGACTACCTCCATTGAGGACATTACGCTAAAGCTCACCGACCATGGGGTGGTCAAGGTTGAACGTGTGATGAGAAAACATGAAGGGGCCTCGAGACCCACCCCTACACTCTTCGTCACGTTCGACTGTGACAGGCTCCCTGAGTCGGCGCGTGCCGGTTGGTACCGCTACCGCGTGAAGGCGTTCGTGCCACTGCTGTGGCGGGGCTATTACTGTCACCGCTTCAGCCATACGAATCGCTCATGTAGACGTGCAAAATCGGGGTCACCCGAAGTCTGTGTGAATTGCGCCAAGGTCGCACACGATAAGTTTAAAACGTGTGTGGCCAAGTGTGTCAATTGCGGAGAGATGCACCCTGCTTCTTCAAAGCAATGTTGTGCATATCTCCTTGAGAAAGAAATCCTGGCCGTTCAGGCCCAGGATCGACTCTCATTCCGCGAGGCAAAGGACTTGGTCCTGGCGCGCCTGGCTCTGCCTGGGACGTCATATGCACCAATAGTTAGCAAGGCCCCCTCTGCTCCTGGCCCATCCAGGCCAACGAGCATGGTTGTTTCCGCCTTCATTCGGAGCCCTTCTGCGGGCTTCACCCACCCCGTCGCTCCCCCGGGAATGCTGGCGGCAAAAAGGGTTCATACCCTGCCCCGGCTAAAACCAGGGCTCCCCCCTCTTCCCCCAGCGTGACTGTTTCCCATAAAGGGGAAACGACCACGCGTCTGCACTGAGTCGTTATACTCACAGGAGGCAAAACCCCTAAAGATGGTCGCCAGGCCATCTTCCGGGGTTCCTTAAGCTGTTCCCTGAAAGGAGACAGCAACAAAGGAGCTTCGGCCCCTCTGCCCATGCCCCGAGGTGGAGCGAGTGGCTTGGAGACGGTGGTTCTTTGAAAAGAGGGCCCCCCGCCTCCGAAGCCGCCACGCATGCCTAAGGTTTCGAGGTGGAGGGGGAAAAGACTCGCAGGGCGAGCCCAACCTCCCCCAATAAGTCCTCGAAGGCGACGGCGCCTTCAGCGCTTTGTCCGGCCAACAGCGCCCGGGGTTCTGCCCCCAGGAAGCGTACAGCTATTCCTGTGAGGGTCTTCAGTTGGCGGAGGGCCCCCGCGTCTCCTCCGAGCTAGACCTGGAGGGCATATTCCTTCAATGGAATTGCCATGGACTCCAGGCAAACTCGGAGGAGTTGCGGAGGCTCGTCTCATCCCGTTCCCCGTTAGCTATCGTTTTGCAGGAGACCATGCTAGGCGCGTGCCCCCTGCCCGACCTTCCGGTGTATAAGGTTCTTGCGACCCCACCACCGTGGGATGGCCGGGCTGGGAGATGCGCGGTTTACACCTGGCATGATGTCTCCATTCTTTCTTTCTCTTTAGATACCTCCTTTCAGGCAGTGGCTGTGCAGCTGCACCTGGATAGGAGGTATACTCTGATTTCTGCGTACATTCCACCGTCAGCTGACTTCGACGCGGGGGACTTTGCCGCGTCGTGACACGGTTGCAGAGGCCCTATCTCTTGCTTGAAGATCTGAATGGCAGGCATCCTCTCTGGGGAGATTACTCCATAAATCCCAGGGGACAAGTCCTGGCCGATCTGATCGAAGAGCTCGAGATGGGTGTTCTAAACGTGGATGAGTTTACGCATCACTGTCCGAGAACCGCTTCATTTTCTTGCCTTGACCTATCTTTGTGCTTTTCGGATGCACAGCCTGATTTTGATTAGGAGGTGGTCGATGACCTCCATGGTAGTGATCACTTCGCCATTCAAATATCATTTTCAGGGCAACTGCCGCCTGAGAGACAACCTCGGTGGTGCTTGGCGTGGGCGCGGTGGCCTGCATTACAGGAAATGACTGAATTCTCTATCTCAGTCGAGGAGTTTAGGTCGGTAGATGAGGCCGTTAAGTTCCTCTCGGGCAACCTCATCGCCGTGGGCCTGACTACTATTCCTAGGACGTTTGGCCGTTTTGCACGCCGACTACTCCCATGGTGGTCGGCCAAGTGTGAGACGGCCCTCAAACAGAAGCGTTATGCCTACATGCGCTATAAGCGCCGCCCGAACAATTTTACTGTCGCTGAAATTCTTAGGGCTAGCGCTAGGTTACGGTATATTTCGAAGCACGCCCGCCACTCTTCTTGGCAGGCATACGTGTCTTCACTTAATGGGAAGACCCCTTAAGCTGAGGTGTGGAAGCGAGTCAGAAGGATTCGAGGCAAGTTCTCGCAGGACCCTCCTTCCGTTCTCCAGGAGAATGGGACCGCAATCTCGGACCCCGCGTCCGTGGTGGAATCCTTAGCGACCGCTTTTTCCGCATTCCCTAGCCGTGATGCTGCTCTGCCAGCATTCAATGCACGTCGTTATGTCACGAAAGGCCGCCAGCTGGACTTTACCTCCAGAGGCAGAGAACCCTTCAAGACAAGTTTACTGTGAGTGAGTTGCGTTCCGCTCTCGCATCGTGTGCGGACATGGCCCATGGTCCGGACGATGTCCCATACGCTATGCCTTGACACCTGGGTGAGCGAGGCATGGCCTTTCTTTTAGATTTGTTCAACAAGATCTAGGTGGAAGGTCTCTTCCAGACTCCTGGCGAATCGCTACTGTGCTCGCCTTTTGCGAACCGGGGAGAGATCACTCTACTCTGACCGGTTTGCGCCCAATCTCTCTAACCTCTTGCGTGGGCAAGTTGATGGAGAAATTGGTAAATGTTAAATTAGCTTTTTTCCTGGACAGCGGAGGCCATCTGTCCTCTGCACAGTGCGGCTTCCGCAAGTTCCACTCCACGTCGGATGCTCTTCTCCGACTGGAAGGTGCCGTCTGCGAGGCTTCCCTTGGTAGATAGCACTACGCCACGGTCTTTTTAGATCTCTTTTGGCGTGGCCCAGATGCCAACTCTGGAGCGGATTCCAACAGGCATTGAACCGCGTCTCTAACTATGCCGAAGCGCAGAGGTTTCGGTTTTCTTTGGCCAAGACTAAGGTGGTGCACTTCTGCTGCCATCTACGGCTTCACCCCGACCTAGATTTGTTTCTTAATGGGGTGCGCCTGGATGTAGTTGAGTCGCACCGTTTCCTTTGTCTTGTATTCGACCGACGCCTCACCTGGGAGTCTCATATCTGCAGCCTTAAGGGTCTCTTGTACCGCCGCCATGGACATTTTCGTTCCGTCACGTTTATCGCTTGGGACGCTGATAGGGCTACTACCTTACTTTATCGATCCTTTGTTCGCTCGAAGCTCGACTACGGATGCGAGTTTTATGCATACGCCTCCAAGCGTTTATTGCGGAAAGTGGATTCGATCCACCACACTGGCCTTCGCCTTGCGACCGGTGCCTTCCTCACTTTTCCTATTGAGAGCCTGTTGGTTGATGCTGGGGAGCTGCCACTCGCTCTGCGCCACGTGCAGTGCATCACTGGCCTGTACCCACGAGCCCGGTGCCTCCCTCAGTCGCAAACAGCTCACACTGCATCCGCAGCTGATCTCGATGGTGCCTATGCCGCCGAGGTAGATATAGCTCTCGGGCCGCTGGCGCCCCTGGTTCTGCCCAGGATGCCACCCTGGAGAGTACCACATTTGGCTATTTGTCGCCACGCCTCTGCTCCCAAAGCTTATACTGCGCTGGGAGTATTGCGTTTAACCTTTTTGGAGTACACATAGTGTCACGCTGGAACCGTGCTAGTGTATACGGATTGCTCCAAGTCCCAAGAGGGGGTCGGCTTCCACGCCGTATCCCCTCTGTTAGAAGTCAGCGGGGCTCTACCAGGCGCTGCGTCTGTCTTCACGGCCAAGCTGGTGGCAATACACCACTCGCTACAGGAGATTACGTGACGTGCCCTGTTCGGAGACCGGATTGTGATCTATAGCGACTCACAAAGTCCCCTGAGTGCTCTCGGGGCATTGGAATCTTCGCATCCCCTGGTTCGCGATATCCGTGACGCCACGGTTTCGGCGAGCCGGGCGGATGTCGAGATTATCTTCTGCTGGGTTCCTGGACATGTAGGAATTGCGGGGAATGAGCGCGTCGATGAGTGCGCCAAAGAGTCCGCTGGACTCTGAGACCGGACCAGCGTTTCGCTCTTCCTCACACCGACTACATTGCAGGAATACGGGCAGCTCTTCGGACTGCTTGGCAAAGAAGATGGGAGACGGTCGAAGGGAACTTAAAGTTGAGTGCCATTGCGCCGCGACTGTTCTTATGGACCTATCACCCAATGGCGTGGCGGCTTCAGGTTGCTTTCTGTCGTCTCCAAATCACACACACTCGTGTGACGCATCGCTATTTTATAAAGCGCTCGCCTACGCCCTATTGTGCTGACTGCGTTGTTACCCAGACTGATCGGCACATTCTTGTCGAATGTCCCAGTCTGTGTGATCTTCGCACACGATACCTGTCCTGGTACCGGGATGGGTGGGGTCGCTACCGCCTGTCCCTTGTGCTTGGGACGAGTACGGGCACATTGACTGGTGGACTTGTTGACTTTTTGGGGGAGGTCGGCCTTCTCCCTTTCATTTAACCAGGTTTAATTGTTCTTTTTGTTATTGTTTTCGTTATTGTTTTGTTATTGTTATTGTTATTGTTATGTCTTTTTATTGTTTTTCCTGTTCAAATTTTTTAAAGTTGCCTAGAACTAGGCTGTTTGTTGTTTACGGAGACTTATGCCTAAGTCGGCAGTCCCTAGATAGCCCCTTAAAAAAAATATATATATTTCTGTATAACTATACATAGTTTGCATAGTTTCATCTCTAAAATAGTGGGATGGGAGCATTAATTTTGTTCTGCCTTGTATAAAAGAACATATAGCTGATAGAAAAGTTCATCAGAATGAAAGTTGGAAGATATGACAAGCCATCGAGGAAAGAGATAATTTGGATTCAAAAAGGTAGCTAAAATATAATTTGGTTAATTAAATGTCGAGTATTTACATTAGTAAAGAAAGTTCCTTTTTTGGAATAAATTAATTCACTAATTAATTCAACTTTCCTTGTAAATAGGAAGCGACAGTTTAGAAAGCCCATAGAAAAGAATCAAATAAATGGGTATGGGAAACGCCCTGATATTATTGGATAACTTAGTAGCTACAAAGAATAAAATATGGCTTTTGAGATTATTCTTTAAATAACTGAGTTAGTTTTCAAAAGGAAAACTTCCAAAGTAGGCACAGATAACCTGAATGTTTACACTTACATGAAGTGGGATATCTCCTATGTGTAGTTTGAGTGCTTCAGGTCTTTCTATAGGGAGAAAAGCATTCTCATTATTCCTTAAACAACCACCTCTCCCTTAGACTACTTTAGAACGATAGATTAAATTTTATATTTTTATATGTGATGGATTCACACAAAAAAATTAAGATAGATTAATTGATGATAATTCTAGGTCTAGGGAACTAGTGTTGAATAGCGTTAATGTGATCATGGAAATAATTAAAGGGCTTATATTGAAGTTAATTACTAGTAAGCATCTGACCCAGACAACATTCATTCTAGGTAACTTCAAAAAAGGTATAGATAGCATTGTAGTAGCTCTTGAGAAGATATATAGTAGATCACCTAGAGTTTGGAGAAATACATAATGATTGGAAATCAGCGAATGTATGCCAATTTTTAAAAAGGGAAGTAAAGAGGATCCAAATAACTTTAGGCTGGTAAGCTTAACTTCTATTGTTCATAAAATCCTAGAGAAGATAGATAAGAAGGGGATTTATGAACACATAGAGTATGGTAGGTTAATAAATGATGCTCAGCATTGGTTTAGAAAAAGTAGATCGTGTTTAAAAAATTTACTGCATTTTATGGATTATGTTACTAAACAATTACATAAGGGAGAGAATGTCGATGTAATTTAATTAGATTTTAGTAAAGCTATTGATAAGGTTTCACATAGGAGACTAGTTCACAAATTAAAAATGCATGGGAGATGTGGTAAAGTTTTGAATTGGATAACTGGATCGCAGAAAGACAGAAAACAGAGAGTTGTGCGCAGGTGAGGTCATGGTGGAGAGACGTTATCAGTGGCGTAAATCAGGGATCCTGTAAGGGGAATCCCCAAGTCGAAGATCTTTAGCAAAAGGAAGTCCCATGTGCAGCAGGGGGCCCGGCTAGGCTCAAAGTGGTAAGCCCTTCCCCCTCTCCTTCTACAAGCGGTAACCTCAAATCGAGTCCAGCACGATTCACCTTTATGCGAGCTAAAATAGCTCTGCAAGAAGATTCGAGGCTCTTCGAGAGTAGAGCTGTTTCTTGCTAACCCCAAACTCCGGGGAGAGCCTCGGACATAAATAACGCTCGACTTCCTGAAAGAGACAAAGAGTTGAGAAGTCTCGCCCAGAACCCTGAAGATTTACCCAAAGTTCGAAGTCAAGTGCTAGCAACAAAGTAAAGTGACAGCTGGACTATTTTGCGTATTTGGAATTAGCCCCAGCCAGGAGGTAATTCCACTGAACGATCGCTCCGAGTGATTTTCCCGACTTCTTTCATCAACTCCTGTCGAATGCCTCCTCATTTCGGGTAGCCGAAATACTTAACCCTGGACCGGAAGTTACCCCCCTCCCTTGCTTTTGGAGAACCATCATCACTCCTACCACCTGCTTTGAAGTCCGAGCAACCTCACCTCAAGTGGAGAAGACATCCGTAGGCCAACCCCTCTCCCCCTTTTAGTAACCCAGTTGAGTTAATCCCCCCCTCCTATTGGAACAGTCTTCTCCGGGAATACCTTAAGTTCTAATTTAATAGCCTGATTTATAACTACAATTCTTCCTTTCATTTACTGATGTGATTTTGCCGGGTTATTCTCTGTGGTAAATTTACCCATTAATTCTCTCATTATTTTTGTGTAAATTAAATTATATTTTTGTAATGCCTCTTTAAATAACCTTAAGCTTTGCCAATGTCCATAATTTCCCTGACCTCGTTGCACTGTCTCCTACTCAGCCCGAATGAACTAGTGGTTTTCCTTCCCTTTGTCAGTTCGCTTTCATGTTATTGGTCCCTCCCTGATAGATATAATATGGTATTTATATAATGTAATGTCATACCACGACATATATATATATATATATAAATATATATATATATATATATATATATATATATATATATATATATATATATATATATATATATATTAATATACGTATTTTATAAATCTGGTGTCAGTGTGTTGGGGTTTTTACGAGCCCGTGTCATTTTAATTTCGACATTAGAAGTTCCCTTGTTTTTCACGTACATCCCTTTTATTTTAATTTTTGTATTGCACTGGAAGAAAGCAAGTTCAAGTTATTTGAAGAGCAGTGAAACGTAATCTATTTAGATTTTGTGTTGTACTCCAGGTAATTATTTTTTTTTTATTGTGTTCGAATTTTGGAGACTCTCCTGGTTATTAATGCGAAAGAGTTAAGGTCTTTGGTGTCTCAATTCCGGTAGGACCATTTTATTTTTTTTCCGCTTAGAAACAGCAGAGGTAGGTAGCTGTATCTTAATTTTTTTGTGATCAAGGCCTTCACGAATATTCAAGTATTCGTTTCGCGTGGGTAGCGTCCTAGCTCGTTCGCGTATGAGTGTTCCCTTAGTTAACTGCGTAAAAATGTCATCGTTTGAAAAATTCAGGAGTCTGGGTGAAATGTTAGGTCTTTCGGGCAAAGACCAGCTAAATTACTTACAGGAAGGACAGAGGAACGAACGGGCACAGCGAATGGAATTAGAGATGGAGGAGAACAAACTGAAAACCGAGATGGAAAACAAACTGAAGATGGGAATGGAGATGGAGAAGAACAAAATGTAGAACAAACTGAAGATGGAGATGGAAGAACTTGAACAAATTAGGTAGCATGAGCTGGAAATTAGCTGAAATCAAATGGATTCTCAGTCCATCGATTCCCGGGCTGAAATTCCGTAAACTCCGTCAGTCCACCTTCCCGCTTTTAATAAAGGAGAGGACTTTGGGTCATTTTTGGCTCATTTCAAGAGAATCTTTCAGATCAATAAATAGGATCTCGAAAATGAAGGCGTCGCTCGCTTACTTCCCCTTCTAAATGCCAGGTTAATGAATATATTCGTATCCCTTGATCCAGAAGCAACTTTGGACTATTCCACGTTAAAGCCCGAATTGCTAGCCGCTGTTCACATGAATAGCGAATTCTACTGCTCCCGATTTCGTCAGAAAAGAATCCGCCCTGGACAAACCTTTCGACAACACGGGTACATCCTCCAAAGAAACCTTCAGTGTTGGCATATTGCGTGCAAGATTAACCATGTCTACGAGTCCCTTCTGGACTTCTTCCTTAGGGATCAGCTTTTAGCTGCCGTGGCTCCCGAAATTCGCGCCTTCATTAAGGATAAATGTTGCGCCACTTTCAAGAAGTGCTTGGAAGAGGCCGATGTTTACGCGGGTAGTCACGATTTATACCCTAATGATGTAAAAAAGGCTCCCCAATCGCCCCACAAAACTAAATTTTATGGCCCTAAGACCCCCCCCCCTAAATTCCTCCCAAGATTTACCAAAGCTCCTAGTCCCTCGAAGCCAAGAAACTTCTATCAATCGGAACACCGAGACGTTAAGCCCCTAGTTCTTGTCTCCCAGTTGTGCCGTATCAAAAGAACCCGATCGTCTGCTACACCTGCCAAGTTCCCGGCCATTATCGCACGAACTGTCCTCAAAACTCCCGATTCGCAAACTCTATAATTGACCTGTTTAAGGCTTATACCCGTAAATTCCCCGCTGAGCTCATATTTACGTTTATTTTTGTGTGTAGACCTGTCGTAGCACGTCAGAATTTCCCTAGATCGTTGATAATTCTAGATTGACGGGTTGGGATGATCCTTTCCTACGCCACTGCTCTGTAAAGCATCATCTTTCGGTTGGGAGATGTGTGAGCGAATCCCCACGTGGAAGATCTTTAGCAGAAAGGAACTTCCATCTGCAGCAGAAAACCCGGTTAGGCCTAAAGTGGTAAGCCTACCCCCCCCCCCTTTCCACAAGCAGTAGCCTCGAATCGAGTCCCTAACGATTCACGTTTATGCGGGCTAAAATAGCTCTGCAAGAAGATTCGAGGCCATTCGAGAGTAGAGCTGTTTCTTGCTAACCCCAAACTCCGGGTAGAGCCTCGGACCTAAATAACGCTCGACTTCCTAAAAGAGACAAAGAGTTGAAAAGTCTCGCCCAGAACCCTGTAGATTTCCCCATAGTTCGAAGTCAATTGCTAGCAACAAAGTAAAGTGACAGCTAAACTACTTTGCGTATTTGGAATTAGCCCCAGCCAGGAGGTAATTCCACTGAACGATCACTCCGAGTGATTTTCCCGACTTCTTTCATCAACTCCTGTCGAATGCCTCCTCATTTCTGGTAGCCGAAATACCCTACCCTGGACGGGAATTTACCCCCCCTCCCTTGCTTTTGGAGAACCATCATCACTCCTACCACCTGTTTTGAAGTCCGAGCGACCTCACCTCAAGTGCAGAAGACAACCGTAAGCCAACTCCTCTCCTTCTTTTAGTAACTCAGTTAAGTTAATCCCCCCCTCCCTTATTGGAACAGTCCTCTCCGGGAATACCTTAAGTTTTAACTTCATAGCCTGATTAATAACTACAATTCCCCCTTCCATTTACTGATGTGATTTTGCCCGTTAATTCTCTGTGGTAAATTTACCCATTAATTCTCTCATTATTTTTGAGTAAATTTAATTATATTTTTGTAATGCCTCTTTGAATAACCTTAAGCTTTGCCAATGTCCATAATTTCCCTGACCTCGTTGCACTATCTTGCTACTCAGCCCGTCTGAACTTGTGGTTTGGCGTCCCTTTGTCAGTTCGCTTTCATGTTATTGGTTCCTCCCTGATAGATATAATATGGTATTTATATAATGTAATGTCATACCACTACATATATATATATATATATATATTATATATATATATATATATATATTAATATACTTATTTTATAAATCTGGTGTCAGTGTGTTGGGGTTTTTACGAGCCCGTGTCATTTTAATTTCGACATTAGAAGTTCCCTTGTTTTTCACGTACATCCCTTTTATTTTAATTTTTGTATTGCACTGGAAGAAAGCAAGTTCAAGTTATTTGAAGAACAGTGGAACGTAATCTATTTAGATTTTGTGTTGTACTACAGGTAATTATTTTTTTTTTATTGTGTTCGAAATTTGGAGACTCTCCTGGTTATAAATGCAAAAGAGTTAGGTCTTTGGTGTCTTAATTCCGGTGAGACCATTTTATTTTTTTTTCCGCTTAGAAACCGCAGAGGTAGGTAGCTGTATCTTAATTTTTTTGTGATCAAGGCCTTCACTAATATTCAAGTATTCGTTTCGCGTGGGTAGTGTCCTAGCTCGTTCGCGTATGAGTGTTCCCTTAGTTAACTGCGTAAAAAGGTCATCGTTTAAAAAGTTCAAAAGTCTGGGGGAAATGTTAGGTCTTTCGGGCAAAGACCAGCTAAATTACTTACAGGAAGAAGAGAGGAACGAACGGGCAGAGCAAAGGGAATTGGAGATGGAGGAGAACAAACTGAAAACCGAGATGGAAAACAAACTGAAGATGGGAATGGAGATGGAGAAGGACAAAATGTAGAACAAACTGAAGATGGAGATGGAAGAATGTGAACAAATTAGGTAGCATGAGCTCTAAATGAGCTGAAGTCAAATGGATTCTCAGTCCATCGATTCCCGGGCTGAATTTCCGTAAACTCCTTCAGTCCACCTTCCCGCTTTAAATAAGGGAGAGGACTTTGGGTCATTTTTGGCTCATTTCAAGAGAATCTTTCAGATCAATAGATAGGATCTCGAAAATAATGGCGTCGCTCGCTTACTTCCCCTTCTAAATGCCAGGTTAATGGATATCTCCGTATCCCTTCATCCGGAAGCAACTTTGGACTATTCCACGTTAAAGCCCGAATTGCTAGCCGCTGTTCACATGAATAGTGAATTCTACCGCTCCCGATTCCGTCAGGAAAGAATCCGCCCTGGACAAACCTTTCGACAACACGGTTACATCCTCCAAAGAAACCTTCAGTGTTGGCTGATTGCGTGCAAGATTAACCATGTCTACGAGTCCCTTCTGGACTTCTTCCTTAGGGATCAGCTTTTAGCTGCCGTGGCTCCCGAAATTCGCGCCTTTATTAAGGATAAATGTTGCGCCACTTTCAAGAAGTGCTTGGAAGAGGCCGATGTTTACGCGGGTAGTCACGATTTATACCCTAATGATGTAAAAAAGGCTCCCCAATCGCCCCCCAAAACTAAATTTTATGGCCCTAAGACCCCCCCCCCTAAATTCCTCCCAAGATTTACCAAAGCTCCTAGTCCCTCGAAGCCAAGAAACTTCTATCCATTGGAACACCGAGACGTTAAGCCCCTAGTTTCTTGTCTCCCAGTTGTGCCGTATCAAAAGAACCCGATCGTCTACTACACCTGCCAAGTTCCCGGCCATTATCGCATGAACTGTCCTTAAAACTCCCAATTCGCAAACTCTATAATTGACCTGTTTAAGGCTTATACCCATAAATTCCCCGCTGAGCTCAGATTTACGTTTATTTTTGTGTGTAGACCTGTCGTAGCAGGTCAGAATTTCCCTAGACCGCTGATAATTCTAGATTGACAGGTTGGGATGATCCTTTCCTACGCCACTGCTCTGTAAAGCATCATCTTTCGGTTGGGAGATGTGTGAGCGAATCCCCACGTGGAAGATCTTTAGCAGAAAGGAACTTCCATCTAAAGCAAAAAGCCCGATTAGGCCTAAAGTGGTAAGCCTACACCCCTCCCCCCTTTCCACAAGCAGTAGCCTCGAATCGAGTCTCCATCGATTCACGTTTATGCGGGCTAAAATAGCTCTGCAAGAAGATTTGAGGCCCTTCGAGAGTAGAGCTGTTTCCCGCTAACATTCAAACTCCGGGGAGAGCCTCGGACATAAATAACGCTCGACTTCCCAAAAGAGACAAAGAGTTGAGAAGTCTCGCCCAGAACCCTGAAGATTTCCCCATAGTTCGAAGTCAAGTGCTAGCAACAAAGTAAAGTGACAGCTGGACTATTTTGCGTATTTGGAATTAGCCCCAGCCAGGAGGTAATTCCACTGAACGATCGCTCCGAGTGATTTTCCCGACTTCTTTCATCAACTCCTGTCGAATGCCTCCTCATTTCTGGTAGCCGAAATACCCTACCCTGGACGGGAATTTACCCCCCCTCCCTTGCTTTTGGAGAACCATCATCACTCCTACCACCTGTTTTGAAGTCCGAGCGACCTCACCTCAAGTGCAGAAGACAACCGTAAGCCAACTCCTCTCCTTCTTTTAGTAACTCAGTTAAGTTAATCCCCCCCTCCCTTATTGGAACAGTCCTCTCCGGGAATACCTTAAGTTTTAACTTCATAGCCTGATTAATAACTACAATTCCCCCTTCCATTTACTGATGTGATTTTGCCCGTTAATTTTCTGTGGTAAATTTACCCATTAATTCTCTCATTATTTTTGTGTAAATTTAATTATAGTTTTGTAATGCCTCTTTAAATAACCTTAAGCTTTGCCAATGTCCATAATTTCCCTGACCTCGTTGCCTTGTCTCGCTACTCAGCCCGTCTGAACTAGTGGTTTTCCGTCCCTTTGTCATTTCGCTTTCATGTTATTGGTCCCTCCCTGATAGATATAATATGGTATTTATATAATGTAATGTCATACCACGACATATATATATATATATATATATATATATATATATATATATATATATATATATATTAATATACATATTTTATAAATCTGGTGTCAGTGTGTTGGGGTTTTTACGAGCCCGTGTCATTTTAATTTCGACATTAGAAGTTCCCTTGTTTTTCACGTAAAATCCCTTTTATTTTAATTTTTGTGTTTTACTCCAGGTAATTATTTTTTTTTTATTGTGTTCGAATTTTAGAGACTCTCCTGGTTATTAATGCAAAAGAGTTAAGGTCTTTGGTGTCTCAATTCCGGTAGGACCATTTTATTTTTTTCCCCTTAGAAACAGCAGAGGTAGGTAGCTGTATCTTAATTTTTTTGTGATCAAGGCCTTCACGAATATTTACGTATTCGTTTCGCATGGGTAGTGTCCTAGCTCGTTTGCGTATGAGTGTTCCCTTAGTTAACTGCGTAAAAATGTCATCGTTTGAAAAATTCAAGAGTCTGAGGGAAATGTTAGGTCTTTCTGGCAAAGACCAGCTAAATTACTTACAGGAAGAAGAGAGGATCGAACGGGCAGAGCAAAGGGAATTGGAGATGGAGGAGAACAAACTGAAAACCGAGATGGAAAACAAACTTAAGATGGGAATGGAGATGGAAAAGAACAAAATGTAGAACAAACTGAAGATGGAGATGGAAGAACGTGAACAAATTAGGCAGCATGAGCTGTAAATGAGCTGAAATCAAATGGATTCTCAGTCCATCGATTCCCGGGCTGAAATTCCGTAAACTCCGTCAGTCCACCTTCCCGCTTTTAATAAAGGAGAGGACTTTGGGTCATTTTTGGCTCATTTCAAGAGAATCTTTCAGATCAATAGACAGGATCTCGAAAATGATGGCGTCGCTTGCTTACTTCTCCTTCTCAATGCCAGGTTAATGGATATCTTCGTATCCCTTCATCCGGAAGCAACTTTGGACTATTCCACGTTAAAGCCCGAATTGCTAGCCGCTGTTCACATGAATAGCGAATTCTACCGCTTCCGATTCCGTCAGGAAAGAATCCGCCCTGGACAAACCTTTCGACAACATGGGTACATCCTCCAAATACACCTTCAGTGTTGGCTGATTGCGTGCAAGATTAACCAGGTCTACGAGTTTCTTCTGGACTTCTTCCTTAGGGATCAGCTTTTAGCTGCCGTGGCTCCCGAAATTCGCGCCTTCATTAAGGATAAATGTTGCGCCACTTTCAAGAAGTGCTTGGAAGAGGCCGATGTTTACGCGGGTAGTCACGATTTATACCCTAATGATGTAAAAAAGGCTCCCCAATCGCCCTCCAAAACTAAATTTTATGGCCCTAAGCCCCCCCTTAATTCCTCATAAGATTTACCAAAGCTCCTAGTCCCTCGAAGCCAAGAAACTTCTATCCATCTGAACACCGAGACGTTAAGCCCCTAGTTTCTTGTCTCCCAGTTGTGCCGTATCAAAAGAACCCTATCGTCTACTACACCTGCCAAGTTCCCGGCCATTATCGCACGAACTGTCCTCAAAACTCCCGATTCGCAAACTCTATAATTGACCTGTTTAAGGCTTATACCCGTAAATTCCCCGCTGAGCTCAGATTTACATTTACGTTTATTTTTGTGTGTAGACCTGTCGTAGCAGGTCAAAATTTCCCTAGACCACTGATAATTCTAGATTGACAGGTGGGGATGATCCTTTCCTACGCCACTGCTCTGTAAAGCATCATCTTTCGGTTGGGAGATGTGTGAGGGAATCCCCACGTGGAAGATCTTTAGCAGAAAGGAACTTCCATCTGCAGCAGAAAACCCGGTTAGGCCTAAAGTGGTAAGCCTACACCCCCCCCCTTTCCACAAGCAGTAGCCTCGAATCGAGTCCCTAACGATTCACGTTTATTCGGGCTAAAATAGCTCTGCAAGAAGATTCGAGGCCCTTCGAGAGTAAAGCTGTTTTCCGCTAACACCGAACCCCGGGGAGAGCCTCGGACATAAATAAAGCTCAACTCCCAGAAGGTGACACAGACTTAAGAAGTCTCGCCAAGATCCTTGAAGATTTTCCCATGGTTCCAAGTCAAGTGCTAGCAACAAAGTAAAGTGACAGCTGGACTATTTTGCGTATTTGGAATTAGCCCCAGCCAGGAGGTAATTCCACTGAACGATCGCTCCGAGTGATTTTCCCGACTTCTTTCATCAACTCCTTTCGAATGTCTCCTCATTTCGGGTAGCCGAAATATTCTCCCTGGGAACCGGAGTTAACCCCCTCCCCCTTGCTTTTGGAGTACTCTCACATCACTCCAACCTTCCGCTTTTAAAGTCCGGGCGGCCTCACCTCAAGTGCAGAAGACATCTGTAAGCTAACTCCTTTCCCCCTTTTAGTAACCCAGTTGTGTTAATCCCTTTTCCATTTGAATAGTCCCCTCCGGGAATACCTTAAGTTCCCTCTTCATAGCCTGATTTATAACTACAATTTCCCCTTTCATTTACTGATGTGATTTTGCTTGTTAATTCTCCCAGGTAATTTTACCCATAAATTCTTTCATTATTTTTGTGTAAATAAAATTATTTTTTTGTAATGCACTTTAAATAACCTTGAACTTTGCGATTGTTCATAATTTCCCTGACCTCGTTGCACTGTCTCGCTACTCAGCCCGTCTGAACTCGTGGTTTCTGTCCCTTTTGTCGGTTTGCTTTTAAGTTATTGGTCCCTTTCTTAGAGATATAATATGGTATTGATATAATGTAATGTCTCAATTTTGGCTACCCGATTGATTATATCATTTTGTGATTGTGTTGAATTTCTAAAGTTTTGAAAACTGCTTCCACTATCTAAAAGAATCTGAAAATATGGCATTAGAAATTTTTGCTTAATTCTTTGTGATAGAATTGAAAAGGTCAGATCAAGCTGTTTAATATCATATTTGTTGATATCAATACGAATTGTTTGCTTATAAGGGAAAATGTGGTTCTTTACTTAATTTTGCATATGATTGCGAAAGTTTAGATTTGCTGCCCTGAAGATCACAAAATATTTTAATGAACTGTTTAGCGTCATCGTCCCTCAATCATGTGTGAGGGCATCGGTTTCGTCGTCAATAATCCGGTTTCTTTGAGGAAAGAAAACAGAAACGAATGCCACTCCCTGAGGAATTTGTCTTGGGAGATCTTGGCTGCGGACGGTCAGGCGCGGCCACTTTGGAAGTAATGCGTCCACTGCGACCCATTGCATTGAGACATGTGGTTAGGACGAGGCTGTTTGCATCGAGATGCCTGGTTCTTGGTCTATGAAGGCCCACCTTTGTCTTGCCTGCCCTCTGGGCGCTACCACCATCCGTGAGAGCCAGACCTAGCAACCTTATTTGGCTCATGTCTGCTTTGTCGGCCTTTGGGGTCGTGCTGTTGGTTGCGTTATTCTGAAACCTCATCCAAGTCCTTACCACCTTGACTAACCCTACCAGATGTTTGAAACTTCCGACGGCATTGGTCTTGAAATTCTTTGAACAGTCAATACCCTTATACCACAGCAAGGCACAACCACCTATTATACGAATGGGTACACGGTTGGCCAGTAATAAATATGTATTCTCTTGGCAACATACTTCATTTCCATTCAAATGAATTTGATACAACCGATTTTTCGTGCTTTCTCTCTTCTGGTAGATGTTTTACGTGTATTTTATTGCTCTTTTGTCTGACATTTTAGACTTCTCGTAAATTATGAGTTTACTGATGTACGTTGATTACAAAATAAAAATGTATGAAGTCCTTACCAATGAACTGTTTGGGGTTTTCTTTATATGCTTTAAAAAGATCAATTTCGCAATGAATTTTTGCCTTTTTAGTTTGCTTTTTTATGTCGCCGATTCTGAACGTAATTTTAGTGGTTTAAAATGTTGCCAATTTCTTTTAACAATTGGTAGTAACGGTTTCTTTCAATTATAGCCAACTTCACAGTATTATGGATCCATGGCAAGCTTCTGTTTCTAGTGGAGCTGCTTTCCCTTTTTAGAGCGCATTCTTGATCGTACATTATTGGTTTCTGGGATCAAAAGGCTCGATACTTGCAAGTTTGTTTTGTGACTCAACATAATGTCTTTGAGAGTGCATAATTAATTAGGTCCTCAGCAAGGCCTGGTAATTTATTTCTTTGTAAAGGGTCGTAAGATAAAAAGTGCTGCAACTTAAGATATAATAACCAGGGCGCTGGATTGGCTGCATAGAAGAAGCAAGGTAGTATTTCTCAATATATCCGCTTTATGTTATAGGAGTTGATTGTTAAACGTTATTTAATTAATGTTCAATGTGATTCCGCCGTAATTTTTAGCATTAATTACATTTTTATTTATGTTTTAATCTAATAATGCATTTTTGTAATTATAGCTGGTCATCAGTTTTAATTCTAGTGAACTGTAATTTATAAAACAAGAAGATGAGTACTATTAGCGAATCTTCGTTGTTGATTAAATGACACCCATTGACTCTCTCGCCAACATATTCCGGTCTATTCTATAAGGCTTATTTTAATCTCTATCGTTCCAGGCCATCTCTTATTTGGTGTTCTTAAATATATAGTGCAGTCCCTCCATAGTGAGGACCAACAGCCTAAATCACTTGTTGTTTATCCTGGATTTCAAAGAGCGAACTCTCACGAATCGGCCTTCGAGAATCACGCCCCGCTGTTAAATTTAACACGCTTGTTCAACCATTTCAGTTCCGAATTTCCACAGAATTTCTTTCGGCGCAGCATACATGGCATTACTAGCGATTTTCTTAGCACTAGTCTTCCCCCACTTGTGTGGAGCGCCGGTGAAGAAATCTACCAAACACTTTATATACAAAACAGGCCCACCTCTTTTTGTATGCACTCGTTGCTTGTCTTTTGACAAACTCATAGATGCTAAATAGGATTTCTCCAGAATAGTGGAATAAGGCATGAAATCTGAAATAATCATCTCACTAGGCATCGACATTACATCAATTTTCTAAAAAAGATGGGTCCTTTAGGCTAGTGTGTGACTTCCATCGCTTAAACATAGTAAGGCTAATACTGATCTAATCCGGTTCGTCTCGAATTTTAAAGCTCAAATTACAGGTGTACAGATATTTTCCAAAATATAGTGTCGGCTGCGATGACTTCTCAGCTTGCTTTTTAGCTGAAGTTATTTGAAGGCTTCCGTTCCTTTTGCAGTATTTTTCGTTTCGGATCCTTTTATTTTCATATACTGATCCCAATATATTTAGGCGAATTCCTAGTCTACAAAATCAATATTCAGGATTTTACATATTATACTCTATCGTGAATTTAAATTAACACATGGATTAGAAAAAGAAAATGTTGTTTTGCGTTTTAATCAAGAACTTCTTGTTCATTGCCAAGCCAGAGTGGACGCAAACATCAGGTCAGGTCGACATTACGCCACTTATGAATGGTCGCGCTGTGCATGCACCAGTGGGTGATGGGATCCTGATAAAGAGAGAAATGGGGTTCCTTACAATTTAGGGCTTATTGGGGGCTTTAAGATCAAAGTACTCCAAAAGAAAATTCTTTATTAATACAAAAGCCCGCCAAAAACAATACGAATAGTATAAATAACACTGGTTAACAATCAAATTGCTTCTGAGAACAGAATAGCAATTTCCAACTAATTTTAAGTCGCTGATAATTAATATCATATTTGAAATTGTTTGTTAGCTCTAATTTTCAACATACGCCTACGTATCAAAACAAGTTCCAACAGGCTGGCGGCAGTATGTTTCTTACCTCACCTTACAGTACCACTGCCGTACAATATCATTCCAGCAGGCATAAAAGGTAATTGTGCTGTGCAAGTTTACATTTTTACGTGAAAGGTAGATGATTTTCCTAGTCAAACACATTTTAAACTTATAATAAATTTTTAATGAGCAAGCTATTGTTTTTTATGTAGTTATGTGAGGTTTAATTGTATTTTCCTACTGAATGATATAAATTCTTCTGCTAAGCTGTCATGACATGTATTATAATGATAAATTTATAGATAAATTATTTGTTTATTTTACAATTGTTTGTTGTGTTCTTCTTTTATATGCCTCATACTTGTGTGAATAAGGCAGACAATTTCTGCTACGTTGGTGATTGGGTCAGCTGTGCATCACCGAAGCGCCCTATTACTGCTATGGTTAGAAAAGCATATCACCTAAATTTCGACGCAAGATTGCTGACCAGGGTAAAAGCTGGGGTCCTCATATATGCTTCACCACTTGTGCTACTAAACTTCACTTATGGTTGAACACGAAGAAGAATGGAATACGTTTTGATGTGCTAATCACTTGGCGGGATCCAACAGGCCATAACAACCATTGATATTTCTGCATGATACCTCCAGTACATAAGGGGTGTTAAAGAAGAAAAAGGAGTTTATTGAATATCACCACATTCCATCAGCTATCGCCCAGTTCCACATGTCTCCTCTTCAACAATGGAATCTCCTAGCAGCTGGTGAGAAAGTTTTAAAATTTCATGACCATCAGCAACAGTCAATGGTTCCTTTGTAATGGAAGGCGATGGCGTTGCCTGCAACAAGATTTATAGTCTGATGGAAGCAATTGACATCAAATACGAACCCAGACACTGGAGGAAGTTCATTTATTTATCAAAAACGAATCTGAAATGTGTATTTGTGAACAACTCAATAGTGCACTTTCTGTTCCTGTGGGATATTCACTACATATGAAAGAAACTTATGAAAATATAAAGCAAATGCTGCAATGCATAAAATATGATGAACATCAATGACAGCTCTGTGGTCACTTAAAGGTTGTTGCTCTTTTAATGGTCTTTCAGCGCAAATACACTAAGTATTGTTGCTTTCTTTAAAAATGAGATAGCCGTGCAAGAGGTTCTCACTTTATCAAGAGAGAATGGCTCCCTCGTCAAACATTGAAGCCTGAAATGAAAAACGTTTAACATTCACCTCTCACTGAACGAAACAAACTTTGCTACCACCACTACGCATAAAACTAGGGATCTTTAAAAACTATGTAAATTCTACGGACAGATATGGTCAGGGATTTAAGTATTTAACATCAAAATTCCCCTTACCTAGTGACGCTAAGAATAAAAAGGGAGTTTTCCTTGCTCCTAAGATTAGAGAGCTTCTTAAAGATGGTTACATTGAATCAGCCCTTCATGGGAGGAGAAAGCTGCTTGGAAAGCATTTAAGTTCTTGGCAAAAGAATTTCTCAGAAACAGAAGGAAAAGAATCTATGTAGAAATTAAGGAAACCTCATCAAGGTTTACAAGTATATGGAATGTAACATGTCACTTAAAATCCACTTTTTGGACTCACATGTAGACTTCTTTCTAGCGAACTGCGGTGCACCTATTGACGAACATGGTGATAGGTTTAACCAACATATCTCGGTCATGAAAAAGCGGTAGTAGGCTGAATGGAACATAACAATGCTTGCACACTATTGCTGTCCATTGGCAAGAGATGGTTCTTCTGCCAACTATAAGCTTCAACCTGAAAGGCAGACAGTGGATTTAGATTAAGGTTTAAAACTTAATGAGATATACAGTACGTTATATTTAATAATCAAATATTAGCTGCCGCGTATCTTTGAACCAATTCGATTGCCAATAAGCATTTTTTTAAGGCGATATTTGGATTCTGGGCATGAAGATACATAAAAATTATCAAATCTCATTTAAGAAGAACACAACTTTGCAAAAATGTTAACCAGTGAATCCGCTATAGATAAGTTAATAAAATGTAAATTTTTATAGCAAATCCTTTTCTTCAATAATTAAGAATATAAACTCAAATTACAAACGTTATTCATATAAAATAAGATAAAATTTTAGATTTCTAGTACGGGCAGCTATGGCGTTCTCACAAGGATAATTTTATGTCTAATTTTGAGTCCACTAATACATCAAAATTTAAATTAATTTTTATGTGAGCAACAAACCTAAGAAGCAAGGCACCGATGAGACTTGGTACAAAATTGTTTGTAGATGAAAGCACGGCATTGGTTCTCAAATGAAAACTTAAGATAATTATAATAAAAACCGGTTTCCCAAGTCCTAATCAATATGGCCCACCGAATATTATACTTAAAAATAACCTAAAGAAACTGGCGAATACGAACACTAGCGCTTAAGCTTTCTCTCTGATTTAAGACAAATTGGTTGTGTTAAATCCAAAAACAAGATTGGTTTTGCTTAATCAGACAACTTTCTGATTTATCACCACATATATTTTTTAGTTTCTTTTAAATGTATTGATATTTTCTATTTATATGATGGAAACACTTTCTTATTTCTTCAACTATCTAATTTTGAAGAGTGTACATGCGTCCACTTTTTACTAACTGGTATTTTTCCATTGCAGTTGAATGAAATGGACTATGGCAGAGGATCTACCTAAAATCAGGCCGATTGTATTCTGCTGCATTTGTCACAAATACACAGTTGTTTATAATTTGAATCAAGTCAAAAATTTAATAAAGCATGCTTACCATGCCTAATTCTTTATTAAATATAGTGTCAATGATAAAACTTGGGCGCCACCCGTGATATTTATGATATGTAGAGAGTTTTTTGCGTTGATAGAGCAAAGGCAAGAAGAGTTGTTTAATGATTAGAATTCTATGGTTTAGGGGGTAGCCAACAAATCATGGCACTGACTGATAATTTTATCTCATTTTCATGAAATTATAGTACCTGTCTTTGGAGAACCTCCTGAAATTTATCACGAAGATTCCTACCTATGTAGAACAAAATGTAGAACCGTTTCTATTCGATGAAGTTCCACACCCGTTTTTTCAAAGGACCTAAATGATCTCAGCTTGTAATATTCCTCTTTCTAACTGTTTGCATCCAGATTAAAGAAAAATAAAATCCCCTCTACCAGTTCTCATATTACCTTCTACCGCATATAGGATCAAGATTACCTCCGTTTTTCTTTTAAAAGAACGATTTGATGTGCTGTATAGATAGTGCATATCTCCTTCAAAAGAGCTTGGAATGCAGAAACTCGAACATTTTAGTCTTTTACAGACGCAAACGATCAGGGAAATCTGTTCTGCTGCACAACGACAATCAGTTTCCTCTGAATCCCTTTCTCTCCCAACTATAATGTAAGAGAAGTATGAAAAGGACAGTACCTGCTAGGCAAAATTCGTTATGATCAATCAGCATAAGTGGTTAATATTTGTTGACTTGAAATTGGTGAAGATTTTATTAGGACAACAGTTTTGGTTTTCCAGGTACCCGTGCTTTTGGTGCTTGTGAGATAAAAGGGACCAGGCTCAACATGACACAAGGAATGACTAGCCTGTACGGGAGGAAACAGTGCCTTGCAGAGCAAGGTGCATTATAAAACACCCTCCGGTGGACCGAGATAGGATACTTTTCCCACTGATGCACATTCAGCTCGGCTTAATAAAACAGCTCACCAAAGCAAAGCTATTGATAAGGAGAGTGGCTGCTTTACTTACCTGTACCACGTTTTTGCAGAGATTCAGAATTTTAAACTCATCAATTAAGGCCACTGCAAAGGGTGGAAGACTTTTTTTTTGGTCGTGAAGATCTATCTTGGCAACAATAATGCCAGGAACTATACATATCATGTCACCAACATGCTGACTGCTTTCAGAAATCTCGGATAAAACGTAACCATCAGACTGCATTCCTTCTTTTTATATATTTATTGTTTTCCCAAGAATATGAGGTCAATTTAAAGAACTACCTAATAATTTTTTTTTTTTCCCTGATAAGTTTTACTCCAGACGTTTGAACTCTGAATTTTCCTGCTTTTACTAAGACATTAATATGGATCATGAAGGATTATGTTACTATGTTAAATACATATCCTAAATCACTTCTTACACTTTCTAGTTTACCCATCAAAGCACTTAATCAGTAACAAGAGGGGAAAAGATATGGAGGGGGGTCTTGTACCCTAGATGGAAGGAGACGAAAGAATTCTCACTTCCTATACACCTGGAGGAAAGGATGTTGATATTGATGGATGGAAAAAAAAACTGCATAGAAATATCAGGATGTTTGACTTTCTATCTATCGAACCAATGATTGAATATCCTAAGATAAATCAAACATCGGAGGACATGTACATCTTAACTAACTTAACGACGTTGTTTCTCATTTTGACATTTCATCGATTCCTAAAATTTTAAAGAATGGTGAATTTGTTCGTACTAATTTTTCTTCAAATTCTATTAGCTAAACAATCTTTATTGCAACATTACATGTTACCTTTTTTAATACTTTAAATAACGTAGAATCATGAAGGGAAAACGAACTTAAATATCAGAGGTTTTACATACATGTAATATTGTTTCTCTGCACCTATCACTAATTTTCTAGGGCTGTTAATATTTGTATGTTGGTTGCTCAGAGAAATACACAACCCGAAGAAATATGCTGTGCAATCTACCAATCTCTCACTGACCAAATTGTTCTTTTTTATGTAAATGGAAATAAGTGGTTTGTATGAGAGACGTCGTATTTCTTATAAAACAAACACATCTCGGGTAAATATATGGAATAGACGTTTATCTCGTTTTGTTTAAAATTTGTTTTTTACTATAACAAAATTTATTTTAAACGAATCGCCATCTCAACAAAAACAGAAAAGATTTAGCTCTATAAAAATGTTGCTGTTTTCTCTTTAAATTAATAAAAGTAAATGAACGGTGCCATATTTATTTTATTATTTATAAATAGTAACGTTTTGGTAATGCTTAATTTAACAGATGTTATGGTGTTGTGGTTTTTTAAATCGGCTAAGATAAGTTTGTTCATACATAATTTTGTAGGATTTTGTCCTTATCCGATTGATAAGTAACTCATAATTTATATTTTAAATTTCTCCGCAAAGATCTATTCGTCTCTGTATGTTCTTCTGGGATTGTATGGTGTTCTGTGCACAAAGGTCTAAACATATACTTACACTGCATTTTTATCGTTTTCTTAAATACTTGGGCCTTCTTGCTATCTACCTTCACTCGTAACGCGGGTTCATACTTTCTTTCTCTCAATCTGCGTTTGTGTCTAAGTTTTGTTTTTTGCAATGATTCCTTCTTTGTCCGCTCTATTTCCAATTATATTAACATTTCTTTAGTGCTATTTTACTTCCTCTTGGTCTATGACTTTATTTCTATTAGGTTTGCTTACAAACACGTAGATCTGCATAGCTCTTTCCTCCAGGCATCGTTTACAGAAATGAGGTAACCTTCTATCTGTGTATGACATCATTAAGGAATGGCTCTTGAAAAATTTAATATAACTTAATATTAGGAAACCCCATATATTGCTGGGGGTGCTCCTACAAATTTTTCTCAATGTAAAACAGTTGTTCCCTTTCTTCACACTGTTACGTCGTAATTCCCTTCTCTTTCCCTTTAAAAATCTGGCACGACCGTCGAAACAAGAATCCGTTTGTCAACAACTGAACTTTCACGACAATCGTTTTAATCGGTAGTTATTCCTTCCTTATATCTGAAAGCACAGTGGTATCCTGTTTAGAATGTTACACTTGGTACATGGAGGAGAAGCACGCTCTTTCCTCATGCGAATAGACTACCTGTTAAGGCAGGTCGTAGCCGTTACTAGTTAAGTCACGTCGGTGGGTTGTTTAGTTATGGCCTATTAACTGGTTACAAAGTTATATATGACGAGCTAAGGCGGTTAGGATGGCGTTGCCATTCAAGCGCTAACCTTCGTCAGTGTTGTTTAACCTTAACACATCGCTGTTGGGATATTGAAATAACGGGCGCTGACTTTGGACTGACTCAAATTTTGGTGGAGATAATTCTCTTGCTTGGTTTTACTGAAATAGGCTGGGTAAGAGGATCGTTTAGATTCTTCTAAGGAAAAGTATTCTCGGAAGGAGTATTCAAAACTCTTTATTTGGCGGAGGACTTGGTAGGCTTAGGGAAAAAATAATTTGATAGTTCATGTGTTGGGTATTTGAGAGGCCTACTAATGTATAAGCCTATTTTTTATTATTCTTCTTACTACTGTACGGTCAGCCGCACTGAATCTCCTTTTCTCTCTCTTTGACTCGTGAATCTCTTGACGCTCCTGTCTCTCTGACTCTGTGACCCGAATGAACCAATAAATGAATGACCTCTCTACTCTACCCATCTCTATATACTATTGAACACCCGTGGCTGTGGCCTGATGTTTACCAATGAAACCATTTTTGGCGGACCCTACTCTACTGGATGTTTATCTGTCTATGTACGGAGATAAGTCACATACCTTTTGTGTGTCGCAATCCGCTGACAGAAAACAAACTTTGTATCTTTCTTGACTTCATCTCGGTGTGAATGAGGGCACTTCTTTTGATGTTGTTGAAGATGCCAATGGTTATCGAGACGTTTGTTGGTACAGATGCGGTGTTTCCCAGACCGTCGGTTATCGCGAGAGAACCGTAAGTGTATATACGAGTGAGTGTTTATTTGGGTAAGCGTGCCTGCGTGTTAAAATTTCTTCTGTCTGTATGCCCTTTATTGATCCGTACATATCCTTGTTTACATGATTATAATATTTGTCTAAGAAGAATGTTATACGTATTATTTTTCCTTTTTAAGGAAAAAATGCTATATACTTAAATGCGCATAATTATGTGCGTGCCCATTACAAGCCTTCATACGATTTATATGATACTTATCTGTGAGGGTCTTTGCCAATCCTATTTTGCCTAGCACTGTTACACCATACTCTCTCCAACTTGGATTCTGCTCTCAGTACCGGTAACCTTAGTTCTGAGATTAGGAAAAAATAATAGAAGTCTCTAAAATTGAAGAGATTCCCCAGTATTTGGCATCCAGTGTTACGAAATGACTGACATCGCTCAATGTTTTTAGCTACCAAACTATGCTCTTATCGTGTCAGACAAAAGCGTAACAGAGCAAATGCTGTTTTGTCACTTAATACAAAGTTTTAAAAACAGAATATAGTTTTCAAGACGCAGCAAACTTCATTCAAGGATATTAACTGTCGCAGACTTGCTAGTAGCCGTTTACACTGATGGAACTCCAGTCCTGCAGTGCTTATTCTTTACAAGCGTGAAAGAAAATCAATCTGTTTTAAGATACACTGCCTAATTCCTAGTGAAGACTTACCATCCATAACTTTGCATAATGAAAGAAATGATGTTTTAATCAGAAATATCTTAATAGTCAACTTTATAAAAGCTATGTAGAGCCTTAAATAGTAGTATCTTAAAACTTACGAAACCTTAAATTCATCATGAAAATATGTCAATGTGACATATATAGCTAATGCTTTGAATAAAGTGAAGGAGGAGTTTCTTCACATGAAGTTTAACTCCATAGCTTAGGAATATTTCAAAGAATCGAATCTTGAAACTTGCTTAGGCAAAGAACTTCCTGCTTACCAACTGATCTCAAATCACACGCTTTGGAGTCTATTTATGTTTAGGTCGACCTAAATAAGTAAAGCAGCATTATCTACCTTTGTTGCTCTCAAGACCAAGTATAGAAACAGGCCCAAATTTGAAGAAGACTTACACTGTGTACTCTCTGGCATTCATCCATGCATTCACAATCTAGTACATAGGAAGTTGTGTCTCACTAAGGTAGACAATGATCAATGACTTGTTGACAAATATTGGAATTTTGTGTACTGATTATTAAAAATTTGCTTCCTTACACAGGATACACTTTGTATCTTCTTCGCTGTTTTGCCTTATTTCGCTGATCATTATTCTCTGTTACAAAAACTCAAGTTTAAATTTCTATCATTAATTTAAATGTATCATTTTATCAGTGGATCCATATGAATAATTCAAAATTATGAAGTTAGTGTTACAGATAATTGTGCAAAATTGGGGCTTAAAAAAAAAATTTGGTTAATACGTGATGCCATCAACATACTAGGTCTTCTTTAAACCATATTTACAATTTAATGTCAAAATATTGTGAGTCAAACTTCAACAAACAATTTTGTTTAGTTTAAGTTTGTATAAAGCTCATACTGGAGAAGTTTATGCACACTAACATGATAATAAGCAGAATTAGGAATCATATACCCAAAATGTATTCCCTCGCGATTTCTTTAAGTAATTAGCCTCCTTAAGGCTTTAAATTGAGGAATCCTATTTCAGTTGATTAGTGAAAATTTGCTAATCAAAAATATTAACTATTCTTAATTTCAAATTATAGCCATTACGGCAAAATTATTCCATTTCCAGCCTTCACATTTCTGTATTATTTTGTTCTTGTTTCACGCACATTTACTCTATTTTCTAGTGAAAAAGAGCACGTTCTCATCATATTTTTATATAGAGAGATATTTGAAAGTTCTCATAGATGCATTAATGTGCTTTGGATTGGGATGCCGCCATGCATGATATGAACAGGCTAATCAAGCAGGAGAACTTTCCTTCCCTTCCAGAGAGGCTTCTTTCAATTTGGACAGGTGACAAGAGAGAAATGATAGCCAAAATTGTTACAGAATCAATTCTCTGCCTCCTTTTTGGCCTCTCATAGTATGTTTATGATCTGTTACAAGCAAATATTTGTTCCAAATAAATGCCCTTAAACAAATATTTAAATTTTATTTGGTCTTTACTGATATTCATTGAGAAGTGAAGAAGCATATTCCTTTGATGACATGTTTTCCTATAGGATATATGATGTGGAAGTAACATAAATAAGAAAAAAAGTAAATACAAAAAGAGGATAGTAAAATAAAATAGACACTATGAAGAAATGAACTATGAATTCTGTGCCCTGGTGGAACTATGAAGGACAGCAGGAATTTTATAAATTGTAGGGATGACTAAAGGAAAGTGGTCTGAGGACGTTTGGGGCTAGTCTGGGAGGCTCTCTAGCCATTCAAGTAATAATTAATGGCGGAATAGGTGGAAGGCAAAGATAGAATAGGAAAAACATTTGTTGTACTAAAAGGTTGACTTTTGCCTATTGTACAACTACTACCTTCTGGAGACGATATTAAAGCAAATAAGTTCTAATTCTCAAATCTAATTGTTTTCATTAATTTAGACTTGAATTCTTCAAGTTAAATAAATGGGAAGATAAAATCACCAAAATCATTATCATAGAATCGGAATGTATAATTTTTCCTAAAGTGCTAAGAACGTTGAAAAATCCATTTGAGATCCATAAATATCTTTTCTAAAAGAGAAAGAAGGATATGATCGAGTTTCTTTGAGTGTGAAAATAAAATGAAGAACTTAACGTATCCTTAAAGCAATAATTTCATGACTGAGTTCTTCGAGTTAAAATTAACGAGTCAAGGTGCAAATTCTTACCATTTTCTATCATTTATTATTGTATGCTCAGAGCAAAGGCTTCAGGCAATCGATGCGTGACCGAACAGGCGCTATTTTTCTTCAAACTCTATGTACAGTCCATAGTTATGAAGCAGAAATTTTCATGGTTCAAAGAGTACATTATAATTTTATGAAGTTATGGCACATTTTGGGGTTCTCAGCTTTTATTGCTCAAGATTACTTAACCATATCATTCATATATTTTTTGCTATCTTCCAGCATAAAATTCTACCAATGGAATTTTAAGTCTTATTATACACACTTAAATTTAGATACAAGTATATTTAATCATGGGTTTTGCTCATTTGTAGGCTTACGTTTTTTCATTACACCGTTCTGGAATCACCTAAAAATTATCATTCGGATTAAGATCTACTAGGTCAATTGTTTGACAAGTTATGTGTGTAAAAAAAAATTTGCTACTTGTGTTTGACGCTACATGACTTAATATCTTGCTAGATAACCAAATAATTACTGAGAGAATGCCTAGGGATAGTTCGTGGTAGTTGCTCTTATGAAAGGTTTTGGATAGTACTTTTCCTTGCAAAAACTTTGAATGATGAGTGGATTAAACACGAGGTTTGATTCAAAAAAGCATGTGTAGCTCAAGATCCAATCAAGCAATCATAAAAAGAGATGGATCATATTACTATGAAAGCATTTTGGTATTTTTGTGGTTGACTTCATTTAAATATACCAATATTTTATTTTATTAATTTTCACAAAATCTATTTTATTAAACCCTGTTATTTTGACAAGAGCTTTTGGAAAAGTCGGAAATTGTAGAAAAAGTTACTTAAACTGAAGATAAAAGTTGGATTTAATGCTATGATGCGCAAAAATAGCGACAATTCTCCCCAGGGAAAAGTGATTGTTTTGCTTGAGTGCAGAAAATTCGGCAATTTAAATCGAAGATATGCGCGAAAAGATCTACAGTACTTTCAAAAGATGATTAGGCCTGTATTTCTATCACAACATTTCCTATAATCTGTTTCAAAGAAAATTGAAACTTTCTAAAATATATTGATTATAATATACAGGTTGAAATTACATATGCTCAAAGCTATTTATCTGGGATAAACAAAATAATAGGAAAATTGAAGTATCAAAAATTACCCGAACGGCAGCGGAAACCAATTTCTATGTGAATATAACGATTACATCTTCAGGAATAAACCTTTGTAAGACATATAACTAATTATTATTTCGTGTTTAGGCATTTCTTCCAAATGATGCTTGACATCTCCAGCCACAGGAGCGAACTAGATGTCGACACTAATGAGCAGTAAACTTGCTCTAGCTCTCCTGAGGAAATTCACAGAATTCTTACACTTTTATTCAGATTCATCGATTAAGCATCTCTACTTGTTTCTTCAAACATTTTCAATGGTTTGCACATCCGGTTCTGTGCAGGCTAGTTCATAAAAGTGATAGATATATCTTGCAGGAAGGTCATTATTCACTGAAGTGGCCCTGGCTTCATTGAAAATCCGTTCATGAAATTATGCTCAGTACGGAATGCAAGAAGACCATTCTTGTTAGTTAGTTAGTCAGTCGAAGCCAATGTTTCCTTGATCCAGGAGGTTACTGACCGTATAATGAACTATATAAGGGTCCGGATGAAACTCGCTGGTTGTCCCGAGGGCACCAGGAGCCGGTCCTCTTTTGGGGAGAAGTACCAGTAAATATTATGTTTTTGACACCAAACAGCGTTCAGGTGGAAACTTTGTCACCCCGGAGGAGAGTGGATATAGATACCCAGCGGCAAGATTCATTTGAACAAAGAGTGTGTGTGTGTTGTGCTGTTAAGACAGAAGAGGTAAGAAATCAGTGTTTTAATTGTCCATGTGTGTGATGAGAGGGGTAAGATCTTCCGACCCGAATACAGGGGTGAACACAGCACGTCCACCAGTCGGTAGCAAGATCTCTATGTGCGCTGACATTTGTGTATGCTTATGCCGGTATTCTGGATCGAACCCGTATCCACTCGGCTAGCATGAGCTAACCATTCTTGTTCTTCTGACTCATCAATGGATAACCTAGGGTCTGCAAGCGTGAAGATTGTCCTCATCTAGCAAAAGTAACACAGTATGTTTGGAGAGATTCTTGGCCAAAATTTCATTAATCTCTCGAAAACAGGCAGGAGTCGTCTTGAAACAGCTCTGCTTCTCAGTTTCTTTGATGGTTCGAACTTCTTGGAATACCATTGGATTTACCAAATTTCCACAAACCTCTTTTGTCATTGGTTGACAGAATATTATGTATCACACTTTTGAAGTGCTTGACAGTCTCTGCAATGGCTAAAATTGAAAGATTAACTTAACTCCATCATTTGACAAAGTTATTCGTGAAATATTTCTCAGACCTGTTAGTTGTTATAATATAAATACAGTTGTTATTTATCTTCTGCAAGTTACTAAAAGATAATCCTGAAATAGATTATAAAGATTGCTTTTAGAATTTGAAAAGATGATACCAGATGTTGTAGCTACTGCAAGGGACTATTTGGAAGATTAAAATAGCAAGTTAAAATAAATTTAAATTTGCAATTTGAAAAAATCAGTTTGATTTTTTATTACATTTCGCATAATAAGCGAAGGAGTGAAAATTAAGTACAATAATTACAGAGGACAAGTTGGGATACGAACTTGGAACTGGAATCGATTGATGCTTAGAGGAGATATGAGTAAATGTACAAGCACATATCTCTGAATAGAAATTATAAGATGCATCTATGACCCCAAAGATTTCCTTTCTCTATCTCGGTGCCAGTTTTTTGAGGAGATAAGACTAGAAAGCCATAAATGACCTTCGAAACTATTTCGGAAGGTGACATGGTTACATTTTCATAAATTTTGATAATTACTACATTACTGAGTTTGTAGGAAATATATGAGGAGGAACGCTTTGAGAAAATAAATAACACAATACTTTATTAATAGTGACATCGTGAGTATAAAGGTAAGGTCTCTGTCTATCAAGAAAAGTTAATTTCTGTTGTAATTTCCCTCTTATGTAAGGGATAAATGCTTTCTTTAAAAAGAGGAATTACCCAACAGATAAACTATTTAAGATAAGCGATTGAAAAAATTCTATAGACAAAAATTAATAAAAGAATAATTATATACTTCAAATTTAGACAATAACTTTCAGCATCAACTTACGGAAGAAAGAAATTAAAAATGAACATGAAAGTAAATGAAAAATCCTCCTAATCCAAACATTATATATGGACCAAGTAGCGGCGAAAAAGTCTAATGTTTTCCAAAAGGTGTCTGCTCCTAGACACTAGACAAGGAAGACACAGGTGTGGCTGTTCAACAACGCACAGCAATATTGGACCCTGACTTGTCGCCACTCAGCTTTCCCTAATGCCACCCCCCTATATTATTTCATATGGGGTGTTGTTGATATGGTTGTCAACAAGTTGTGCACAACATATTATGATTTCTGATGGGGACTTTTGTGTACATAATATTATCAATAGAAAAGCAGGGTATGCATCCAGTTGAAGTTCCGCTTAGAGGAGGTCGTAAAAGCAGATGTCGGTCATTTATAATGATTTCGCAAATATAACTATCTTTGGATTCGTATGTAAGTTCTCATGAGTATATATTGCTTAGTTTGGTACGCAACATGTTTTCTTTTCCTGCGTACAATTTGTATAGTTTTACAAGAAGTCCCCTGTATTTTTATACAGAGAGGCCAAAAAGTTTGAGACTACTATATTTCTTCATACAGGAAAATTAATAGAGCTAATCGAAAGTAGCATTATTTTATTATCTTTGTACGAAATTTAAGGCACAAACCAATTTTCTGAAAAAATACAGTGAATTAAAAAATGATTTCAATTATTTTTCCGGAGTGCTTGAGTTTTGGACATTGAACATTGGGCATATGAGGAATATAGTAGTAGAGGTATTTTATTAGGGAAAAAATAGTAGGGAAAATAATAGGAGAGTGAAATGAAAATAGAATGAAAGTACAGATCCCTGGTGAATGGGTATCTCTGCCTTTCTTTGCGTTTGTTTTGAATTATTTTTTCGTATTGAGTATATATAGTGGAAATGTATATACAAACGCATTCAAGCCTTCATAGCAGAGGGGTTTTTGCTCCCTATTCCTGGCGAATTATTTTTAATCTGGGTTTAAAATCCTGATTTGGCGTTGTTTATTTTGTCGTTGTTTTTTTGTTTTTTTTTTTATTTTTCTGTTTGTTTGTATTTTGCTGAAAAAAAAGAAAAAAGTCTTTTATCGAGCTGGTCGCTCAGTGGGGAATTATGATTTTACTAATTCTAAAGGGAACAAAAATAAAATGAAGATGAGTTATAAATGATTGCTTTGTTTGCGTTTGTTTCGTGAACGTTGGAGTTATGTCGTTGTTGATGAGCAGTCTGCTACTGTTAAATGATTTTGCTTGTCTAGCATCATTAAAGTTTATGTTCTTGAGCACAAACTAGGGAAGAAAGTGCCAGTGTACGGTATTCCAGATCTTTATTGCTATTTGTGAAGCTCCAGGTTTATGTGGGTCAACTCCAGTTCACCATGGAGTTCACTTTACCTTCTCCTCTCTCTCCTTCTGGTTCTCGTTATAATTAACACAGCTTTATTTTGATCCCTTTGCCATTTAAGGATATGGGTCTTGGGACTTGCGATTATAGGGACACATGGGTACATGCGTTTATATCGGATGCATGCATTGTATATTTTGAGTTGGATTTAGGCATGCTGGAGATAAAATTTATGTTGATATCTTGACTGATATTGCTCCATTTGTAAACAATAAGCGACTATTTCTTGAGTTGAAAATTATTTCCAAATTAATTTTTATATAAAATATTACAAAATAGATTATAATTACCTACATTTGTCATTATAATAGACTTTTAATTGAAGAGCAAAACGAACGAATTCACTATTTTTCTTATTATTTTGATACCTACCTACAAACCTGCCCCCCTACCTACCTGCCTACTCCTATCTAACTTCCTGCCGCCTACCAAACCACCTAACTATTTAACTAACAAACTATATATCTACCTGCCTACATACGTACATACCTACGAAAACGTACATACTTACCTCTATTACCCCGTCCCTACCTACCTATCTATCTATCTACCAGACTACCTACCAAGCGACCTACCTAGCGGTCTCCCTACCCAACTACCTACCTACCTACCTACCTACCTACCTACCTACGTATTAATCTATCTCTTGCTTGACATATTTAATTCTATCCTGCTCTAATTGTTGACAAAATATTCTTGGATACTTGCAGGAGTTCCTGAGACAAAACTGATTTTATAATAAATAAATCTCATGAAAATCTACATACTCATGTCTCTACAGCGATATTCGACTTACTATGTCTCTACAGCGAGAATTTACATACTTATGTCTCTACAGTGATAATCTACATTCTCATACCTCTACAGCGCCCTATATATATATTATAGAAAATTTATGAAGAGTTTCTGCATTAATAATGCTAATTGATATCTGTGTACTCATTTAATCTATCTATCTATAGGCCTTGGCCAAAAGTGTAAAACACCACGAATAGATTTATATATTTAACATATATATTCAAACTTTTAGAATTCATCATATTATTCATAAAGCTGTGTTTATAATAAACTGTGATTTGCTAATATATTGGAATATTTTGTTAATATATTTGAAAAACTGATTTCATTATTAAATGATCTCTGAAAAAAAACTCAGATCTTTCCTATTTATTTTCTTTCCTCCTGATTAGTTTTCTATGGAAAATTGTCTCGCCTATATTTCCCACACCGATAAAAACATCTTTACCCATCTACATTGTAAAGATTTTCTTTTTCTCTTCAACAGTTTACAAAATTCTGGTCTCCGGGAAATAAAAACAGTCTTTCGTTTTGGAGATTGGGCTCTTCATTTTTGTTGCCGACAAGTCAAGCGACGTCAATCAACCTGAGTGAAATAAATTGGCCCCAAGTGGAAATGATCAAATAGAAAAAGCAGAGGTGGTATATCATTTACGTGAATATTTCTTTTTTTGCATATATAATTTGACCTGGGCCTCTCCGGTAATAAATATATTTAAATAAATAAGCTATAGTGATAAAATTAGGATATATTTTAAATGTTTAGAACCTATAAAAATAACAAAAAAGGAAAGACTACATGGGAGAGCTCGAGCCTCATAAAGAGCCACAATTCTAGTGAACTTCGTGACGTGTTTCAAACATTGAGCCTTTCCTCATCAGGTGCTTTAATAACGTAAATCATTCCAGCGTCTAACTCATCCCTGATCCGATCCTTCTTTAGTAAATTTCCAAAAAATATTATCTCTTTTTTTTCTCTAATTTTCACCACTGCTGAGTATATTATCTCTTAATAATGTGTAAAGTCGCTTACCTTATTAGGTTTCGAGGGTTTAGGTGACATATGCTTAACTGATTGTACTTTTTTTGCATTAAGTAATGTAATATATCCTATGGCGTCAAATGAAGGTGGAGGAAATATAAAAATAAATGCAGACTTAAATTTTATTGACTTTTCTCATTGATTTCTGCCCCGTAAGAAATTAAACTGCAAGGACAGAAAACCAGCTACCATGTAAATGCTTTTCACTAACGGGAAGAGGAAAAATGGTTAAAATAACCTCCCAGTATAACAAAACAAACAATTTTGAGGTCTTTTTCCAAACGAAGTCACTGGATAAATAATGTTGATCTTTCAATCACGTCAATTCTCCATTCGCAAAAGGCGTTTCGCTTATTTTCCTTGGGTAAACTGAGGAATAGTTCTATATTGTCACCAAATAAAAATGCACACTGAAATTATGCTCTCAAATTTAATAATTTGTTATTTCTTTTACGCCCTTGATTTTAATGATTTGCAGGTGATACTTTTAACATCAGTTATAAGGAAGGATTTGAAATGCGCTTAATTTACAGATTATAAATTTTCATTTTATATAATTGTCTGGGAGCTGTTCATATCTCCCCGATGGATGCTTAGTTTCCATGTTTTACCTGTTTTTTTATCTTCACTTTTATGGTCTTCTTTTTCATCTCTTTTTATGCTCCTTAGTTTGTCAGTCAATGCCCCTATCTTTTCATTTCCACCTTTTTCACATTTTATTACATTTTCGAACTAAAGACCAAAACGGAGAACTGTGCTATAGTATATTTGAAAGGTAAATATATATTTAAATATGAAGAATACACTTAATTCTAGTAAAAAGAATACGTTTTGCGGTTCTGGGACAGGAATGGTAAGTAACTTTCGTTCAAGGGCAAGTACTATGGCGGAGAATGTCAAAAGTTACGTTCGAATTCTCGCAAAAAATTAGCATTGAATGTTAAAGATCTCTGACATTTATCAAGTTTTGCAAGTGTTTGTTTTTTTTCCTCGAATATTAAACAAAAACAAAAACGGCGTATCCGGCGTATCTAAAAGACTGATTTTACAAATAAATCTTCCTCATTCCTTTTGTTCATCTCCTACATTGCCTAAGTCTTTCTTTCCTTCTAAGAAGTCTCTTAGTTTCTTTTTATTCTGAGGAAGCTGGAGAGAAGCGAAAAGTCAGTAAAGATCAACGTGAGATCATGTTTAATTTTTCTTATCCTCCCTCACCAATTTTATTAATTGATTACTTTTGTAATTTTAACTTACAAATATATTATTTTATAAATTTTTCCATATTTAGCAATGGATTCATTTTTATCTATTTGTTTATTCATATTTATTTGCACCTATATTTTCTGTTGTCTGGTGTCATGTAATAGCCACCTCGGTATAGTATTGTATGACAGCCTAGAGAATGGCAATCCGCGTACCTCACTAACTCTGAGCTTTAGTGAGTTCTCGCCGTCTTTTCTTGTCTTTTTGTCCTTTGGCGAGCTTTTGTTCTATTATTTTTCTCAAATATTGATATTTTTTTGTCTTATTATTGTTACAGGGTTCAAGTGTTGTAATTTTTTTACTGGTATGTTGTTCACGATAAACCCGTTACTTTAATTGTGCGTTCATTATGCACTTGTTCATCTAATTATAAACTTTGTTCTGTCTTATGTTTTCTGTTTTGAAAAATGCCGAAGTGAAAACCAGGCCTCTGACACAAAAGAAAAGAAAGGAAAGTATTGAAGTTTTCCTTGAGATTTGTTAGTTACTAAAACTAACAATTACATGGAACAAATTCATTACTATTATTATCCTCATTATGCTAACCCTGATGCTGTTTGGGGGCCATAGTGCAGCGAGTTAACAAAGAAAAAAATTCCATTCGTTCTTCAGTGAATTATAGGATGGCTTCAATTAATGGCCATTCCATTGACCGAAAAGTTAAAGAAGTGCATTCGAGTGTGAAAGACATTAATGTCAAAGATGTTAGAGCAAAGATACAATAAACTTTAGGTGGCATGCCGGTCACCACTTTGATATATCTGCTTGTTGCTCTTTCTCTGAAATTTTGCTTGGCAGTTATTAAAAAGTAAACTGCACAGGAACACATCAACCGTGCCTTTTCCTCAGCTGAAGCATTCTCCGTGAAGAAAGAGTATATCTTTGAGATATATGTTCAAAAATAGGTACTAAAGTCCGATACTAGACGATTTAATTGAACATAGGAAGATTAGCAATATTTTTTACCTCAAGAAGATATTGCGTTTGCTAGATCTTTCATACAGCCTATAGAGTCGCCTTAAATTACAGGTAATGCATCACATTTGGAAGTAGTATGCATTTACTTATTTTTATAAAAATTATAAATAATTTTTTTTCAAATTCATTTCAACAATAAGCTGATAAAAAGAACCAAGCATGAGGCCTTTGGGAGAATCCAACCTTCTGAAGATTGCCAGATATGCTAATGAACTTATCAGATGTTCATCATTACTTGATGCTGCTATCTTAAATGCCTTACTGAATGACATCAAACACCTACTGAGACGTCAAATCCGAATTGATAAATGTAAATTAGAGAGGGCTATAATCAAAGTAAGATTAACAAGTGATGGTGTGAGGTATGAGGTAATGACACTTCTCGATTGTATTAGTGTGGATGAAAACGTAAATTAATATACTTTGAATTGTTAGGAAACAGACGCACCTGAAGAGGAAACTGTCTTCAGTAAGTATGTTAATAAAGAACATTACCTCACCTTTACTAATGAAGATAGAAATCTACAGGTACTTTTCCGAGAAAGAAAATACTTATTATTGTTGTTACTGGTGATGTTCTTGCTCAGTAGACATCAGGGTTCTGCAAGAATATGGCATCCTTTTTTGATAACTCGGTAACATAACTGGATTAAAAAATGGTTTAATGAACTTCTACTGAGAACTCTTTCAAAATCTGGATTGAGTTACAAATGACCGTAATAAATTTAAGGAAGCCGTTAGGCAAAGTTGTTCAAAAGATATTCATGATTAAATTCAACTACATTTTGAGGCTATAGAAACTATAATTATTGTAGGGTACCTTTTAGTACTAAACAATCCCAGTAAAGATAACAGGCTTGTATATGAATATTGCAAAGGCTTTGGATTATGGATAGTAGATGAGAGGTTGTTGTCCTGGAACATTGGTGGCCTTAACTAGATAAACGATTAATTCTTGCCATACGAATCCACTCTATGTACATAAATGACCACCACCCAACTTTAATCTGTCAGTTTAGTATATCGTTCAGATGTATACTCTCCCGTAGTTTAAAATAAAAACATCTTCTAAGCCGCATGATTCACCATATACATCGTTTTTTTCAGCATTAAATGGGTGTAGCTTATTTAGTTTGATGAAATCAAACGCATTGAAAAGGCAAACATTCAGAGTAATGTTTTCTAACTCCTAGCTTGGAAATTCCTCTATTCCATAGTAAAAGATGCTAATGACTTGATCTGTAGTCTCGAGCTTTACACGATACTCACTTTTAGACAAATGTAACGTTTTCTAGTGTCTGTAAAACTGTATGTTGATACCTCAAACAAGAGTATTTGAGTATGGTTTTTATTTGCAGGATGGCGAGCAACCATGAAATCGAAAATAAAATTACTCTGGAGAAATAAGATGCTGAACGCAGGCACGATCTCTGTCCATATTGGGCCTGGAGTTTTGGAACCAGAAATGTAGTCATTCGTGAAGAAGAACATCAAGCCAGATATTCCAGACCTGCTGTTTCATTCTCAAAGTGTTATTACTAGTGTAAACGGAAAGCTAATCTTCCCATACAGTGTATGAGGTTAACAATAGTCACAGATCTATCCTTACAAAGGTACTGAGTAGAAAGTTGTGCCCTGCGTTAATGTCAAAAGACTATTATTCTATGATAATTATTTCCATAGTTTTTTGCCTGCGAGATAAGATATATTTTTATCTTATAATTTTACATATAGCAAATTAGATTAGCAAGCTTTATTCTTGAAAGTTGATACATGTATACGTATGCAGGAAATAGTAATAAACTTTAATTGGAAATCCGCAAGGAGGTGTTTATCAAAATGCCATGATTATTTTTTTATTTTACACGTAACCAAATCTTACTACCAGATATATATATATATATATATATATATATATATATATATATATATATATATATATATATATATATATATATATATATATATATATCTGGTGTCATCGTTCTTAGTTATCGGGGACGTTTCGACCAACATACGGTTATCTACTTAGTACTGCAAAATAAAAATAAATACATGAACAAAATATTAAGCAATGTTGAGCACAGTTCTAAAGGGACAACTTTGATAACTAGTTTTAGCTTTGAATAGGAGATTAGAGTTAGATAATTTTGGGAATTGAATCTAAATTTACAGTAAAAAACGAAATATTTTCAAAAAATATTTGAATTAGTTGCTGACTGCAAAATCACAAAAATTTCCAACCCAGGAAGGTTTTAATTTATGAATCCAATATAAATTTAAAACTGTTTAAAATTAATATTCAAACAATAATTAAAGCACAATTTCCCCAAAACGCATACCTAGCTATATTACGGTTTGCACAATAATCCAGCCTCAAATGCTGAGCAAATAGAATAGAAGGACACCAAAAACACTCAAACCATTGATTGAATAAAGGTAAAAACTTTAAAAGCCATGAGGGCACTGACTTTGAAATTCAAACTCTTCATACAAACTTTTTCAATTGATTTTAATGATGAATTAAAGCTAAATTATACAGAAATTGACTGTAAAAAATTACAAACCTCTCCATAGTGTTGCTTAAACAATGTTGCAGGTTCACCCGATAAACGCCAAACTACGCTCCGTAGCCAATATCATAAAAGATTTAGCTAAGTGGAAGGAGAACCGACGCCACATCATTATTTAATTCTGGGGAGAGGTATAAACCGTAGTATGGCTAGTTTTATGTGTGGGAAAATCTGCTCTAATTCTTCGTTAAATATTAATTTTAAAACAGTTTTATATAAATATTCTATTCATAAATTCCTGATTTGTTACTAATTAAAGTATTTTTAAATATCTTATGGGTTCTGGATAGCCAAATTAAAAATGTGATCTTTTTGACGTTTCCTAGGCTGGTTGATCGGGTGATCGTTGCTTCCTTTGAAGGTGAAGGAAATTTTTAGCTGGATTCACTGAGACTTTATTCTGGTATGAACGTTTACTGTTTTTCAAGTATGTATAAAAAATTAACTACCTATAACTCTCTTTTTTCACAAAATAGTGCTCTGTATATAGTTATTAAACGTAAACATAAGCTATGCAAAATTTAGCCAATCAAGATTAAGCAGATTTTAATAATTATCATCATTAGTGAAAAGGCGTGGAAGAAGAGATAGAGAACTCTAAACATCCAATATGAGGATGATACTATCCAAGTTGTGGTTCGGAGAATAAATTCTGTGAGGATGATTGGCAGAGCCACGACAGCCGAAGTTGAAAGAATCTTCAGGATCGAGAAACGCTGGAAAATACAGACCAACGTATCAAAATTCTCAACAACCGCAATGGGGAGACGTCGTTCCATCCTTCTCAATCTAGAAAAATTCGAAATTGACTACTCCCTGCATGTGTCAGTCCTTGGCTACAAACTTGCCAGTACTGGCATGAACAGAAACGTCAGCTCTAGGATTGGATACGCCAAAATTGAACTCTACAAATCCAACTGATTCAGAAACCTCAGCACAACTAATAGAAAGAAGTTGTACACCAGTCTAGTCAGATTCGAACTGGTGTACCTTGCTATTCCGCTCAATGTGGCGTCAAGGAAAAATATGTCAAGACTCCAGAGACTGCCAAATCGAGGCTTCCGGTTTATTACCAACGCTAAGTGGTATGAGCATCGGACCTCGAAGAGCCTCCTGTCAGAAACAGGTTTTGAGCCACTAAAACATATCCCTCTATAAAAAAAGGGCGAGATATCTGGGCAGAGACTAGAAGCTATTCTCCTATAGAGACTTAGCGGTTCTAGATCCAGAGGCTGAGGAACGTGGATACCAAAGATACCTCAACAGCACCAGAACAACGCAACCTGTACCAAACTACAACACAAAGGAAAGAAAAAATTAAAAAGAATAATAAAAAGAATCCCAAAATGTGACAAATTATTTTGTCAATAACAAGTACAAAATAATAGAAAAGATCCCGTAGTGGGTCAACATTTATAAATATGAAAAAAAATAATAACAAATGGAGATGGCCCGTTCGCCAGTCACATTCACACATACAAATCTGATTACCACTTCTTCCTTCACTCACTATTACCCTCCACCCTCTCTTCCAAACTCCTCCACTCTTATTCTATCTTTCTCTTTCAAATTTCAAGTAGAGAATGATTATTAGTCCCCTTCTTTTTCCACTCCGATCATCCTAAGATGACTATAGGGGGGACGAAGGGAGCCCGGCTACCCGGGCCTTCACTCCCCCTTCCAGAGTCCTGTCAGGACTGCCAGAGCAGTGAGAGGGAGACGATGAGAAATAGGGGGAGAGGAAGGGTAAGAGGTAGAGATAGCCAATTATGAAAGATCGTACTAGATTTGAAAGATAAGCTAGGTCGTCGGTAGATCTACAGCTCTACGTGGACTCTGAAACACGGTGTGTTAAATATCCTTTTCTTCTTACTCTTTGTATTATGCCCCTCTCCGACGTATTCTGTTTTTATCCCTTAATGTGTTAAAGATAAAAGAATAACGTAGGGAGAAACATAAGGAAGTAGTAGGATTAAAATTGAATGCTAAGTTGCAACGAGGTCATGTTAATCTCTGGCATTTTATTTATGTAATAGTATTGAAATTGATACTGTAGGTAGTAATTTCCTGAGTATCAAATATATCCTTCAATGTTGTTATATGATATGTATTTTGATTCTTTGAAAGGTTTTGAGGCGTTAAAATCGTTGTTGTTAATGTTGTTTTATCATTGGTAAAGGTTTTCTCCTTTCTATTTTATTTGATTTTATTTAATTAGTTTTCTACGTCTGATGTAAAACTATATTTTTTACTTACTCTCAATTTGCTTTCCAAATTATCTCGTAAATAATTCTTCCTCTTCTTGATCGATCGTTAATGTGTAAGTAGGGAAGAGTATATGCGCTCCTCCCTTTCCCTCTGGTTGATCAAGTCCATAATTTCATCTCTAATTTCTCGTTGCGTGTTTTGAATCAGTTTCTTGGCTATTTTCTTTATAATCATATTGAGTTGTTCCTTCTTCGGTTCCAGAAGTAGATCTTGTCTTTTTTGTCCCTTCTCCTTGTTTTGTGAATACTGAAACTGCTTAGTTTTGTATACGCATTAGTTCAGTAATATTACCCTTTGAATTGGTGTACATGGTGATAACTGGATACACCATTGCTAAATGAATTTTTGCTTGGTATATTTTATTTTTATTTTTCTGAATCTGAGAGTGTAAAGTAGCCCCAGTCCCTTTCTTCGGAACTTTATTTCACGTGTTCCGAGTATCCTGTCTTTCAAATTGTTTTTCTTAAGACTTTCATTTTATTTGTGTATTAATATCTTTCTTTGGTTAAGAATGTCACTGAGTCTCCTCCTGTAAATTGGCGCGATCTTAAACTTTTTCCTATTAGTACGAATCTTCTATTGTTTCTCCTAAACAATGATTCTTGTTATTTCTTCTGCCGTTAGTCTTGCCTGCATCTCCGGGTTCCTGTATGAGCAGACGTCGATTTGTGTGACGTCATCCTACAACTGTATATTGAGAACTCCATGCGTAAATGGTGGAGGAATGCCAAAAGTATACACAGAGTATAATGTCAGAGTCAGACACCCTCCTTGCGGAAGGCTAGCCTACACCTTAAATTTATCTCCGTAGTGGTTATTCATTTCGATATAGGCGCCTCACTAAGAAATATATTAAGTTGAGGAATAGGTTCTTGCGTTTTTTTTAATGTTGTGTTGATTTAAGTTTTATTGGCGTGATTTGTGCACATATTAAGAAAAAATAATAAATAATGAGTGCAAAATTTGCAAAGGTTAGTCTACGTCTCTTAACAGCGTGATTTGTGCCCATATTAAGGAAAAATAATAAATAATGAGTGCAAAATTTGCAAAGGTTAGGTTAAGACTCTTAACAGCGTAGACTATTAGGCTTTTGCTTAGGCTACGTCTTGAAGTTGAGTAATAAGTCATTGCGATTTATTTAAAAGTTGTGTTAATTTAATTTTTTTTCTGTACCCTCAAAATGGAATGTCAAGTTAAAAGAAAGGCGCATTTTCGACACTTGTTTTTATTCATATTCAATCGAGAGGGGAACAACGTGAACGCAGCAAAAGCTCTTCGCGATATTTGTGATGTGTACGGAGAAATTGAATTATCAGAAAGGACAGCTCAATGTGGTTTTCACGTTTAAAAAACAGTCATTTCAATCTTAATGACGAAGAACGTTCTGGTCACCCCATTAAGTTAGATAAAGATCGATTAAACGATCTTCTTCATGAAAATCTTCGTCAGTCGACTAGAGAATTAGCTGTACAATTGGTATGTAATCAAGAAGAATGTAGTGAATCACCTTCATTGGATGGCGAAAGTTCAAAAACTCGGTGCATCGGTTCCGCATGCTTTGAGCGAAATCAACAAACTTCAATGCTTTACAATTGCCACAGGTTTTCCGGCTCGTCACAAGGCTACTCGTGGATATAAGGACAGATTTCTTTACCGCATCATCACTGGCGGGAAAAGGGGTGTGTTTACGTCAACATGAAGCATCGAAAACAATGGCTTAGCCCCAATAAAAAAACACCTCCACGATTAATGCAAGGATTTCATCCACGAAAGACGATGCTGTGTGTGTGGTGGGATTGTGAAAGCATCATTTTTTATGAACTCCTTGCGAACAACGAGATTGTCAATTCAGAACTCTACGTTCAACAAATGTAGCGACTCGCCGAAGCTATTCGGGAAAAGCGACCTCATCGACGTTATGGAGTCCTTCTGCAACACGACGATGCTTGTCCGCACATTGCTAATATAACAAAAGACGCCATCCAAACGTTTAATTAGGAAATCATGCCGCATCCTCCATATTCGCGAGACTTGGCTTGATCGGAATTTCATCTGTTCCAATCGCTCTTCTACAATTCGCGCGGCGTTTTATTCAATACTGATGTGGAATTAAGAACCTAGTTAGACGAATTCTTCGAGTCAAAATCAAGAGATTTTTATTGCAGAGGCATCGAAAAACTATTTGAACGTTGGGAAGAAGTCGTAAATAATAACGGAATTTCCTTTAGAGGCACCGATTCAATTTGACGCTTATGTATACAATTAGGAGAATTATAAGTAAATTATTTTTGCATTATCAATGCCAATTAAAGGCTTTTCATTTGACATGTCGAGGAACAAATTAGAGGAAAGAGATATGCGTCGCATATCGCAATTATGTTCCTTCATTCTATTGGAGAATCTGCTGTATTCGCTAATATCTACTTGAATGCAAGATTTGCAAAGGATATAATAAATCCCTGTTTTTTTTCTCTGCTATCCCTTTTAATGTTAAAATCATTAAGGTTTTACGCTTATCTGATTGTTTCATTGACCTATCTCGTCTTTTATAAACATTTATCATTTCTGTTCCTTTCAGATACGAGTGGACTAAAAGAATTTACTGGTTCACAATATTCGTATTAATATTGGTGGAACATATATAGCCGAATGTTCTGTTTGTCCAGGTAAATATTTTGGACAGGCAGGAAAGCAATTATCTGTGCGTATTAATCAGCATAGACAATGTTATGAGAGCTGTAAAAAACGTGCGTCACTTAATTAATTGGAATTCAGCCAAATTTATTTTTCGCACAAATGACGCAATTAAAAGAAACATTGTTGAATCTCTATGAATAAGTCCATTCGATAACTTTAATTTTCGCCCTGGTATTTTAAAAACTGATGCTGTTATCAAAAAACTAGTTTGACCTATCTTGTTAGTTTTGTTTGCAAAATATTTATTGTTATGGGCACCCGACTTGTCAATTTATTTATTTCTCTTTCTCTCTCCATCTGACCCCGCTTCCCAAAAGTATTTGCTTACTTCTCGTGTCTCTGCTAGTAACCCTCTTTAGAGTATCTCCTTATCCATTGATCGTTTTAACTTATTTGGCTCTGTTCTTGAACCTTTATGCCTCCTGGTTTGAACTTACTACTGTTATAGCAAAATCTTAATGTGAATTGACCCGTCCCTCTTCTACATCCCCATTGGTGATATCTTGTCGTACGGGTGGTCTTTTATTTTTTATTGTCTTAGATATACTTATATATATTGTATTATTTTCACTTGTAGTTACTCGTATCTTTGAAAATGAACTGAATAAAGTTAGGAATTACTCGGAAGCACTTTTCCCTTTTTCCTGCCGCACATTTTATTCATTGCGAAACTCACATGATGAATTATGAGTGACTAATTTCATATATATATATCTAGAAATCTTTCATGAATGAACAATCTTTCATTATATATTCGCCGAGTGTTTACTTCAACTCTTCTTTGTCCTTTGAATTCCATATTAATTTCTCTCTCTTTCATAGTCCCGATCAGTTTGCGAAGCGTACCTTAGAAGCTAGTTTATTCGGAAGACTTTTGTCTTCCTCGTGGCCGAGTAGTCTAAGGGACGGTTTAATAGAGATTAAAGTGGTTCCTCGCTACCTCAGTGGCACGATTCGAATCCCACCCATGCACGAAATTTTGCGAATTAGTAAATGACATTTCCGAAGAAAATTTATTCTATTTGCTGGATTCATATACATATATATAAATTTATAAGTATTTATATAGGTATATATATATATATATATATATATATATATATATATGGTTGAACCACGTAGGTAAAAAGAAAGAGTGATTTGAGCGAATATTTCGTTCCTTAATAACAATTTCAAACGAAAGTACTAGCTCCAATCAATATTTCTTTTTTCCTAAATGGTAAAACCAAATATTTATACTTTTTCACTTGTTAACTCTCGTTATCTTCACCCATATTATATATATATATATATATATATATATATATATATATATATATACAAGGTGTCCCAGAAAAAAGTTAACTGTACTTTGAATTAGTATACCTTAAAACCTATTTAAGATTTTGGAGTTCTGCAATACAAATTTTACAATTATTTATCTGACGATTCTGTAAATTTCATTAAATTCTCCTTTACGATATTGATACACTAATGGGTTTAGTGGAGGCAATCAAAATTATTCTTGCGCAAGGAAGTAAAATAATGAAACTTTGAAGTTTAGAATCAACAAATATATTTAAATCCATTTTTCACAAAAACATCTTTATATGGGTAATACAAATTCATTTTTTAATTTCCTAAGCACCGTTTCCTTCCAAATGTCCTCCATTTCTTTTCAAGCACAGTTGCGCCTATGATCGCATTGATTGAACAACTTTTTGATTAACTTGTGATTTTCCTTAAGTCTATTGACGTGTGATAATATTGCTTAACTGGTTAATTCTTTGTGGTGAAGTAGAATACACTTTATTGTTTAGATATCCCCATGAGAGATAATCGCATGATGTTAAGTCAGGGGATCTTGGGGGCTATTCAATTGCATCATTTAGCGCGACAATGCGGTTGTCAAACGTTTCTCTTACAGCAAGCTGTCTATGAGCTGGTGTGCCGTCCTGAATCCACCAAAGTGTATTGAATTGATTGCCGTAAATGTGGCGGAGTTGCAGAAAGATCCTTTCGTTGATCATGCTCAGGTAGGTAGCACCATTCAAGTTATTCTCGTAAAACAATAGGCCGAAAAGATAGCCATTCTCGCATATTTTGATCCACAGAGACACTTTCTGCTGACTAATACTAGTGTCAAAGTTTAATGCTGGTTCAGCGTCTCATAATGCCGAATGTGATGGCTATTTACCTTTTATTCATCAAAAAGGCTGCCTCTTTACCAATCACATTCTTTTCCAAGAACCGAGCAGGATTATGGAGAAGCCATTCGACAAAATGTCTACGACAAGAAACATCACTTTCAAGAAGCTGATGTCTTGCATGCATCTTATGCGGAGGCCGTTTTAAGTCATGTTTAATAATACGGTTAAATGATGACTTTGACAATTGTAACTCATTCTTTCTGACTGATACATGTGGATTTTAAAGAAGTCCCATCTGAACATTTTCGATATTTTCTGCTCTTCTTATGGTTTTCATACGACCTGATCGACCTTTATTTAGATTTAGGCATGTTCCTTCATGTTGGTATTTGCGAGCATTTTTACAAATTGTAGGCTTGCTTAGTGGTTGCCTACTTGGAAAACGTTGTTCAAATGAATGTTGTACTTGTTTATGACTGCCAGTCTTAAAAAGTTTGTGACTAAAAATACGCATTGATCTTTTGTTAACTGCATGATTAAAAAGGTTCTATGGAAGTAAACCTTTACACAGAAACGCATTGATTTGCTTAGTAAGCAATAATAAAGAAACCATACCACAGCCTGGCGAAAAAAACACTGTAAAATAGCCTAGGCTTTGCTTGAAGGCGCTTAGTGACATAGGCTGCCTAGGCTCCCTGCGATTTTCTTGAAAGTGCACGGTGGCCTAACCTTCCTAGGCTTCGTTTCATTATTTTACTTCCTTGCGCAAACATATTTTTGATAGCCACCACTAAACCCATTGGTGTATCAACATCAGAATGGGAATTTAATTAAATTTCCACAATCGACAGATAAAAACAGTTGGTAAATAATTTTTTTTTTACATAACCCAAAGATCTCAAATAGTTTTGGAGTTATACTAATTCAAAATACGGTTAACTTTTTTCTGGGACCCTCGATATATATATATATATATATATATATATATATATATATATATATACTAAATACAAAAAGGGACGCTGGAGAGAATTTGAAAAGAGGTTTCCAAGTATTTTCGAACTATATTTTCAGGTTTTAATTATCACGCAGCCATCTATAGTCTACACACAAAGATAGTGAACGCCCTTTGACAAATATGAATAAATTTTAGAAAAACAAATAAATTTATAAAAATAAAAGTGATGGCAGCTTGAGAATCGGTTTGTGCAAACTAAAAAGGAGAATGATATACATAACCACTCACAACGCTAATCCCCATATCGAGGGGAAGATTTACTGACTAGCAAGATTTATGGAGGGCGAGAAAAGAAGGAATGATATCAAAGATGTTAAAACAGAAAATTTATTTTGTTTCAACTTGTTATTGCGCTTTTTTTTCCTTTTTCCATGTATCTAAACAAAATGCTATTTCATAGCCATAGAAAAATAAGTTAATTCTGGTTAATCTATAATTTACAAAACACGGGAAGTTTGTCAACCAGAAAAACGTTTATCTCTTCTAGTAAATCAGCAAAAATTTAATAAAGGAAGAGGAGAAAAGAGTGAGATGGAAAAAATAAATGTGAATAAGGTAATGGTAAAGAAGAAGTGGTAGAGGAATGAAGTGCAGAAGAGGGGATAATAAACTGATGAAGGGTGAGGGGTGAGGTGATAAGATAAAGAGTGAAGAGCGAAGATGAAAGGAAATGAGAAAGAGTCAGAGAGAAGTTTCATATAAATAAATTAATCGCTAATTTGAGAGCCGTTTAAATTGTTAATTTAGAGACTGAGGATGACTTGGATGTTACCTGTTTGTGACATAAAATTAACATATTTTAGAGCTATATATTCATGCTGGCTTAATTCTGTTTTTTAATGTTGTTGAAAATGCATCATCCCTAAATATAGCCAAAGCTAGTTTTTAATTACCTGGAATATTTTTCTTAAAATAGATTACTTCTCTGCACAATGAAATAATAATAATATTTATGAATATGATTATATATATTTGACGGCTACCGCGCGTGTTGGAAATCAAATACCAGAATAATTACCTTGCTTTAATTCTGCTCTAACTACTACCACTATATACATGCATCAAACTAAAATAGATGTACAGCTGTCTGTCTATTTAAAATACATTAATCTTTTCTCACTATTGAATAACACCGGTAATCAGACATTTAGTTAAGTTATAATCAAAAAATAAATATTAAAAATATTATATATCCTAAAAAGACTACGAACTAATAATAAAATCAACAAATACAAACATCCTTCTCAAGCATTCTAACAAACAAAAATTCTTGATTATTAAATAAAACCTCAATCCCAATTAACCAGAACTAAACCATCAAATAAAATAAAAAAACCTACAGAAGCTGCTTAACTTCGTTGCATATCAAACAGATCACAATCATAGAAAAAAAACTGAACTGACCTACATGACATCAAAGAGTCCACATTGATCAAATAAAACCAGTAAACAAACAACCATTATAACCTAATAAACAGCTTATTTCGTCCTAACTCTGATGTTTACGTAGACAGAGGCGCAACTACATACATAAAAGCAACTTCGGGTGTCTTACTATCAGAGTTATTACTATTTGCAATATATTTAGTGTTATCACATTTAAACTTACCCATTGTGGTTATATTTACTTATTTTCTCACTTTTTTCTTTCTTCTATCTGTCCTTTCATTCCTTATCTCCTGACTAGCAAGGAATTCAATGGTACGCATTTCATTCAAACTCACCAGAAATTGGCCGTAAATTTATTGCTTTTTTACCAAGCTTAAATTTTTCCATTTTTTCTTTCGTAAACCTCTATTTCTGGCCAAGATTACACCACCTCTCCCAAATTCGTTTTCAACACGCTTTTAAGGAAAGCGAGATCTTAATAAAATTTGCCCAGCGTCTCGCATTGCTTCTCGAAGAGGAAATATTAGAAAACGTGGCTAAAATACATTGCAGTGAGATTCAGATGTAAATTAGTGAGAAAAAGGGTCTGCTGACCAAAAGTTGCGTGCTCTCACTTATTCATATTTATGAATTTTAGATCTTCAATTATATCATTATATATTTATCATTATATGCTTATATGTAGTAACATATTCTAAAAAAGTGTAATCAACTTTATAACTATGCAGTTTTAGGGATGTAGGAAATAGAAAATATATTCAGACAGGGATGGCAAATGATGAAAAACAAATTCAGAACCGCTCAAGAATATGAAGGACTTTGACAGGCGGAACGCTATCTATGGCTTGCTCATTGAGCTAAGCCTATTTAGGTAGAGTGATAAGGAGAGTGAGAAGCTACGCGGGAAGGCAATTTAAAGGCATGATATACAGGGGGGCTCTACCATAAGAGGGGCAAGGTCAATATTACCTTACAGACGTCTTCAACTAAGAGACCCTCATGGATTGTCCTTTGTTATTTTTTTGTTTAGTTATGTCTTGTTAACTATAATAAGCCTAGCACTATGGCAATTTTAATTTACGGTGAACTATGCCATTGAAGGTAGGCGGCAAAAGAGCGCGAAGCCAAAAAAAACAAAACCACTCAGCAGAGAGTGCAAGTAAAATCTTTTGTTGATAAACTCAAAATCATTATTTTCAAAGAAAGACTCCTAGGTTAACTAAGTAAAATAGTACAAAAATATTTTATATTAGTGAATCCGTTTGGTGTTTTAAAGGACCCTGACCCAGCAAACAACAATTTTCTCTGGGAAAGTGTCATGTATTTCTCTCCACAAATGACGCCGGGGCAGAGAAATTCAAAAGGTCGCTATAACTTACTTGTATACTCTTGCTGAGAGTTTTATGAGCTCTAATTCACTTCATCCCATTCTGCTGCAGAGGATATTCAACTAAACTCAGCTTAATATTACATTATATTTACTAAATGGGGATGAAAATTATTTTAAATGATTTTCGTCTCCATTTGTTATACGAATTTATTTATTTGATTCAAAATGGGATGAAGTTCATTGCTCTTTATAAAACAGTTTTTAAATATGTATTTAAAAACAGTTGTGTATTTAAAACTGAATTTATAAATAGATTGTTATGTACTAAAAATGGAATTCCATATCGGAAATTATCCTTTATCTACAATTTTATTTTTTTCATCATTTGAAGTGTATTTACAAATTATTTAGATACAATTGAAATATTTAGTATTTGGTATTTAAATGCAACCGTAAAGTATATTTATTATTTAAATACATTTTTCCCAGGTACTTACTGTTATGTGTTAAAATATATTCAATACTGTATTTAAATGCCTGAAAACCAATGTAATTATAAATACAGTTCTAAATACGCAACTGTATTTAAATAAATAGTTAAATACCAAGGTATTTACATACTGCCCAGCTCTCATTATTTTAAGCTTCTATCTAAGATTGTAAAGTTCAACCAGGCTAAAAATCAACTAATAAAATTAAGGTCCCCGAAACAACTCTTGCACTTCTAAGCTTCACAGCGTAAGGGATATAAACTTTTTAAACATTTCACCTTCCTTCATCTTGCCTCTTTTCTCTGCAAATGTTTCCTCCAACCATTTCTTTTAGACTGCCATTGTTTGATTTAACCTCATAATTTCAAGGGAATAACAATTCTATTATTGGAACTATATATTTCTTATTAATGTGAAAATTTCTCAATTATTCAACTCAAACACGTTCTCTTTTGTACTAGGGAAAATTATCTTTATAAAAGTCTAAAATTAGTCATCTTCACAGGAGCAGTATTACATTGGCCAGTATCTGTCGGAAGGGCAATGCAGAGCATTTTGGGACACAGTCTCTGTAACACTTCGTGAATTAACTATGTATTCTAAAGTAGTTAAGTCAACTTCGCAAGAGACTTTGAGGAGCGAATCATCACTAAATCGCTTAGAAGCCATCCAAATTTACTAAATTTTATTGCACGCAATTTTTACACTTAGGAATTTATGTCTTGGCTACCTACCAAAATTCCATAATTCGGGTAGAAATAGGCAGATATCTAGAGTAGTTTACTGTCATCTACTCGCTTTCGCTTTTCCTTTTTTTATATCATTATAGGAGATTGGATCAAATCGATTTATATCTTTACAAATCTTGTGTCTTTCAATATAATTCTCTATTTAGGGCTGTTTTGTTTCATTGATCTAAATATATCCGAGAGTAACTTTTAATTCCACTACGCATCCAAATATCTCAATGCCACGCAGTTCTTCGAATAGGCTAAATTTGCATTGATGCTTCTTTCAAAAATCACCAACGCAAAAGAAAATAATAATAATAATGATAAAAAAACAAGAATAGGAAACCTCAATATTGCAGAGATCGCTATATTTGACCCTTGGAAAATTGGGATTAGCTATTTTAAAATAATACCTTGGATTAACTATTCTTAATATCTTAATATGGTATTTTCTTAAAGACGTTTTCATCACTTCCCACGGTAGGTATAGGATAGGTCAGCCAATGTTGGAGAAACCTAAGCTATTCTAACATAACCTATGCAAAACGCCATCGAGTTCGAGGACCTTAAATTCATGTTTGAGCCTATAAATTAATGTTGGATAAAATTTTTATAGTGATAAATAGCGCCTCCCAAATATCTTGCCAATAACGCTGGTAAAAAAGAGAAGTTTTTGTCTTGCTGATTCATGTCGTTAACTAATTGCAAAGCACAGATTTTATTTCTGATATTCATTTTCTGTTGTCGGACCATGTTTCTGAAATATCAGACTGAAAAAATTTCCAATATGTCATAAATCTATTTATCTTTGTTTCATATATTAAGGTAGACTCAGAAAACATTGTGATTACTTGTGATATGGAAATTCAGTGCAAATTTGTTTATCAGTGAGTAAAGTTTTAAAAATACCCCTAAACTTTCCTTTACTGCTTTTACAGCTAATTCACTTCAAGTTGCTGCATCCAGCAATAGTCGCTCATCATGTGTGTATTGAATCGGTATTGAGAGATACCCTCCGATTTAAAAATATCTTAGTGAAACCTTTTTCATTTATCATCATCAATGTCTCCCAAGTCATCTGCGAAGAAATGAGGTTTCAGGATAGCCTTGACCCCACAGCTCGATAGCTGCGTTACAGAGCTGCGAATACTTAATAGTATTTTTCAGCAAGATGATTTTTAAGGTAGCATATGCCTGTTTTTAAAGCGTGTTTAATGTCTTCGGGTAGTCAATATTATTAACCAGAATGGCTTCATCTATTACGCTCCTGAACATCCTAGACATGTACTGAAACCCAGTACCCTTTTGTGCCATCTTAAGCCGAGCTTAAGATACATTGGAGGCACACGTTCTTGATGCATCTTTGTTTTTTCCCACCATTATTTGTTAGTATTGCTTGGCATCATCTATATGTACAATTCAACGAGTACAGAAAGCACAAGTAGTCTGTATAACTGCACTGACTGTCCAGAACTATAGTAAATACTTTCAGGTCACCGCTCTTTTTCCACTGGTGCTCGTCATACTCGATAGCATAATTTTAATAATTTCCTAGGTCTGTCATCTTTGTCAGAAAACACAGACGAAGACACGCACCGCCTCACCCTTCAAAAGAGAGAGAGAAAGAGTAACAAAAGACACCTGGATGACAATATTTGACTGCGATAATGGAGGTGCGAAGTTATGAGACGCAGTGAGACACCACAATTACCTAAAGCGGCAATCACAGAAAACAGCGGTAAGTGTGATAGCCCAAAAGGTCCCATTTGAATTCGGACAAAGTTCGCCTCGCAGGTTTAAGAGTCTTCGCGCGCTCAGGCTAAAATGCCGCGTCTATTCTTGTCTGGCGAAAAGGTCTGAATATAAAACCCTCCTTTTACAAACGGATGGGTGAAAACCCCATACGATCCCTATAAATACTCCAGTGTGTAAGTGTGGGGTATTTGTTTGCAGGGAGTTCCTGTATTAGTGTGGCTGTTAGCTCAGAGGGGACGGAGGCACGTTTTGGTGTTGTTTTAATGTAGTGTTTTGTTTCCTCGACGGGGATCACAGTGGTCAGTGTGGGTGTGTTGTCGAGCAGCTCCGTTCGTATCAGGAGGGCGGCACGTAAAATTGTTGCTAGGCACTGACTCACCCAAACCCATCACCCTACAAGTAAACGAACAAAGACTCACAGACACTAACGTCATCCTAGACGGATTTAGATCCCACAGGGACACAGTACATACACACAACCCAACTAAACTACACACGGGGGAGCACTTCCAAAAAGTCCAGGAGTCGGGGCGGGCTCACGCTCATGATCTAAGGCGCGCCCATCTGATACGAACGGAGCTTCTCGACAACACATCGACACTGACCACTCCCATCACCGTCGAAGAAACAAAACACTACATTAAAACAACATAAAACGTGCCCTGTCCCCTCTGGGCCATCAGACTCATTAATAGACAATCTCCCTCCAGACATATACCCCACACTTACAAACCTATTCAACGCCTCACTAGCCTCAGGCCACTCCCCTAAAATATTCATAGTCTTCCACAACATACTTCTACACCAAACGAACAAAGACCACAAACTCCCAAACAATTACAGGCCTATTGTTATATTAGAGTATCGAGGAAAAATACTCGAACGCATGATCAACTGCCGCCTACGGAAATATCTTGCAGAGAGGGACTGGTTCTCCCCTACCAATATGGGTGCAGGAGGGGCCGGTCCACTTAGGCGGGCGTGACCATCGTTCATGAGAGAATAGAAAAAAAAACGCTAGGTACATCAAAAGACAATCTCCATCAGCAAGGACGTGGAGAAGTCCTTTGATAAAGTATGGCACGAGGGACTCCGTTGGAAATTCGCCAACAATACAGAGTTGCCTCTCTGCAGCAGAAGGATCCTCTTGCACTACCTCACTGAACGGAGATGCCCCATAAAATACAACAATGCCCTCTCACAACCCTTCGCATTACGCTAAGGCGTTCCCAAAGGAAGCATACTGGCACCACACTATACATCATGTACAAAAACGACACCTCACGCGCCCCCGAAAGCTGCTATCACACATACACAGTGTCCTACGTCTATGAGGAGACCATTCTCGTCAGCGGCCATTGACCAGAAGAAATAGCGCTTTACGCACAAACAATACTAGACGCTAAGAAAGATTATGAGGATAAATGGCTGATTGCCACGGATCCCTAGAAGACACAGATGACACACTACGGCGCAAGAGATCACTTTATGCATAACCTACAAATCTTCTCACACACACCAGACATCAACCATCTAAAGCCAACAAGGTTCAAATACACATGACACACAAAAATCCTTGGGGTATCTTTTAACCAGAAGCTCAGATTCAATATACAACAAAACATAACACAAGCAAGACCCTCACATACAAACTGATCGCTGCGCAGGTTCTACCTTGCCGGCAGAAAACTACAGTTGAACCTATACAAAACACTCGTACGACATATTCTCACGTTCCCCAAACTGTTAGTCGTAGCCGCGAATGACACGTGGCAGCAGAAGGCTTAGCGCATTCAGAACTCCTCTTTGAAGCACGCATGCCGCTCTTCCCTGTACACGAGAATGGCCAAACTACACGACAACAACAAATTAGCACCCCTCAACACATATGCTCACACCAGACTCACAAAACAACTCGGAAAACTCGCCAGATACCCATTATACACCGTACTACATGTAAGACGGTATGCGCTGGCACCGCGATATCCCGTGGGCCATGACCACCCACAACCCATACCGTTCTCCGCCTAAACTAAAGGCATCATGAATAACGCGTTTACGTCTAAGTAGACACGCGTTCCTTCCTGACTAACTTCCAACTGTCGTCCAGTCACGAACACCTCGACACTAACCTAATCACAACACGCATCGTAGTCTACACACCGACCTATCAACTCTACCTAGCTCCTCTCAAGTTATTTCGGCAACCTTTTCCTCTACGACTGCCTGTTCACCTGTGTTACACAGTGATCCTTCTCTGTCCTTTCTATACACAGAATGAAATGTATACCCGGAGTATCCGCCGTACTCTCTGCCCCGTCAATATCTGCCGTCCTCCCTACCACGTCAGTATCCGGCGAGTATCCGAGGAGTATCGCACTGGCCTCCCTTTCCCGTCAGTATCCTCTGTTCTCCCGCTTCGTTACCCGCTATTCGCGTCCCATTGGACTACACAATTCTCAGCGAATCCCTCACGCTCCCGGTATTCTCCTTAATATACGTGAATCTACCTCGACCCGCTTCCCCCACTACTCGAAACCCAATTACTTAACCTCCCCACTCTCTTCCCTCGCCTGGCGGAATACCAGAAGGGCCTCCCAAAACCATGAGATGCAGGAATCATAAGATCTTGGGTGCGGCGAGACTAACCTTCGTTAAACCGGCAATATTTCCACTAAGAGTTGGGATTTAATTTCACTTCATATACAAAATTAGACGAGCGTCAACCAATAGCCTCAAGCTGCCTTTAGAGCTAAGGAAAAGACGCTTGAAAAAGAGCCGTTAGAGGAGGAGTCTTAATTCCTAAGAGGTCTTCCACTCTTTTCTTGCCTCCAGTGGAGTGGTGAAGTATATAAGCGGATAACTGTAGAAGAACGAGAAAGATAGAGTTAGTCATCGAGACAACGAAGTCCGGCGAGAGTGATCAAGAACCCAAAGAAAGGGACAGAGATGAAGCTCATTCTGACCCAGTTCCTGGTGGTCACACCATAAATTAGTATCTTGTTTCGAAAAAGATCGAGATAGAGATCGATACCTCTAAGTCCGGCGACAGTGCCCGGCAATCAAAGAAAGGAACACCGGAGAAGCTCATGCTGAGCCAGTTCCTGGTAGTCACACCGAAATTTAATTTAAATTGTATTGAGAAACAAGCTCAATCATTTCTCGTCAGAGAACCCTTTATCCCAGTTTACAACAAAAAAAACAAGACATAGTTCTCGCCATTAAGTAATACCCCAAAGTGAACTCCCTCAAACAGTCCCAAAGGATTCAAGACTTTGCTCATCGCACTTCAGTTCGAATCATTCAAAGATAAACCAGAAAACTGGAAGAAGCATACGTTCACGGTCCCGTTGTTGAAATCATCCGATAAAAACAATGAGCTTAACGCTATCCGTCGCCCGCACCGAAATCACCCTCTGTCCGTGCGCCAGTCAAACAGCTGGGGTGCCGGTGAGTGCCTTCATGCGTTTGACCGCAAAAAGATTCGTTCGTCTACATAAAAATTCCAATATTAAAGTAAGCCTTGGTTCAACCCTTATTTTATATTCACTTGTTAAAATTAGTAAGTCTAACTTAAACTCGTTTAATTCATCGCTGTATAGTTTGTTTTTATTTAATTTTTTTCATGTGGTAATTTAAGATATATTTTTCTTATAAGTATTTAATTCAATCCTCGAAACATTGAGCATAGCACTAGAAATCCTCAAAGATTAAAATAACGTTAATGTTAGTAATTAATATTTTTGGAGTGTTATTCCAATTAGCAGAAATTGTTGAGATAAGATGAGGTATGCAGCGCGTTAATTGTTTAGTGGTTGTATAAGTACCAGAGCGTACATTGGTGAGAGCTTGACCTACATACACATCATGGCATCTGCCGAAAAATTCAGTGGTGAGAGTTTGCCGGACATACACAAAATAGATTCGTTCGAAAAATTCTACCAACAAGTTCAAATTCCTTGACTAGAAGACAAAGATATGGTTGGCTACGTCTTGATACAACAGATCATAGAAAACGAAGAAAGAAGAGATTGGAAAAAAGAAAATGAGGAAATAAGAAAAGAATGGAAAAGAGAAAGCGAAGAAATAAGAAGAGATTGGAAAAGAGAAGATAAAAAAGAAGGATACAGAACGAAAGAGAAACAGGAGGAAAGGAGAATTCCAAATGACAGATGAATAGAAGAAGAAAGAATACAGAGTGATATACAAGTAGAAGAAACAAGAATACATTGAAAACAGAAGCAGAATAAAGAAGAATCCCGAGGAGAAGTAAAACAAAGGAAAGAATAATACAGTTGAAAAGAGAAGGAGAAAAATCAGAACGAAGCTAGAAAGAGAAATCGAAAAAAAATAATAAAGATAAAAAGAGAAGACTAAGGTAGAAGAATACAAATGGAACGAGAAGCAGAAAAAAAAGAAGAAATATAGTAAAGAAGAAGAAGAAAGCAGAATACGGAGGAAAAGAGAACCAGCGTAATCGGAAAAAGAAGCCGAGGAAAGAGGAATAAAGAGAGAAAAAGAGGTAGAAGAAAGAAAATTAAGATGAAAAGAGTATTAGAAGAAAGAAGAATACAGATGGAAAGAGAACTAGCACAAGCGGAAAGAGAAGAGAGAGAAGAAAAAGCAAAAAAGCTCGCAACTGAAAGTGCATCGAGCAAGGATCAGGTGGAAGTCGAGACGGTTTTATCCTAGCCTGGACATAGGATAGTACTTACGATGAAAACCCAGCCAAATGAGATGACGAGGGAGGAAGAAGTAAGAAGGAACGCGGTTTACCCATGTAAACCGAATCAGATGGTAAAAGCGAATAACGAGTATCCCCTACCCTCAGTACCCTTCCCCCTGATCGAAACCTCCACGGATTTACAATTAAAACTCCCAATTCGCTGTGAGAGCCACAACCATTAACGATCCCGTGAAGAAACTTTATCCCGACCCTATTAGATCGAATCCAAACCCGATCTTCCTGTTTAGCTTAGTAAAGGATGGCGATAGGACTCCTTTTTCCATCACTAATGCAACCATAAAACAGGCCGCCCTTGCCCTAAGTGGAGATTAAAGTTAGTCACTTGCCATAAAAAAGAAAATACAAGTACATTGGAATTTCATTCCTAGATTTCGACATACTTGGGTACACACAATAACCAGAACGGCCGACTCATGCGCTGTAAAGTACTGGTCATCGAGCACCACTTTAATATTAATTATATCAAAGGTGCCAATATGGTAAAACCTCTGTATAACCTGAGCCGAAAACCAATCGAAAGTTATTTCATCGCTCGTTAATCTTCAAACCATTTTTTGGGGGGAGGGGTCGTTCATGTTTTATGTATATATGTTTAGGGTCTTAAGGTAAAGAAGTGTAAGAAAGTATCTGGCTAGATAACAATTAATATTCAAGCTCCATTTTTTTGTGTAATCGATGATGTGTTTTTTTTTATTTTAAATGGAGTGTTGTGAAACGTACACGATTAGGCTTGCGAGGGCTATGTTGATCACCTGCCTTTGTACGCGCGCGCTTGTGCGCCCAAGTTCAAAGAAACTTAAGTTAATGGGATGGTTGACCTAGCTAGCGGTAAGAATAGATATTATGTTTTAAGACTTGAGAGTGTGCTTGTTTCGATGATGTTTGTTTGTTTGTTTTTATCTCAGTGGAGTTCCCCACCCCACCAATTAACCTAGTCGAAGGCAGGAATGTAGGAAAATAGATATCCCCCTCTAAAAACAGAGGCCCTGGTTCTGTTACCTCAATGTCTTGGCATTTGACAGCGTAACCTGATTACTTAAACGTCCCTCTGCCCTTACTCGTGGACTACCAGAAAGGCCTCCCACACATAGGTGATGCAAGAATCATCAGATTTTGGGTCCGGCGAGCCTAACATTGGTTAAACCGGCAGTATTTCCCTCAAGAGGTGGGATCAAATTTCACTTCATATACGAAATTAGAGGAGCGGAAAACAAAAGCCAGAAGCTGCCTTTAGTGATAAGGGAAAGACGCTCGGAGAAGAACTGTTAGAGGAGGAGGCTTACTTCCAAAGACCTCACCCTCCCTTCTTCCCTTACCCCCAGTGGGGTGGAAAAGTATATAGGCAGATAACTGTAGAAGAACAAGGAAGATAGTTAGTCATCGAAACGACGAAGTCCACCGAGAGTGTTCAAGAACCCCCACAAAAGGACAGAGATGAATTTCATCCCAAGCCAATTCCTTGTGGTCACACCAAAAAGTAGCATCTTGTCTCAAGTTAGATCGATCTAAATTACAACACAACTAAGTCCGGCGAGAGTGCCCGGCAATCACGAAAGGAACACCAAAGAAGCTCATGCTGAGCCATTTCCTGGTAATCACACCAGAATTTAGTTTAGCTTGTATTGAGAAACAAGCTTAATCATCTCTCGTCAGAGAAACCCCCTTTCCCAGTTTACAACAAAACCTAGAGATAGTCCTCACCATTGAGGAATATCCCAAAGTGAACTCCTTCAAACACTACATATTCGTCAAAGGATTCACTAGTTTGCTAATCGCTCGTTAGTGCGAATCATTTTCAGATTAACCAGAAGATTGAAAGAAGGATACTTTCACGGTTGCGCCACCTGAAATCACAAGTTGCTTAAGCCTGTCCGCGCGCCAGCCAAACAGCTGAGGTGCCTGTGAGTGCGTCCATGCGTTTGACCGCAAATGATTCTTTCATCTACGTGAAAATTGCTAGGCCAAGGTCCGTCTCCAGCCGTAGTCACGTATGGTTGTTTTAAAGCTAAAGAAATTCCATTATTTTAAAAGGTCAATTAACATCCAATATTAAAGTGAGCTTTAGTTAAACCTTATTTGTTTAAATTAGTAAGTCTTACTTAAACTCGTTTAATTAATAGCTGTATAGTTATTTTAGGTTTTTTTTCTTGTGGTAATTAAAGATATATTTTTCTTAGAAGTATTTAATTCAATCCTCGAAATGCTGATCATGGCACTAGAAATCCGCCGTAAAGATTAAAATAACGTAATAATAAAAATAATATAGCATTCTTAGCGAAAAACGTAATCAAGGAGTTTTTGAAGAACGTAACAAACCTATACGTACGTACACAAACTCGGCCCTTACAATATCACGATAATATACGCTATGCATTTATGGAGATAAAAAATTCATAATTGAGACATAGTCATAATTTAGTAAATACCCATTTATTCGTCGTCACCGGCAATTCGAGTGCTAACTAAATATTCATAGGTGACATGTTTGCTTTTCTCTATATAAAAGAGAAATACCTTATTTCACCACAATATACTGCAAGTAGAGGAAGAGACAATAAGGCCATGCGGAAAATTGACAATTTCTAACTTATAACTAATCAACAACCATTTGATAAAATCTTGGTTCTAATCTCTAAAACTTACAAGTTTCGCAACCTTGCTCTTGCATAATGAGGTGAGTGAAGATTTTCTCCAAGCAGTCGCAAATGATATCATTCTTGCTAATTTGTACTTGCTGTGTCTTGAGATTTCTTAGAATTTGCAGTAAAAAATCTCTCTCACTTTGTAACGAAGTAACACCACAAACCAGATGCACAGCGGTAATATATTGTCGTACCTATTCTTTTGTGGTTAACAATCCCCAAATTAGAAAGGGGACTCTCTTTTGTTTACATTTGTAGAGACACCAGGAAATAGCATTGGCTTCATCACAACTAGACTTCTTAATCTGCATCCCCCTATCCTTTTCTCTTCGGTATTTCGCATCAATAGATTCATCTTTAATTGACTCCACTCTAACCATACCAGAAACGATAAGCTGGATCATTTTTTACAAAGCAGAGTAAATAACCTCAAGTTGATATGTATGAAAAATGTTTTGAGCTTTAATATTCATTCATTTTTAGAACAATTACCTAAATGTTTCTGGATTGAAGATGAATTCATTAATGCAAGACTTGTAGCCTTTGGCCAACAGTTAACTTTTATCTTTCGAGGCAAATCCTTAAACTGACAACAACCGTCATCGTGCTTGTAGTTACTACCCATTCAACCTTGCCCTATTGCTCGGAAACATAAACAGCCTAAGTTTTATAAAATAGTTCAACTAGGGAACTTCTATTAGGCAACGCTGCGATTAGTCCTGACCAATAATATGTAAGTAAGACTATTTTTGAAACAACTTGGTACAAGAACAAAATCTAAATGAATCAAATTAGGTAATCTGAACCTTATTGATGGTCATCACCCCAAAGCTTTCCCTAATCAATGATTTCAAGAAGACGAAGGTCTTATTAAATATACAACCTAAGAACTCGGAATAGTAGGAAAGAATTAAAAGGTGTATAAGCAAGTATTCCGTTGATGCAGATCACATTCGCAATACTCAGGTCGAAGAAAACTGAGTCACATATTTATCGGCAGAAATTTTAAGACAAGAAAGATGGCTTTAGTTTTACAGCTAATTCTCGTAAATAAAACGAACAATGCGCAAACAAACTTTTATTCGATAGGAGGAAGTTAAAGGAAATTAATGGGGCTTTTTAGAAAACATAAAATAATTTGATTAGAATTATAACCTTGCTCAAGTTTATTAAAACTCACTGTAGGCTAGTATTGCCTGTCTTTTTTTTAAGCTTTACTAATATCTAGGGTTCTAAATCTCGCAATGTCTAGTCTATATAAGAATACAATTACTTACAATCCTTCAGTAGTGATAGTGGCAAGGTAAAGACAAAAAGTATTTCATGCTTCATGGTTCGAAGAAATGGAAAAGAGGCCTAGTAGCAGTAAAAAAGAGGAAAGGTTTATTAACACATTCACAATTCTGCAAACAAATCTCATGGTTATTCGCAACAAAGATAAGTCAAGGAATTATTTATCCACAACTAGGAGGCATAGGCCTAACTATCAAAGAATAAAAAAAACAGGAGCTTATGCTCGACAATCTTCCAAAATAACACAATAATGTCAGGTTCCGAGGTATTTTGAAGCCCAGTAGTGTATCTTCTTAAAATTCAAAAAAGAGATACGTCTACTATTTAACAATTACTCCTAAGCCATGTCTCGACCATCACCCTCTACTAACCTAATATAGTGTCCAAACGAACCTGGCTCCACAATGATTACTTTGGAAACTTACTCATTTTAATCATCCTAAAAATTGCCATTATGGAGCCCATCCTTGTACAAACCTTACGAATCTTCCATACCCACTACAAATATTATTGGGGCCTCTTCACCAATTATACTAAACGAAAACTATTTAGCTTCTTAGTCGCCCAGTTAACTAAAATGATCAAAGCCTTCGCTAATTTACGAAAAATGTGTCAATAGCCTTCATAAACACTTTTATAGGAGAAACACAAAAGACTATAACCCAGCAGTCGACACAAATTCAGAGATTTCACAAATCAGAGATAGCCCAAGAAAACAACTACATATAAACTTGAAACATCGTGACGATCAAAAAACATTACAGGAATCGTTCAAGCATGATCCAACAACAAAGTAAGAGGCCTTCTTGGACAATTTAAACCAAAGATTGACCTAAATATGTCATGTAAGCCTGCGGGGATCGGATTACGCATAGGTAGGCTTCTGGCAACCCAAAATTGCTGGACTCAATAGCTCCTATTAAATACGAGCATGCCTTCTTAAATATATAGATCCACTTGTGTATTATGAATAAAGTGTGTTTATAAATATACATATGTTGCAAGAAGCGTGAGAGATTACAGACGAGCAAAAAATGGTTGAGCACCTGCGTTTGATACATCCTTGTCTCGAGATAGAGTAATCAAAGACGGATATTTATTTATGAAGAGGTCGAGTAAACACAGCTGCTAACAATAAGAGATCGTGCAGCAAAATTTGTATCAAAAAACAAATAAAGGTTTAAAATGTAAGCGTACACTCGTTGTACACAGACTTCCAACCCCGCCCAGAGATGGGGATAGGATAAGAAACGGAGGTAGGCTATCCGACAAGAGCCACCTCATGTATAAGCCACGCCTTCTTGATTTAGAGCGACAATATAAATAGAAAGAAAACCGTCAGTTAGAAAGATAGTTTATCAGAGTGTATCAGAGAGAAAAATAACGAATATTTCAGCGTTCACGCTACAATTTAAATCTTCTGAGACTTGTTTCTCTCCCTCCCTTAACTCTTACTAGTCTCTTCTAATATATAGACTACTAGTCTCTCCCTTAATACGCTTCGTCTCTCTCGCTGAATACAATCATACGATTTCCTTATTAGAATAAAGAGTTTATTTTGCTAGTCCATACTTACCTTGACCCTTCGACAAATTCACTCAAGAATAACAGCGTTAAAAACAATTAGATTTGGAGTGAAATAAATAATTCGCCGTAAGGTCATCCTTCACCTCAAACTGAAACTAGTCATTTCCTTAATAAGGTTGTGATTTATGGTGAGCTCCTAATCTCCAGACGTACCCCTTCCATAAATAAGTTACCAAAACTCCCTTTAAAATGGTGACCCTGGTACAAACCACCATTAAACCTCATCAGTATTTTGCAACTCAAGTAGATTTGAAAAAGAGACAAGATGCCATCTATTCGAACGTAGATAAGTTTAACTTCACATGACATACAAAAAACTAATACAGCATTAAGAAAATATCGGTAATAGAACAGAACCAAACAATAACACTCGCAATTGATAATGACATAACAAGGACTTCACCTCAGAAATGGAATATAAAGCTATGGGTGCTAAAAAAACTTCACTACCTCTGAAACTAACAACTTATAAAACATTCAGCTAAATTACTTTAATCCTATTGGTAAAGATACCCTTATACAATTTTTCAACCATTCTCCCTGCAGAACCCTATTACATATATCTAGGAATCTGCTCACAAAATACTTAACCATGAGCCAAACAAAACACCCAAATCCTATGTTGTTCTTCAGGGGTTGTTTATGGCCGTTGGAAATATAAATTCAAGGCAGGCGAACTGTCCCGTGTGGCTTTAATTTGTTTCCTCTATAGTAGGCCTAATTTACATTGTATGTGAAGGCAGCAATACCAAGCGTGCCTGAAGTTACAATGCGAAGATTTCAAAATCATTTGATTCTAATCTAGAGGTCGGTGCAGAGGATCAGGAAAGAGTTGCTTCAGTTAAACTGGCTGTGATTACAAGGGAACCGGGACTCGAAAACCTCACTCCAGGTATTAGGATACGAAACAAACCTCATAATTTGTCGAAGAGATCATTGACAACATATTTAAGGAGAAGGGCGTATTAGAGTCGCACATCAGCAAATTAGAGCATTCAGACACCTGCTACTACTCCTACAAGATATGAAAAGGTCATCTCCTTAGCAGAAGATAAGGAAAGGCTAAAAGAACAGGTGGTGAATAAGTCGTAGGACTTATAAGGTTGAGCTTAAGTGCAGCATCCACACAGTTTTTTCTCAGTTAAACCCGGAAAGTGATTGAAAATATTGCCTAGGGAAATCATTTGATTCAGTTATTAATAAAATGTGTTTAGGCTTTAGTGTTTGATATTTCACCTTATAATTATGCTATGAATATACTAAAACAAAATACAATGTTTGATTAGCCATATCAATTTTCTTATACGTAAAAATATAGTAGTCTGAAGACTTTGGCTCATGACTGCACACCTAAGCAAATGAGACCACCACTTTCGCACAACAATCACTCAGCTACCTATCTAAAAGACAATACGTTAGCCTCTATTACAAAGTGTTCAAAACCAACACCAAAAGATGTCGAATTCCTGCACCGTTCTGACCTACACGTATATCTTCTTTCACTATGACCCGAAACTATAAACAGTTTAATACTTACTTATAACATGCCTAACACCTGCAGAGCTGAGACAAAACTTACAGATACTTGGAGTGCAGGATCTCAGGACGAACCTTTCCTTGTCGACAGATATTATTGTTACTGCCGACTTTGCGGAATAAGCCTAGCCGAAGGCAAGATACTATAAGTAAGGACAAAATCATTAAATTTTAATTCTCTATTACGATTTATCTCCAGATATGGTTTAAGGGCAATATTTTATTTCCTCTTAAGATCACTACAACTCCTAATAAAACATTTTCTCCAATTGGATTCTACTTTACCTTAGAACGCTTTCATTGTTATCTGAAAAACCATTTCTTTTGCTGGGTAAAGTCTCCACACTGTTAGGCAATGAATTGCACTCAACCTTTATTAAATTTGACAATGAATTAATGAAAGATAAAGCTAATACATCTCTTTAATATGAAAAGATTTAACAAATGTGGAAAAATAAAATTGATATGAATTCGGTGAATAATTGAAAAAAAAAAACGTTTAACAATACTTTCAACACATTAATATTAAAATCTATAATTCATAATCTATGTGATTTATAGACACCTAGCCACTTCCTTGGTTTCTGGAGACTCAGGCTGGGCTGGGTAGCTTTTCTTACTTACACATCACCCTGCCCTGAAATAAGAGTAACGAAAAAAAGGCAATTTATTTTTGGAACCTTAAAGTAATCAAACAAAAAAAGGTAAGTGTTTGTGTGTGTGTTTGTTTTGTACCTTATTTTGTTTACTTTACGATACTTTTGTTCATTCCCTTTGCGTTGTGTACAGGCAAAACGGATTGTTGGTAGTATCAAGCGCAGAGGGCTTTCTGCCAATCATAGCACCTGTAGCGTGTTTTCCTGTCTGCTCGTCCTTCACAAGTGGCACTTTTCTCTCTGTGATATCTGCCAAAGATGAATGAGACTTATGAAACTATGAAAATTATGCTTTCTGCTATAGAGCATGAGCATCACCAGTGGAAATGATGCGAAGACCTGAAAGTACCCACCATACCTCTGGACATTGAGAGTGGTTATACATATCACTTGTGCTTTTTGTTATTGTTGAATTTTATAAATTATGCCAAGCAATTAGTAAGAAATAATGGCAGGGAACAATATAGTGAACAAACAGGTACTTGGTTTGAGTACATGTTTAGGATGGTCAGGAACGTAATATCTGAAGCTATGCTGGATAATGATAGTGACTTCACCAAGAAATTTAACAGGCTTTAAAAACAGGTATATGCTACATTGCAAATCATCTTGCTGACAGATACCCCCAAACTTTGGGAGCTCTGTTACGCAGCTATCGAGTCTGTGTTCACAGCTATCCTTAAAACCTTATTTCTCCGCAGATAACTTCTGAGACATCACTGATGATAAAGGTAAAAGGTTTCACTAAGATATTTTTAAATCGGAAAGTTTCTCTCAAGACTGATTCACTCCACACATGATGAGCGACTATTGCTGGATGCAGCAACTTGAAGTGAATCAGCTGAAAAAGCAGTAAAGCAAAGTTTAGGGGTATTTTTAAAACTCTACTGACTTATAAACAAATTTGCACTGAATTTCCATACCACAAATCATCAACATGTTTTCTGAGTACACCATTTTTTTTTACCAGCATTATTGGCAAGATTTCTGTGGACGCGCTATTCATCATAATATCTATTTGATCCAACCCCAGTTTTCGATTATTAAAAAATATGTTTAAATGATGACAAATTAATATCAATTTGTAAACCCGAACTTGAATTTAAGGTCCCCGAAATCGATGACATTTTGCATAGGCCAAACTGTCCTAAACCTACCGTAGAAATTTATAAAAACGTCACTAAGAAAATACCATATTAAGAATAGTTAAGCCAAGTTATCAATTTAAAAATAGCTAATCCAAATTTTACAAGGGGAAAATATGACGATGTCTGCAATATTGGGGTTCCTATTCTTGTCATGATGTAAAAATGTTTTTTTAGGATTATTATTATTATTATTATTATTTTTTTTTGCATTAGTCTTTTGGAAAGAAGCATCAATGCAAATTTAGCCTATTGAAAGAACTGCGTCGCATTGAGTTATTTAAATGCGTAGTGGAATTAAAAGTTACTCTCAAATGTTTTTATAGCAATGAAACAAAACCGTTCTAAATATAGTGTCTTGGTATAGCTCTAATATACCATACATACATGTACGATATTTGATTTTAGAGTGCGCGAGGTTTCCTTTAATTACTTTGGGTAGGCCGAGGTCCGGATACAAGATCAGGTCCTCGTAAGGGAGGGCTAGTCCAAGGGTTCTTACTTTAAATATTTGCTGAGAGTTCCATATCTTAATTAGTTACAGGCTGTTACACGGCGATGATGAGTCCAAGGGCCAGAAAATAAAAGAGTCGGCAAAAATAGACTTTAGTAAATATTAATGATTAAAGTTAAATGGTAAAACAATAAGCAGACATATAAGACAATTAGTTACAGTGGTCAACGGGTTATTAAGAAGACTAGGTATTCTAAAATGTAATAAAATTGGGTAGGTTGGATGCAATTAAGAATGGAGCTTTACACGGGGACAGAGTAAGCATAGAAATGATAATGGGGAAATGGTAGACGGCAATTATATATTTAGGAAAGCTAAAATATTCGTTACGATCCCTTATACAAAAATATAGGGGTCGGGGAAGACGATGATCGTTTCCAGCAAAGCGGTGAGATGATGGTTTTGTCACTTCGGCAGGGTCCAGGGTCAACTTGCTTGTAATTGAAGTATTCTTTTGAGATGATTGCTGGGGGGAAAGCAAAGCCTTCAAGAAGGGAGGCTGGGAATTCTTCCGGTGTAAATTCCTTTAAAGAAAACTTTGGATGACTTTCTCCGAGAGGTCAAACAGTTCGTTTGGTCGACTATGCCTAATCAAGGGGGTATTACGCTAAGATTAATCTTCACTAAAACCTTTTGAGATAAGAGTTGGTTCTTATGTGGAGATGGCGTCGTTGAGCGGAGTCAGACGGGTATTCTTACGGGGAGAAGAGTTCTTAACTAGTTGTAGGGTGGATATTTGTTTTTTCCAAGGAGGGTTACTCAGTTTTATCCAACAATGTTTCCTTGCTTTTGGCGTATGAAAACCCAAATGGAGGAGGACTAAGATCGTCTGCTCTCGTGAGCTTCTCTTGCACAAATCTTTCTCGAATCCTTCTCACACGAGTACATATGGACGCCTGCTTACCCCATAGAATATGGGGGACTTTCGCCCGTCGTTTGAGTAATAGCGAACGCGGCCTGGGTGTCGTTTATATCACCTGCTCCTAGGGGGGCTCAAAGGGGGAGGGGACTTCTTGTCTTGTTTAAATACTAAGATTCATAAGTGCTGCATTGCATGAGCCCGCTCCAATAACTTCTCACGCTTTTGAGCTTCAAAAATGCTTGTAAACGACAACGAGGCACACACGTTGAAGTAATGCTTTAAAGCGACGTTTTTTCTCTCCTCACGTGCTTGTTTCCTCACACGCCTCCCTTTTCGAAAGTTGGAACTTTTCTTATTAAAATAAAGAAATAAGAGGAGAAAAGGGACAACCCGATATTCTTTTAAGTCTGGGAGGCGGGCGACTCAGTTTCGACTCGTTTTCTAACGAAACATAAAGGAATTATACACAATATACATGTGCTTTACCAAGCTATACACTACAAACATAAAATTGATTACGCTTATTAAAAAATTGTCATGTGACCACACAAAATACTATATATACTACCAAGATAAAAGAGTACTTAATAAAAGACATAGGTATATAAAAAAATCTAAAACCACACCACATATGGTTTTCACTTGGGTAGTTTAAACCAAAAAGAAAACATGAAGATAACGCGGACATTTTCAAATCATATCGCAAGGACAGTTATTCTATCTCATAAAAACATAAAAACTACAAATAAATGTGCGTACACAAAATAATCAATTTTCCTAAAAAAAAATAATTAACAGTAACTTAAATTCTTACGGATATAAATATATACAACTACCAAACATTTAGTTAGGGCCATTTCCCAAGGAACTAATCGGGATTAGCGGTAACGCATTTCTGCTGAGGGAATCAGCCATCTGGTTATCTGTCCCTTTAATGAACTTGATTTTAAACTGGTATCCTGAAGTAGGAGACTCCAGCGCATTAATCTGTCGTTCGTGTATTTCACGTTCCGGAGATACGCAAGGGGGCAGTGATCAGTTTCCACACGAAACTCTTTCTCTATTAAGTATATTTTGAATTTCTGATTGCCCAGTTATTCCTAATGCTTCCTTTCACTAACTGAATAGTTCTTTTCGTGGGGTAATAATTTGCGACTAGCGTACGCCACAGGATGACTATCGACCGCCATCCTCATATTGAAGTAGAATGCAACCAAGGCCTTCGTTGCTGGCGTCAGATTGAATCCCGAACGACTTTTCAGGATTGAATAACTTCAAAATGGGGGCAGAAACTAACTTCATTTTCAAGGAGTTAAAATTTACGGTGGCCTTCGAGTTCCAGATTATTGATTCAGAGGGAGTTCTTTATCAAAAGGGTTCAGAGGGGGGCGGCCAGGGACGCAAAATTGTAACAAAGCTTCCGTAGAATGAAGCGGATCCCATGAAAGACCGAAGCTGCTTTTTATTGCATGGAAGAGGCATATCGACGATGGCGTCTATTTTCTCCTCTTGGGGACTAAGTTAGTTTTTCCCAATATGAAACCCTAACTATTTAATGGTTTCAAAGGCGAAGTAGCACTTACCGGGACCAATAGTAAGACCGTTTTCTCGAAACTGGGTCAGCAAACCTCGAAGGTATGCTAAATGTTGGTCCCAGTCACGAGTAGCAATATAAATATTGTCAAAATAGAAAGAGGTATTTGGCAAACCATGTAAAGTTTTCCGTATTAACCGATTATAATTCCTTAAAGCGGTTATGAGCCCAAAGAGAACCTTCCGCAACTGCATAAGCTCTTTGTCAGTGGCAAACGCCGTAAATTTTCTCTCTTCTTTCTTGAGCAAGACTTGGTAGTAGGCTTTACACATGTCGAACGTAGTAATGAATTTCGCTTCATCAAACAGATGGAGGTTTTGTTCTATCAGAGGGATGGGTTCCGCGTCGAAAACAGTGACCGAATTTAGTTTCCGAAAGTCGACACACATCCAATATGAGCCATCGGGTTTCTTAACCATAACTATTGGCGAGCAATAATCAGAAGTAGAGGGGTCAATTAAGTTTAATTGGAGCAAATCTCCACTTCTAGATTAAAGGCTTGCCTCAGGTAAATGCGCAAGGGATAAGGATTAGATCTAAGTGGTTCATGTGTCGTGAGCTTGATGTCGTGCTCGAACTGAGTGGTGCATCCATGTTTATCAGAAATAATGTCACTAAACTGACTAAGGAGGAGCTGGAGCTTACTTTACCAAATCTGCCTAGGAAATTCTACGCTCGATTCTGTTGATATCTTGCTACACACGTACACACAATTTGAAATACGGGAATTTAAAAGATCTAAAAAAACTTTTAAATCAACCTAACACACTTGACAGCAGATTTTATAACAGATATATATATATATATATATATATATATATATATATATATATTTATATATGTCATGGTATAGCTTTATATATATACCAGACTTACATCTATTATATTTGATTTTAGAGTGCGCGAGGTTTCCTTTAATTACTTCGAGCAGGCCGAGGTCCGGTTACCAGATCAGATCCTCGTAAGGGAGGGCTAGACAAGTAGATGTTACTTTAAATATTGGCTCAGAGTTCCAAATCTCCTTAGTTACAGGCTGTTACACGGCTATGATGAGCTTAAGGGTAGGAAAGTAAAGGAGTCGGTAAAAATAGACTTTAATAAATATTAATGATTAAAGTTAAATGGTAAAACAATAAACAGACATATAAGACAAATAGTTACAGTGGCCAACGGGATATTAAGAAGATAAGGTATTCCAAAATGGAGTGAATTAAGATTTGAGCTTTACACAGGGATATGATTTGCAGAGAAATGATAATGGGGGAATGGTAGACAGCAATTATAAATTTGGGAAAGCTAAAATATTCGTTACAATAACTTGTGCAAAAATGGAGCGGCTGGGGAAGACGATGGTGGATTCTGGCAAAGCGGAAACGATGGAGTCCAGCGTCGAGTTACTTGTAGTTAAGGTATTCTGTGGAGATAACTGGGCTGGGAAGCAGAACCTTCTAGAAGGGAGGCTTAATATTCTTCCGGTGTAAATTCCTTTGAATAAAACTACGGGTGAGTTTCTTCGCGATGTCAAACACTTTGTTTGGTCGACTATGCCTAATCAAGGGGGTATTACGTTAAGATTAATCTTCACTGAAGCCTGTTGGGATAAGACTTGTTGCTTGTGTGTAGATGGCGTCATTGAGCGGAGTCAGGCGGGTATTCTTACGGGGACAAGAGTTCCTAACTAGTTCTAGGGTGGATATTTGTTTTATCCAAGGAGGGATACTCGGCTTTATCCCAGAATGTTTCCTTGCCTTCGGCGTATGGCAAACCAAATGGAGGAGGAATAATATCGTCTGCTCTCGTGAGCTTTTTTCGCCTAAATCTCGCTCGAATCCTCCTCACACGTGTACATATAGACGCCTGCCAGAGAGGGAGCTTCCCCCCTAGAAGGAGGGGGAACTATCGCCTGTCGTTTGAGAATGGCGAACGGGGCCTGGGTGCCGTTTGTCTCAGCTGCTCTTAGCGTGGCTAGAAAAGGGGATTGGGGTAGAGAACTTCTTGTCTTGTTTAAATACTATGAGCCTGCTCATATACTTTCTCTCTCTTGTGAACTTCGAAATTTTCTTGTAAACGACAACAAGGCCGACACTCGGAGGTAATGCTTAAAAGCGATGTTATTTCTCCCATCACTTGCTTGTTCCCTCACATAGAACATTGTATTGAAAAACACAAGATTTGTAACGATATAAATCGATCTGATCCGGTATCCTATAATGACATAAAAAATAAGGTTAGGCGAAAGTGAGTAGATAACAGTAAAGTCTTCTAAGGGTCCGCCTATTTCTACCCAAATTGGGAAATTTCGGTAGGTAGCCGAGACATAAATTCATAAGAGCAAAAATTGTGAGCAATAAAATTTAAGGTAAATTCGGATGACTTAAAAGCGTTTTAGTGATGATTCAGTCCTCAAAGTCTCTTGCGAAGGTGACATAACTACTTTAGAATACATAGTTAATTCACGAAGTGTTACAGAGACTGTGTCCCAAAATTCTCTGCATTGCCTTTCCGACAGATACTGGACAATATAATACTGCTCCTGTGATGATGAATAATTTTAGACTTTTATACAGATATATTCCTCTAGTATAAAAGAGAAATTATTGAAAGACAAATAAATGAAAAATTTACAACTTAATAAGAAATATATAGTTCCAATAATAGGATTGTTATTCCCTTAAAATTACGAGGATAAACCAAACAATGGCAGTTTAAATGAAATGGTTGGAGGAAACATTTGTAGAGAAAAGAGGCAAGATGAAGGAAGGCGAAATGTTTAAAAAGTATATATCCCTTACGCTGTGAAGCTTAGAAGTGCAAGAGTTGTTTAGGGGACCTTAAGTTTATTAGTTCATTTATAGCCTGGTTGGAATTTACAAGCTTAGATTGAAGCTTAAAATAATGAGATCTGGGGAGTATGTAAATACCTCGGTATTTAACTATTTATTTATATTCAGTTGTGTATTTAGAACTGTATTTATAAATACAATGGTTTTCAGGTATTTAAATAGAGTTTTGAATGTATTTAAATACTTAACACTAAATACCTAGGAGAAATGTATTTAAATAAAAAATATATTTTACTGTTGTATTTAAATACCAAATACTAAATATTTCAATTGTATCTAAATATTTTTTAAATACACTTCAAATTCATGCACATTTTAACAAATGTGTTGTGATAGTCATGATGAACTAAATAAAATTGTAGATAAAGAATAATTTCCGATGTGGAATTCCATTTTTAGTACATAACAATGTATTTATAAATTCAGTTTTAAATACACAACTGTTTTTAAATACATATTTAAAACCTTTTTATGAAGAGCAATGAACTTCATCCCATTTTGAGTCAAATAAATAAATTCGTATAAAAAATGGAGACGAAAATCATTTAAAATAATTTTCATCCCCATTTGGTAAATATAATGTAATATTAAGCTGAGTTAAGTTGAATATCCTCTGCAGCAGAATGGGATGAAGTGAATTAGAGCTCATAAAACTCTCAGCAAGAGTATACAAGTAAGTTATAGCGACTTTTTGAATTTCTCTGCCCCGGCGTCATTTGTGGAGAGAAATACATAACACTTTCCCAGAGAAAATTGTTGTTTGCTTGGTCAGGGTCCTTTAAAACACCAAACGGATTCACTAATATAAAATATTTTTGTACTATTGGAAGTAGTTAACCGAGGAGTCTTTGTTTGGAAATAATGATTTCAAGTTTATCAACAAAAGATTTTACCTTCACTCTCTGCTGAGTGGTTTTATTTTTTTTTTTGCTTCGCGCTCATTTGACGCCTTGCCTTCAAAGGCATAATTCACCGCAAATTAAAATTTCCATAGTGCTAGGCTTATTATAGTTAACATGACAGTAATAAACAAAGAATAAACAAAAGAAAATCCATGAAAGTCTCTTAGTTGAAGACGTCTGTAGGTTAAAATTGACCTTGCCCCTCTATGGGTATAGCTGCCTGTACATCGTACCTTTAAATCGCCTTCCCGCTGAGCTTCTCACTCTCCTTTATCACTCTACCCATTTCCTAGGGGCAGTCAATAATTTTGGCAATTCGGATATAGGTAAACGAGATATGAGGAAAAGTGTTTTATTAATTTTCAATATGACTACCCTACACTTCAATGCACTTTCGCCAATTGTCCCTGAGGCTTCGAATTCCCGAAAACCAGAAATCTCCCGACTACTGTTCAATCCACTCCTGGACGACGAGCTGGACATCTTCATCGTTTCCAAACAGGCATCATTGCAGTGCAGCTTGAGCTGGCGAAATAAAAAGTAGTCGCTAGGGGCCAGCTCTGGACTTTAGGGGGGATGGTTCAGCTTCTCGACTCCGCACTCGCGCAGGGCAGCGTGTGCAACTCTGGTTTTGTGGACTTTGTCGACGTTGAAGTCGATCATGGGGCGTAAGATTTCTAGAGACCAAACGGGCAGAGCCCTTGGTCATGGCCAAATTGTCGTGGATGATGTTGATAACACTTTTATGTGTTATTCCAAGTTCTCGCTCGATTTCTTTGACCTTAACCCGTTGAATTTTGAGGATCATCCTCTCCTCACGGGCAACATTGTCCTCATTGGTCACGTCTGACGGGCTTCCTGACGGGGGTCATCTTCAAGGCTGAACATGGCTGAATTTTCTAATCCAGCAAGCAATGGTTGCATAAGAAGGGGCAGTGTCGGTGTACACTGCAACCATGCCTTCATGGATCTCTTTTGCATTCGTTCCTCGTTGGTCAAAAATTTGATCACTGTGTGGTGCTCAACCTTCTCCATTGTTGAAAAGATTGTGACTAACAATCTGCGGTCAGCTACTGCTTCTTGAAATACATGGGGCAGTAGCGTGCCGTTGGAGATCCTGACTTGTTAGGCTTAGCCCAATCAGCACGCCATAGTTAGCGTTCCGCCTGTCATAGACACTCATATTCTTGAGCGGTTCTGAATTTGTTCTTCATTTGCCATCCTTGTTTGAATATATTTTCTATTTTCTACATCCCTATAACTAAATAATTATAAAGATGATTACATTTTTTTAGAATATGTTACTACATACGAGTATAAGCATATAATAATAAATATATAATGATATAATTGAAGGTCGAAAAGTCATAAATATGAATAAGTGAGAGCGCGCAACTTTTGGTCAGCAAAGCCATTTTTCTCATTAATTTCCACTGAATCTCACTGCAATACATTTTAGCCACGTTTTCTAATATTTCCTCTTCGAGAAGCAATCCAAGACGCAGGGCAAATTTTCTTAAGATCTCGCTTTCCTCAAAAGCGTGTTGAAAACGAATTTGGGAGAGGTGGAGTAATCTTGGCAAAAAATAGAGGTTTACGAAAGAAAAAATGCAAAAGTTCAAGTTTGATAAAAAACAATAAATTTAGAGGCCAATTTCTTGTAAGTTTGAATGAAATACGTACCATTAAATCCCTTGCTACTCATGAAAGAAAGAATGACAGGACAGATAGACGAAATGAAAAAGTGAGAAAAGGAGTAATTATAACCGCAAGGGTTAAGTTTATATGTGATTACACTTAATATATTCCAAGTAGTAATAACTCTGATAGTAAGATACCCAAAGTTGCTTGGATGTATGTAGTTGCGCCTCCGTATACGTAAACATCAGAGTTATGACTAAATTAGCTGTTTATTAGGTTATGATGGTTATTTGTTTGCTGGTTTTATTTAAAGGAATGTGTGCTGTTTGATGTCATGTAGGTCAGTTAGTTTTTTTTATGATTGTGATCTGTTTGATATGCAACGAAGTTAAGCAGATTCTGTAGGTTTTTTGGTTTTATTTGATGGTTTAGTTCTGGTTAATTGGGATGAGGTTTTATTTAATAATCAAGAATCTTTGGTTGTTACAATGCTAGATCAGGATGTTTGTATTTGTTGATTTTATTATTAGTTCGTAGTCTTTTGGGGATAAATATTTTTTTAATATTTATTTTTTGATTAAATATAGCCTAACAAAATCTCTCATTACCGGTCTCATTAAATACTGAGAAAAGATTGTTGTATTTCAAATGGACAGACAGACGTACATTTATTTTAGTTCTATGCAGGTATATAGTGTTAGTAGTTAGAGCAGAATTAAAGCAAGGTAATTATTCTGGTATTTGATTTCCAACAGGCGCGGTAGCCGTCAAATATATTTAATCATATTCCTGAAATATTATTATTATTTCATTGTGCAGAGAAGTAATATATTTTAAGAAAAATACTCCAGGTAACTAAAAACTAGCTTTGGCTATATTTAGGGATGATGCATTTCTAAACAACATTAAAGAACAGAATTAAGCCAGCATGAAAATATAGCTCTAAAATATGTTAATTTTATGTCACAAACAGGTGGCATCCAAGTCCTCCTCACTCTCAAAATTGACGATTTAAACGGCTCTCAAATAAGCGATAAATTTATTTATATGAAACTTCTCTCTAACTCTTTCTCATTTCCTTTCATCTTCGCTCTTCACTCTTTATCTTATCACCTCACCTTTTACCCATCATCAGTTCATTATCCCCTCTTCTGCACGTGCATCCCTCTACCACTACTTTTTAACCATTACCTGATCCACATTTCTATTTTCCATCTTACTCTTTTATCCTCTTCCTCTATTACATTTGTGTTGATTTACTAAAAGAGATAAACGTTTTTCTGGTTAACAAATTTCCTGTGTATTGGAAATTATGGATTCACCAGAATAAACTCTCGACTACTTTTTTTTCTATGATTATCAAATAATAGTTTGTTCAGATATATGAACGAAAGGAATAAAATAGTGCAATAATAAGTTAAAACAATATAGATTTTCTTTTAACATCTTTGATATGATTCCTTCTTTTTAGTTAGTAATTCTTCTTTCCTCGCGCTCCCTAAATCTTACCAGACGTCTAAACTTTTTTATATGGGGATTAGCGTTGAGTGTGGTTTTGTATATCATTGTCCGTTTTAGTTTGCAAGTGCCGATTCGTAACTGCTATCTCTTTCATTTTTAGAAATTTATTTGTTTTCCTACTATTGATTCATATTTTATAAGGGGCGTTTCCTATCTTTGTGTGTAGACTCTATATGAATGCGTACTGTTAATATATCTATCTATTTCTTGATAATGAAAACTTGAACATATAGTACGAAAGTAGTTGAAACCCCTCTTTCGTTTTCTCTCAAGCGTTCCTCTGTGCGTGTACTATATTATATATATATATATATATATATATATATATATATATATATATATATATATATATATATATATATATATATATATATATATATATATATATATCCGCAAGAAACAGAAGAATAGGTTATTCTGGGTGAGTTGGGCAAATTTTATTTCCTAATTCGCACAATATCCGTACAGGGGGGGGAGGGGTGGATTTGAACCGTGCACACTGAAGCAACGAGCAAACGTTTTAATCTCCATTAAACCGCCCCTTAAAGCACTATGCTACGCGCAAGACAAAGATCTTCCGAATAAACGAGCTTTTATGGTACGTTTCGCAAGGTCGATCGCGACTATGAAAGAGAGAGAAATATATAGGAAATTCAAAGGACAAAGGAGATTTGAGGTAAACACGCGGTGAATATACAATGAAAGATTGTATATTCATCACATATTTATATATATATATATATATATATATATATATATATTAAATGAATAAATCACAAAGCACCACGGGAGTTTCGCACTGAATGCATTGTTCGGCAGAAAAAAAGTAAAGGTGCTATCGAGTACTTTAGAACTTTATTCAGTTTATTCTCAATAATAAATACAAGTGAAAATGATACAATCAGGCTATATTTATATAAGACAGTAAAAAATAAAGGAACGTCATTAAGTCAAGAAATCAGCAATGAGGCAGTAGGAAAGGGATGGGTAAATTCACATTAAGATTTAGCTATAACATTAGTTAGGTCTACCAAGAGGCAAAAAGGATTAAGTACAGAGCCAAAGAGGATGAACCAATTAACGAAGAAGCAGATACTCTAAACAGCGAGATTAGCAGAGACACAAGAAACAAGCAGATACGTTTGCGAAGGGGGGCAGATGGAGAGAGAAAGAGAAATAAATCAATGTTAGTATAAAACAAATGAAATAATTAAATTGACATATCAGGTACCCATAACAATGAATATTGCAAACAAATCTAACAACATAATTCAAATCTAATTACTTTAAGAATAAGTTTTTTTCATCAAAGCATCAGTTTTTAAAAGGCTAGGGTATATATTAAAGTTATCGAATATACTTATTCATAAACATTCAACAATGTTTCTTTAAATTGCGTCATTTATGCGAAAAATTAATTTGGCTGAATTCCAATATACGTTGCCTTACACTTGGATGTAAAGTTTCTCATAGATGCCTTGGGCAGTTAACTTGGAAGTACCTTTAGAGACTTTATCTCAGGTAGTATCTGGTCCATCTTCATAGACTAAAGTAAATTGTAGGGGGTTGCCTTTCATCTTCATTTCTTTGGCGCATCTCATATTGAAGCTTTATTGGATTTAATGGATGCATAAGAAGTTAAGAATAGTTTTGCTTCTTTTGCTTTTGAAACTACGCCCATTAATAATGAGGGTAATAGAAGAGCTCAATTGGCTTTTAAAATGGTGAACAAAAGAGAGATCTTTCTGTACTGTTGTCCTCATATCATGGAAATCCCAGTAGAAACATTTGGCCTGATTTGTTTGGGAAGAGGAAGAAGCCAGATAAATTGGTTTGAGCACCTGAATCATTTTTTAACTGACTCGTACAAGAAGAACAGAGAAACTGGTTATCAACAGCAAATGGCTGAAAGAAAATAAGAATGAGGAAAAAAACTCGAAAAATATTCAAACAGAAGAAAGGCTTCTAGGAGACAACTACAGGGAATTTTTTAACTAAAAATCTTGGAGAAGCGTCTGCTAAAGCAGTTTACTCGAGATCACTAGATTGATAGAGAGAATGATGTATTCCATGAAAACGTTGATGTTCATAGTTCAAGATGACTCCGAAGAAGTCATGAATTAATGTGGGAAAGAGTTAACACATTCCTTGCGCTGTTCTACAATTCTGTGGGGATAATGTCAATATCTGCTACTGCTGATATCATGAATGATCCAAAACATTTTGAGGTAAAAGAAAAATGACCAACAGCTTACTGATGTAGTTCTTAATAATACACATAATACACATTATAATACACATTAAAGCACAGTTTTCTGCTGAACACACTGAACATTCGATATTAGTATATTCTGAAACATGTCAGTAAAGGAGCTGTGGCGTTCAATTTTGTGCATATTTTGATAATCTAGTTTTTCAGATTAAACATTATGTTGTACAGTGGCCTTTAGGGCACCCATAACTGTTGATTATGCCAGATTTAAATATATAAATATAATGCTCTAGAACGAATTAGTCTTGGTTTCTAGCTTTACAGATAAAAACATAGAAAAGTGTACAGAACCCTATAAAAGACAGATAATGTTGCTTTTCGACAGGATAGATGTAGGTTTTCGGGGAAGAAAGAACAGAGTATCCTCGTCACAACAGAGCGGCGTTAAATAGAAACTTAGTTTCGCTCAACATCCATGAGCGGAATAGGTTAATTTGACCTGGCGGTCATGAAAAAAAAAGGAAAGGAAAGGACCATGGGCTTTTTTTTATTAACAGATATAAATAGTCATGAATAGTAATGGAGATAGGGGATGCAAAAGGATTGGAACTAGCTCAAATGATATTGCTTTTAAAACTGATGAGATACTATTTAGGGAAAGATCCAAAACTTTGAAGAAGAGATTTGTAGAGATCGAGTTTCATGCTACACATCTATGCGGGTACATTAAATCGGATGTTAAACCAGGTTACGCAATTATGCATTGGTGGTTTCATTTACTTTTGAGGCAGATTGAAATTTGTCATTGGAAGATAATGCTTGCTTTCCAGCCCTGACTGATTATGCATTGAATTTCTTGGTCTTTTACGGTGACATTGTAACTTGTTAACACAGAGTTATAATTTTCTCTCATTTAAATTGGTTTATTGTCTCTTGTGTTGTCTCTCATGTCTCCATCTAGTTGGTTTTCATGACTTGTTTTTCCTAGATTGATTTTAGCCAGAGATTTTGCTCTCATGCTTAAGGTATTTTAAATCTTTTTTGACTTTCTACTAGGATATTAGCTATGAAGAGAAGTTCAAAAAAAGCTGTAAACGTTTTCGAAGTTAAGGTATTTCCTAATCTCTCACTTGTCTGAAGGTTGTCTGAATCCTTAGAGAATGTAATATATAATCTAAAATTTTGATATATGAGCTTCATGATATATATGTAGACTAGAACTTTCCAATGGCATATTGTTGTGAGAAGTGAAAGGCTGTGTAGGTACGAATATTAATCCACAATAAACACCTACGAAAGATACTCTAGACGGCATAGGATAAGGGCTGCCCTAGTCTCAGATTATTTACCTATTATGCCGCAAATGAGGACTCTTTGATGCAACTATGTGTACATGTAACCTAAAGTAAGACTGTAGCAATGCTCATCTGATTAGACGGTCGTAAAATTCTAAAGAAAGAGACACATGCTCGTTTTTCTCTCGGGCGGTATTTTCACGTTTAGACTTAAATTACCCTACTCTCCTCCCTTTCCATCAAATAAATATTACTCATAGCCATGCGAATATTTCCTTATATTCTAAATTTATCCCGTAGTATTTAACCTTGTGCAGATGGCAAAAATTGTGACAACTGAGAAAATAAGTTTTGAAAGTAATGCTGGGAGATGTCACGAAAATGTGTGTATATGGGCACGTTATTTTCCCTATACATTTCGTATAAATAGATGCCAGGCACGAGCTCAAAGGATGTTTCCATTTTTTCTTTATTGCAGTATAAATTACGACATGTCCTCCATTTACCACGCGATTCATTATGCTCTGTTCTTCTTTCGGCTCATAGAATAAACGTAGTTGGTTATATTTTGGTGCGCTGACCGGTGAAAATATCACCAAAACAATATTTTTTCTGTTTGGAGGATTAGCCTTCATTGAAATGGTTGAACAGATTTGAAAAAAGTTGTACGTCATATAGATCAGGAGAACCAGAATTAGTCACCACTAAAGGATTGTCTGATAATCGACCTTTCTCAAATTCTCCCTTCTTACAGCCCCATTACTTTCATCGCAAACCCCTTAAATCTTCTAGGTGTATATTTACACGTTGCTTTATAATTCCTAATTTAAAAAAAAAATAATAACAATATTTACTAAATGTTTGTGTTTTTTCTAGTATTCCAACACATGACCTTTGTTCATAGTGGTTTACCATACACAGAGGACATCAGTGATATGTAAAAAAATTATAATTCTAGAAAAAATCAAAGTCATGAATATTAAAAGAAGTTATTGACAAATAAATTGATATATATTTGATAGATGCACTGCTGAAAGAAGGATTAGTTGAATACAATACAGAATGCTCCATTATTTTCTTTTATTTATAGCTATTTTACTTTTCTCTAAGGCTCTTTTCAGCAATCTTAAGGTGAGAGAAAAAAATGGAAAATTACATTATTTTATTATCAGAGAGGTCTTCTAACACTATCACCGTCATTATCAGAGCAATGTGAGTCAAACTAAAATGAAATAGAAGAGAGAAACTATTACTAAGAGTCTTTCAGTAAGTAAGCTTAATTTGAGAATTTATGCGAAGGTAGAATGAGAGTTATAAAGTTGATTAGAGTATGAGAGGATAAACTTTTTTAGTAATATATTCATTTGGTGATCAAACCGTTGTTTGCATTGAAATTTATGGTCAATAACTTTCGTTTTTACTATCTGACGACAGAAATATCTTGGCTAAGACGTCAACGAATTTGAACTTAACGTTTTTAGGGGTATGATCTTGGAATGTTTGAAGTGTGTTAGGTTTAGTCAGCTTACATAGAAGAGAGCACCTTTAGTGGATATCCTGCTGCATTTCTCTCCATTATACGAGATTGCCGAAGGTTTTTTCAACTTCTCTGCAAACAATATTAACGTTTGCTTGTATTCCCCTCTCTCCTGCCAGTATTTCCATCTCCGATGTCCATTTCTATATTAATGTTCATCCTGAATTCAAATTCCAACCAGAGATCCTATTACCTCTATATTTATTAATCCTGCTATCTCTATTTATTACTTAAATTCTAATGAGGATTAAAATCGGTCTTAATTCAGAATCAGTTTCTGGCGATTTTTTGAGACGTCGATGGTGTACTAGGGTTCTTAAGTCTGTTGTTTACCCTTGATGTTTTATAGTTTAAAATAATATGACGTTTATTTTCTCAACTATTTTTTCCAAGGTGGCTTCGCGTAGTCCATTTGTTAAATATTCCTTTATTTATGCCTTATATCTTTCTCCGTTTACTTTACTAATGTTTCTTCTTGGCTTGCTTTGAACATGTAAATAGTAACTGGCAAATGATTCCTAGAAAGTCGTTGGAAGGGACTTTGTGAATCACCAATCATATGTTATCTCGCCTCATGGCTGACTCTCCAGTTTATACAGCGGATTTACCATATCGGCTCCTTTGCTATAGCTAATATTAAAGTGGTGCTTTATGAACATTACCTTACCGCGTCTGAGTAAGCCGTCCGGGTTATTGAGTCTACCCAAGTATGTCACAAAATGGTAATGGTATTCAACCCTACTCGAACTACCCTTTTTATGGTACTTAAATAATTTTAATCTTGTTCTTATGGCTAGAGCAGCCTGTTGCAATGTTTTTTTTAAATGATGGGAACTTGACTCCCGTAGTCATCCTGTAACATGATAAATTGGGACATCATGTCTGGGTTCGATCTAACGGGGTCGGGAAAAGTTGTCATTAAGGGAACGTTAATGGGCGTGGCACTCACGACGACTTAGGATTTTAATGGAAACCGCAGAGGTTTTGTTCTGGGGGAAGACTACTGGGGGTAGGGAATAATACTTCTTTTCTTCTACCATCTGACTCATTCTCGATGCCCTTTCATGGGCCAGCCATCTTTCTTTTTCTTCTCTCACTTCTCTTTCCACTTGTGTTAGTTCTATTTCCATCTGTATTCTTCTTTGTTCTAATACTCTTTTCTCCTCTTGTTCTTCTTTCTTCAAATTTTATGTCCATCAGTATTCTACTTTCTTTGCTTTCTTTCTTCTTCTTTGCTGCCTTCCACTCTGGGAGTGAGAGGGTCAGAACTACTTCCGGTGCCGTATCGAAGGCTTGTAAACTAAGCTCTTCGTCTACGCGTTTCTTGTGAGGAGAGAAATGGGTCGGGAACGTGAACCTCTCCTTCGCGGGCATCCGGATGACTACGAGCTCAGCCACAGGATTTGGGAAGAGCTGCGCGCTCTGGCCTATTAATACTGAGCAGAATCTAATAGGTGCTACCACTACATTGATCATGCCAGTAAAGTACTGCGACCGAATGTAGCCTCGGACGACAGGGAACTTGGCTAGCCTACCCAGGAAATCCTGGACGTCCACGAACTTCTGGTGCTGGGGGTTGATAGGGGGGAGCAATTTGTTTGACAACAGGATACAGGTGCACCCCGCATTGCGTAACAAGGTTGAGACTCGGCGACCATTTCCGGACCCAGTCTCGAATTTTAGTCCTTCGGGAGATATTTTTTGTACACAAAGTTCACCTGCTGCTCAGGGGAATTCAATGTGGTAAATGGAGACGCGGGATTAGGAGGTTGTTCTGGGTCAAGCGTTGCCGAAAGGGTTGTGTACCTGCTGGCTAGAAGGAGAATTAAGCCTTGAATTTTGGGGAAAATTATAACTAATGTGGCCTTGGGTGCCACAACTAATGCAGGTTATGGAGTTTCTGGGGTGTACGGAGTTCCTGACGAAGTTAGCAGGATTATTTTGCGTGGATTTCTTGGGATCCCCCCCCTTTTTTTGGAGAAAAGAATTTCTGAGGATATCCTTCTTCCTTGAAAGAAACGGGCTGGGTCTTTCTGACCTACCAAGGGGATAATTTATGGTTGGAAGGGTGCAGGTCTGCTCCCTCCACACAGTCATTGAAGGATACGGCTCGCCTGTCCTTGACGAACGCTCGTATCTCTGGGGGTAGGGTACACAGCAATAGGTCGCTCAGTATGAAATTGGCAAGAGAATCGAATTCATTTCCCACTAGTTTGAACTCTAGCCTAAGATTGGAGGTTCCTTGTAAGGATAAATCAAAACTGCCTATAGGTTTCGCCTGGCTGAATTCGTGCCTGCCTAAACTTGATCCGATACTCTTCGGAGTTAAGGTTGACGGCAGTCAGTAGCTTGTGCTTGCACGTGGTGTAGTCCACGGAAGCCTCGGATAGTAATGAGCTCAATACTTCACGCAACCGTTTACTAACCAGAAGCACTAATGTGGCGATCCCCTCTGTCTCTATGACCCAGTGATTCAACTCGAATATATTCTTTAAGTGTGTCCAGTACGAACACAGGTCTTTGTTTTCTTTATAAGCTGGGAGTTTCATTGCGTTTAATTGTGTAGCCCTCGCTCTGGATCCTACGGAATGGGCTTCCGCCTGATCCTTGCTCATTTCTCTTTCACGAGCGCGTACTTGTTTTCTCTCTTTGGCTTCCATTTATAATTTTCTTTCTTCTGCTTCCCTCTTATCTCTTTTCGCTTTCCTTTCGGCTTGCGCCTTTTCTTTTTCCTCTATCCTTCGTACTCTCTTTCTTCCTGGATGTAGGCAGCTATTTCCTTGCCTCTAGGTCCTAACGCTTGGGTTTGTTTGTGGATTTGTTCGAACAATTCCATTTTATCCCTCTTTGTGCGTCCACAAACTCATCGATCTGCTAAAGGTACTTATACAACCATTCACCGGATAGCGCGCTGCCTAACGCCCCCCTACTCCCACTACTTTGCTAATTGGAATACTACTTTACTCAAAAATAAATTGATAACCTTAACAGGTTAATCACCGAGAATTTATACATAGACCGTTGTGTGATTAATCTTTCCTCGAACTCAAGCACACATTTAGTATTCCTGAAGGGAACAGAAGACACAACTTCTACTGAGTTCTTCTAATCAAACCTGACACCAAATATTTATGTCGTGGTATAAGGAGGGCCAGGTGATGGCAGTTCGTACGTATAGGCGGATTTCGTACTTCAAACTTCTTGGTTAAGGTTTATTTCTAAGAGTGATATATTTCTTTTTAATTATTATGATGATTATTATTATCTGATTATTACTTCTTTAATCTTTGAGGGTTCCTAGTGCCTTGATTAACGTTTTAAAGATTGAATAAAAATTGGTTTCTAAAAAAACTAAAACTTTAATTAAAAAAAAAACGAACCAACAAAATTTAACGCACTAAATATAAAGAAATGAATTCAACAAATTTAAGTGAGGATTTATAAATGACATTCTTGAATTTATAGTAATGGTTGATCCATAGCTCAATTTGAATATAAAAATGCAAACTGACCTACATTGACACGTATACCGATGTGTACATTCCTACTAGAATCGGGTTTAAGTCTGACCTTGAACTCAATTGTTACGTAACCTCAAGAATGTTGTTTCAAGGGCTGTCGCCTGGATCGGCGGATACAGGTGTCTTCTCAAGGAGGAAATTCTTTAAAGCCACAGAGACCTTCGGGGCGTGTGGCAGTTAGAGAGACGCACGCCTTCTGGGGGAAATGATATCGTCACGGGACAGGGAAAAAATGTTTATTTTTCTTTTCGGGATACTCTGGGCATAATTCGCACTCGCATGGCGATGAATCTATGCTTGAATCATTTGCCTCAGGGGAGTGCTGGAAGTAGTTCACTAGGGGATATTCCTCAAGGTTGGGGACTATCTCTCTGCTTTGGGATGCACCAAGATAGGGGGTTTTCTCTGACGAGTGTACGTTTAACTTGCTTCTAAAATAAACTTAACTTAAAGTATGGTGTGGCCACCAGGGACTGGTCGAGAATGCGCTTCTTCTTAGTTCCGGTATTCCTCAAGGGCGAGAACTATCTCTCTTCTTTTGGTTAACCAGGATAGGGAGGTTTCTCTGAAGACAGTTAGTTAAACTTGCTTCTTAAACCAAGTTAACTTAAATTTAGGTGCGACCAGCAGCAACTGGCTCGAGGATGAGCTTTTACTATGTCGCTTCTCTTGGTAGCCGGGCCTCTTGCCATGACCTTCGTCGCTTTAATGACTAAGGTAATCTACCTCGTTTTTACAAATTAATTTGTTTTTATACGTCACCACTTAACTAGCGGTATTGGGAGGAGCGAAAGAGAATGCGTAGGCAGGCTGCATTAGGTCTCCTCCTCTAACGGTTTTTCTCAGCTCGTCATTCAGATAACCCTAGAGGGGATCTTCTGGCTTTAGAACGACGCTCCTCTAATTTCGCCTATGAGGTGAAATTGAATACCAGCTGTTAGGAGAAATCTAGTTGTTTTAATTCATGTTAGGGTTCTTGGCTCCGACCTGAGCTGATTAGTGCATTATGTGGTCGGGGACGACCTCGGTTTCTCTCCGAGGCGAGGGGCAAGAAGGGAAGTTAAGTGGTCGGGCCAGGCCGCCAACCGAAAATGCCAATACGTTTTGGTTAAAGACCAGCGTCTCAATTGCAAGGGGGAGATATCTATTCCCTCAAAATATATACATATATATATATACAAATATATATATATGCCCATATGAGAATCCACCTTTCATTTCCCTGTTTGTTTTTTGCATATATATATATATATATAGGTATAAAGTCCCACAGGAAAAGTAAAGCAGATTCTAAGTACTTTCGAACTTGTACAGTTTACTATCAACAAATAACGAAAAAATTTACAAAGGTGGTATATATATGTGTTAAATAGAAGAGCAGTGCGCCGCTTATGTACAACGAATGGACTCAAAATTGAAAAATAATATCAAAGACGGATGTGAAGTATAAAACCAAATAGATAAAGTCTACTTCAGGAAAGTTCCAACTAATGTGCAAATAATGTAGACATTTATGTCTCTAAACTAAGTACATACATAAATAGATAAAAATAGACAAGAGAGAAATAACTAAATTAATAAGTCAAGGGGCTAAGTTTTAAAATGGACAATTTCGTTATAAATAAGCCTTTTACTAACACGGTCTAGTTTAAAAAGACCTAGGGATATATTAAAATTAGGCAAGGAACTAATGAATAAGCATTGAACAATATTCCTATGAATAAAGTCATTAGATTTTTAAATAAATTTAGCCTAATTCCAATTGATAGGGTGACTATTTTCAGATAAATCAACAAAAAAAGGGTTACTGCAGGCTCCCCTACAAATATTGTATTTATGTTGCGTCAAGCTTACACTTAATGATTTACTGGTTTTCCCAAAGTATTGTTTAGGACAAAGTGAAAAATCAACAGAATGAACTATCCCTATACTATTGTTATTATTATGAATCAACATTTTATACATGGTAGTCTCATATTTGAATATAACAAAATACCAAAATCTACATTTGATTGACTTGGATTCGTTAAATTTTAGCTAAATTACTCAGGATATTCTTTGAAAATTTCTGATAGTGTAAGTTTAATTTCATAGAACCCTGAAAAATAAATAAGTTTCAAAGAAAGTAAGCATTATCAAAATGGAAAGATGCGTTTAAAATATAAAGAACAAGAACTTATCATATATTTACATCTAGAAAATATTAATATATATATAATCAACACTAGGGCACTTCTTTTTAAGATTGATGCAGATACTCATTTATAAGGAAAGTCATACGGTTTAAGGTTCACAAATCATTTAGAAAGAAAGTTATCTAGTGTACTAGTGGATGGGGACTGGCTGAAAAATTAAATAATATTTGTTCGGAGTCGAAGCAGTATGTTAATCATCGTTGAGGTGAGAGTTTACATCCATCATACATGCAAAAGACGATTAAAATTGTAGGTTAACACGTCATGGTGTGTGACGAAATAACGAGATGTATTCTGTTTGTTTATATGCAAAATGGATCCAGAGATATTATTAAAACTGAACATGAAATAGATACCAGAAGAACCAGCCTTAATACCCTTTGATTTATGATCTCCTCTTTGTAAACCAGTACAAAACAGTTTGATTGTGCTTCTTTAGTAATCGTCACCTTAAATATAGTCAACATTCACCATTAGAATAATTGGATATAGCGATCGAAATCGAAAGTAGAATAGGCCTTCTAGTAATCGCTATTGTATACCAATCCCCTAGATATCTACTAATTAATAAAACTTTAATTACTTTTGACCAGTGAAAATTTATCTTTTTGCAAGAGACGTTAACGCCAGATATAAATCATCAGGCTACACATCTTACATCAAAAGAGAAAGAAACTTATGAGGTCTCTCTTGAAAAAATTTCACTTCGCTCTGGTGCATATTTTTTAACCTATTTCTCCAATAATACAATTAATACAAATTAACTAGAATACTATATTAATCCGGGAGTTATCTTTACAAATATCACTCAATCTGTCAAAGTGATAATCTCTATTTTCATCATACGAGTTACCTATAAAAGAAATAGAGCTATTCAAAGTCTGATTGTTACGAATAGTAAAAATTTACAAATAACCTCTTTAAAAATTTATACCAGGTCACCGTAGAAGAAATAGACTTGGAATTAAGCAAGCTCAACCTTCAGTTTATTCAAACCGATAAATAAACAATTTCAAAATTAAAATAGAAAACTATTCTAAGGCCTGAGTGACCGCTTTAAATGAACTATAGGAAAAAAGTATAATTTTTTTTCAAGAATGATATGCTTCTGGACATGTGGCTTTCTTTCTCTGAATATCTGGAGTATATAAGCCATTGTGACATTAGGAATATGCTTCATTACTCATTGCAAAGACGATAAAGCAGTTTAGGAATGTTAAATTTTTTGATTAAGTAAAAGGTATAGAGGCCCGATTTAAACCGGATAGATTCAAAAAACAAACCTTACCGAACAAACTGACAAATTGTTGAAGTCCTGCTGAAATTTTCTTTTTAATATAAAGGCTTGCATACTCATTAATAATATTTTGTTCAATTTTCTCTGGAATACCTATGTAGTTCACTTTATAGCTGCATTTATGCATATCATTCTTTATTTTTAAACCTATCCTTTTTTCAAATTCACTGTACTTTTCTCGTTCGTTTTTTATGTTAGTCTATGAAAGGAAATTTCAACATCTTCAGAGGAAAATTGCAATGATTATCAAAGAAATTTGCTGAAAAATATTATTTTCTCTAAAATATATATTTTGGCCATTTTTGTCTCTAATTCTAGATGGCACTATACGTCAATCTATTGTACTAGATACACCCGATATTCGAATTACGATTATGAGTTTCTCAAAAGGGGTAATTGTGTATAGTCATTTATTTACTATACGCAATTGATATGGCTGCCCTAATTAAGGAATACACATTGTACTGCTCTTTGCAGATCACATAATACAAGTTATTCAGCAGGTTACAAAAAGATGTCATGTCACTCACCCGCGCTTTTGAAATTCAGAACATAAATCATTTGTAAAGAAAATGGGAAGGTTCAACAAACAAACTTTAGGTCCTGCATCTCAATAGGTATAATTTGGCTGACGGACAAGTAAAAAACAAAATATATTGTTAAAAAACCACGGGAGAGTTCATGTAACTCCACATTGCTAGCAAATCTCTGGCCAAACATGCATCAAAACTTGTTTTATGTCCAGCTACTAAATTATAAAATATTACGTTTCAATGATCTCCGCAAAATGGGTGTTAAATAAATCTTCAGCGCTACAATAATGTCCAGATTAATTTACAACTCGCTTAATTGATCAGACCACATGGAAAAATTACATCTGATAAGATACAAAGCTCTACCAATCATTATAAAGTCTCAAAGGAGAGTTAAAACAACAAAAGAACTTGCATGAGCATGTTAAAATACCCACGCTGAATTTAGAATTATTAACGTGTGAGAGCAAAGAGTGGAAAAATCTATAAATTACATCGATATGAACCTGATTTCATCTAAACTTACCTCAACATCTATGATGATAACTGACCAAGAAGAAGTACATTTTCCAGTGATACAGGACCGAGTCGTAAAAAAATGTTTTTACTCTGCACTTGATCCCAGGTGGTCGATGTATAGTCTGATTTCGAACGACGGCTCATAGCATCTAATCAACTAAGACCATTAATGAATAATAACCCATATAAAAATAATTATCGTTACTTCAAATAGTTGAAAATCTATTTAACATGCAACGGTAAAAAAAGCTTATAGCATACTGAGGTAAATAATTAATAATAAAAACTAATAAAGTTCATAAATCCATTTTCTTTAGAGTTATGTATTAATCATATTTTGCTGCTTCTTTCAATTTTCATCCGTAGCCTCTTATATCTGACACACTCGCGTTTCATCCTTTCTTTATCCAATGCCCCTAATACTGTAGTGGCTCATGTTGTAAAAAAGGGAGGCTTGTGGCAGCATTATTGCAGCATTTAATAGGCTTAGCGAGGAACTCCACGACTGGACGCTCGTTGGATCTATCAAATCCTAGAAATAGCTATTTGTGTTAATTAAGGAAAAAATACGCTAAGTGGATTAAATAAAGAACCAAGGAGTATTAGGACATGAAACAAAATATACATTTCGTATATCTATTAAATAAAAATAAGGCAAGCGGTTCTTCGGAAGTCACACGGAAATACATGAACATACGCACATCTATCAAAGGTCACCACCGCCTTAAGAAATAGGAGTCTTGTTGAAACTCCGACCAAAGGGTGAAAGTAACGAATAAATTTGATCAGTGGGTCGGTCTCAATTACAAGTCAATGTCCCTTGGAAACGACACACAATACATAAAGAGAGATCGAAAGACAGACACACAATCCGGTAATTGATTAATTCGATCAAAAAATTAATTTCTTAGTAGCATTACGAACCCCCGTTAACTCGCGTAATCTTGCTGCCTTTAGACTCATTACTTCGCGTAAAACAAAAGCCTACTCCCTGACCGCAAAGAACTTGAGACGTTTCGCTTGCCCATTTTTAGTGGCTAATTTAAGAATGTCCTTTTAAATCCCTTTTATTACCACGATCATGACGAGGACACCTTCGTTAAGCCAAGCCTACCTAATCTCAAGCCTCAGGCAAACGAATTTCCCTTTGCGGTGAAGTCCACCACAAGAAGCCACCTATCTTTAATGAGATAGCAGTTACAGGTTGGTTCCAGGTTGTGGAGGCCCAGTTTCACATTTCAGGAATAAATAAGGAGGAAACAAAATTCTTTCACATATTGGCTGCACTACCTCCCAAGACCGTCGACCATCTTCCGGCGGCCATCATATCTACATAAAATTACTAGCATTTAAGGACTGAAGTGATTTGGCTCTTCGAGAAGACAAAACCTTAGCTCTAATAGAACCTTTATGCATCCTCCACTCTGACAAGTCGACTCTCTACCAATTTATAGGAACTAAGAAGAACTACCCTATAAGTTAGGAGCTTGTGAGGCCCAAGTTTATTCAATCTTTGCCGGTCAACATCGGGCCTATAATTGCCACACACAAGAAACTAACTTTAGAACAATTTGGAAGACATGATATTCTATTGAACGCAGTGTCGCTTCGTTGTCCGATCCATATATGCCTAAGGTTAATAAGAGAAAAAGTGATGATTATATAAATAATGTGAATGAACAGAGAGATGGAAACGGGAACGTGAAGAGTAGTGTCTTAAGGCACATTTTTGGTGTATTTATTTGCTTCATATGTAATGGCATGCAGACTCAGTAGTTCTATGGATATATTTAGCCATTAAATAAAATATCTGCAAATAATTAAAAAAAAAAATTGCACAACCCGTTATATCATTTATATTTTTAGATTTATGTTCATTTCTCTCTTGCCATGAATCTCTCGGAATTTTAGGGAGGGGCTATTAATTGAGGTATGTCCTGGGCAAAATGAATGCAAACTGAGTCTTTAGATACTGGTAAAGACAGTTATCATTTTAAGATTAAATATAATTAGGGCTAAGTGACCCTATCTTAGGGTCTCCTGCGTGTAAGAAAGATTTTAGACCTATATATGTAGTCTATATAGCTTTATCAGATTGGCGCTCCAATACGTGATTACATTTGAATTTTCTAAAAAATGAGTTTTGAGCTTACCTAGAATTGATTTTATTGTAGTTCCTAAAGCCATGTCATATTAAATGCTTTTTGAAGGCCTCGTAGCACGATATTTTCATATTTCTTTTTTCTATATATCTTTGTAAGTTTCTCCGTTAATAATGCTAATGTTTTGACTAGTGCTTTAGGGCAATTTGTATTAACTTCTAATGAAGATTTTGGTCTTCCACAATGTCTATTATGGCAGAAGTTATTGTATAGAGAAGTATGATCGATATAACTGTTTAGTTAATCTTTAATTTGCTGATCTAATGTCAACATTTTCTTTTAGCGATATAGAAAATACTTTAGAATAGTTGGTTCCTGAATCTTCCTCAATTATTTTAGTTGTATATATGTAATATCACTCTCTCGGTTCTGAATAAATTTTAGGCCCTCCTGGATATAATACTTTCTTAATGCTTCTATTGTTTACTAAAATTAATATCGAACTTTCTCGTCATCTAGTTTCTTAATTATCCCATCGGGGAATTGATTTTCCTACTTGAAATTTGATAATTTTACATATCAGCTAACAAATTTGTTAAATATATATATATACATATATATATATATATATATATATATATATATATATATATATATATATATATATATATATATATATTTGTATCTCTGACCTGGCATAATTCCTAAAATATTCGATATTATTATACTAGAGCTGTTTTGAGGTGATTAATCAGGGGCTGAAATATTTTTCGATTTTATTTTAGGAATTGTATACAATTTTCTTAGATATATTGCGCGGGACTTGCGTAATTCCAATTCCATTTCTTCTGGAGTGACCCAGGGTAAATTGTTAGAAAGTATATATACGAAGAGCGGTCAATAAGTTTTGCAATTCGGATATAAGGAAACGAGATATGAGCAAAAGTGTTTTATTATTTTTCAATATAACTACCCTCGACTTCAATGCACGTTCGCCACTTGTTCCTTAGGCTTCAAATTCTTGACCACCAGAAATCTGCCCACTGCTGTTCACCCAATCCTGGACGGCGAGCTGGACTTCTTCATCGTACCAAAACCGGCGTCCACAAAGTGCAGTCCTAAGCTGGCGAAATAAAAAGTAGTCGCTAGGGGCCAGATCTTGATTGTAGGGGGGATGGTTGAGCTCCTCGAATCCGCACTCGCGCAAGGCAGCTTGTGCAACTCTGGCCTTGTGGACAGAGGCATTCTCGTGGAGGAGCAGGACACCGCGTGTCAACTTGCCACGCCGCTTCTTACGGATGCACTTCTTCAACCCACCAGTTGCTCGGCGTAATATTGGCATGTGATGGTCCTTCCACACGGCGCATAGTGCACCATCAAAACTCCCTCAGAATCACAGAAGATGGTGGCCATGATCTTTCCGACTCAGGCTTGGGTTCCGAACTTAATAGGGGTTGAAAAGCCCCTGTGCTTCTACGCCATGCTTTCGAGCTTGGTCTTGGGTTCCCAGGGATGGACCCACGTTTCATCACCTGTCTCTATGCGTGACTCGAATCCCGCTAAGTCTTGGTTGTACAGAAGCAGCAACTCCTCCGAACTTTGACGACGTTGAAGTCGTTCATGGGGCGTGAGTTTTCTAGGGACCCAACGGTCAGAGACCTTGATAATGGCCAAAATTTTCTGGATGATGTTGATAACACTTCCATGTGATATTCCAAGTTCTCGCTCAATTTCTTCGACTTTCACCCGTGGATCTTCGAGGATCATCCTCTCCACACGGGCCACATTGTCCTTGTTGGTCACGTCTGACGGGCGTCCTGGATGGTGGTCATCTTCAAGGGACTCACATCCATGGCGGAACTCCCTATTCTAGCGAGAAATGGTTGCATAGGAAAGCGCGGTGTCGGTGTACACTGCACCCATGCGTTCATGGAGCTCTTTTGCATTCTTGCCTTCCTTGGTAAAAAATTCGATCACTGCGCGGTGCTCAACCTTCTTCATTGTTAAATAATTTGTGAGTCACGATCTGCGATTAGCTACTGCTTCTAAATAGACGAGGCACGAGCGTGCAGCTGCAGGTTCTGACTTGTCCTTACACCCCTACAAACAGTCATCCCCCTTCCTCTGTTTTGCACTACCCTTTCGCAAAACCTATTGACCGCCCGTCGTATGTATATATGAATTCTTCAGTATTCGAATCAATCAGCCTTTTGTATAGGCCTAGTTCTTTTAAAAGAATTTGTAAGTAGGAAATAAAGATGATAATTATGACAGATTCATGGTCATTTGGAATAGTATGGCCCGGATTGAAAAAATATTCTAGTAAATTTCTATTAATTAAGACTACCTCCTGTTTTGTTGCTCACTATTGTATTGGAAACATAGGTTTAATAATCTTGGTCCGGTTTAGATCTTATTTTTTCATGAAAAAGCTGTAAAGTTCCTTCCTGATTTGTTATAATGTATGTAGTTTGATAATCTGTGTCTAGTGTGGGGAGGCTATTGCAAAAAGCTGAGTTATGCCTCTTCAAAACGCTCTAAATATTATTTATCTGTAAAGAGTTACATCGAGGTGGTTGCTTCAAAATACATATTTAAAGAAAAGTTATTTTTTTTTAGATTTCGATCACTATATTTGCTTTTTCTAATTGTGTAAGTCATCTCTATATAAGATATCTATTTTTAGCCAAAAAGTACCAGAAAACCATTATATGCTGTCATTTACAAAGATTAGATTGTAACAATAGATAATGAAATTAGTTATTCTCTAATTTATTTCATGTTTGCTCATTAGTATTATCTCTGGATCCCTTTTATATATTAATCCCCATGAATTATTCCTTTTAATTACCATCTATATACGTTCATTTAAAGTATTATTAATTTACAAAAAAGTAGACCCATTTTGGATAGTAAATGAATTGTTATCTGTTGATAGGATTTATGTATTTTTCCGTTTACTTTAAGTACTGTTTTTTTTATGTTGAATGTTTTTGTTGTATTCAGTTTGTGGGTGGTATATAACCAGTCGGACCTCATTGATTTCTGAGTAATACTTCTTTTCCTTGATATTATGTAAGAATATTTACATAACGCCATTTAAAGTTACCGAATGAATGCATTTAATGATTTCCTATTTATCAAAAGTGTTTCAGAATGGAAATCTATCTGAGGTATATATATGTCCAGTTTGAGTTTTCTTTCTTGAAAGAATTGTATTGTTTTATTTGTTTTAGGGAACTATAGCGAGAGTTCGGTATTACTGGTTGTCGTAGAATGGCCCTTTCTGATCACTCCATACACAAAACCCTTTTGTCGTGGTATTCTTTGTCGTAGTGATATAGTTCTTTGATGAACTAGGCTTTGTTCTAAGAGTGCTCATATGTTACTCTAAGAAAGAGCCGTCTCAAACACGTAAGGATATAGAGAAACGCACAATAATTCCCCAAATAAACTTATATTTAACTTTAACAATTTAATACACAAAAACTGAACATTAACCACAGAAATACTCCGAATATTATAATACACAATAATTACTTTAATTAGCTTGCCCCTCTAAAATTGGCTAAATTCGCTACGCACTTTAATATACAATATTTAGTCTTATTGACTCTACTGGAATATAAATACTTCAGGAATGTTATTGGCTCCACGACGCGTGCAGACCGGCCAGATGGAGGTGGTTGAGATCATGAGGTATTTTGGCGAGGGTAGCAGATGGGGGTCCACATGGTATTTAATGGGGGGGGGGTCTTGAAGGATGAGAACAATCACGGTCACCAAGGTAGGCGTGGTGTCTCCGGCGAGAGTAGATCGAACTTGGTTCTTAAACCAAGTTAACTTAGAGTTCGGTGTGACCACCGAGTAATGGGCTAGAGGGCGAGCTTTTCTCCTTCGTTACTTAATTCCTCATGGGCTAGGACGGTACTAGGGGAGGCTCTTCTAAAAGGGCGAAGATCGATGAGGGAGGAGTCTCTGACGAGAATAAGGTAAATATGAATAAGTTAATTTAAATGTCGGTTTGATAACCAAGAACTAGCTCGAGGATATCTTGAAAACAGAGGAGATAGTGACAAAGGAAATTGATAAAATCAAAAGTAGTAAAGCACCGGGTCCTGATGAGCTCTTTCCTAGAATTTTTAAAGAATGTAAGGATGTGTTAAGTGAGCCCCTAGCATGCATCTTTAGAAAATCATTGGAGAGTGGCATTGTGCCAGTGGCATGGAAGAAAGCCAATGTGATACCTATATTTAAGAAAGGGGATAAAACAAATATGTCTAATTACAGACCAGTAAGTTTGACATCAGTGGTAGGGAAAATGATGGAATCTATTATAGCAAGAAATATTAGAGATCACTTGGATAAGCATAAGTTGATAAAAGAATCACAGCATGGCTTTAGTAAGGGTAAATCCTGTCTGACTAATTTGCTGTCTTTTTATAGTAAGGTGTCTGAAGCAGCAGATAATGATGAAAACTATGATATTTTATACTTGGACTTTAGTAAGGCTTTTGATCGAGTGCCACACTTACGGCTTCTGAGCAAAGTTAAAGCACACGGGATCGATGGCAGTAAATTTAGGTGGATTCAGTCATGGCTTGGTGACAGACAGCAAAGAATAAAGCTAATAGGATATTGGGATTCATTAGGAGGAGTGTAAGCAATAAGAGTGCTGAAGTCATTCTAAAACTGTATCTGGCGCTAGTTAGGCCTCATATAGACTATGCAGTACAATTTTGGTCACCATATTATAGGAAGGATATTGATTTGCTCGAGTCTGTGCAGAGAAGGATTACAAAGATGATTGGTGGGCTAAGGTTTTTACCTAATGGTGAAAGGCTCCGAAAACTAAATCTACATACATTGGAAAGGAGAAGAGTCAGAGAGGAATTGATTGAAGTCTTCAAATGGGTAAAGGAATATAATAAAGGGGATCTGGGTAAGGTTCTTATACTTAGTGAACATGACAGGACACGTAGCAATTGGTTTAAGCTTGATAAGTATAGGTTTAGGAAGGAGATTGGGAGGAATTGGTTTACAAATCGTGTGGTAGATGAATGAAATAGGCTCACTAGACATGTGATAGAAGCCTCCTCTCTGAGGTAGTTTTAAAAATAGATTAGATAAATATATGGATGAAGCTGCTAGATGGGACTGACTTCTTTTTTTTTATGTACATATGTATATATTTTTCTAAGGAGTGGGGAGATTATATTTTGCGGTTGCATGAATGGACATAATTCTCTGGATGCATTTTATGTATATTGTAGATTAGATCTGACGAACTCCTTAAAGGGTGACAATGTTGATGACTTTTCTCTGGTAAGAAATCTTTTGTGTGTTGACTGGAACAGGAGCTGCCAACTGTAGGCCATGAATGGTCTTTTGCAGTCTCCTTCTTTTCTTATGTTCTTATGTTCTTCTTAGTTCTAGTCTTCCTCAAGGGCGAGGATAACGGAGGAGAGTTTCTCTGTCGAAAATAATTTGAACTTGGTTCCTCAACTAAGTTAACTTAAGAGTTTGGTTCGGCCACCGGGTAACGAGCTCAAGAAGAGCCTTTTCTTTCTTCTTTTTTTAATTCCTCAAGGACGAGGAATACCCCTGATGTTTAAGATGCACTAGGATATGAGGAGTCTCTCGGACGAGAGTAAGTTAAACTTAACAAAGTTAACTTAACGTTCGGTTTGATAACCAGGGACTAGCTCGAAGATGACCACACGGTGCCGGGCCGGATGTTTTTGCGGTAACCATCTCGGGTCTCAACTGAGAGAGAACAGTTGGGTGACGATTTCCCTACACTGGTAATGAAATTCCCGACAGAAATACGAGCTCTAAAATTTCAGTCGTTTGAGAGGTTTCTATTTCGGTAGAATATACTTAAGTTAACTTATTTTTGTTTGATTTATGTCTCAAGTAAGATTTTGGGCTGCTTCTTGCAAAAACTATCGGGTCATGATTCATTTGCATATTATTTTGTGTAAAGTTCTCGGAAAAAACAATCCGAGATTAGTTCTGGTGTACAAAAATTGAGGGGTTGTTCTGGAGTAAGACTTCATGCAGAATGAACTGTATCCTGATGTCTTCTACTGGAGGTTGTTGTTTGGGAATCACAATTCACGCATACCATTATTTGTCCACATATTATTTAATTCATTATTATATATTTTAACTGGGTACAACGGGCTATATGTGCGTAGTACAATATACATATGCACCTCATACTTTTCCTATGATGTTACTTTTCTATTTGCCAGTCTGTTTTCTTTGTTAAAGCTTCATTTATAGTCACTTTGGCTTACAGGGCACAGGCGGTTGTTAGTTTCTTTTCTTCACTTTGGTTTGTTTATCCTCTTTATTTTTTAAGTTCTTTTTGGTTTGGGCCAGTCAGGACATTTCTAAATTATGATAATTTCCTTATCAGTTAATTCATCTAATTTATTGAGTACAGTCTCAATATGGATGATATTCTCCGCCTCATTCTTTGCAAAAGATTTTTTGTGTTGAGAGCAGATTCCTTGCATTTTATATGTTTCTGGGAAAGAAAGATTTGTAAAAAAAAGTTTGTCTTACTCTTGATCTCTGTAATTGCTTTCGCAATTTAGCAGGAAATATCAGTGTATGAATGGATAGTCATGAATTTTACAACTTCAACGTTTTGATGTTTTTTCTCGATTATACATCATTTTATCTTTAGGCAATTCGCGTTGTAGTTATTTTGGATATCAAAAAGGTGTATAAAACAATATTTAATTTTCGAAACATTGTTTTGATCACACTTTCTCTCTCGCACAAGGACCGGCCAAAAAGGGTTTGCACAGACACTCTAGTAGTTCCGATTATGTTAAGTGATATTTTTCTCGCGGAAAATATTTGGCATCAAATGTAAAGAATAAAATATGTTGAAAAAATCACATTTTCTATCTCAGTGTGCTAACCTATCCTGGGCAGATATAAACCAACCACCTCAAGTCAGTTACTCAACCCGGCTAAGAACACACTTTAACATTTGGCTGACGTGGTTATACTGAAGGGTTAGATTCGGTGAATTCTGATAGGAATCTAGGCTTCTAAAATGCAACTCTGCGAATAAACGGTAGTTGAAATTTGTAGAGATAGGTATCAAAGTTCAAATCCACTTGTTCAATTGTAGGTTAGGAAGAAGAAACTACGTTGTCCTAACCACGCACACAGGTGATGTCGCTGATAAACTCCGTAATAGCCATCCAATGGTGTTGCTTTCTGTCATTTTCTATTTAATGGGAACAAAAAAGCCGATACTTATGACTTGTGGTCCATGCAAAAGGTAACATGTAGACCTTTATTCATGTGCCTGAAGTGGATAACAGAAAGATACGCCGCTAAAAGATCTATGTCGTAGCTAGAATATACTTGATGTGTCCGGTTTAGCTTGCTCAAAATAAATGCCACTAGTCAATGCTATCCATTTACCATTTAGTGCAGGGCAGTACCTGCCACTCATTATGTGCCATTTGTCACCAGCTGGTATGGCGAATCACTGGCCACTGTTTGACGGAGTTGATTAAAACCGATTTAGTATTCTCAGATGCTCCTCGTGTCTCACCGTTCCATTCGTGCTTACGACTCTTAGGGTGCAAGCATGCAGCTCGGTCAACTGGGCTGAAATTGAGACAAAATTAAGAAATCATTCTTCGGTCGTATCCAAACTTGCCCAAATCTTGTTTTAGTTCCTTGTAGTCTGGTGGTAAGGGCATGTCTCCAATTTTCTTCATTTTCATGGCTGATGGGAAAATTCGTTCCAACGAAATATGATGCCCTATAAAATCAATCTCTTGGTTTGCCAGCTTGCATTTCTTCTGCGATATTATCCGACCATTTTCGACCAGAATTTTGAAGACTTGATCCAACTGTCTCAAGCGGTGGTAAATATTGTTCGAAAATATCAGGATGTCGTTTTTGTATACCTAAAACAAACCCTAATTCCCAAAACAGGTTATCCATGTTTCGTTGAAATGTGCAATTTATTTCCCGGAGGACAAATGGAAACTTCACGTGCTCCCATAATCCAAACAGAGTTATGACTGCAGCCTTCTCTTTGTCCATCTCGTTCAAACGGATATGATGATAATCACAAACCAGATCCAATAGGGTGGAGCGAAGACCATTTTTCTGAAATTTATTTTCACACAAAGATTTTTTTATGGGGCTATCTGTCAAATTAAACCAGCTTAAAGGATTTTTCGATATAATAATTATAAAGAATCTCAACGTCATTGTAAATTGAAAATAATGTGATTTTCAACTAAATTTTGAATTTCGTGGATTTTATCTGAAAATTAAATTCGATTTTTGAATTGATAGTTCTAAACAAATAATGATTGTATTTTAAAGACCAAGTAAACGAAATTTTAAAGTAATCAATTAATATTTAGAGGTTCGTCAATGACATACTATTGCTCGTACGTGGCAATTAGGTTTTAGTAGCGGGAAGGATTTCGTTAAGAGTGGATGTGTGTGTGTGTGTGTGTGGCTCTGTTGAGTGTATATTGTTTTGACCACATTCTTCTATTTATTTTTAAGAACAGTTATTTATAGTGTACAATAAATATTTATACACGTTTTTCTATATATCAGAGCTAAATAATATGTAAGAAATAAATTAAAACAATATTTCATTATTGTAATTAAACATAGACCGTCTCATGAAACTAAGAGTCCTTTGTTTGGCGCACTCAGCGCCATTTGTGAACAAGTGTTTCCTCCTTATAAAGGCGTTATAAAATATGTTTTGTTTGAGCGAGAAAAGGAGAAGAACCCCTATAGAAAAGTCCTGCCAATTAAATAAATTATTACATTAGTAGAAGAGAAGTTAATTTCAATTTGGAAAACGTCACCAATCCCTTGAGTGTCAATAGAGGCAGTTAGAAAAAGAAATTATAAATTATTATTCAAAACATTAAGCTTTAATGAGGAATATTAGAAGGAAAAATGTGACATTATTCAAACATAAATGTGACAAATTTACAATGAATGCAGAACAATTGTTTGATATTTCGTGTTGTAAATGCGATGGCTTTGAAATCTGTGTTTGTAGCAAAGAAAAGAAAGTGCGGCCATTAGACTAAACGTTTCTGGAAGATCAACTAACAACTAAAAAAAATGCAAGAGGTAATATCGATCAAATTCACTCAAATAAGAATTTTCAGAGTGCAGTTAGGAAGACTCGTGATTATTGTCTCTTAAATCAAACATCTACCTTGACAGATAATATCGAAATGATTCTTACTTCATCTAGCAGAGAAATAGAATATCCTGATGAAGGTAGCAACTATGAGCTTCCTCCATCAGTGAAACGCAAAGAAGTTAATAAAATATTTGCATCCAAGACCCCATCTAAACAAATAAAATTGTCAGAATTTGCGTTGGCATGTGACCGCAGTAGTGTGTCTGATCAAGCTGCAGCCTTAATATGAAGTTCAATCCTTAAGGACTTATCGTCAATTGAAGGCAGAGAAACTTCTGTAGTAGTTCATAGGTCAAAAGTCAGAAGCAAGCATGTCAAAGAACGTACTACATTACAGAAAGAAATTAGATCAGATAAGCCATTATTGTAGAGAAATTAAAACGTAACTCCACCCATATGGCCAAGCGGACATATATATTAAAATCCCTAATCGGAGGCGAGAGAAAAGAACAAGAAATTGAGGTGCGTGAGAACGATAGGCGTTTTACTAAAAATCAAACTGCCGATTGGCTCTGATCTCCGCACCCGGTGGGTAGTCGGCTCGTGCTACCCATCCCGACAAAGCTTCAAATGGCCATTAAGCAGCTCTAATAAGAAACTAGCCCCAGCAAAATTGAGGAAGAAATCCTTTTAACTGACGGTTTAAAGAACTCGCTAGGGAAAACATCCAGTTAATCACCGAACTCAAAAGATCCGATTACCTACACGGTCAGAAGGCTCGCAGTTAAAGTGCCAAAGAGCAGCGTAAGAACAAAAGACCACCAAGGAGAAATAGTGGGACGGTTGTCGGTGCCTCCTCTTGAGAAGCAGACCTGGGCTCCGCAGTGTTACCAAACCCGCTCTCCTCAGTGGCATTACCTTATCCTTCTTAGTTGGGGCGGTCTCCGGGATATAAATAAGCCCCGTAATGAAGGAAAGTGATTATCCTTTTAGGGACGATAGAGGACTAGATTTTTGTGATCAGTCCGTCGCACAGTTCCGGACTCGACTTCTAAGATTCAGAAGTCTGTCTCGTCTTCGTATCGATGCCATACCGATTTGTCCCTCGCAGACTTAGCAAGAGGTCTGGCTGGATCAAAATTTCTAAGTGCCGAACAAGAATTTCGGGAGCAAGATAAAAGAAGTTATCAGCTTACCCTCGAGGGACTCTTAAGTCGAAATCTTATTAATTTTGAAAGAAGAAGAATTGATCCCCAAATAAGTTACCTTTAATTACTTTCGGAGATCACCTTATTTAATAAACTCAGTTTGGTAACTCTGGGAAGTAGATAAACGTACAAGAATAACTCAAGAGCTACAAAGAAGAGTACTTCTTGAGTCAGAAAGCAAAACTCCTCTCTCTATCTTTTAGAGTTATAACTGGGTCGATAAAATCATAAGAAGATCAGTTTCTACTGTCACCGTGACAGCCCCCTCATTTCCCCCTTCAACATTATAACAGGACACCTGAAATTTTTTCTTCTTCGTGGTCTGGTATCTCCGGAAGACTCACTGAAAAACCCAGTATAACGACATCCGTCAACCCCTGTTCCGATCCAGGTCATGTAATTTTTCAAACACTATATATTTTGTCGGTTAATTAGGATTTTTAAAACTGTCCCAATTTAACAAAGGGAGAAATAGTATGTCGTGACTTCTGTAATATTTCAGTTAGATTAGGATGAGTAAATGGTGGTTTAACTCTTTAACTTAGAGGCTTTCATAAATTAGCTATCTGACAATTTGTTTGTTTACGTGAAGCCTACTATGTTTGGATCAGAGCTCTCGTCAGGAGTAGGACAATATTCGAATCGTGCAAACCATATTAAACTAAGAGAATTTCTTGTAAATATAAATATTTGAGTTAATTGATGAAAAAAAAGATATTTATTTTTGGTTAATTCTTGGTGTTTTACTGGATCCTTACGTGCTGACCGGCCCTTTCCTTAAACTGGTTAAACGCTGTGGTAGTCTTATAATTCAGTAATTAGACTCCTTTAGACGGGCCCGGAATACAATCAGCCAAAAGAGGAATTATTTCACCTCCTAAGTGGTCTCAGACTGGCTCTCTAAAAGTCAGTAAATAAATAAATACTTAAAACAAAGAGTTATTGCACCGGAGTAAATGTTAAAGGGCCAACAGTTCAAGAATAATTCTCCGACCAAAGTGGGAAGACAATTCCTCGACAATTATACTTGATCAATTTTGATGGTAGAAAAGATAACAAATCTTTTGTTGAGACGATGGAGGGAAGTCCTCACGAAAATAAAATAATGGAGGAGCAGTTCTCTATGATAGAATAACCTTGTTCAGAATACCTTTGACACCTGACAATGAAGACAACTTCTGCCTTAGCTATAAGCGATTCAATATTCTCCTATCTACATAGAAGCAAATAACATTGCAACAGATAAATTCGTTGCTGTGACATGTGATCGAACTGCAGTGAATAAAAAAACAAGCTGAGGTGTGATCAGAATGTAATAAAAAACTTAATACACCAGTGCATTGGTTTATTTTCCAGCTCCCTGAAAATGAGCTCCTATTGCAGCATCTCATTAACAACTTGGATGGGTAAACAACGGGGCCTCGTGGATTTGTTGCACCTATATGGCAACAACTGGATAAATGTAAGACTCTGAGTGTTGTTAAATTGAGCCAAAAAATGAGCTGAACAATCATAAACTCAACAGACCTCTAAAAAATGCAAGATAATTAAAATTTAAGAGAAATAGAAGAATACCAGAATTGATACAGAATCTTACCTTCCAATTTGCTAGACATCCTTATTGAGCAAATGATTTCTTTATAGTGAGTCTTATCCTCGAAATATTAGGGGTCCCTTTTTCAGTAGGCCCCTCTTCATAGGACATGAGGCTAAATGTCTTGTCGAATATAAATTATTTTATGCTTGCTTGTTAGTCTGATGGACAATCAGCTACTGGACTGGTTAGAAAGATTTAATCCAGCCACGGTTCTGCCATCTGACTTGCTTAGTAGCTGACAGCCATTTTGTCAAACTAGTAGTGCTTAGCAACAGAGGCAAGTAATTGATATTTCGAAAATGGTATCTTTTTCCATCTTTGGACGATTTTATATATTGATACATGCATACGCATTTACATTCATATGTATACATTTTTATAATAATATTTAAATTATATTATAGGAAACTTTAAATTAAATGTACAAACCTATTAAGGTTTGTTAGAGTTTTTGAATACCCTAATTTTTGATACATGGTATGCATTTTCGCAATGGCTAATAAGGTGAAACTTCGAGTAGATTCGCACTTGAACATCACAGTTGGTGAATGTTGATTTTACCAAAAAAATTGTATTTTCTTCCCTAGAGCTTGTTTGTGCACCTAAAAAATCGGAAACATTTAGGGGCATAAAAGTAGCAAATTTAAGAAGTGGTCCTTAAATTATTTGTTAAAATACAGAATGGTATTTTTCCTGGCAGATGTTGCTTTATTCCTTCTTCAAATTTATGTTGCGTCTTTTGTTCAACTAGTTTTATCAATGATGATCACTGAACAAATAAAGAACATCGTCGTCAAATTTGATCCGCTTGTTATCTAACATTAGGCTTGTATATTCTACTTGTCCCTGTGTATTTAGTAACATCCATTTCATTCCATCAATTTTTTTCTGAGAAGATCAATAAACATGTAAGACTATACAACAAATTTCACTGTCAATAAAAAACATAGATCTCTTGTGCATTTTATTATTTAATTGAGTGTGCTAAATTCCTATTTCATACAAAAATTTCCCATCAAATAAAGATTTTTCTTGTAAATGAGCGATTTAATGATTATGTAATTGATACCAATTTCCACGATACTATAAATCTATATGTAATATGTCCATTGTAATTTATTCATGAATATACATATAAAGAATCAGCAAGTTTGTTAGTATTAAATAATATATTAACCTAGATTTTAGTATTTACTTGTACGTTCTTAAGACGTGTTAGGTGTGTCACGCTTCAGGTTCCAGCAGATCTCAGCCAGCATAGCAGGGTTCTTTTTTACCTTATACCTGTTTTCCATTGACGCTATATTTTGATGGAATCTCTGTTCATGTTCATAACTCACACCTCCTGCATTCTCTGCGAAGAAGGACAGATGAGAATGAAGAAAGTGTATCTTCAGTGAGATATTACATCCAAGATCTTGATAGCACTTGATTATGCTCTTAACTTTACGCTCTCCCTGGCCCTTTTGGTGCTTTCTCAGAAGTTCTTTACCTACATACATCATTGAATGCATGACGGGCTGCTAGCTCAGTTTCATGCATTATCGCTTAGAACTCTTCATTACCTATGAGTTGAAGAATGTGAGAGCCTACGAATATGCCTTCTGTAATCATGGCATCACTAATTTTTTGGGGGTGGAGATCGCTTTGAAGTACTTAAAACATGGCTTGTTATTCAGCAGTTCTTCGGGAAATTGCTTCATTATGCCTAGTTTTATATGCAGTTCTGGCAAAAGGGTTTTATCCTTCTTATCTAATGGCTCAAGAATTATATTACGGCATACAGACCTCATAGTTTCCCAAGGTGACCATTCTGGGCGTATATGAGGTTCTAATGTGGCCCTACTGTCCCACTTGCAAAGGAAACACATAAACTTGGTGTATCCAGTTGTTTTCAAAAGTGAAGAATTGAGGTAGATCTGCATAACGCTACCTAAATACTGTAATTCGAGCCTGTTCATACAACAGTTTCATTGTTGCAGACATGAGGCTAGGTGTTCACTCTGTTCACTAAGTGTAAGATCATAAACAAGATCATTGAGTTCCGTTTCGGTCATGAGGTGTGGTTTCTTGTCACATTACGGCTGCACTACATATGATTTATCTTGAGATTATGAATAGTTCGAGTTCCTCGTGTCATTGCTTAGTAGTTGAGAGGTTGGCTGTCGTACAGGAATAGGACTGGATACATGATAGGTTCCTTGCCTTTTCAGTTGCGACCTGTAGTAAAATAAAATAAAATCAAACTAAAAATGGATATTACTGCTTGTGATCACTTCCAAAATTAGTGGAAGTACAACATGGAGTGTATTTTGATCTTTTTAATTGATATATCTCTTGAAAATATTTTAAAAACCAGGAAGGAAAACACATTAAATACCCACCTTTAATAATATCTGTTAAGCAGAAGTAGTAATTCGTTAAATGATCCTTTGGCTTCTTCCAGACCATTGGTACGCCAAACATTAGGCCAGGCCCTTTGCCTTTCATCCAGGTTGAAAGGTAACTTGTAAACCTAACACAACATATTTGAGGTGCATTTGTCCTGGTCACCCACTTTACATCCAAAGTACAGCTTATTTAGTTTCTTCCCATGTTTCGTCAACAATTTCTTGTTTTGTCTTAATGTAACTGATTCACATATAGAACAGAAACTCTGTGTGGAATTTTTGCATTCTCTAGGCATTTTACTTCTTTCCTGTAAAGAAAAAACACTAGTATGTGAAAAATAATATAAATAGTAACAGTAAAAAATATTAAATATTAAGTGAAATTAGGAAACTTTTATAGTAAAATACACAATTACCGAAAGTTACGTAAAAGCTACTATGGATTTGGACCCATATAACTAAAGAAATCTTGAGTATACTTTCATAAATTTCATAGGTTCGGTTGACAAATACCTCAGGAACACCCTATTAAAATAATATCAAAATCCGTTTATAACTTTTAGAGTTGCCAGTTTCGGCCCAATCCTGTTTGCATTCAATCCCTACGGAACCATCAATGTATTTAACGTAAGGAAGATGGTAATTTAAAAGAAATTGGAGGGTCAAAGAGACACACGGATGTTATATTCGTGATTTACACAAAAACATACCAAAAAAATACCAGTAGAGGAGGTTATACTCATTTTTGTTTTTTTCCTTGTTGTACAGTTTAATTATCCAATTCATCTTTGAATTTATTTTCCGTTCCTTATGTATTCGCTTTTATTGAAGGTATTTCGTAACACTTAGCGAGAAATTAATTTGTTAATAATTCTTTTTCTTACAGATTTAACGAGGAATTCTTGTTTCTCTGAATCATATTGCTAAAAAGTTATTGAAAATTGTAAGGAAGAGTGAGTTAACCTTTTATAATGGAATGCTTAGGAAAAATGACCCAAAGAGTTTCGGGGGATTTTCTTCAACTTATGATTCTCTCAACTATATGCATTGTCAGCATAAGTATATTTCAATTCAAATTACAGCGGATCACCCCAAATTCTTTTTGTAAGGGATATATTTCGTCACTGTTTTATCAATACGGTACGGAGGAATAAAACATCATATAGGGGACGTTCCGTATGTAAATAGAGAATGTTTCGATCACCTACGAGACACGACTTGAAATTCAATGTTTAATAATTAATTAATTCTCATTTTACGTAAACAATTTGGATTCCCTTTTATATCATAAATAGTCTAAAAAGAAGAGTGTATGTAGTACTCTGAATTTTGAATGCTGCCAATTCTCTAGAGTCTTGCAAAGATACAAATATAAGTACCTTCTATGAGCGATGAGGTCGGGTGGATCACAAGTGTCAAGATCTGTGTTGTAGCATAGCAGTGCATGGACTCGATTCCTCTTCCTGGAGATAGACGCATCAACATGAAAATCTCATTAGCGAAGTAGAATAAAATTATTTCGATGTAGAGCAAGCATAAAATTAATAATGAATTTATATCATTTCCATTGCTGAATACGCTACAAAATTAGCCCATGTTAATTGCATCTTAATTGAATTTTAATTAAAGCTTAGAACCTTTAATTAATTTTATGAAACAGCGCCTTAATGGAATTACGATTACAAACATGTTGCGTGAATCAACGTTTTCAATGTTTAGATTCTTAATGGCAATGAGTAAAATGGCTTCTTTATATTAGCTGAATCGGTAAATTTGTATATTTGGTCCGTGTAATTTTAATGATAAAAATATATATTTACTTTAGTTTTCGATGCATGGCCATGGTGTTCATTGTTATTGTGTTATTGTTATTTATTATCCAGGCTGCCTTGTGATTATAAACAAATGATAAATTATTTCATTTTAACTCATTTAAAGATAATGAAAAACCTATTGACTAACATTAACCAAAGTTAACCTAGCCTACTAACCTAAGTTTAACCTATACCTACCTTAACTCAATTAACCAAACCGACCTTAAATTATCCAAATCTAAACTTTTGGCGTAAAGGAGAATAACTTCATTTCTTATAATACACACAGTAGGCAGGGATCCAGGGGTGACGGTGTTACTTTGAATCTAACTTCAATACGAGAAAAGTTTGGGGAGAAATGAGTGGTTAGAAAAGAAAAAAACATTAAAGGTGATAACGGCACTCACCAGTTCGCTTCAGTGAGCCCAGTCGTGTGAGGACAAATCTATTCAGGTACTCTTGGGCCTAACTCGATTCACATCATAGTCACATCTCACTGACTACGATAATTATTATAAAACTCATTCAATTTACAAAACTATCATATGTCCATAATTTGTTTCCAAAATCCAAGTTTTCTACCCCTCTTATCAACATGTAAAGTAAATGAAATAAACTTGAAATCAATCAGAAAATTACTGATTTTTTTCTAATGTTTAGGTTATACCTCATTTCCTCGATTTTGCTTTCCCTGGCCTCTTTTCTGCATATGATTCCGCAAGTTACTGACTGACTCATGAAAGGTCTAAATTACTTGTCTCAAATATTGTAGGTATGAAAGAGGGCTAGCATCAAAAGATCTGCCTTTTCCCAATTTATGTAGTTTTAAGTTTATCCTCAAACTTCCCGAAGTAAACAAACTTGTCAAATGAAATTATTAATACATTTATATCGGAGATGCCATATTGGTGTCTAGATTAGTTTTTTAATCATATAAAACTCATACAATCCTGTTCACCGAGTTTCTCAATACCCTCTTTGAATGCAACTTTCTTATTTACCACTAGTGCTTATGTACATTTTTACCCTAATATCAATACACGCACTCATATGCTCATGTGGTTTGGATTATCATGATTGCATGAGTAACAAATTTCTCTCCTTTCATTCATTCTATTTTCACTCGAGCACTGTGTTTAACTCAACTTTTGATATGTGAAATAAGTTAAAATTATATGTTTATTTAATTAAATACTACGTTAGTTTCATTATGTGTTGTGGCTGAGAAAAGAAGTTTGAAAGTTATTAAGAATTTGTATTTTTTTAACATGTCTCGTAACTAAAGGTACTGAACTCTTATTGGAATTCACATAATCCAGTAAGGCAAACCAAATAATAATTTCATATTTAAAATTTGTGTCCTGTAATCGCACTAATTACCAAAACCATATCTGAACTAGAAAGATTGATACTCTAGCGCCAAAATAACCTCTTTCGCGGAGTATACAAAATAACAAAGAAATCACTATTTATTTATAAACAAAAGGTCTTTAGAAATTTAAAGGAATTCTGCCATGTCAATTGATCAAATTGTTAAAATATGTGTTGAAATGTTATCCAATTTTAAGCATGTTTAAATCTATTATTTCCAGTATACAAGCTAGCTTCATTGTTACTCAAAGAAGGGCGCACTGAGATTCGGTTGAAGGGTTTCTGTTAGCTTTCGTCCGTTGTCAAATTATTATACACTTTCTAATAATGCTCTATGAAAGGAGACATAGGAGTTCCGTTATTTCGCATATCTTACATCAAAGAAATGGGACCAACACAATGAATAAAAATTGAAAAATAAAATCTGCAACCCAAACGGGTTGTTTGAGTGTTGATTTCGCCTTTCCACATAACCAGGATTGACAAACTTTTCAGGTCTTATCATAAAGTATTTATACTCAAACTGAACAAATATGTTTGCAAATAAAAGATATTTCAACAAGAAAGTCTTAAATACTGTTATAATTTTTTAAGTTATAATTAATTAAGTTCATAACTAAATTGTGTTTCTTTCATTAGTGTTAAATATTAAATAGAAGTAAATATATAATGTATGAAAATGTACGATAATGTAGGAAGATTAAGATCTTGCAGTTCCTCTACTCTAGACTCCTAGGTTTATGAGACCAAAATTATGCCACTTATACATATATTAATTCTTTGTTGGTGGAATTTACATGTGCCTATATCTGTGTGTACTTATGTAAGAGTGTGTTCATTATATAAATTATTTTCTTTGTATACTTATGTTCTATAATTGTTTATTTCAATGAAATAAAGCTGAACATTAGTACATTCCTTAACCTTTGGTAACTTCAATTTATTTTACTAAGAAGAATAGAACGTGGTCTTCGTCCCGATTGTTTGGATGTTTTTTCCAACTGCAACAGAAGCTGCGCGAGTATTTCAACACAGGTTTTTTATGTTATTGAGGTACAAACGATTCGTATTTGGGCTTCTTAGCCAATTCTGTTTCTCATGAAAGTTTCTAGCTAAGTTCTGAATTACTACTTTCGACGACGCTCTTGCTGCTCTAAAAATCTTCCTTATTCAACATGAAAATGAGGTCGTAGCTCGTCACAAACTCGCAACTCGTCAACAATCAGATGGTAAAACCAATCAAGAATATGTATGTGCTCTTCAAGCACTCATTGTGAATTGAATTTTCAAGGCTGTGAATGACGAAACGTATAAAAATGAGTATAATCGAGATGCATTTATTACTGGCCTTTTATCATTAAAAATCCGAGCGAGACTCTTAGAAAACAAAACCCTTACATTATCTTCAGTTTTGATCAAGCCAGAGCGTTAGAGATTTCCACGATGGATTCTAAGGCCAATCCATCATTCACTTCTGGTCCTGTAGCTTCAGGAAACCGCATGAGCTGTGGCTGCAGGTGACTGTTCTAATCTTAATCCTTGGGGGTAAAATTGTGCTGCAGCTCCTTTGCTTCGAAAGTATAAAAATGTTATTATTGTGGAAATTTCTCACGCCAGAACCGTGCTCACTGTCCAGGAAGTTACGTTACTTGGTTTAAATGCAAGTAAAGAGGACATTTTTTGAAGGTATGCAAGTCATCTAAAAATGAAGTCTCAGCATTAAGCTCCAAATCCATTCTCGCTAGTGTGCCATCAATTTTAAACTGGTCATCTCTAGAAGTGGAGATGAGTGGCTCTGTTCTCACAACTCTTTTAGATAACGGCAGTCACTAGAACTTCATCTGAAAAGATATTGCGAACTCCTTTAATTTCCATACTAAACCTTATGAAGGCACTATATCTATCGCCTCTACAAATTTAACATCTCCTATCAAGGAATGTTGTGACGTTTGCATCAACGTCGGAAGCCGTGACTACCTGACAGTACGTGTGCTTGTTTTATCATAATAATACGTTGACATTATCTTAAGGAATCCCCTTTCTGAGTAAACATTCCTCTTTTAAGCTAAACTTTGGATGTCCTTAACTTGACTAAAAAGTGTGCAATTTAGCTTCTATGAGTTTTCACCAACTTATCATCTGATTGCAACCAATCATTAAGAATTAACCCAAATTTAAAAAATCTGCCCCTTAATTTATTCGTTTTAAAGTAGCACGCATGCTCAAGTAAGACATCATCGAACCAAGCATCTCTCCATGGAGAGCACAAGTTTATGTTGTCTCGAATCAATCAAAGAAAAGTTTAGTAATTTACTATTCTCAGAAGATTAACAAATTTATTTACTTGTATACGTTAGATTGCCAGTAAGTAAGGGCCAAAAACTCTCTGGTCCAGCCATGCACGGGCCTTCCAAAGCCTGGATAGCATCAAAGTAGTTTCTGCCCCCTTTACAATTTTTATTGCCGGAAAGTTATATTTGTACAAAGTACGAGAAATAACCAAACAGAAACCGCGCCATACCAGTCAAAGATCTCGAGATGGCAGGAGATAGGCTTGCCCCCTGAGGAGCCAAGCTTTTACCACTAAGCCCTCAAAGGCAGTAGCGCATTTAGCGCTTTTCACAACAAGCAGCATCCAAATTTCTCTCTTCAGTGAAGTTTTTCACATCTAGGATTGTACAAGCGTCTCCTTCTAAATAGACCTATTGAGTATCTTCCTTAAAAGAAATAGCTATGGACTGGGTTAATCAAGAGGAGCTTGGGAGTCTTGTCTTTTCATTTCCCCTTCAAATGTCGTGGTTAAGAAATTATGGCTCTCTTTTTCACCGTCCCGTGGTTCAATGTTTTAGAAACCCAAACATCACGTGATGAGGCCAGACAGGTGGATGCGCTATTTACAACCTCGATATCTCTATACTCTCCTTAGGTTATATAGTTCCTTCTAGACAGCGAACGTGCCCCTTGATAGGAGGTATTAGGTAGCTCCGGTGTTTATTCCGCTGTCAGCTGACATCGATATGGTGTGCTACCATAACACTGTCAAAAGGTTGTCGACGCACTGTCTCCTCCTATAAGAATTAAATGGTAACCTCTCTTCGTAGGAAACTACAGGATCAATTGTAGGGTCTTTTTCTGTCGGAACTGATCGAAAAGCTGTATATCTCTCTACCTAAGGCAAGTTAATTCATCTATCGCTACTTTCTAATTTTAATAACATTTCCAGACGGCTATCTGCAGGGAAACTTTGTAACTCGATGTGGGTTAGAGCGGAGGTGATTATTGCCTTTCGAACAAATGACTGATTAAGATTTTTATAAGATAGACAAGTATTTAACAACACAATAATCACCGTATAATAAATTAAGTAATATTATGAAAGAGGACAATAGACCATGAATGGTGTCAATGCAAACAATCAAGAACGACATTTATATACTGCATATGAATCCTCTGAGACATGGCCATGACATCTCTATAAAGAGAAATATAATGGAAGTGAAGAGCACGAAAACTAAATAAAAGTTAAGGAAAGGAATGAGTAGCAAAAACCGCTCCTGAATAAACAAAACAAGCCCAAACACACCTAACAGTCCCCCAGGAAAGTTTGCGACGCCCATGAACACAGTATTAGAAAAATCGGAAAGATAGAGATGATATTTAAGTAGCATCCCACCCATTCTTAAATTCTTCAACTCAAGTATAACAAAAACAATTTCTCCACAAGAGAATTCAATTGTATTAGTCAAAAACAAGAAAGAAGAAATCTCTGGAATACAGCACGAAAAAATAATCAAACTTGAAAAAGTAATGGACGCTTCGAAAATCAACCTCAGTTTAAAGATACATGCAAATGGGTAAGCAACGTCAATACAAGAAGTCAATATAGAGTCTCATTTTTATTTAAATTTAGATTTATTTTTTCTGCTTATGTTGTAGCAGGAGTATTTTGTTCGTTTCATGCTATATTTGAAATTATTTAGAACAAAAGATTATAGAAAAAAATTGATGGTTTCGTAAATGAGTCTATATTATGCGACTGAAAGAGTTTAAGAAACAGGGAGAGCTTTTGTGTTTTAAGGATTATATAGGCATTTTATCCTATAAACCCAAACTCCAAATGCTATCAAATCGTTTTCTACAAGATTTTAGACTAAAGAGGAACATTCTGAAAAGATAGGTTTGCTGAAATTTACGTGCCCGTTTTGTTATAATTTGCCACTACTTCGCTAGTAAACATTCTCAAGAGGTCAATGGTGAACACTGCTGAGTTTTTTGAATCTACAATAAACCATATTGTTAAACCACACAAGGTCACTCATAGAAATAGAAGATTTGCTTCATTGTCAATATTCAAATTTCTTAAGGCTAAGAACATTATTGTCAAGTATATTCTAATAACATCACAGTACATCGTTCACGTGAAGCTTGAACAAATAAAACGAGCCCTATAAATGTTCGTTCTATTATAAAACAGAAATAATACTAATAATTAATCAAATGCGTTAAACGAAAGTCCTTGAGCACGCAGCAATCGATGTACCTGTCTTAACAGTTCAACGTTATTTAGATCTAGCATGATTTTAAGCACGTGTTATTCGAACTAAGCATCTGTTGAAGAGAGCTCATAAACAGGCCCATTTTGTGTTCAGTAAATAGCACTTGGATATAAAATACTATGGATAAGTGAGAGAAAAATCGAACTCTTCAGTAGAAATGATAAACAGTACGTTTGGCGAAGATGTGATAAAGAAGTTATACAAAAGAACACCTTTTCTAATGTCAAACATGTATGAGGTTCGATTATGTTGTATGAATGTTTCGATTTTACCGTCACTGGCGTATTAAATGTGAAGGTGGAGGTTACCATGAATTTAGAAAACTATCAGTGTATACCTGACTAAAACCTAAAGCAATCGGTAAGGAGAGTGGGACTTGGAAGGCATTGCACCTTCAACAAGTCAACGATCTCAAACAGACCAGCAAATCTACTCATAAATTTATACCACAAAGCGCATAAATGTTTTCAAGTGACTTTCTTAAGGCCTATGTATATTGGCACTCCATTAAATATCTTCAAAAGGAACTGATGCGGACAAGACGTCTCTGCAAAATTGTTGAATTTTAAACATTGGTTGAACAGGAGTGGAAGATACTCTTTCCAGAGTCTTGCTTGATTCTTGTATACTCTTATAAATAAACCAATAAGGCTCTTATTGATACCTAAAGGCTTATACCTGAAAAAAATTAATGTCTTTATTTGTTATTTTTCGTTTTCCGCTGAATACAACGTATTATTACTGCATTTATTTTACTAATTTGTTTTGCTATGTATTCTCAATGGTATAGGAACATTACTTAATACCTATACATTATGCACGTGAAGTTTCAACGTGAAAACGTTTTTCAAATATGAATCATAAAGGAGTCTTTATTTATTGACGCATATGTATTTGTTCACCATTAATAACCTATTCCACCAATTAAGACCATATAAACAAATAAAAACCTTTATAATGCATGCTTTAACCCGGGTTATTTCGTAGACGAATACAAAATTACAAAGATAATACAGATCAACAAACTTTTACTTTTTTTCTGCTCCCTAAGTTTAAGACCTGTTGTTTGGTAATTTGGGGTCATTGAGTTTAAAAATGACAATAGTTATTTTCTATGTGCTGTTCCATATTGGTTTCACCCATAGAGACATGAGATTTTATAGCTTATGAATTCTGATCTTTTAATATTTCATTCATGTATTTAGACATCAAATTATCTATATAATATATGTAGACACCCAAAAATATAAATAAACTGTATCGAACTATATTATTTTCACTCTTTTCAAGTTGATTTTATGAAATAACACGAGTTCAGTACAAAATCAGGAAAAGACCATTTGTGAGTTTGTGAAAAGAACATACTTTAAAATTAAATTTAGTGACAGGGACAAATTGTGGGCCCCACATAATGAATGCAAACCATGTATCCAAAATCTATGCCTATGATTAAAGGGCAAAAGGAAACAAATATCACTTGGCATTACTATGGTATGGCGGTATCAATAGCAGAGTTAATATTATTGCTACTTTTGCATCACAGACTTCTGGTTATAGGAAGAAAACTTGACAGAAATTAGGTTACCCAAATCTGCATTCAGCACTTAGTCCCGTGCTTTCCCTCAATATAGTAGCCGTTTTACAAATCTCCATTAACTGGTAGATAAAGGCATATATGTGAATCAGGTGAAAACCATTAACATGACAGTGATACAGGCTTTGTGGGCCAATCAACTTAAGTTTGTGAAAACATCAACCAGGCAGAAATGAATGATTTAGTTAGAGACTTAGGCCTGTCAAAACAGTTATCAGAACTGGTAGCTTCTCCCTTAAAGAGAGAAGAATATGCTGCAGAAACAAACAAATGTAACTTTTTATTGGAACAGGAAAAAAACATCTTTTAGCATTCTTTAAAACTGAATATGATTTTGTTTACTCTTGTGAAGTGGAGAGACTTTTAAACGCATTAAATGGTTCAGAGTATGATCATAATGAAAGGAAACAATTTGAAGATAGTTCAAAGAAAAGTCTAAAATGTGCATTACGCAATAATGGAAACTTGCTTGATGCAGTTAAATGAGAAGCATGAACATATAAAAGATGTATTAAATTTACTTAGGTATGCTGAACACAAATGAGTCATATGTGCAGATCTGAAAATGGTCAATTCTATAATTGGCTAGCAAGGAGAGTGTACAAAATATCTATATTTCCTGTGTTGATGGGGTAGCCAAGCTAAAGACAAACATTAGGAACGGAAACTTTGGCCAGTTGGGAAAGGTTTAGCAAATGGAGAGGAGAATAGCATACACCAGCCTTCTTTTGATCGAGAAAAAATGATCTCCAGCCCCTTTATAATAAGCTAGGAGTAATAAAACCTTTTGTCTAAGCTCTTACTGTGGAGGGTGACTGTTTCAAATTCATATATACAACATTTAGTATCGTAGATATGATCAATTAAAGGCTGGTGTTTATGATAAGAAACAAATCAGAAGATAACTTAAATATCTAGCCTTAATTAATAAATATATCCCTCTGTAGTTCTTGCATGACATATATGCAATTTAAAATTTCACATCATTCATATAGTCTTTAGGCACTTTTTTTGTTTGAAAGGCCTTGCAAGATAACTCCTACACTCATTCTATAACACAATCAGCACCACTTTTATAATCTCAGCATATATGTATATTAGGTATTCAGCTCCCTTCCTATTTTTAAACATACTACATAACTGACAAACTATTACATGTTAATTGTTTCTATATTCACTCTCCCAGAAGAGTCGAAAAATAATGAAGGGATGCAAACTGTTGACTTTATGGGGTCATTAATCGCCTTATATATAATCTTAATTAGTTGTTTAAAATACTACCATGATCTGTTTGGACATTTCTTGAAGTGCCTCTAACAATCTAGTGTCATCTCTACTCGATAGATGCTTATAATTTGTGAGTGGTTTGAACTTCGCGACGTCAGTTTCAGTCAATCAAATTGTATGTCATAAATACTTTATTCCATCAAGACAAAGATGCGACGCAATTGCTAAATTTGGAAAGACAACAATTAACCGTTCTCGAAACGGAACAAAGTGAAGGAATGCCATGCAACACTCGTAACGATATCATAAGGAATGGAGTTAGTTATTAGACAATGGTGATGTAAGAGAGTGAAAAGCCTTAATGTAAGAGGTCACAAGGCAATAAACGGACCAAATATAATTTCACACTGGGCCTAAACTAAAATATTGCTAAGAACATTTTATTTTGATAATACTGAAATCATAAATCTTTTAGTTATTTCTAGGATTGTGAATCATCAAGTTTACAAAGCATGTTACTTGTAATTTTTATATTAAAGAATATTTTATTTTTTAAATGGAAATATTTCATTAATAAAGGAAATTTTAGTTTTTCTAAATGTAAATATATTATTTTATGAGGAAATTTATCTATGTTGTAAATGTAAATATATTATACCAATATGTATTTGTCTTAAAACTAAACCTTTTCTTAGCGCTAAATGAATAGATTTCTATGAAACAGCAAATTATAGGTCAAGAAATTTTCTGGTTCAGTTAGGTGATTAATTTACATTTAAATCATTAAACAAAGTCTCGAAGAAAGTATTAACAAAATAATATAATTGTAGGAGAATATTCTTTATTTTTAAATGCATTTTATTATAACAATTTTAATTGGTCTAAATGAATAAGTTTATATGAAACACTAAATTGTAGGTTAAAAAATTTTCAATTTTACTTAGACCACTAATTTCCTTCTAAATCATTTAAAAAATGTTTGAAAAGAATTGAAAAAATCTAGATATGATTGATTTTATAATCTTTTTTCAGGAATATAAGTTCCAATTTAAGAATTCGCGTTTGACCCAAGAAAGGGCTAATGGCTCCACAGCATGTGTTTCACAAGCTTCCGCATCCTCCATCTTGAATGTATGCCGATACATTTCACAGATTTTTTTACTGAAATATGAAGTAATTACTAGTTTACCCTAAGGGTTAAAAAAAAAACAATTCATTCATCAATATTGTTAACAGAGAGAAATTTTTTTTTTCTTCTCTAAGTCGTTTATGGTCTCCCATCATTCACTTCTGGACATCTTTGCTTTCATAATCATTAAAGGGGAAATTCTTACGAGGAATATCTACCCTCTTATTTTGTCCGCTACTTTTCTCACGAGTATCTCTTCTACGGGCCAACTTGGACGACACACCATTTGAACACTGACAGTATTTTCACGTGGTTACTTGTTTTGCATTTACTTTCCAATAGTGCATTCAATTGGTTATTTGTCATTTCTTCTAGGTCACTGATGTAATTTAAAGTCAGTGGAAAATTAATGGAAGAAATTGAGGTAGAAAATGGCAAAATAGCTGGTAAATAAAGAAAAAAATAGTGAAAAGTTTGGAGTACAGAAAATGGCAAACCTCTTTAAGCTAATGTGATTATTAGAAATTTCCAACATCATGTTTATATTAAGAGTGCTGAAAATTGAACCGTGTACATGAAATACCCTCCATATGCACAGTGTGATAGAACGTGTTGAAGCTGCGTTTAATTTCAACTCCTACCCCGTATTATTTAAAACCACAATGCTGCCCACGTGCATCTTCGATTCGAGGCTTGGAGTCTTATCTCAGCTACCGGATGCCAATGTTTAAACAAGGAGGTTATCGTCCCCCCGTTCGCCCCTATACGCCGACCTCGCCAGATCGAGTTAGGCTTATGAACAGATAAGGCATTGTTCCCCGGCCCGGCTGTGCGTTCCCTCCAAGCTTTCACTCCATTTTCTCCCACGCCAAGGAGATGTCTTGGCTATTTATATGGAAACTTTACCACTAAGATCAGATTGGAGATCCAGATTTTCGTCGCGAAACATCACCACGACCCTCTCTCCCTTTGTGCGCCAAGGGACCTCGACCTTGAGATTCACCATCACTTGTCCAGAAGGAGGACAATATTCCTTGAGTGCCAAAGGTCCGAGCCTTTCCGACGCAAAGTCCCCAAGGCTTCCCCCCCCTGTTGTTCAAGGAGAACAGCATTAGAACAGCCATTGTTCGTTTTGAGCTCTTCGCCAAGAAAGAATTCTCATCCCCCCCTGTTGTTCAAGGAGAACAGCATTAGAACAGCCATTGTTCGTTTTGAGCCCTTCGCCAAGAAACGGTTCTCACCCCCCTCCCTGTTGTTCAGAGGAGAACAACATTAGAACAGCCATTGTTCTTGAGCCCGTAGACAAGAGACGGTTCTCATCCCCCCCCCTTTGTTCAGAAGAGAACAACCTAGAACAGCCATTGTTCGTTTTGAGCCCTTCGCCAAGAAACGGTTCTCACCACCCCTGTTGTTCAAGGAGAACAACATTAGAACAGCCATTGTTCTGGAGCCCGTAGACAAGAGACGGTTCTCATCCCCACCCCTTTGTTCAGAAGAGAACAACCTAGAACAGCCATTGTTCTTCAAGCCGTTCGTCGAGAAACGGTTCTCCTTCCCAAGACGCCTCGTCAGGATCCTTTTATTCCCCCCCTTCGGCTGGAGCTCGCCAGCGGACCGAAACTCCTTTGCGCCACCTTCCACTGCACCACTAGTGCCAAGGTTACGTAAGCCAAACTTCACCTTTGAGTATTGATCCCTTTTGTCAATTCTATCCTGTGCTTTAAATTGTTTATCGAACCATCCCATCTCTTTAACTCTATATTTGTTTTACCTTTTTTTAATCCCTTAAATCCTTGGATTAGCCCGAGTCTCCACGACCCTTTCCATTCTGTTTATGTCAATATTTTCCGTTTTTGTGTATTGTTTATAGTTATTATTAATAAAACTCTATTTTATTAATGATAGCAATATTATTATCCTTGAGCTCAGTTCCACTTCTTAAGCACATCGAAGATACATAATATCGGCCGCCAGACAGTAACGCACTCTAAAGATAATTAAGGAAGTTCCCTCAACGAATAGATATATATGGTATCGTCGGGAGTCATTCTACGACATATATATATATACTATTTAAATTTGGTGTCAGGTGTGGGGTCTAACGCTATATCTTTGCAAACACTGGTCTCAGTCGAGTAAAGCATAGTGTTATTCGTTATAATAATAGAATATAGTAGTTCCCTTTTGTTTTAACGATTGCTATCCCCCTTTTTTTAAACTTAAGAAGCTGGAGTAGCTCAAGGAACTGTTTTTATAATTTGTTTGTGTTTTTTGTGATTTTATTCAGTGGTTATTTAGATTGAGAAACCAAGTACGAATAAGTCAGTGCCCATATTTAGGTAGGCTAATTCTATAGAGGCATAATTCTTGTTGCAAGGAATTTTAGTTGGTTGACTAGTGCGCCCCAAGTGCAAAGATGACTCCGTTCGAAATCTTTAAAGCGCAAGGAGATTCCCCTGGACTTTTCGGAAAAGAACTAACTGAGTACATTCAAGAGGAGCAAAGAAAAGAGGAAGAAAGAGAAATACAAGGAGAAGAAAGAGAAATACAACGAGAAGAAAGAGAAAGAGAGGAACGGATAAGACAAGCTGAGCTTCAGATTGAATTAGCTCGGATTAAAGCAGAATTTCAAAGAAAAAAGATAGAAAGAGAAAGGGAAAGAGTAATCCGACAAGAGGAACGGGAAAGAGTAATCCAACGAGAAGAACGAGAAGGAAAAATACAACGAGAAGAACGAGAAAAAGAAATCCAACGAGAAGAAAGAAGGACGGACTCGCGCTCCTTCCTAGGTAAGCTGACAAAGTTTCCGAGCCCCGTAAAACCCCAAAACTTCTTTCCCCAAAACCAACAACGGGACTCCAAACCTCCCGTTAAGACTTCTCCTCCATCTCTCTTCCCGAAGCGACCAACCATATGCTTCACCTGTGGTGTAGAAAACCAAATGAGCTGGAATTGCCCCCAAAATTCTAGGCTTAAAAGCGGACCAGCCCACCAAGTTCACCAGATTAATGCAACCCCGGCTCCCCCGGTGGTGCAGACCCAAGCAGAAACTTCTTCCCCTCCGTCAGGCCACCAGGTAAATTTTGTTTTTGGTAAAAGTTCATCGGGAACTTTGAAATATGAGGAGGGCAGCGTGGACAGCTGCCGAGTATTGACTGTCGTCAGGGACACAGGATGTACGTGCTTCATCGTGTCCGACGAACTCCTCCCAGTGGCCTCTAACCACGAAAAATTTGCGGTGGTACATGACCAACTTGGGCGGGCGAACCGATTCCCCGTCGCTAGATGTTACCTGCAGTGTCAATATTATAATGGCTGGGCTGAAGTCATTGTAGCACCCATACAATTCTGTTCCGTACTTATAGGACAGAGCCCCCAAGTAAGTTTCGACCCTGTGTTTCAGGCCGCCCTTCCTCAAGGCCGAGATAAGAAAGAAGCCCAGGACCCCGTCCCCATCAGAATCCCGATACCGTCCGATTTCTCGGAGACCCCTAACCAGGAATTTAGGACGGCAAAAGAGGAATGTGAATCACTAACACCCTAAGGTGATAAGGCCCCAGACAAGGACACGGAGACTGTCCCTGGACCCCAAGAAAAAAAGAACCCCCAACGCGCCCATGGAGATACCTTCGTAGAACTGGACGAAGCATCGGCGCTTGAAGAAGATTGCCCCGCGGAGTCCCTTAACGTAATCCAGACAGTGTGCATCCAACCTGATGCCGATTACCCTCCTCCTTCCCTACCAGGCGAGTCTTTGGAACCCTCTGACCTGGATAGTGACGCGCAGCTGACACCACGTCAGAAGAGTCAGCTACAAGAACTAATTAAATGGAGTCACCATTTACCCGCCCTATTAGTTCTTTTCGAGCAACTGCGTGAAAATGGCCTCACCATTGGCCCCAGCAAATGCCATTTTGCTCACGAAACCATCAAATATTTGGGTTTCAAAATAGGACGAAGCAAGTTAGGTCCGCACGAGAACAAGATTAAGGCAATCGCCCACATGCCCCTCCCGATTACAAAGAAGCCATTAAGATCGTTCCTAGGGTCAGCTTCTCCCTATCAGCGATTTGTTCCGAATTTCGCTGCAATTTTGGCCCCCCTATGCCCCCTTCAGGAAAAGAATTTCCCCGATCGTATACGTTGGAATGATGTCGCTGTTTCCCATTTTAATCAGCTCAAAAGTAAGTTCATTTCTGCCCCCATTTTAAAGTTGCCCAACCCGGAATAATCCTTTGGGATTAAGACCGACGTGATCAACGAGGGCATTGGAGGTGTACTCCTTCAATACGTGGATGACGGAACGAGTCATCCAGTTGCATATGCTAGTCGTCAATTATTACCACGCGGAAAGAGATATGCCACTAGAGAAAAGATAGCTCTATCAATTATCTGGGTCATAGACAAATTCAAGCTGTACTTGATATGTAAAGAATTACAAATAGGAACCGACCACCGTCCGTTAGCCTATATTAGGAATTTGAGACACTCAAACGGCCGCATCATGCGCTGGAGTTTACTCTTGCAAGAGTATCAATTTAAAATAAATTATATCAAAGGTTCCGATAACTAGGTCGCTGACGCACTCAGTAGGAATGCGTTACCGAATAGCGTAGAATAATTGTATTCATAGGATTAGTATCTCCATGTAGGTATATACCGTCTTGTACGACTTAATTTAAGATTCTTTTGTAATATAATTAATTAATGTATATGTCTGAATTTTGTAACGCTCAATGTCTAATTTTTTGTATGTCTATATATTTGTTCTTATTAATTTACGTATAAATTATTTTGTCCCGTATGTACTAAGTTTATATCATTTCATTGTTCCATGCCCTTTTTTTTTCTTTGATTAAGTTGTATTAAAAGTTATTTTCCCCTGTAATCTAAAGATCAAAATAATCATATGTATTGAGGTAATACTAGTTAGGTGCAGGAAGGTACGGTTGGTACAAGAAAACGAGTTCCCCACATCGGAGCTCTATCGTTCTCCCTTCTCTCTTTTTTTTTCGAAGTGACAACTTCCCCTGGAATGGAGGGGTGTGATAGAACGTGTTGAAGCTGCGTTTAATTTCAACTCCTACCCCGTATTATTTAAAACCACGATGCTGCCCACGTGCATCTTCGATTCGAGGCTTGGAGTCTTATCTCAGCTACCGGTGGCCAATGTTTAAACAAGGAGGTTATCGTCCCCCCGTTCGCCCTCATACGCCGACCTCGCCAGATCGAGTTAGGCTTATGAACAGATAAGGCATTGTTCCCCGGCCCGGCTGTGCGTTCCCTCCAAGCTTTCACTCCATTTTCCCCCACGCCAAGGAGATGTCCTGGCTATTTATATGGAAACTTTACCACTAAGATCAGATTGGAGATCCAGATTTTCGTCGCGAAACATCACCACGACCCTCTCTTCCTTTGTGCGCCAAGGGACCTCGACCTCGAGATTCACCATCACTTGTCCAGAAGGAGGACAATATTCCTTGAGTGCCAAAGGTCCGAGCCTTTCCGACGCCAAGTGCCCAAGGCTTCCCCCCCTCTGTTGTTCAAGGAGAACAGCATTAGAACAGCCATTGTTCGTTTTGAGCCCTTCGCCAAGAAACGGTTCTCACCCCCCCCCCCCCCTGTTGTTCAGAGGAGAACAACATTAGAACAGCCATTGTTCATGAGCCCGTAGACAAGAGACGGTTCTCATCCCCCCCCCTTTGTTAAGAAGAGAACAACCTAGAACAGCCATTGTTCGTTTTGAGCCCTTCGCCAAGAAACGGTTCTCACCCCCCCCTGTTGTTCAAGGAGAACAACATTAGAACAGCCATTGTTCTTGAGCCCGTAGACAAGAGACGGTTCTCATCCCCCCCCCTTTGTTCAGAAGAGAACAACCTAGAACAGCCATTGTTCTTCAAGCCGTTCGTCGAGAAACGGTTCTCCTTCCCAAGACGCCTCGTCAGGATCCTTTTATTCCCCCCCTTCGGCTGGAGCTCGCCAGCGGACCGAAACTCCTTTGCGCCACCTTCCACTGCACCACTAGTGCCAAGGTTACGTAAGCCAAACTTCACCTTTGAGTATTGATCCCTTTTGTCAATTCTATCCTGTGCTTTAAATTGTTTATCGAACCATCCCATCTCTTTAACTCTATATTTGTTTTACCTTTTTTTAATCCCTTAAATCCTTGGATTAGCCCGAGTCTCCACGACCCTTTCCATTCTGTTTATGTCAATATTTTCCGTTTTTGTGTATTGTTTATAGTTATTATTAATAAAACTCTATTTTATTAATGATAGCAATATTATTATCCTTGAGCTCAGTTCCACTTCTTAAGCATATCGAAGATACATAATATCGGCCGCCAGACAGTAACGCACTCTAAAGATAATTAAGGAAGTTCCCTCAACGAATAGATATATATGTGGTATCGTCGGGAGTCATTCTACGACACACAGGCAATTAAATATACGGATGTAACTGCTTGTAAGACGGTTCAAGACGGAAATTCATTGTGTAATTTGCTTGCTAAATGACAAATAGCAAACATATGACCTTTGCCAAAAACTTAATATAAAAAGTACGTTCTGAGATGAGGACTGCCTTGGATAGTCTTATTATCTGGTAACATTTTTATCATCCATCTTATACTTATCGTAACTATAATTTGATAATTGTAGATACTATTGAATTATCTCTTCCAGTATCTCTTCCAATAGGACAGACTGATGCCCATTTGCCATCTAGAGAGTCTTTCTTACTTTTCACGTCTAGCTCTATATCAGTTCATCTAATTTTAATTGAAATGCTATCAGTCTAGATTTCATTATTTCCGATGCGTTAGTATTTAAAGTAAAACATAAGATTAAAAGGCGATTTTAAACTATATATAAAACAGGAAATAGCTTTGCCACTCCCCCCTACATGAGGAGCTTGCGCTTCGCTACTAAGATTAAAATGCGAAATCCAAAAAAAAAGCAGCCATGGTTAAATTTTTATAAATTTTCTGAATTTCGCTAATTATAATAATTTTAAATAGGAGTTCTAAACTAAATTTCCCCCTTTTCAAAATATCACGTAGCTAAAATATAAATTTATAGAGGAATAGAAAAAGATATATAAGAATAAATTTTCTGAACTTCACCATTTGTAATTCCTTGGGTTTTAAAAAATTCACAAAATTTCCATACTTATATTATTCCTGAACTTCACCATTTTGTTTTTTGATATTATAAACTAAGATGAAATTATTGTTCAAATACTCAAGAAAATTCCCTCCTTAAATTATAGAGTTAGTGATGTTTTACCATCTTATTAACTTTTTAGTACGTGGTACGACGGGTAATTAAGCATTGGAAGATGTTATCTTAATTTTCATCTCTTTGATCAAAAGTAATAAGAGCAAAACCTTATCTGTGATTTTCCTCCGAAGAGTGCAGCGAAGCGTGCGAATATTGGATAAGTAAGAATTTGTTCGCAGCCGAAATTAGTATTTATTTGAATTCGAGGAACTATTCCAAAAACCTACAAAAATAACGAACAAAATTTTCTTGGGGATATTAAAACAACTCTCTGCTAGTTCTTTAATTATAATTTTTTAGGAAAAAGAAGGATGACTTGAATTAGCAGCAAGGAAACATAGTGTTCAAGAAAGAGAAGAAATGAAGAAAAATGATAAATAGTAAATAAGAATGATTGATAAGCTAAGTGAGCCATTGTTAGTTTAATTCAAACCTTTTAGAAGTAATGAACAGAACTTCAACGAAAATACTTATCTTTATATTCATAATCAAATTTCCATCCTTTCCTCTCTGCGAAATCACCCAGAATCAGAAGAAAACAACCTCTATTACAATATCTCATCATTTTATAGAAGCATATGCACCTTTGATAGGGACCCATATTGAAGGCAAAAACAAACGACGGCTACATAACTCTCTCTCTCCCAGATGAATGAAACTAAAATTATTAATTTCTTTGAACTTTAGTTTATAAACGGTCTATGGGATCCTTGGCGAAAACACTCCAGGAAAACCATCGTGCCGATGAGGTAAAATAAGGCGATGCAGAGACGAGACCGTCTTCAAATGCAGCGACTGCAACAGGGATCAGGCTGTACAGTCACAGCCAGCGCTAAAGTTCCACCCGTCCCTCATCCATCTTCTAAACTCTCACGTGATGGCTCCAAGAGCCACACCCCGGTACACCATCTCAGCCGGCGGGCGTAAGTAAGTGAGGGAGTGGTCTTTACACTGCACCACCAAGCAGGGTGGAGGAGCTGCCCCAAGAAGCCGAGGGTTGGGCATGTGGAGCAGTTCCTCAACTGATCCAACGGCCAAGTGCATGCAAGTAACTCTTACAAATTAGGATTGGAGACCCGAAAGCGAACCAGTGCACTCTGCTCACTGACTCTGTCAGCTTCTGCAGCTAACCACGTGCCAAATGTACTGCTTTTCATTCCATTAGATGACACCGGAAAGGCCGAGAGGAGGATCTTGACGATTTGGCCACCCAAGATCACCATACACTTCCCTTGCCTGCGCCATGGCGCAATCTCCAATGTCTTCTGAGACAGAAGGATGCCAGCCATTATAGTTTACACGAGAAAGTAAATGAATTGCTTCGACGTTTAAGACATACAAGGGTAAATACCATGAGCTGAGTACTGTAGTGATAAATGAATAATTTTAAGATTTACAAAGATGCGTCTCAGAAATGTTCCCCCAGGTAATGATTTCTGAGTTAATTATTTTTTAACCGTCATCTTGATGACGAATTTGGGGCAAAATTATTCGCTTCCTTTTGGAAACTTTGTAACATATTGGTTACAAATATTCGTTCGTCGTGAAAGTTTCTACCGCTTAGAAACTCTCCCGACAAGGTAGTTGAAGTTAATTTAATCAGTTATATAGCTACTATTTTGTTATACACCATTTTTCCCTTTTAATTGTTTAAAAGAAAATTAAAAAAATCATTGTAAAAATTAGGAATAGCTTTTGAAAATATTTTGAGCAATTAATATGGACTAGGCTAGCCGACGAATATTCAGACTATCATTAATGTGTTAGGGCATGTTCTAACCTACTTGTTCTTGTCTAAATTTGCTTGTTATTTGTCGTAATAGGCAAGTATAGTTACAGCTATTACCATACCTAGGCAAGACTACCATTACCTAATGGTAATATTACTCTAGTTTCAGTAATTTCCATAGATAGGTAAGACTATTAGATTTTTCAAAGCGATACAAATTTTCTGGATCAACTTATATTTAACTTATATTTAACTTATTTAACTTATATTTTACTTATATTTAACTTATTGATGGTAAATTAAATTCAGTCAAAAAATGAGATGAATGAGATCTATATAATGCATAGTTGTGCAAGGCTCTGGAAAAGGGAAAAAAAGGAAAAGTGTAAATGACAAATATTGTGGGTTTGTGAACTCAGCAGGGAAGAGTCAGACGTGACGAGAACCGAAGTACCTCATTCTTTTGAATTACTTCTCGGGCTATGAACTAATCGGGGAGCCATTGGGCGCCAATGGGAGACATTTGTGTGCTATCTTGAATACATATTAATCAAAAGCAGACTAAATAAAGATAAACCGCAAGCAAATGGTGTCTATAACTCGAGAGGGATAGATATGGCAAGGACTAAGAGCCTTATCATTATATTTTGATTTTGTGCTAATAATCAATGTACTTGGAGAAAAAGTATGTGCCACGGTTTCCCTTTGTAGTTTTTCACTATGAAATATTTATGCTTAATTGGCCATCTTTTAAATAAGAGGAAGCAAAGGGTGCGTGAGTGTGGCCTCCAATGGGAGTTAGCAAGAATGGACGACACCACATTAGGAGGAATTTTCACTGACAATCCTCTCCATGATGAAATTAAGTGATAAGTTATCTTCTTTGGTTGATGCAATACTAAACTTGTATTTTCCAAGTTAGAGGGAATAAAGCAGACATGCGCTAATTGGAGAAGAACACTCGTACTTATTTCATACGTATTTAATGAGATGAATGTTGGAATAAGGAGGAGGGATACTGTAAATTATCTAAGTATTTTCTTAGAGTTTTGCCGATATTTGGAGAATCATTTTAGGTTTGTAGCATGTAGTACCTGTAGATTAGCGTATTATGGCAACAATGCAAGCTACTGATATCAAATTAGGGCTTTATGGCCTAAATTTGCATCAGATTGTAAAGGGTTTACTGGGGTACATATTGCTTGTCCAGCTTGGTGAGACGGTTTAGTTTGGTATTGTTTTCCCTAGCGTGCTTAGGTGAGTAGATGCGTGATTGGGTTTTAAAATTTTGCATACTTGGATATAAGATCACATGTCAATCGTTGGGTGTCGAGAGTCGGGAAGTGTTTGTATTTATTCATTTTTTACTATGTTAAATGGGTTAGTATAGAAATGTATATTAATTCTCTTCAGCCAGCTGCATTAGGCATGTGTACGAGAAATCCTCAACAACGGCAAACAACCCAATTGACACTACTGTTTAGCTGTGAGTTGAAGCTTTCCACGTGTCTCCAACACGAGGTGAACCATCCAATTTACTGTGAGAGCCAATTGAGCCAGTTAATTTAATGTCTTCCTGATTGGTTCTACCTGCTGGTGAAGGAACGCCAGCGCTTTTAACTGTACTGAAAGTAAACTCAAAAGAAGGTCCAGGTCAGGCATCACAAAGACGCTTCTCTTGAGTACTTCAAATCAATAGGTTCCATTAAAAACTCATATGGATTTTAAGGAAGTCTAAAAACAAGTAGGCTAACGGGGCTAAGGTGAAAATCTCCAAAGACTGATCAGGAATATGGACGAATGTTTAAGTATAGTCTTAAATGGAGATGTGGTTTGTAGCCATGGAAATATTTGTTTTCATTATTTTTATTGCCGTCGGATAAAAGATATCTTTGGGGAAAGGAATGAGGAGTTAATTTGTAACATCTCACTAATTCCAAATTCCAGGCACAGTCTTGCAAAGATCTGAACTTCTTCCAGACTGATCGAAACGATCTTCGAATACGATTGACTTCCAACAACGATGAAACCGTCTATTGAATCCAGTGACTCGCTTGACGTGGAGAAAGAGCGTCTCATAGGCTTGCAAGATTAAGCATCAAGGGAGTTATTATTGCTCTTGTAATTACATACTACGAGTTCGTAAATATATTTAATTAACTCAGAGGCCCTGGTAAAAACATTCAGCTTTCGTTGAAAATAAAAAAAACTAATCGTTTTTATAAACCAAAGATAAAAAAATCCAAATTCTACACCAAATAATCAAACTCATTTTTTAGTATCTCCTTATCCTAATTGCAGGAATTTTTATTGAGTTGATTTATTTGTCTCACTCTTTTCTCGTTTAACTTTTCAGCATTTCTAGATTTTCTTAGTGTATTTATGGCCTTCTTAAAAATTTCCATACAAAAGATACTTTCATTCCTCCTTTTTGGAATGCATTAAACGGAATTTAGATATCGTTTATAGTTTTTTTGCACTTCACAGAAATAAAATCTTGGCTAAAAAAAATTAATATCGAGATAAAATATAATTTTATTGCGCAATTTCATACAGGAACTGTCACCTTATAACAGCCTAAAGGAATGAACATGTCATAGTATGGATATCTATATTTACAGTTCCTGACTACCAATAAGGATGGTGTCACAAGAAGATTGCATTGTCATTAAAGATTGATACTGTGAAAAGGATGAAAGCCTGGAAGAGTAGTGCGAGAATTTCCTGGAAAAAGGTGGAAACGACGTGAGGTGGAAAGACTTTTAAAAATGATTAGCGAAACGGGAAGCTCTAACAGAAAACAAGGAGAAGTTAGATAAATAACAGCTTCAGAACCGGGAAATGTTAATTACATTAGCGATAACATCTGCTCTCAAGAAGATAAACCAGAAAGTTATTTATCGCAAAGAACAATGCTAAAATATTGAATATTGGAAGGAGCTCCGTATCGCGATTAATTAAGATACAAAAGCTAAAGGCATAAAAAAATAGTATTTTCGAGAAAAAGTGGTACTGTTAAGGATAAACAAAACATAAGATGCAGAGAGTTAATTGATAACTTCTCTGTAGCTTATGTTAAAAATATTGTCTTCACGGAAAAAAAAAATTTCACTTTAGAAATTCCGCGAAACCGCCGATAACATCTCTACGGGCAGGGTAAAAAGTCTGACACTCCGATTAAAAGATTGTTTCATGAAACTTCAAGATTTTTGAAAAGGTTATGATATTGCAGGGGTCTCTTGGAATGGCAAAACAAATTTTCATTTTATTTATACTGTAAAGAGAAAAGTAAATTCTGTTAATTACATTGAATCCCCGAAAACAATTTTGGTGCCTTAATGACGTCACATGTGTCAAGAAAATGATTTTATTTTTCAACAAGATGGAGCGCCTTTGGATAAAGCCACAGCCTACAGTCATTTCTAATTAGCAATACTGCTAGATTAATAATTGGCCACCGAAATGTCAAAATTGTATCCCAATGAATTACTCAATTCGGGAGTAATAAGAGAAAATTTTACCAAAGTTGGAGAGAAAAATTCACTGAACCAGAATTAAACAGTAAAATAGTTACCTAGTTAGTTATATAGTTACAAGGAGCCAGCACGTACTACTAAGTCCCCACAAATGACAGTACCATTCTATACTAATATACTTGTAGTCCTCTTTTGGACATTGTCACCACGATGGTCACTCACGCGAATTCAATCTACAACAGTGCTCCGTATTTAAACAATATAATTATTCGTAAAATAAGTGTCAATTTTGTTTTTAAAACTCTTAAAGGTGAAAAGGTTTTTACCTATTTTCGTTTGAAACCTATGTCCTTTCAATTTAAAACCGTGGTTACGTGTGATATCATGGTCGTACTTAAATTTCCTAATTTACGTTTTGCTATTCTTTAAAATTTTGCATACTTGGATATAAGATCACATGGCAATCGTTGGGTTTTGAGAGTCGGGCGTTTTAGTATATTTAACCTTTCGATATACGACTTATTCCTAATCGAGGGAATTAGTTCATGCCTGTCGTTGAATTCTTTCCATTTCATTGATGTTTACTAATATATAAGGTAACCAGAATTGTATCACGTATTCTAAGTGTTGCCTTACTAAACTTTAATATAGAGATGTGATTATATATTGGTGTTTGTAGTGAAAACTAATCGCAATAAATCCAAGCATTCCATTCGCCTTCTTACGCGCTTACGCGCTGCTTGTTATACTTAAAATTCTGTGAAACCCGCACCTTTAAATCTTTTTCTTCGTCCATGGAGATAAGATTTGACCTTTGTGAAAAACCCTATATATGTCGAAATTGAATTTAACGTTGCATTCATTAGAAAACTCGAAGATTTTATATAGATCCCGCTGAATTGATTTGATATCGTTCTCATTTAAAATTTTACGCCAGGTATTGTGGTCCGCAAGAAATTGGCATTAATGAAGTTAGAAAAAGTTTTTGTGTGTGGAAAATTGAAATCTAATTAGTGATTTATCGAAGTGGTGATCCAATCGATCAATTAATATAGGTGAGTAAAATTTCTGATAATTTATTTATTTACATTAGGTATATATTTTTCGGACCCCATGTCATTATTTTTGTGAACTGTAAAAAAACTATAAAATGTATCGAAATTCTGTTTTTTAGATTCAAATAGGAAGATTGAAAAAATCTTAAATACGAAAATTGTCATGAATAAAAAGGAGGTTACCGTAATTAATTTTAAAAATGGGAAGATGTAACTTACCTTAGCTATCTTGAAATAAAATTTCAACTTTATGCAAAAATTCAGTAATCAATTTTCATTTTTCTGTCCCCATTAACATAATATAACGTCTCTTATTTAAAAGGGCTTTTCATTATATTAAGCTTTAAGCTTTAGTTTATTTATTCACAAAGTTAATGCCTCTCAAATGTGCTAAAAATTTATTTAATTAATTCGAAAATTATCTTGACGTATACTTAAAGCTTTCCAATATAATAACGACTTTATTTTCGACATTTTATTGCTGCTCAGCGTTATTATTTTTTCTTAGAATTCAAAAGAAATTTAGACTTACAGAATACTCGTGCCTTTGATATTCTTCTCAAGTTTTTTATATTAGAAAGTACAGAAAATTTCTTTCTATGCTCTTTGAATAAGGAACTGGATCCCTAGAGGCAATTAAATCATGGATCAGGCAAATCTGATAAGAGAAATTCATTCACACTGAGTGCACATTTCTTTACCTCGAAGATCGATATTCTCTACTAGTGAATTCAGAGCTTTTTTTCATATTCATACTATCAAATTAAAGTTAAGTTTTTAGTTATAGTCAACATATAGAAAAGGATTATTATGGCAGGAAATGCAGCATTATATTTTTAAGACAGCATCAACTCGCAAATATCCAATTCGTATTGTTGTATAAACCTCACGACCAAAACCCTAAAACACTACTGTACGAAATGGGAAGTGGTGCAAAATGACGCTGGCATATCCAGTTTGCGGAAAAGAAGAGAAAATACAGAAAGACGGAAATAAAAAGTGAATAAGAAAAAGGAAAAATGTTTATCATTGATAATAATGAAACAATAGACCTCATCAACGCTATAAGCTGAAAATATTTATGAGAAATTGGTATTATATTGATATTTCGAGTAACCAGCAGGCTACTAATAGAGGGGTAAAGACATATCGTATGTATCCTCGTTGAATTTTTATTTGTTTAAATTGTTCTAATCTTTGCGCTCTCCCTCTTAAATTGTTCTTAATCCAAATAAGAAAATTTATTTCCCAGGTTTCCTCTCCCCTCCTTAATATTAAAAGAACTTCGAAATTGTAATTTGCTTCACTGCAATTGATGTTTAAATACTATTTAATAATAGAGCAATGGGGCGAATCAAAATAATTTATTTTTATAAAACAAAGACTATTTTTTATTAAGGAATGACATTTGTTTAAATAAAACAAAAACATACTTACATGCATTTCTTGATAAAATTAGGATACTTTTCCCTAATTCCTTCGGAGAAAGACTATGGTGAGACTTTTATTTTGATTTTTGATGTTATTATTTTATCTTTCTATTCAAGTTTTATATGTAGAATCATATGTTTATGTCTGGTAGGTAACGATAATGAGGTGAATTTGGAGGGAAGTGTTGCTTAAGATACAATAAAGATGAGTTCATCCCAGTATCTCTCCATGAAAATTCAACTTCATCAAAGTTATAGAACAATTATAATGAGATTCAAAACATTGTGCTTGTTCGTGTAAGGCAAGGCAGCGGGCTGAGACCAACAGTAGCAAATGGCAAATGCATATCAAAACGGTTCTGGAATCATCACAGAAAAAAACACTTGTGAAGTAATGATTAGTGGAAGGTCAAGAGAGTACAGGATTAGTTAATGAGAATGGTGGGGGATGAGTTTGAGGAGAAGGGTTGGAAAGATGAGTGGGATGTCCCTTATTCTATTTGATGGCCTGATTAAAATGATTACTCTATTTGTTGAAGCAACTCTCTATTTCAAATCAACCAAGTGAAAGCCATCAAAGATGAGTGACATGCAGAACATATTGTTCATGTCTTGTTTGCTTAGCTGAGACAAAGGTGGTTTGAAAAGACGGTGATGGCAAATGTACGAGGTTTAACATACCCCGTGCTAAGATAAAATGGGGGAATTGGAGAAACACCTAGAGAGTAACTTACCCTAGTTAGTGTGTACCCTGCACCGTCACATGATTGACCTTGATGCCTCTTCTTTTTCAGACAATAAATTACATGGGCCAAAACGAAGTCCCTTTGATTCGAATATAGATTTGGATATCAATCTACACTTCACCAGGATCTCCGCTTGACTTTCAATGATCAAGATGCCAAACAAGGCCAGTCAAGATCTTTCAACTAACTGGTACTCTGGCTATATAATTATTTGTACAATTACGGATAGTGTGCTGACTCTTTTTGAAATTGAACCGCTGACTCATATTAGATTGATCACCACAGCAAACCGATTCTTAAGGCTTTGGGTGTCAAAGTATGGACTAAAAGGTAAGAACATGAAAACTCTTCAATCAATTTTGCAATATATCATTAGGGGATACAATCTAAGCTAGTTTAACGTGAAGGTGAAGCTTGATCATGTGTAGACAATCATGGCTATCATAAGAGAGGAAGGTCCAGAGATCCAGCTTGAGAACTACCCTGTCAGGACCAGAAGGACATCAAACATAAACTTTTATGCTTCTAACATTATTCTCATAATCAGTTTATCCGAACCTGTAGCACAGACACCTACCATCTGCTTCCTAAGCACCGCAGAGGTTAACAGCTTCATTAATTCCCAGGTTGAAGTGCCCGACTAGCCCAACCAATTACAGAGGATTTTGCAGATGAAAAGAGAAGAAGCAATAAGGGATGAGCATATTAGGAGGAGACTCATGTCTATAAAAATGAGTCTGAGCTGGACTTGTGTATCCTAGTCAAGTTCAATAAGTAAGGAGATTGATTGTTCCTTTATGTAGTTGTATCCAATAATATATATGCATCGCAATAAGTTAAAAATTATGTTTATTTTAATTAACTTTCATTATAAGTGATATCGATTACATCCTTAATTATCTTATAAAGAGGTTCAGAAGTAAAAGATTGGTATTTCCAAATGCAAGGAAGTGTAGGTTTGACTTATCCTATTCAAACAAAAGATTGTCCTTTATGAACTCACTATAATTAAAATACATAATTTAAACACAATTGTGTTAGTACTTCATTCAGATTTTACCATCTTCTATATGAGTATAAAGTGGAAAACTTGAGTGGGTGTTTTGTAAATACATATTATATTAGGATTCCTTTCAGATTCATGTTTGTACCTGAGTCTGAATCACACCACTATATCAGATGCATTATTATTTATTTGTGTTAAGAATTATCTTTAGAACTGGCAGTAAATTTACCTAACTTATTCTTTGCGATTATGCTAATAAATGTAAAAATAAAGCTTTGTGTATTTGACCATGGAAGGGTTGTTAAACACGGTCACTCTTTCTCTTATTTCTTAGGCCGTGGAAAGGGTGCAGTTTCCAGGTGTCGCCTTTCTAGGTTTGGTATTGGTTGGGGCCTACATCAATCTGTTATCGCTCTAAATTTGTGTCGGTTCAATCATTTAATTTAAGTTTTGGCAGTTTTGCATAAATAATATTTTATGCAATCATTTCCATTCATTGCTTTTTTTATCTTATCTACTTTTCTTTATCATGTGTTTACCATATATATATATATATATATATATATATATATATATATATATATATATATATATATTGAATGTGCAAAATTATTGTTACCCTAAAGATCGAAGAGTACGCGCTTATTACCTAAATAAACATAACAAAGTGCTACAGTGTTTAATCTTAATCTTCCCTCGTGTTAACAGAAGTTTTTAAGCGTTATTTTTAATTAGAAAAATTCAATATTTTAAAAAAAAACACTGAAACCAATATAATTTAGAGAGATTTTTTCATCAAATGCAGTTTACATCTATCGAATTCCATGTGCCTTTGATGGTATTAAAGCAATTCATTTTATTTTGTTCGATGAGGGATTTCTACATTTTAGTTCTTGGCAGTAAGGAACTTCTCTTTTCACTTATTTTTTTTTCTCATCTCTCACGTCAGAATGAAAAGAGTAGCAACAGTGAATTTTCTGGAGAATACATATTGTCTTCCGCTCAAGACTTTTGACATAAAACGTTAGAAGAATAACTCAAATCTTATTTATACTCTACAAAAAGAGAAAATAGGGTCATTGAAGAGTTTAAAATACTTAGCAAAAACTATAATTCATCAACTCTCCTTGAGGCTGAGATCGTGGAAACAGATTTTAATTGTTCCCTCAATGAACCTGATATTTAAGTCGAAGTGAGAACGAGATGTGCCATTTGGGACCTGTTAGACCATTTTAAAACGGAGAAACTCCATTTCGCTAATTGAGGGATTAACTTGGGACTCGTTTAAGCGTCTTTGTAATTATATATTTTTTTCTTTATTTCTCCAGATGGAGAACTTCAATAAATAGACATTCCTTTTCACTCAACCATTTATTCTAAAGAAATTTAATTTAACTTAATTTCTAGAAAGTATCTCCTTTAGACAATTAGTCATTCCGATTATTCTTTTTTTCTTTTATCACCACATTATCCTTCTTTTCCTCATATTCATTTTGTCGAAAAAGTAGTTTTCCTTCCATTACCAAAATATATTTGAATACTTTTTATGATGGTATTTTTAGCTATTTTTTAGTTTATTTATATTTTGAGTCCTTAAATATTTCACCATTCTTAAGAAATTGCGGAGGAGAGTGTGGGTAAATTGATAGAAACTCTAATTTATATAATCCATCCAACTTGTCTTCTCAATTACCGGGATAAATTTGTTGAATGTTTTGTAATCCACGATTTACATGCGATGACTCTAATGAATTTATAATTATATTTTGGGCTCTATTTTTCTATTCAAACGAGGAAGGTATTAAAAATAGCAACTTTAAAACTTTAGATAATATTTTAATTAATTTTATCATCAAATCGCATATGATGACGGCCACGAAGTCAAGAAGCCAGGTGTTAACAATTATAAAAGGCCTAAAATAGCATTGTTTTAAAATTTAGCTTTAAACTTTAGCTTAGACACGCTAACGAATAAACCAATTTATTGGTATTAGTCAGTTTAGAGCAACAATTAAGGAATGATTTAACACTTTTATTTTGTCATTTTCTGTTATACTACAATTTTATTATTTATTTAGGCTAAATAATAAAATTAGTAGAGAACAGTTTATTTCCATGTGAAGAATAAAAAATTCCGTATAAAAGGATTCGTTTCCACCAGAGATATCATCACTCTCCATAGCACTTTATCAGTGTCCAGGTCAAAATTACGATCTTAAACATTTTCTACGGTTAGTTCGCTTTCACTTTCATCTGAACCTAATATATCCATCACTGTCTCTGTCTAAAAGAATTTTAAGTGCTTCATCACTAATATTTATACAAAATAATTTGGTAAAATACTTTTAATATGCAATAAAACAACCTGTTGACTCAAAACAGCAAACAATACTGACGTTAAAAAAACATGTGTAGCATGAGTAAGCTTTTACCCGAAAGTACTCTAAACCCCAGTTCCGCAGATCTGATGCGCAATTAATTTACTTAAAACTCTGAGTGCGAATTAAATATTTACCTACGCCACCACTTTTTTAATGTTCTATTGGGATACACCGCTTAAGCAATTATCCTATATGAGAGTCAGGTCAATCCTAGATAAGAGCTGAAGATATAAAACCAGACATGACTACACAAAATCTGTATACAGTCAAATGCTTTCTAGAGTTTATAGGCATACTTTCCCTAGTTATTTATGACTCTATTCCAGTATTATATTACAAGTATGTAATAGGTTGTCAGAAAATTATGGTTGTTTTTTGGAATATAAACATAATATTGTACGAATATAACAGAGTAATATAATGAAAGGGTCAGATAAAGAAAGAGGGGGACTGTTATAGCTAAAACAAATGAACAATGGGGGATGAACGATGAAATATGGGGTATTGCAAAAGTCCTGTTACACTATTTACGATGCTTACAACTAAAAATATATGAGAGTTCTGATGTTTTTAGACAGGTTTTTTTAGATTTTATATAAAAAATATTTGTTCACTTGTAATATTAATTAATGTGGTTACCGGCGTCAAAATCTCGCACTTGAAGCGAGACCCGAAGGCCAGGTGCACGTTGCAGACGAAGCCGTTCCAAATGCTGGCCCACACGCGCTGTGCCGGACCTTACAGGCCTTTCCGTCGATATTTACTAGCACGTTGTAGTCGATGAGATTGAGGTAAAGCAACCGTGGTAGCCAAAGTTTCATCGACCAGAATTTCATGTTTTATCCTAACCACTCTTGTACGATCTTGGCCGTGCAGACCATGGCTGGGTCCTTCTAAACTACTTAGTTTGCCTTTTTCGTGATCTTGCTCAAAGTTCTCTTCTTATCGTCGTAGGATAGTCCCACCTTCCTGCAAGAGTCTTTTCCCATAAGCAGATCTGAATGGGGCCCGATTTATTTGTATTAATCAATAGATACATTTGTCGCATTGTAAAAGCTGCTTATGTAGTTTTTCTTAGCCAAGCTATAAATTTCAAGGGCTTTTTCCTCCCACTAATTGTTCTTGATCACGCGGGTTTTGCGCTGAGCATCAGCTTTAAGCTGTTGGTATATCTGGTTCTTCTGCTGGTCGTTTTTATCATTTTGCTAGACAGTGAAAGCATTCCGCTTCTGCGGAATTGTTGTCATCAAACCTTCATCATTATTCCTTTTCGACGAGGTAATCGTTTTTTAACAGCTTCCTGAACATAGTTCTTGATATTTCTCTATGCATCGTTTACATTACCTGTTTTTGGGAATCGCAAGAGCAAGGTTGTGATTAATCTCTGGAAAGTATTTAGGCTGTCCGGATCTTTAAGTGCCACGATGTTTGTTCTTGAGGTGTCTCCATTGTATGTGCAGTAATGAGAGCCTCATTATGGATTAAAGAAGGCAGTAGTCTCTCCAAGTCTCTTCTGTGCCGATCATGGCGCAGGTGATGTTGACATCTAACTGATATCGCACTCTGGCGACGATGTAGTGCAGCAGGGGCCAGGTTGTTTTTCGACTGTCTCTTTGCTGGAATAGATTATTTGTGATCGCTAATCTGTGATCTGTTCATTTGCTTAAGTTCAGCAGTCCATTTACTCTTGAATTACCAATGCTCCTTGTCTTTGGATTGTGTGTTGCCAGACTCCATAGTCCTGATTTATCTTTCAACCCATGTTTCATTTTCTCCTATTAATCCACGTTCCCCCGTGGAATTATAAGTCCAATAAATCCATTAGAAATGATATCACAATAAAGTATATACGAAAAATTCTAGTTAATTGTGAATCTCGAATGTAATAACCTGCAGTTGTGAGATAAATCTCCTCTTTTAACATTTTTAATATGATCCCATTCCCCTTTACCATTCTACTTTTACTAATTTCAAATGTACCAATTCAAAGAAACTTGTGGCCCAGTGTAATGAAATTAAATAACTATTCGCTTTGCGATGTGGTTTTAAATGGATTGAAGAAGGTATGAATAAAATTGCGAGAATCATTTACTTGTAAATAATAAATACATGGTAACATTTCTCCTACATGATGAAAATAAACGTTTATATAATTGATTCTTTCCGAGGATTTGTAAAACTGCATAACTATATACTTCACCTAATTCAAAAATTTTATATCGTAATAAAATGGGCCAATAAATGCATAGATCACTTAAATGAAAATATGTTATAATAATTAAATGGACAAAGAATGATAAAATAATTTGGGGCTATCCTAAACAGTGCATTTTAACTTTCTCAACGGATTGCACTGTATAAATTACAATAATTATATTTTCCGGTTATCAACAAGAACAATGATAGCGATTTGTTCAAAATTACGGTATTCAAATCATAGTTTTTATAAAAATAGACACAACACAAATTTTAAAAAGTGTATAGCAATCTCGATTAATAAAAATAACTCTCTATGTAATTATATTTAACATCTTTATAAAAGAATAGTAAATAGCTTTCGACCATGTAAATAATAAGATAAAAGTGCATCGCAAGCGCAGAATAGGTTAACCAATAAAACCACGCAAATGAATCTCATGTGACTCATATAAACGCCTGTAAAAGAAACATAAATAGAACATTTAAATAATATGCCATCCTGAAATAATGAATTAATGTATGATAAGACAAATATTTGTAAGTAATGTAAAATTACAATTTAATAATCTATGTATCAATGTAAAGCAGAATATTATGTAATAAAGCAACATTAGAAAAAGTATGCGAGTCGAAGATCTGACCAGAGAGATAGAGAAGACGGTGGAAATAGCTGTTTACACATAAACAGAATCATATCTGAAACGCGAGAACTTACATGCACTCGTAAAAAGATACAATCGATCTCTATAAAAATGTTGATTGATAAAGCATATTTAGGTTCCCAAAGTCAAATACTATCTTGATGCACAAACAGCATTTGTCCCAACAAGCTCCGCCTAGAAGTTTTGTATAGAACACAGTCACATACCCTTTGATCCGCCCCGCGTTCACATAAGGGAAGCGAAGCAACGCCCCCTAAATTTGGTTTTTGTATATACTCATATATATGTGCAGAAATATACAACACTCTGATATTTACTATTAATATTATTATTATTAGTAGTATCACCAGCAAGTTTGAGGGGCAGCAAATAAGTTTTGCAAATCGGTTGGGCAAAACAGAAGTGGGGAGATGGCTGTTTGTGGGGGTGTTAGGACAAGTAATGATGAGTCAGGACCTGCAGCCGCACGCTCCTGCCTCGTCTATTTAAAAGCAGTAGCTGATCACAAATCGTCAGTCACAAAATTTTTGACAATGGAGAAGGTTGAGCACCGCGCAGGGATCAAATTTTTGACCAAAGAAGGCAAGAATGCAAAAGAGATCCATAAACGCATGGTTGAAGTGTACACCGACACCGTTCTTTCCTATGCAATCATTGCTCGCTGGAATAGGGAGTTCCGCCATGGTCGTCAGTCCCTTTAAGATTGCCCTCGTCCAGGACACCCGTCAGACGTGGCCAACGAGGACAATGTGGCCCGTATGGAGAGGATGATCCTCGAAAATCGACGGGCAAAGGTCGAAGAAATCGAGCGAGAACTTGGAATATCACATGGAAGCATTATCAACATCATCCACGACAATTTGGCCATGACAAAGGTCTCTGTCCGTTGGGTCCCTAGCAACCTCACGCCCCAGGATCGACTTCAATGTCGTCAAAGTCCACAAGGCCAAAGTTAGACAAGCTGCCCAGCGCCCCTAGCGACTACCTTTTATTCCGCCAGCTTAAGTCTTCACTGCGTGTACGCTGGTTTGGGGACGATGAAGTTGTCTAGCTCGCCGTCCTGGAGTGGATTGAACAGCAGTGGGGAGATTTCTGATTGTCGAGAATTCAAAGCCTCAGGGACAAGTGGCGCAAGTGCATTGAAGTCGAGAGTAGTTATATTGAAAAATAATAAAACACTTTTCTCATAGCTCGTTTCCTTATATCCGAATTATAAAACCTATTGTCCGACCCTCATACCTCTTCATCAATCCGTCTATCCTTAGTCATAAAAACCTGACGTAGAAGTAGACTTACTAGAAACACTGAGTATAAACATTTATAGTCAGCTAATGACGTGAGCACACAAACAACAGAGATAAAACGATTTCACTTGCCTAAACTGAGGTAGCCCTAAGCCAAGATTAAAGCCTACAAAGCCGCAATTTTTACTTACCATTCCTTCCTTATGCCAAGCAACAACCTGGTTACCATTTGAACCCGGGATAGTGGCGAATTCATCATCAAAATTAAAGAGTCGGTCATAGCTAGTCACCATTACATCTGCACATCCACAATTTCTATGCAAGATCCCTAAGTTTACTGACGATGTTAAAAGTAATATAGTGAAACGAGATCCACGAAATAAAATAGAAAAAGATCTGACTAATATATTTATTGAGTGTCTTAGATAACAAGCGTATTTTAATCTAAGTAAGCACAAATAGCGAAAGATTAACTCTTGATAGGGAAACTTAACTTATATTTTGGGCAAATAGTGAGGTATCAATATTAAAGGGTTTCAATCAAATAGAATGATTTGTTCTGTTACGAAAAGTTTTCAAAACAAGAGTATAGAAATAAAGCTCTTTGTAATCTTATGTTATGGCTTACCCAGTACAAATTGAAATAGGGAAACCTCAAATTGAAGTAAATGCAAATGAAAAGATGGAATGAGCCATAGCAATTATCATTTACCCTACAAAAGTGGATTGGAATAATTAATTCTTAAACTCTAGAAATAAATTCACACAGGGTGCCGAAATAATTAAAAATACAAATTTTAATCACCTGCTGGTAAAGAAAGTTACACGGTGCGCCGGTTCCTTTTTCGCCTAAGATTAATAAAAAAGAAAATAATACATAGAGTTCATTTATACTAATATAATTATTTACTGTATGGGTGTAAATGGTAAGCCCTCAGATTCCCATGCTTTCTCTTTCTCATCATAGTTCATGGTGTTTATCGCAGGTAGACTCGCTTCGAGGCTACCATTTTTGGCCTAAAATTCAGCAACTTACCAGTCTAATTTACGTAGGGGAAGCGACTCATTTCTCCCCCATCCCTTTTGTGCTCCACTTCCCTTTTCCTTCTTTGCAGTGAAGGATATAAATGGAGCCGTGAGCCATTTTAAGTTATTCTGTTGCGAGAATTTTGCCTGATTGCTCCGCTGAATCTTTGTCCGTCTCTTACTTTGACGTTCATTTTGGAGACCCGTACTGGTTACCTTCGTACAGCAAGTATATTCTGCCATTGATTCCCGTCAGCATTGTCTCTTCCCCTCTGTCGGCTGCATCGATTTGTGTTCTTCCAGTTACGTTTGCAAGTGTTCTCCACTAGGAAGCCGTTCACACTGAACACGTGAAAGCTCTTTTCCAGTCGCCTCGTCACCTCCTCTATGGGGAATTTTGTCATCTCGAATTCCTTTTCTTGGATCGTTGGGCCTTCGAATCATCGTCCCCGTGGTCTCGACGCCCTTCGACCGATATCGCCCTCTGTGGGTTTCTCCTCTCTGAAAACCGTCATTGGTCAATTGGAAAGACGGATGAATGACTTATCCCTCATAACCGAAATGAAAACTCGCAAAGGCCTCGAAATACTAAAGTTTCAAGCAGAAACTCAATCGATGCCGACCATAGATATAAATAAACCTCCGAACGTAGCTCCAGCCCACTCTATTGACCGTCACCTAATGGTCGGTAACAATCAATACTTGAGAAGAAGTGAAGAAGAAACCTCTCCAATTAGCCCCCAAAGAACAGAGCCTTTGAGAAAAAACCTCAAGAGGATTGGCACTGCATGAACTGAAAACTCTGCTAACGGAACGCCATCCCGTTATAGTACTTACAGTTGCGTACCCTTCCAGGCCCAATACCTGCAGGAAGACGTGTGAATAAATATTTTTCATTGTATCACTTCGTTTACCTTAAGTTTATCTCTCCTTAGAAATTTTCTCTATGATACGACATTATTCTTATTGCACTTTTTATTTTATTTAAAGAAAATCGCCATGAAGAATCACGGACCATATTTTCCGGCAAGGTATGAATTTGAGCGAGTTTTCTTCGCAGAAAATAAAGAAGGTGTGATGGCTTGAGGGAGGGGGATTTTAAACAATTCAAAGGTAAACTTGTCTTATTTTATTTCTTTTTATTCCATTCTGTCCGGAAATTTGTTCCCGAAATTAGAATAAATTTTGAATACTTCATGCAAAAAGCTGATATAAGGTTAATGAGTAAACGATGGACTAAAAACGAAGCAGAAAGGTAATTTTATTCATGTCCCTCAGAGAAGTACAGAGCTTTAAAGATTATTCTTGCGGAGAAGTACGTAATTTCCAGTGCCCCCCAAAATTAACAATAATGAAAATAGTCAAATCTAAGATTAGATCAAGACTAAGCGATGATACTACGACAATGTTTTGAGGCTTTTTATCATATGTAATTGATATTGCTTTAATCAACAATAAGATTTGGTATCAAGTAAAATTCTGACTAAGCTTGAGCTAGATTGGATTCTCACTCTCTCTATATCGACCTTGTTCTTCCAATCTACAGAAAAATGAAAATCTACTCATGTATATCTTATTGTTTTCCGACAAAATAGTACCGATATTGTTATGTTCATCCACATGATAAAGTTGAATTTAATTCAAATAGGTACATAATCTGATAAATAAAATAATTACAAAATGCAACCCTGCTTTCAATTTCATCTATCAACTGTTAATAAAGAGGTGTAAGGTCAAAGTCGATGAAAAATGTAGAAAGAAATGAGCGTGCAAAAAGATACTAACTCACCTGAGTCGCTGGGACCAGGCTACTCGCGTCCTAGATAACATTTAGTTATCTATCGATTACTAATTTAGTGCTAGCTCCTCTAGTATTTAGGTTAAGATTCGATGTTATTGTTTATATAAGCATCTGAAAGTCTAGCTATTACGGCTTCTTGGTTCATTGAGGTCCTATTCTCTAGTTCAGTTCATAGGTTTTTTCAATACTACAGGGTTTCTCTAAAGTCTGTACGCAAAGGAAATATCACAATGGTCTCCTTGTTTACCAAACTTACCCTATTTTATTTATTTTTCTAGGGTATAATAAAAGAAAACGTGCACTAAGTGCAAATTTAAAATACAGAGAGATAGAACGCATCATAAATGAATGTGCTCAAATTACGAAAATTTGGAGTTGATGCATGGTGTATTTGTTGATCTTTGCATCTCAAATGGAGAATATCTCATTTAACTTGTTATTTATTAGTATTTTATTTAAATCAAATGTAGTTTGTACAAAATAAAATTTAGTTGAATTTTTATTGAAAGTATTCAGTTTGCCTAACTTTACAGACTTTAAGGACACCTACTATTATGAGTCAGCCTAGCAAAGTGGGCTAAGGAACTTCTTTTATTACCAATCTTGAACTAACTTACGGATTTTGTTTACCACAATCTTATTCTATAGCCATTAAATAATCAATCTTGATAAGTTTTAGGAAAATTTGTATATATTGGAAAAATCCTTAATTAAATTCTGCTAATTTGATTGCTAATATTTTTAACCTTGTTTCATTTGGGTTTATATAAAAACAAACTTCTGATTTTTAGTCCCTGAAGGATTCTTATGTCCATCTGTGAACAAGAATTCGAAGTTCACGGCTAAAAACCATTTTCACACTGGTTCTTCAGTTGCTGCTTTGACTGTTTAATATTTAGCGATAGGTCAATGCACTTATTCGACATTTCTTTGCACTTGAAACTATTTTTAACGACTAGAGCGTAAAGGAGTAAATGCGTGAAGTATTTTTCTATAGATGGTGCTACCCATGTGAAAAAAAAATTTCTACCACATGTTGCAAATAATTAGCCGAATTGACATATTGTTGTGAGTTCACCAGCAATGCAGTACTATTAAAGGATTAAGGTAATTTCATAAGATCTTGATCCATATCGCCACTGATCCACATCCATACTTAACTGTTTTAATGAGACATTCAGGATCATAATCTTCTTTCGGCTCCCTCCAAAGTAAGATTTCATAGAATTGGGAAAAAATCTGAATAAATATTCACCTGAATATAACACTATCTTTTATTGGTCTATTGTCTGAATAATATGATATGTACACTACTTTTTAAGACGCTTCATGGTGATGTGTGTAGGTAAAGTTTTGATAGCTGCAGCCATTCTGTAATGTCTGGCTTTCTGAATCTTTCCATTAACAGTTATTGTCCAAAGTTTACATGCCAAATTTCAATTATTATTATTTTAATAATCAAAGTTTAAAGTAGAGAAACACTTATTTTTGAAATTCATCTTCACATTCGAAAAGTTTTCCAACCTAGTAGCCCGTAATATTTTTATGCTGTTCATTGAATTCGCAAAAGGAAAACTGATGCAATGTTTGCGTCTAAGTGACCTCACATTCAAGCGGCATCGGGTGATGTATCAGACGACGCTGTTTTGCCTGGTCTACACAAAAGGCCAGTGATAATTAATAGACCTAGTTTGTGGCTGAATTGTGTAACCAGAAACCGACATAACGTATGATGCCCAAAAAGTCTATCATCCAATTATTCTAATTCCCAGAATAAAAACTTCCACTCTCATGTGCGAAATGCACCAGGGAGCAGGAGCTGACTTCTTCTACGAAAAAATAATATGTACATTTTTAGGATGCCGGCCACAGCAAACCACGCATATATTAGGGACTCTCGTGAATAGATAACATCTAAACGTGCTAGCAGATTACTTGAACCTGGCTGCCGCTGGCGAAGAACTATACCCCAATTGACCAGCTATTCATCAATGCCATGTAGATTGCAGCGAGCCAACTCCAAAACATCAGACCCAGCGCGGAAAACCCCACAGAACACTCACCATCATGTGGTATTAAGCTACTGGAAAATAAAAGGGAAGCACTCCGAATGGAAGCTGGCCGAACATTAAAATCAAGACGAAGAGGAACGAGCTGTCAGGTGCCTTTGGATAATTACTTTTTGGAAGACAATTAATTCCACAAACTATCAATAATAAATTTATTATCACAGGGAGTTGAAGATAAGAAACATAAAACAGTGGGGAACAAATTTTAACAAAACCTTTGTTTCTCTTCTGCTTTTTGGATGTTCTTAATACTAAACTTTGCGCTGATTCCAAATATGTCCTTAGTCTTTCGCTACCATTGACCGTTTGAAAGATATAAAAAATTCTGCTAATATAAAGAAATGTATGGGGTATGGGTTAGGCACACTTACATTTGTCGCTTATTTATTTATTTTTTTTTTCCGATTTATATGATAAATATTGATTTTCTTGATTATAGCTACAAGAGGATTCATAAATTTGCGAGATTCGCTCTGTTTTGTGTGTGGTGTCTATGTTAGACTTAAGCGTGTATGACATAAAATTGTGAATGGTGAAAAGTACTGGATTGCTTATAAACCCTACTTTGAAATGAGTATGGGTCATGAAGAAAAATACATAATGGGCCTCTCTTGTGATATGTGCTATTTTTGCATTATTAACATGTCAAAGTACAGAAAAGTTACGGAAAGAAAATCCCTTCCATATCCCCAAATTTCATCCTCTCTGGACCTGTGTCACGTGATGATATCTTATTTGTTCCAAGGCTGCCAGAAAATGTAAGTAAATCATATCAAATTGTAAGCTATATTCTTTGTAACAGAATCAATACCTAAATATTCAAAACATCTAGCTAAGTTTTCTTGTAATGCGATTACACAAGTAATCCATATTTATGCTCCTGCTATTAAATGCATCTTTTTTTATATATATTTTTTCAGGTAAAGGGTAGAGTGGAGGTCTCATCAGGAGAGTCGAAAGGTTGTGATAATGAAGAAATAGATAAAACGATTAAACCTAGAATAAGTACACTTTCCAAATAAACTTGAACTGGATAATCTCATCAGGGACTTGGATCTCAGTAAGTCAGAAGTAGAGCTTTTGGCATCCAGAGTTAAGTAATGCACTATGTTGGGGGAGGACTGCAGATCAATAGTTTATAGGAAGCGCCATGAGGAATTCGAAGTATACTATGATATAAATAAGGATTTCTGCTCCTGCAAAGATATTAATTGTTTGTTTGCAGCTATTAGAATTGATCCCGACACTGAAGAATGGTGACTTTTCATAGATAGTTCTACAAAAAGCCTCAAAGCTCTTTTACTACATAATAGGAATCAGTATTCATCCCTGCCTATAGCATACTTAGTACAGATGAAGGAAGAATATGACAATGTAAAAAAGCTTTTCCAGAAGGTAAATTATACTAAGTTTAAATAAGATGTTTTTGGTGATTTTAAAGTGCTTGCCTTCTTACTCTGTTTGCATGGTGGGTACACCAAGTATTCAGGTTTTCATTGGCCTATGGAAGAGTAGACCTGATCATGTACATTACCAGAAGGTTTAGTGGCCCCTTCGAGATGACTTGACCCTAGAAAAACTAAACGTTATCAGATAGCCTCTTTTAGATTCTTTCAAAGTTTTGCCACCTTGACTTCATATAAAGCTTGGTTTGTTCAAGCAGTTTGTAAAAGCATTACATCATGGTGGAGAAGCATTTCAAGAGATTGGTCTACTCTTTCCAAATCTATCAGAGCCCAGAATTAATGGTGGTATATTTACTGGATCGCAAGCAAGGAAAATGTTGAGGTTAGTACAACTTTAGAATACATTGATTGTTGTCAAAGTAAGGCGTGGTTTGCATTTCGAAAAAGAGTTAATGGATTCCTTCGTGAAAATTAAAACCCAAACTACAAGCAGCTGGTAGCAAAAATTTTAGAAAGTTATAAGAATTTAGGATGTAGAATATCATTAAAAGTGCACCTTTTTCATTGATATTTAGAGGTTTTAGTGAAATTTGGGAGAAGTGAGTAAGGAGCATGGTTAGCGGTTCCATCAGGACATTGCTCTAATGGCTAAAAGATACCTAAGGAAGATCATAAACTCACATTAAGAAAGCACGTCCTTCAATGCAATTTTAGTGGGTTATCTCTTATAATCACATTTTTTCATTAGTTTAAAAAGAAATAAATGACAAATTAAATCAGCTATTATTCAAGAAAATGTGAATATGCTATATAAAGTGAACTTTCTCAGCTATTTATAGGTAGTTTTATATACATAATTCCCATTATCTCCAAAAATATCGATGCTATGGAATTAAAAATTGTATTCCTGGAATCAGGAGGTAAGACTCCCTAGAAACACTAAAAGAATTTAAAGAAACAAAACTAGTGTTACCCAGTGTAATTGCATTCCATGCTGGTTTACTCCAACAATCAGACAACATAAACTTGCCTTTCGTCTTAGTTAATGATCTCGTCCCTCACGCACCCTGTCTGAATACGAAAAGCATTTGGAAAGACAGTCATTTTAGTAGATATTAAATCAGAGGTATCGATGCTGCCACATAGACCTACAAGATAATGTTATACCATCCAATTCCTCTTTTTCCATTCAAATTCGGTTAACACACTTGAGATTTTTTAACCGATGTCTAAAACTTACTTTTTACCCTTCTCATTAATTTACTTTTCTCTTTCTATCACGACAGCCAATAAATGATGCGACATCTTTTAGCATTATTTTATGTAGGAAGTTGAACAAACATTTAAATTGATTTATATATAAATAAGTATTTATTTATTAAGTTAATAATTAATAAAATTTCGACCAGTTCCTACCCCTAGTCAACAAATGATTATAAAGATGTCAGCACTAGAAGACGTCAATACAATCTTAGAAATTTTATTATTCATTATATTAATAACTAAATACTTAATTTCTCTAACTTAATTTCATTTTTTGCTTTATTTGAATAAAAATAATGATAAAACCGGAAAAATTCCGAATTACTTATGGGATGAACTAATAGTGGCTGATGTTCTTTATCCATTTCTCTCGAGCTTAACCATAAGTATTGTGTTCTTAACGATAGTATAACAAGATATTCTATAAATAGCATAATCCCTCTACTTCTTCCTCATTTACTGTAGGACCACTATTGGCTAGGTAAAAACTTACCCCAACCCTCCCTAATTATCACTAAGCACCAAAGAATTTCCCTTATATTTTTCGATTCGATCCTCTTCTCTTCATTTCTAGAGCCCCGGGCTATCATAAAAGACCATACTTCCTTTTCAGTAACTCAGAGTCTCGAATCTTGCTTTTTAAATATAATTCGGCAAGACAACTTAAAATATATAAGTGTGCAGTGACTCAATATATTTAATTTAGATAGCCCCTTTCGGGCCGAAGTATGTTATCTCTAGAATCGAGGGTCAAGGTCATCTCAATTTCCCTTTTACTTATATACTGAAACAGAACTGCGAGAATTATTGCGAATTGTGATATTTTACAGAGTACATCTTAGGGAATACTTCGATCCTCTTTTTTTGGCAAATCTCGCAAAGAGAGTTTCTGGTAAAACTTGAGCCTCATTTTTCTGTCCGAAAGACGCTAAAAAGGCTTTTATAACTGCTCTGCTTCCTAAACACATTATTAAGAAGTTTTTTCATACATCCAAATCTAGCTGCCAAAGTAAGTTTTAATTTATTACTCAAAACACGCACGTAGCAATACGTTAAAAAGAACAGGAAGAAAGAAATTACGAGCCACTTGCTGGTTTTCGTGCTAAGTTTTCTTAAACAGTCCAGATACTCGACCTTTGTGCTATATAATTGCTCTCCACGTATTTGGCAACAAGGCATTGTTTTTATTTTCTACAACCCTTTGACTTTATTATCTAGACTAATCATAAAACACTCAGATATGCATTTCATCGATCTTATCAAAGTAATTCTTTGTCGAAATTTGGAATTTAACTCCTCAATATAAGAATTCCTTAATTTATCCATTCAATTCATTCTGAATGTTCAAATGAACCAGTACATTTGTTTATTTATTCTCATTAGATGATCAATTGAAAATTTAGATTTTACTTACATATGATTTTATTTATTTCTCTTTAATTTTAAGATTGTCTTGAAAATAATTGTTCCATTTAGGCTTCAAAAAGGCTAGACTGTTTTAATTCAGTCATGCCTATAGTAATATAAAATCTTTTGCCTCATTATAAACATAATGAGCGTAAATCTAAACAGAAATCTGTTGCTTTTATTTTCTATCAAAATATTACTGAATGCAGCATCATATGTATGATTTGGGCCTAACATTAAACGGAAGGTAGATACTGACAAATCATAGCTCCTAAAAATAATAAAGAAAACTGATTAAACCCCTATCAGCTTATTTGTAATTTAAGAAAATAGCTAAAACAGAGAAAATACATTTTACTTGTTAACAAAAATAATTTTGAAATAGAAATTTTAATAATCAAATAACATTAATAATGTTCCTTATATGGTTTTCTTGAATGAAGGTTAGATATAAATAAATGCACAGATAGAAACGCTCTTCCTGATGCAATACACGTTCTTTTAATGTCATATTTGCAAGATAAGCTGATTTATTTCCTAACTGACTGGTACTTTTTATCAATTTCTAAGCTTCCATTCACAAAATTAGTTTAGCTAAATATTTGGCAAATAATATAACTATATTATTTACGCTAATATCTTTGTGCACGAAGTTGGCCTGCCTCAATGTTCTCAGTATTTAAGGAAAAATGGCATCAACTTCAGAGTATTGAGTTTCCTTATACTAATGTATATTTGTCTTCATTATCATCAGAAACTGTCAAAATTAGTTAATACTTAAATGCGATTCACTCTAGCATTGAAATCAAAATATCTGAGAAACTTAAACGAATCCAATGCGCTCTGTACTCTTGTTGATATGAAGCTATTATCTTATTAAATTTAACCATTATGGATGCATTTTCTCTTGGACCTATTAATTATCTATATAATTCTATTGTAATTAGGGAGTTAAAGGGTTCATCATACGGAGTCACTAGTGGTCATTGAAATAAGAAAACTTTTATAATAGGTACATATATAGTACATTTTGTAAAGAGGTGTTCTAATCTAGTCACTGAGGAAAGAATAATTTTACTTGGCATGACAAAGCCCCAAATCTCCAATGTCTTGCCTTCATAATATGTACCAGCCTACATCTTTTGCGCTAGTAAGTTCGTAAATTCTCTTGAATATTTTTTCTATTAGCAATGATATTAAAACTTAATTCATTTGTAGTAGTAAGTCTTGAAATTTTGTCTTCCAAATTTTATTTGCGCATATTGACGTTTACCCTACACAACCGTATATTAAGCAAAAAACAATCTCATATCTATTTCCATTACTCGACTAAATCACCCTTAAGGTTAACACTAAAATTAAAGCAATAAGAAAATGGCGCTCAATATTATTTGGGTAACTTGTCCTATAATGATTGGTTATGTATTTTGCTCTAATATATATATATATATATATATATATATATATATATATATATATATAAATTTATATATATATATATATATATATATAAATATATATATATATATATATATATATATATATATATATATATATATATATAATATATATATATATATATATATATAGAGAGAGAGAGAGAGAGAGAAAGGAGATACAACGAGTGTTTTTTTCACCCATCTTCAGGTATTGGAAAAAGAATCAAATTATGGAATTGATGGAAAATATTTTTCATTAATTCCATAATTTAATTCTTTTTAATTCTAACTTAAAATATTTGTCTTCTTCAAGAACTATATATATATAGGTCTCTAGGTCCAGATTGTCTTAAGTTTCTTTGGAACTTTACTCGTAATTATTTAAATTTCGCTCCTCTGATATGAGCTATCAGGAAATAAAAATCTACCTTTTCGGTATTGATTCTTAAATCGTTCTGAAAAGGATTGAAAAAAAAATTCAAATGTTGGGAAACCTTCTACATGCAACACTAAAATTGTGTGCAGTGCACAATTAGAACATGATGAACATAATTGAACATTAATTTTTCATAAAAGTTTTCAAGTTTATCAAAATATGCAGTCAATTTTGGGACACCTGGTATTCTAGGCGTGAGTCGAACCTGCGTCTCTAGTTTGCCTGTTAGTTGCTGTAGAACTAAGCTATCAGACAGAAATCATTAAAACTAGCTAAAGGGACACCATATCAAAATCCATTATCAGCAAATATATATATTTATGTGTGTGTATATATAAAACAATACTCTCCCGCTGCTTTGTCAAAGATACATACCTCCTGTTCAATTCCAAGGACTCCTATGATAAATTCGTAGAATACGTCAACCACATACATCCTAATATTAAATTTAGCTTAAAAAAATAACCTTAATGGAGTCCTCTTATTTCTGGATGCCAAGATTTCTAATTATTTCACTGGATTGATAACTAACGTTTTTTGAAAGCCAACCTTCAGTGGTTAAATCCTCAATTTTTTCAGTTGTCGCGATTATTCGTATAAACCAGTTCCATAGAAACATGAATATTCCGTTCATATAACATTAGTTCAACCTATACTGGATTTAAAAAAGAAGATAATTTTTTTTGCAAATTCTTCAAAAGAAACGGTTTTCCTGTGTTGATGGTGGAGAAAATTACAGCTAAATCATTAAACAATATATATATATATATATATATATATTGTTAGGGAATCCCCACGTGGAAGCTCATGAGCAGAACGGAACTTCCATGCGCGGCAGAACGCCCGGTTAGGCCTAAATTGGTAAGCCTACCCCCTTTCCCCTTCCACAAGAGGTAGACTCGAACCATGTCCACCCTGACTGACTTTTATACGGACAGAATAGCCTCTGCAAGAAGATTCGAGGCTATTCGAGAGTAGAGCTGTGTCCCGCTTACCACCCCTCCTCCCCACTCCGGGAGAGCCTCGGATATAAATAACGCTTGACTCCTATGAAGAGACACAGAGTTGAGAAGTCTCGCCCAGACCCTAGAAGATTCCCCATGGTTCCAAGTCAAGTGCTAGCAACAAAGCAAAGTTACAGCTGGACTATTTTGTGTATTTGGAATTAGCACCAGCCAGGAGGGAATTCCACTGAATGATCGCCTCCAAGTGATTTTCCAGACTTCTCCCATCAGCTCCTGTCGACGCCTTCCTCATTTGGGGTAGACGAAATACTCTCCCCTGGACCGGAAGTTACCCCCCACTTGTTTTGGGAGAACCGTCATCTTTCAACCTCCTGCTCAGAAGTTCCGAACGGCCACACCTCACGTGCAGAAGACATCCGTAAGCCAACCCTTCTCCCCCCTTCAGTAATCCAATTGAGTTAGTTCCCCCTACATTTGAATAGTCTCCTCCTGTAATACCTTAAGTTCTAACTTCATAGTCTCTCTCATAACTACCATTCCCCCCTTCATTTATTGATGTGATTTTGCCCAGTAAAACTCTGAGGTAATTTTACTCATCAATTCTCTCATTATTTTTGTGTTTATAAACTTATATTTTTATACATGCCTTTTTAAATGACCTTGTGCTTTGCCATTGCCCATAATTTACCTGACCTCGTTGCACTCTCTTGCTCCTCGGCCCGTCTAAATTTGTGGATTTCCGTCCATTTATTTTGTCGGTTCGCTTTCAAGTTATTGGTCCTTCCCTCATAGACATAATATAGTATTGATATAATGTAATGTCCTACCACGACATATATATATTAATGTAGAAATTGGAACATTCTTCGAAAACCTCGATTTTAGTATGTAGGTTAAAGCCAGAACCAGTATTGGGAACATATATAATTTGGGACGTTTCGAACATTAGCTATGTTCATCTTCAGCCTATGATGGGGTAAAACAATATGAAAGCAAGCAAGCTTAGGAATACCAAAAGAGGTATAGGTATTAATGACTGACAATAAGTTTAAACATGGTTAAATTTGAAAAAAAAATAATGCGATAATGTAATAATGAATAAATTTAGAGTTTAATAAAACTTTCAAGAAAATAATGCATATTACCGAGAGAGGACAATGCGAAATTACAAAGAAAAGCACTGCAAAATTATAACACAAACTGAGAAAATAAAGCAAAAATTAAAATTTAAAATGTAATAAATGAATGAATACTTACCAACTTGAGAGAAAGACAGGAATCGAATGATTTAATATTTGGGAAATTTGAACTGATCTAAAGATGGTATTTATTTAAAATAACTGGAATAGGGTTAACCAACTAATAGAACATTATAATTATCCGGTCATTGAGTGAGTTGTTATTACATTTTTGCTAAAAATGAATTATAAAACGAACTAAAATTAAGATATTTGAATCAATAGATGTAAATTGGTGTGGAACACTGACTCCAATTTAATTCTGGATTAAGCATTTGAATAAATAGAGATTCCAACATGTTGAGATCTACGGATTTATCTGCAGAACCACAAACTTTGAAATTTAAGGGTAACAAATATATATATATATATATATATATATATATATATATATATATATATATATATATATATATATATATATTATATATATATATATATATATATATATATATATATATATATATATATATTTATATATTTATATATATATATATATATATATATATATATATATATATATATATATATATATTTATATTCAGAAATTTAAAGTAATTTGTCCTATATATATTATACTCCTACGTATCTATTTTCTTTCTAACTGTGATTTTTAATTAAAATTAATTAATAACTTTCCTTGTAACCCATAACTCGTACAAAAATATTACTATTATTTGAGTCTGACCAGATACATTATGTGGTTTTGATTCCAAGGATACTAAGATCTTTGGTGCAAACCGAAAGTTAATCCAAATCGGAAGCTCATCCAACGCCTGGACACAACCGTTATGGCGTAGCTTCACCTGCCATTGAGACATGTGCTTCCGCATCTGTTCATCATAGCCATTATCATTAGGTCTGAATATCAACTGTTATGATGTTCTTAAATAAATATTCCAAAAGTTACAAAATTTGAGTATCTAGGTCGTTTTGTTGCAAGCTCTGTGACTTCTCTGATTTTTGTAAACTATTCATATTTTCATACTTTTGTCCTTAATATAAAGGCGTAGTTAAGTGGCTTTCATTATTTGAAGCAAATAAAAGTTCTTCTTTAAAATAATGACATTTTATTATCACAAGTACAGAAATAGTACAGAAGCATCAGGCTATATCCTTCAGCTTTACAAAATGTAATGTTTGACCTAAGATAATTCTTAGAAATAAAATGTGAGAGAAAACCACCCGAACAACAAAAATAATTATAATAACAACGCTCACGAGAGGGCTGGATACGGTGATTTATCTTTGGGATGTCTTAATCGATTTTATATTCTGGTTTATCCTGAATGTTCCTTTTAAGAGATTTAAATTACCCGCAATTAAACGTATCAAAGAACATTTAATCAACATTATTCACGAATAAATATTAAAAAGTCTCGATTCTGCATCTATAGTTGAGAGCTCACTTATATTTGAGCCAGTTTCTAGGCCTCTGCTCTTGGAGATTATCAAATTTATGTCCTTCGACTCCATTTATTGAAGTTGAAGAAGGTAACTGGAACTTATAAGTACTATATATTTGGAAGAAAGTTTTATCACGTGACACTCTTTTAGTAACAAATTATTCCAAATGTAAATATACACAATCGTGTAAATGCTGAAATGGCCCTATACACGGGCAAACTTTCTACCTACCCTGTATTTAAGTATCTCACCTTTTTCTGTCTTCCTCTCTCTCGGTTTGTATATTTATATATATGTCGTCTATATATCTGCAGTAAATATGTGGTTTTGGCTGATTTGTAAAAACTCGTTTTTCCACGCTTTCCATGTAAAAGTTTGCGAAGAGTACTCCGAGGGGTCATCCAATTGCAACACGGTCGGTTTGCACGTATAGGTCGCCTCTAGCTCCAAAAAAGGGGGCTTCCATAGTGCAAAGCAAGAAGAGTTCTCTTAAGTCGTCCCTTGGTATGTTAAGAAAGGGGTTATCACTTTGATTATATAGTCTCTCTACGATTAGATTTATAGTTTCGGAAACAGGAACGTTTGTAAATAAGGATTCAACGTCCATTGAGGCGATGAAACTTTTGGGGATGGTGGACTGGAGGAGATCGAGGAAATCTGTAGAAGATTTCAGATTAAATTTGCTAGGCACGAAACGGGTGAGGATGTTATTTAAGAACTTACCGAATTCATAGGTTGGTGTAGGGATTTGGTTGATTATGGCTCTTAGAGTGTTGCCGCTTTTGTGCTTTTTTACTGTACCGTAGGCGTATGCGGGACAAAGTCTCCGATTATTTTCTTGAATTTTAAGTTTTCTGGTTAGTGTTTTATGCGTTCGATGGTTTTGTTCAACCTTTTCTTTAAATCTTCAATGGTGTTTCTTGTTATTTTCTTAAACTTGGTTCGATCGTTTAATATAGTGTCCAGTTTGGTAAGGTAATCTTCTTTTGGTATGATGACGAACGGTGAGGCTATATCGGCTTTTCTAACGGTGATGTTTGGGTTGTTACTAGGCTCTTTAGGCTTCCGTAATAAGTTTTGGGGAAGGAATCTTACTTTTAAAGTTACCTCTGTACTTGCCCGCTTCGGCAAGTAGTTCAGCTGTTAGTGAAGGTTAAGTAGTCACTTCGTTTTCTTTTTCTAATTTTTGAATGTCATCTAGGAGAGTTGCTATTTTGAGACATTTTTGGTATTCTTTAGGTTTACTTATGTAGTGGCAGTTAATTCCAAGGTTCATGAGCGTTTCTTGATCTTGAATGAAACAGTATTATGAAAGGTTAATGCATCTTTTAGTCTGCTTTGGAATCTTAAGGTGGTTTGCATTAAGTTTAGTGAGCTTTATAAGGGTACGTGTCTTTTGAGATATTTCAGTGCTGGTAGAGAATCTGTCGAAATGTTTCTTTGATTTTATGTTTGGCGCGGGGGTTTAGGGCATTTCTTCCAACCTTTCAACTTGCTTTTTAAGTTTTGGTTGTAGTTCGGTAAGGGAAACCTTATTTATGGTGAATTTTTGGAGGGTGAGGTTCCGGCGATAACTAAGCGTCGGTTCCTCGTTCTCAGCTACCCGGTCATGGAGGCGAATATTCGTATATTTGAGCAGGAGATTCTCTTCGTGAGATATTTTATTCAAGGCGACTGAGAATTCAGCGTTAATAAGTTTCATTTCGAGTATCTCGATTTCTCTAATATTCCACCTTTAGTCGTTGGATAACCCATGTATAAGCTCGCCAAAATCCATTACAAAAGCACTTACGAAAGAGGGCAGTAAAATAGTTCACTGGATAAAACGAAACATTTATTTGCCTAACACATTCAGAACAGTTTCGGTGTATCTCACACCCTTTTTCAACTGACACTGGGCAGAAAATATAAGATAAATGCAAAACACAAGATCCCCTCTTTTCCCCCTAATCCCCTACTTGTTGCTAATCTGGGCGGGGGGTTAGGCCTAAACATATTGAAGGGCTGACATTTTACTATTTTGTTTATTTGCAATCTTATTACAGGATTAAAAAAAAATTGACCCTCAGATAGATTTGAATTAGGAACTGATGATATCAAGCTTGATTCTACGATTCTTCTCTTAACATAGTTAGCGGATTTAAATAACATTTTACTTCCATTGATATCGATCGTATGATTCTTGTCTCTAACATGGCAGAATATTCCACTACTTTCGCTGCCCACTCTAATATCTCTTTTGTGTTCGTACAATCTCTTGTCTAGATTTCTCCCCGTTTCCCTTATATAAACTTTATGGCAATCGTTGCATGGTACTGCATATACTCCTATGTTATGATGTTCTTTGGGTTTCCTGGCCATCGTCAATTGGTTTAGGGAATTATTATATTTAAAGGCTAGATTAATACCCGCTTTTCCGAATATGTCCTTTAAACTATTTATTTTATTATTAAATGGCAATGTTATACATTTGTTGAAGTCATTAGTGCGGGAAGGCTTATTACCATAGAATGTTTTCCTAGCTGCTAAATGGGCAGACGATATGAACCGATCGGGGTAATACAAATTAGAGAAAATGGTCCTGATAATGACAATTTCTTTATCTAAATAGGAAGGATGACATATTTTGTATGCTCTAAGGAAAATATTAGAAATTACCGATTTTATAACAGTATTATCGTGAAACAAAAAATAATGTATATAGACATTCGAGTGGGTTGGTTTCCTATACACGTCAAGTTTTAATGCATAGTGATCTTTATTAATAAGGACATCTAAAAAGGGTAATCTATTATCATATTCCCATTCATATTTAAATTTTATGGAGACATGCAAATTATTCAAATTATTTAAAAAGGTATCAAAATCATGGCCATTAGGCCATACAGAAAATACATCGTCAATGTACCTTAACCATATAAAGTTAGGTGGAGAAATTGTGAGAAGGAGTTCAGTCTCAAAATATTCCATGAAGAGACATGCCAATATCGGAGATAAACTATTTTCCATGCTAAGGCCAAATATTTGTCTATAAAACTCATTATTTACTCGAAACACATTGTCAGAGAGACATAATTCAACTAAATCGATAAATTTACTTGTAGAAATGGGAAGATCCAACTTAAGTCTAGGCATGATTTCCCTGCAGAAGGCCCATGGTTTGTTCAACCGGAACTTTGGTAAACAAAGAGTTTACATCAAAGCTCAAAATTTCCATTCGGTAATTGCAAGTGGTTGAGGCGGTGAACGAAATCTTGAGTGTTCATAATGTGTGCAGATGAGATTTTTCCTACTGCTGGAGCTAAATGCTTGGCGAGCCAACTGGAGAGCTTATAAGTGGGAGAACCCTTAACTTCCCTATATGTATGGGCTCCCAAAGACCCACAAAGAGGGATGTCACTTACGCTCAATCATTTCCAATATTAATTCTTCCACTTATAAGCTAACTATATAAGTTAACTTGGTTAAGGAACCAAGTTCAACTTATTCTTGACAGAGAAACCCCCGTCCTCTATCCTCGCCCTTGAGGAAGGCTCGAACCTAAGATATTGGCATGTCTCTTCATGGAATATTTTGAGGCTGAACTCTTTCCTACAATTTCTCCCTCTAACTTTATATGGTTAAGGTACATTGACGATGTATTTTCTGTATGGCCTAATGGCCATGATTTTGATACCTTTTTTAATAATTTGAATAATTTGCATGTCTCCATCAAAATTAAATATAAATGGGAATATGATAATAGATTACCCTTTTTAGATGTCCTCATTAATAAAGATCACCATGAATTAAAACTTGACGTGTATAGGAAACCAACCCACTTGAATGCCTATATACATTATTTTTTCGTTTCACGATAATACTGTTAAAAAATCGGTAATTTCTAACCTTTTTCTTAGAGCATAAAAAATATGTCATCCTTCCTATTTAGATAAAGAAATTGTCATTATCAGGACCATTTTCTCTAATTTGTATTACCCCGATCGGTTCTTATCGTCTGCCCATTTTGCAGCTAGGAAAACATTCTATGGTAATAAGCCTTCCCGCACTAATGACTTCAACAAATGTATAACATTGCCATTCAATAATAAATTAAATAGTTTAAAGGATATATTCGGAAAAGCGGGTATTAATCTAGCCTTTAAATATAATAATTCCTTAAACCAATTGATGATGGCCAGGAAACCGAAAGAATATCATAAAATAGGAGTATATGCAGTAACATGCAATGATTGCCATAAAGTTTATATATGGGAAACGGGGAGAAATCTAGACAAGAGATTGTACGAACACAAAAGAGATATTAAAGTGGGCAGCGAAAGTAGTGGAATATTCTGCCATGTTAGAGACAAGAATCATACGATCGATTTCAATGGAAGTAAAATGTTATTTAAATCGGCTAACTATGTTAAGAGAAGAATCGTAGAATCGAGCTTGATATCGTTAGTTCCTAATTTAAATCTATCTGAGGGTCAATTTTTTTTTAATCCTGTAACAGGATCGCAAATAAATAAAATAGCTAAATGTCAGCCCTTCAATATGTTTAGGCCTAACCCCCCGTCCAGATTAGCAACAAGTAGGGGATTAGGGGGAAAAAGAGGGGATCTTGTGTTATGCTTTTCTCTTATATTTTCTGCCCAGTGTCAGTTAAAAAAGAAGTGAGATACACCGAAACTGTTCCCGAATTATATTGTCGTCGGAGAATGTGGTTTACTTCCTCATATATATATATATATATATATATATATATATATATATATATATATATATATATATATATATACACTCCCACCAACCCCGGCAAACTTACGGCAAAAAGCATTGCTGAGTTTCCCGCATTAGGTACTTCCACGACTGTTAAAGACCTCACATATATCTTTATAAATGCCCAAAATACTCCCAGCTTTCTTCTTTAGTCCCGTTCTATGAATGACTACAGGTCTACTTTCTTTTAACCATTTATTTCATTATCAACTTTCCTGGTAAGTTCTCTCTGTTTCACTGAAGAAATTGCAGTTATAGCTTCACTCTAGAAAGTGAGATGAAAGAGTTCATTTAGGACTTCAATCATTAGATGATATGTTTCTCTCAGATTCCCTTTATATTCGCGAGGACGTATCTTATCCTAATTAAGGCACATATTGTCCTTATTATAGAAAAAATGTTTTAGCATCCTTACTATTATTCTTTGTCATTTTATTCTGATAGCTAGTAAGGTCACATAGATTTTAATTTCTTCGTTTTTAGACATTTTACCGAGATAGCTTGGTTCCCCTTTTAGGTTTTTCTGACTTTTGGCTTCGCCATATAGGTTTCTACTTATTTCGTGTACTAGTTTTCTTTTAAGTAACCCATTTAACACACAACCAACTTTAGTTTTCCTGAAATTTGTATCTTGTAACTCTTACTTAGTTTATTGAGTTGCCTACTGTAATTATTTAGCCTAGGAAAGTTTTAAACTTTGCTTTTATTTACAACTATAGTGATCGTATTATCCAGAATAAAACCTTCTCTCCGATGAACACCAGTGTCTACTTGATTAAGATTACATCAAATATATTCTTACCGCAATTTAGCTGATATACCAAAACATTCCATAATAATATAACTAGGTGTATCTTCTCTCATTATATTTCCCATTTAGTCACAGATAAATTGAAATTCCCTAAGCAATATGATTTTCCTTTGCAGCCTCATTTTACTTTCTATATTATAGCATTACTATTATTATTATCATCAAAAGACTGGTTCCTTTTCTATAAAATAATTGTATGCATATTTTTCTAGATTTATTGGCCTTAATAAATACCCAGGAGCCATTCCTCACTTTTCTCAACCCTTCTAATAAAGTTTTCTTTAATTTGATGCCACTTTTTATTGATAATTAGTCAACCACAAATCCTCTCATGCAACTGGTTCATAAACAAGTCCTAACCATTTACTTTCATTTAATTTTTGTCTTCATTTAATCTCAACTTAGAAATAACTCCAGTTGGTAATCCTTTTCACCAACATGATTCTTATTCAGATAATTAAGTTGGATTCAACGACCTTCAGCTTGTGTTCACAGGACCAATGATTAAGAGCGGTTTAATAGAGTTTTCTTCATGAGTTTGAAGTGAAAAACAAAACAGCGCCTTTTCAGCCGGATACAGACTCCGTTAATTAGAGATAAAGGGTTGTTAAAGTTTGCAGTACTCCAAAAAAGTGTAAAAGGTTTTTAAATTAACTTTCATACATGAAAATACACAACTCTATGGAACTTTAACACCCTTATTATCGATGAATGGAAGTGGAGAGAAGAAGATATTAAGCTAACTCTATTCAATATTACCGAAATTTTAATCTAACCAATATCAAGGGAATAATTACCGTATCCGCCTCCATTTAAGTTGAGAAAAATTTGTAATCCAGTTGCGTACAAGGTATTCTTTACGGGGTCAGGACACAGAGCTAATTAGGAGGTAACAGGCACATTAGTACCGTAAAAGGTTACCATCACGAATGAGCGGGTCTCCAACGGATTAACTGGCATAGCAATTTACAGATCACCAGAGCATTATCAACTGCGTGGAAAACAGAAAAAGCGCTAAGTATTGAGAAAGGAGCCCTTGCAAGCAAATGGTGGTTGATCTTAAGAATTAAAAAAATATATATTAGAGTATTTATAGTAAAATTCTAAAAGAAATAAAATAGAATATTACATCTATCCAGAATTCGAATATTTCTTCAAAATATTCGCTAAAATGCATACATGTAGAAAAAAATTACCTAAATGCTATGAATAAGAACTCCTTTATCTCTATATAAGTAAATGTTGCTAGTGAGATTAGGAAACTAAGAAAAATCAAATAGTGTGGATTAAACTTAAAGTATAATAAATAAGTCTATAACACTATAATACAATTTAGAAATGTCAATATATTGTTGAAGAACATAGGATTATTACTTTCGCAAAGAGATGGACAAAAATATTGTGCCACAACATTAGGGTGAAAAATATAACTGAAAATCTTGCGAACATTATTTAGGAAAACGATCTCATCTGAGCTCCTATCCAGAAACTCTCAGAACAGCAGTGAGGACGTTTATTTGCTAGGCATGATTAGGATATAGGAACTTTAACAATACTGTTTGTAGGAAAAAATTTAAAACAAAATAATAGTTTATCTTAGTAAACTATGTATTTTTACCAAAGTAAATTATTAAATATATTGAATATTCTTTGGTGTTTATTTTTAAGGTAATTTACTGCTGACAAAATTTCATTATCAGTTAGATTATTGAATAGAAATCTTTATAAACCTACAAGTAATGTACTCCTCAGCCCTAGACTTTAAAAAAAATAAAAATTGCTTAAGTTATAGCTTATCATAGATTTAAATAGGCCCAAACACATCGATCATATGAAAAGGATATATTTCTGAGAAAAAGAAATCGAGTTTTAATCAACTGTGATTAAGATTCACAAGGAAAACTCGATAAACGAAAGAATTAATGAAAATAATTCCTTTTCATATGAATCAAAGAATATTTGACGGCATTTCTTTAAACTATGAGCTACTAATGTACAGGAGCAAGTTGTTGAAGATCTTGCTTCGATAAGATTACAGATTGATCTTATAAAGTTTAAATTTAACACTTTTATGCTTTAGGGTTTTCAATATAGACTTAGGCTTTAATTTATCGTAATCTTTGTTTGATAAGAATTTGGTATTCTAAATCTTTACTTTGCAGACAATTTTAACTTAATCATCTTCGAATATAATAAAACAAGAGAAACATGATTGTCATCTCAATAAATCATCCAAACACAGGAACTTCAATTAAAGGTTTGTCTTTTAGGTATATTAGTCTCTACGAAGCTGTATCAATGTTTAACATAATTTATTCTATTCCATCTTTATAGCTAAATTATATTCTTTTACTTTGAGAAGATAAATCTCAAAATACGTGTCAAGTCAAATTCAATGTACGGAGACCACTTTTTATAGCATATGTAATTCATTTACAGCAACACAAAGGAAAAGGATATTTAGGATTTTAGTGGAAAAGGGATTGGATCTCTTTCTCAAAGGTGTCACTTCCAAATGAGAAAGAGATCACTTAATTTGATTATAACAAATTAATCCCATTTTTTTCTGTAATTATATGGCTAAAATGAATAAGGGTAGCGCTTATTAAATGTGATCCTAGAGAACCTTAAAATTAATATGAGTGCCTTGATTTATAGAAGAAATTAGGATCTATAAGTGTATTTATTATTACATTGTAGTTGAAAATGTTTAAATAAAATAAATAATGGGGGTCGAAGGTACCATCGAGGTAATAAAATAATGAAAATTAAAATTGGCTGAATAAATATTGTCAATAATAAGTGATATCATGAAAATATTAATTTAAATGAAAACATAATTTTTTAGGCAGGTTCACTGTTAATCTGTCAAAAAGCCAAATACGCTCATCTTGAAACAGTGAAAATTGAAAGAGGTGAAAGCAGTTTAAGAAAAAAGAATATGTGTCTAGTGTCACTGCGATATGACGATTAATGTCAAAGAGATTTTTGGTTTATGGTAGTGTGTGGTATTCCTTTTTCTTCAATTCAATTCTTTGTGGAGTGCACATTGATGTAATTATAAGCCGATAATGCACCAATCAATGGATTTTTATTATTAAAAACAGTACATTCAGGCCCTTCTAAATATTGTTGGAAATGGTGGAGGGGGAAATATATCCCGAGCAGCTCCCTTGAAAAGAGGCAATATTTATTTTGAGGAGATAAAGATTTTGAGAAGAAAGAGAGATATTACCAGGACTCACCACTTCTTTTTGTAAGGTTGCCCCTAAATCGTTGGCTGACCTTGTAGGAGAATCGTCACTTCCCCGTCCTCTCGCAGTGGAGTCACGAGGCGATTAACGAAAAGACATCCGGCTCCGGCACCGTCGCGTCAAGTACGTAAGCGTAGCGCCGCTCCACTCGTCGCTATGAAAGACCGAAAGGTTGTAAAATGCAAGATCTACACCAGGAGAGTGAGATACAATTTCACGTCAAGTAAGAAATTAGAAACTTGTTTCTCCCAAGCTCGTAGGCTAACGAGGAGCCGATGTAAGACGTGGTGAGAAAAACCGTTTGGCATAAAAACCCTCCTAAGCCCTTCCTTAAGCTTCCCTTTCCTCTTGCCCCCCCCCCCAGTGGGATGAGGAGGTATAAATAAGAAATACTAAGGAAAATCGAGGTAGAATACATAAGTCTCCAGGTGACGAAGTCCCTGGATTAAGACCCCGGGCTACCTAAACTGGATTGGTAGAATACGTCAGTCTCTAGATGACTAAGGCCCCGGAGTAATATCAAGCTACCGAGACTGAATTGACAGAATACGTCAGACTCCAGGTGACGAAGTCTCCGGACTAAGACCCCGGGCTACCGAGATTGGGCTGTTAGATTACTTTAGTCGCCAGATTACGAAGTCACCAGCAAGAGAGGCAGCTCATCCTCGAACTAGTCCGTCGTTATCAAACCGAACGTTAAGTTAACTTATTCAAGTTCAACTTACTTTCGTAGGAGAGACTCCTCATATCCTGCTGCATCTTAAACACCAGGGGTATTCCTCGTCCTTGAGGAATTAAGAAAAGAAGAAGGAAAAGCCTTCCCCTCGAGCCCGTTACTCGGTGGCCACACCGAACTCATAAGTTAACTTGGTTGAGGAACCAAGTTCAACTTTTTCTTGACAGAGAAACCCCCATCCTCTATCCTTGCCCTTGAGGATGGCTGGAACTAAGAAGAAGCCAATCCTCGAGCTAGTTCCTGGTTACCAAACAGACCTTTGAGTTAACTTATTCAAGTTTAACTTATTCTTGTCAGAGAAAACCCCCTTATCGATCCACACCCTTGAAGAAGACCCTCCATGAGTGTAGTCCTTGCCCATGAGGAATTAGGTAACGGAGGAGAAAGCTCCCCCTTTAAGCTCGTTACTCGGTGCTCACACCGAACTCCAAGTTAATTTATTTTAAGAACCAAATTCGACTTACTCTCGCCAGAGAGACCACGCCTACCTTGGTGCCGACTAAAGCACCGTGATTGTTCTCGTCCTTGAAGAACCCCCTCCCCCTGAATACCGTGTGAAACCCCATCTGCTACCCTCGCTAAAATTACCTTGTGATCCCGCCCACTAACATCTGGACGGTTGGCACGCGTCGCGGAGCCAATAACATTCCTGAGTTATTTAAACTGTAGTAGAGTCAAATAGCCTAAATCTGGTATATTAGAGTGCGTGGCGAATTTAACCAATTTTTGAGGGGCAAACTAATTAAATGAATTATTGTGTATTTTAATATTCGGAGTATTTCTGTGGTTAATGGTTAATTTTTGTGCAGTAAATTGTTAAAGTTAAAATATAAGTTTATTTTGGGAATTATTGTGTGTTTCTCTATATCCTTACGTGTTTCCAAATGTTCTTCTTTAAAATAACACTCTTAGCACTCATAGAACAAAGCCTACTTCACCAAAGAAGTATATCACGACCACAAAGAATACCACTACAACAGCAGTTTGTGTGCAGAAAGATAAAAAGAGGGTATTCTTCTACATAAAAGTGGTATCAGGTGTGGAGCGATCAAAAAAGGAGGGCATTCTACGACATATTAAAAGTGGTGTCAGTTCTGTTCTTTTTTATTTGAAAGAACCCAGCAGTGTCTAATTAAGGGAGAGCCAATACAAAAAGGAATATCAGGAAAAAGAGAATAATTGAAGAGAGGAAAATTGGTAGAGTTAGGGGTGGAAACAATCTGAAGGTAATTGGTAGGCCAAGTGGTAAATTTGTTGTCGGAGTGGTATTTCAATCAGCATAGTAGTGGGATTAAGGGTAAGTTATGCTGCGCGCTACCTGGTGAGTGGTGGCATAATTACCTGGTAGAGCAAGTAAAAATCGACGGGCAAAGAGAAGAAGAATAAGAAATAATAGAGTTTGATAGAGAAAGGGAAAATATAAAAAGAGAAGGGAAAAGAGAATGCGAAGCAATAAAAATACGAAGAGACATAAAATTAGAGAAAGACAGAATATCGTGGAAAATAGAAACAGAAGAAAGAAGAATGTTGAAAGGAGGTAAAACAAGCGAAAGAATAATAATGTGGAAAAGAGAAGCAAAGGAATTCGGAATAAGGGTAGAAAGGGAGGATGAAGAAAGAAGAATAAAGATAAAGCTGGATGATGAAGAAAGAAGAATAAAGATAAAGCTGGATGATGAAGAAAGAAGAAACCGACGGGAAAACGAAATAGCGAAAGCAGAAAAGGAAGCCGAAGAAAGGAGAATGAAGAGGGGGAAAGAGTCAAAAGAGAGGAGAGTAAAGATAAAAAAGAAATAGATGGATGAAGAATACAGAGGGAAAAAGAACTTGCTCAAGCTGAAAGAGAAGAGAGAGAAGAAAAGGAAAGATTGCTCGCACTTGAGAGAGCACCTATTGAGAATCTGATAGAGGTCGAGGAAGTTGTAGCTCGAACTGGACCTAGAAAGGAAACATCGATGGAAACCCAGCCAAATGGGGTTATGATGTAAGAAATAGAAAGTAAGGATGAGGTACCAGCAGGAGTACCTAAGGAACAACCTACGAGGAGGACCCAGCCAAATAAGGTTATGATGGAAGAAATAGAAAGTAGCGATGAGGTACCAGCAGGAGTACCTAAGGGAGAACTTACGAGATAAACCCAACCAACTAAGGTAATCAGGGAAGAAGTATAAGGTAGGGTAGAGGTACGAGCAGGTGTACCTGAGGAACTACCTACGGAGAGACTCGAGTCAAAGGAGTTGATAAGGAAGGAGGAAAGAGGTGTTAATGTGATACACCCATATAAAGTTAGTCAAATGGTAGACGCGGATGAGTATCCCCTATCCCTAGTAGTTTCCACACCGAACGGAACGTCCACGGAGTTACCGCTAATACGCCAAGTCGTAATCAGTGCCACGCACATTAACGACCGCGCAAAGAAAAGTTTTTTTTATCCTAAAAGATCGAACCCAGACACGATCTTCCCGTGTACCTGGTTAAAGGAGAGCTATGGGATCCACGCTACCATCAATTATTCCCCGCTGCAACAGGCCGCTTTAGCCATAAGGGGTCAGGTTAAAGTTAGTCAAGTACCATAAGAAGGGTAATTCGAGTAGGTTGAAACACCACTACCCTTTAGAGACATACTTGGGTAGACTCCATAACCCTAATGGCCGACTCAGGCGCGGTAGGATAATGGTCACAGAGCACCATTTTAGTATTAGCTACATCAAAGGAGCCGATAAAGTACAGCTGCTCTATAGGCGGAGACAAAATACCATTGAGGGTTATTTCATTACCTAATGAGCGTGAAACCATGTTTTCATTTGTTTTTTGTGTTAATAGTTATCGGTAGGATTTAAGTTCTGAAAAGCTTAGAAATATAAGGAAGTGGCTTGTTTTTTTCCTTCTTTTTTGTTGCGGGTAATCGACGAATTAGAGTTTTGTTATTTGAAGGTTAAATTGTATTGCGAGTATGTAAAGATGCTTGGGGAACATAACCCCTCCCCCAGTAGGCGCGCGAGGTCTAGTTCGACACATTGCCTTTGTACGCGCGCGCGTGTGTGCTCATGTTTAAAGAAACTTAATGTAAGAGAGGGCTCAAAGATTTGCAACTTTGCTAAACTCGACTAGGTTGGTTTAGTTGTTTTGAGTTGCCCGGAGTCCATCCCCCACGCATTAAGTTCTTTCGAAGGGAGGTGGGTAGGAGAATCGTCACTTCCCCGTCCTCTCGCAGTGGAGTCACGAGGCGATTACCGCAAAGACATCAGGCCCCGGATGCAAGAATCGACCCAGAAGTTTTGTACTGAGAAATAATCAAAGCTCAAAATAGGAACGACAATCTCGGAAATAGTAAACGTCCATTGAAAAAAACAAGGGAGTAGGTGAGACAGCTTAAGGTTAGTCCTTTTATCCTGAAAACTTTGCCTCTTTAAGCATGAGATCAGAAGAGGAACGAGATTTATCCTCCAGAGAGGTAGCATTACATTTTATACCATTGTCAATCAGATATGAAAAACCAGAAAGTGGCTCGGAAATACGAAATGGTGGCTTAAACCTAAGGATCAAGAGGATGGCATAGATGATAAACCCATTATTCACTTGAGTTTTTAGTTTAACTTAATTAAAAAATTTTAAGCATTAGTATTGGAATGAAGAGAGTAGGAGTGAATTGGGGAATTAGAAAGAGAGGAGTGAATTGGTTGTTGAGGAAACGGAAATAATGGATTACTGTTAGATGAAGGAAGTAGTGGCTGTAAATAAGTACAGGTCTGTAAGCATTTTACGACTTGTGCATCATATTTTTTGTGGTGTCAGCACCAAAAGGTAGGTTGTATGAAAGTAACATATGGAGAGGCATGAGATTAGAAGGATGAATTTTAGAAGAGTGAACATTCAATTGAGAATAAAAATAGAATGAGTGTTAATCATGATAAGGCGGTGTACAGTTTATAGCGCTATTACCATATTTATCATTGTACTATAATAAAATATTTGATTGAGGGTGAAAATTTGAGTATTGAAGAATAGGCGGAAGAAGAATGACATTGGGAATGCTGCATCTCATCTCTTCTGCTGGAATGCCGTAGATGGATTCGTTTTAAGAGGAAGAACAGGCTGGCGCTCTGTTTATCCTTGTGACTTTGCTTTCGTCCGGTCTCACATCGTAATTTTCGATTTTATAGATCCATCTTTATTTTCTCTATCGTGCTAGCTACCTCTGGCTTTGAAAGAGAGAAGGTATTTCACGGGACGGTTAAAGAGATATCTTAGTGACAAATTATTTGGCATTTCAATTTATTTTCATACATATGGCGAAAAATCTCCTTTGCTACATTTATTAATACTTTTTTTTTACCTACTTAAGCCGCCTTAATTGCTTTATCACGTTCAGGCATGACAGTGATTAAAGTTCTAGGTAATTGCTTGATTGTATCCGAGTAAAACCAAATGTAGTTAAGTCGTTCTATGAGCATTCCTTTGGTTGTTATCGAAACTTCATGTATTTGATTTTTTTAAAATGTACCATAAACTTTCAATAGGATCCATATCTGAGAAATTACTAGGCCAAAATAGAAGTGCAATGATATTTTGTTCCCTCCCCCCTTCTCTTCACTGATCGCGCTATGTGACAAGGAGCCGAGTCCTGCTGAAATATGCAAGATTCTGTCGCCATGAATTCCCTCAATTGAGGTACCAAACGATTTTTCAGTACTTAAATATATTTATACTGATTCATTATACCTTTAACAATCTTCAAGGGACTTATCACATCTACAGAAATTACTCCCCACACCATGATTTTCTGTAAATGTTTCACAGTATTTTTAAGACAGTGTGGTATACACTCCTCACCTGACCGCATCTTTACTGTCTGCACACGGTCATCAAGTACAGCAATAGTTGACTCGTCAGAAAACACAACCTGCAACAATATAAAACACTATAGTAGTTTATCCATTCCACTTCAAGAAAAACTGTTATTATTATCCACAGGCAAGCAAAATACACGTTAGTTAAAATACTGGGTCAGTAACAGCAATAGAGAATAGTTCACACACCCTAACCCTGCAAAGTCTTAATTGGAACTAAGGTACGAGACTATTAGAGCCGCAGGAGGCAAAACCAACTCGATGTTGCCTTCTGTTATTTCAAATGTTTTACCAGAAAATGAAGCAAAACACTCTAATATTTAGTCCTCAAAAATTAACAATACTTATTTCACAATAATATGATAAAATAATCTCATTATTGAGTCATTAAATAGTTTTAAGTTACCTGTTACCAGAGAAATTACACGAAATTTTAAGAAATCCCTAATAATTTGAGCACTACTGTAGATGAGGCAAAGGTATAGGATAATGTCGAACACATCTCTGGGTTACATATGGATTATGCTATATAATTTCGACTGCCTTGGCAATGTGATCAACCTTAGAATGCTAGCCGTTAATAATGAGTGTCCAAATATGTATTTAAAAGGATGCATAAAAATCGAAAGTGGACAAAATAGATACTAGAATATGTTCCCTAGAAATTTATTTTTAAATTGAATCACGGATCACTTTATGATGCGATGTAATTTCTATTTCTTGCATTACTGTTTTAAGGCGCAGAGTTGATTAACGAACCAGAAATCATACTTTTAAACCCTATATTTTTTTAGAAGATAACAAATATCGATTAGCATATGAGACTCCAGTTTGGATAGCACACCTTTTAGAAAAGAGAACAACCACTAATAGACATGACACATTTTGATTCGCGTCCGAGTCTAGACGTGAAGGACTGACTGTACATCTCACTACATCAGTTGTTCGGTCTCCGTTTTTTTTTTGTTTTTTTGTAATAACATTGTAACTATTTGGCCGCTTCTAACGAAATTTGAAACAATTATGTAGTTTTACTTTCGCTTTTGAATGATATAATTGCCAAATTCGTCCTAAGTTTCACCAAAGTATGTACGTAGGTGAGTCAAAAAGTTCTCAGACAAATGCCAGATTATTGAAATGTTCGATTTTGTACAAGCAAATACAGGGTCAAACACGACTTTCATGTTTTCTGAACAATTCCTACAAAATTCGTCATTCAATTTGTCGAGACTCTTTGTATTAGATGTGCTTCAAAAAGGTTACTTTTTTGAACCCATAAAATGGCAAATTTTGAGATAAGAGCGAACATTAAATTCCTGACTAAACTTGATTGGAAGCCTGTTAAGATTATTGACGCTCTACAACAGGTTTATGGTGACTCTTCGCCATGTAGAGCGGTAGTTTACGACTGGATTAAGCGCTTCAAGGGGGGCAGAGAAGAAGTTGAAGATGATCCACGTGAAGGGAGACCCTCCACCTCCATTAACCCAGAAAATGTCGAGCTTGTGAGGAATCTAGTGGATAAAGATCGCCGTATTACTATTGATGAAGTTGCCAATGCATGTGAAATCTCTCATGGCTCAGCATTTGGAATTCTAACTGAAAATCTTGGCCTGAGCAAGCTTTCAGCACGTTGGGTCCCAAAAGCGTTGCGAGAAGACTAGCTGAATCATAGGGCCAACCTTTCTTTGGCTATTTTGACCAAGATTGAAGGAAACGAGGATAGTTTTTTTGAGCGCCTCGTAACATGAGATGAAACTTGGGTGTATCAGTTTGATCCTGAAAGTAAAAATCAATCAAAAGACTGGCACCCAAGGGGGGCAGCAGGGCCTATCAAGTTCAAGACAGAGAGGTCCGTTAAGAAGATAATGGCTACAGTTTTGGGGGATTCGGAGGGAATTATTTTAATAGACTTCTTAGAAGGACAAAAAACTGTTACATCCAGCTATTACGAAGGAGTTTTAAGGAAGCTGAAAACTTCAATAGCCAAAAAACGACGAGGAAAGCTCCACAAGCAAATCTTGTTCCACCATGACAATGCCCCTGCACATTCGCCCAAAGCTGTGAGATCTCAGCTACGGGAATTTCGATGGGAAACTCTTGCTCATCCCCCTTATAGCCCTGATTTAGCACCCTCTGACTTTTTTCTGTTTCCAAATTTAAAGGGACACCTAAAAGGAACCCGGTTTCAATCATTAGATGAAGCAAAAAAGCAGGTCATTACTTGGTGCCAGAGACAACCCCGTGAATTCTACAAAGATGGTCTTTACCGTTGGATTCATAGATTAAGAAAGTGTATAGATGTTAATGGAGCTTATGTAGAAAAATGATTACAGTATTATTACAAATAAAAATTTTATGCCATTTATCTGAGAACTTTTTGACTCCCCCTCGTATATTTCTTTTAGGTTTTAAGGTACTGACGTCACATCAGACTCTTGAAAGAAAACAGAACCGCAAGAAAAAACGGGGTTGGAAAGGTGTATGTAAGCTATAAAATTGCTCAAGCTTCCAATTTATGGAAAAACTCATATGTTTTTCCTTAATTACCGGTCCGAAGTACGAAATATCATTTAAATAAATCAACTGAAACATTCATACATCTAATTCATTAGCAAAAACAGTGGGGAAATAGCCCAAAATTCGTCATGAAAGGGAAGAATGGCCGCCCATTGCCACGTTAAAAAACGTGACTAAGCAAAAAATTTGGAATAACGTTTATAAAAAAAGGCCGCTCATAGCGGTGTCCAAATAATTTTCTACATTAGGAATCATTTCCCTGGATTTATTTTACTCCCCTAAACCCAGGGGAAAAACGACTAAGTACCCAACTAAATATAAATACTGCAAAAAAGAAAAGGCTATAATGAAGTAATTCCCTGCACGACGTCACATCACAGCCTTCAAAGAAAACAGAACTGCAAGAAAAAAAACGGGGCCGGCTTGGCAAGCTATATAATTCTTCTAGCTACCGATTTCTGCAAAGACTCATATTTTTTCTTTAATTACCGGCCTAAAGTACGGAATATCACACAAATAATTCAACTGAAACATCCATGCATCTAATTCCTTAGAAAACCCCCTGCGGAAAACGGGTAAATAGCTCAAAAATGCGTCACGAAAGGGAAAACGGGTCGACCATCACAATGTAAACAAACGTGACTAACCAAAACATAGGGAATAACTTATAAAAAAATCACCGATAGTGGTATCCCAATAATTTTGGACATTAGTTCTTAAATCTATGAATTTGTTTTACTAGTTCAAACCAGTGTCGAAAATGATTAAGTACCCAACTAAATACAAATATCGCAAACGTGACCAAGAAAAAAAAGGAAAGAACCTATAAGAAATTAATCGCCGCTCAAAGCGATTTTGAACATTAGTCTATAAAACAAGAAAATTAGTGTAACTTCCCAAAACCAACGGAAAAACAATTAAATACCACAATGAATTGAAGAGAGACACCAACGTGACTAAGCAAAATATATGAACTAACCTTATAAAATATCAATAGCCGCTCATAGTCATTTTAAAATAATTTCGAACATTACCTTACAAATCCCTGCTCTCGTTTTAACCACCCAAACCCAGTGTGTGTGTGTGTGGGGGGGGGGGGATGCCTACATACTCCCCCACAAAAATGTCCGACGATTCGATTTTCCTTTAGCCATTTATATAGGAATTGCTCTAGGTGCACATGATTGAAGCTATTTTAATTGTGTTTTCGATTAGATGGGGGCTCCGATATTTGTAGCTAGTTTAGGTTGAGTTATTGAACTATTCTTCAATTGTGGTCTATTGATCTCATGTTTCCACATTATGATGTCACATGTTATCATATTTCTTTAGGAATATCGGGAATTTCACCCGATTAAGTCTATTTTAATTGTGTTTTCGATACGGGTTTCGATAGTGGGAGCTAGTTTGGGTATAATTGTTCAATTTTTGGCCACTTAAGCCTTATTTCTTTGAATTTTGACCCCTATGTCGTCACTTCCTAGCGTATTCCTATTGCAATTTCTCTACTTTTACACGATTGAAGTTATTTTAATTGTGATTTCAATGCGTGCTTCGTTTTTTTTAGCTAGGTTAGGTAGACTTTTTCAAGTTTTCCCCCAAATCAGTTAAGTTTATCTTCGTTTCGCTCAATTCGGTCTATTTCTTTCAATTTTTAAGGTCATGCCGTCACAATAGATTGTATTTCTATATATATATCTCTAATTTTACAGGAGTAAATGCATTTTAATTAGGTTTTCGATGCGAGATTCGATATTTTCTTTTAAGGTAGGTGATATTTGTTTCTTCTAGGTTTTGCAAATTAAAGTCTATCCCTCTTATTTTTCAATGTTTTGACGTCATATTTTAGCCTATTCATATATGAATTGCTCTAATTTCCCCAAATTTAAGCAATATTTTTAGCTAAGTTAGGTTGATTTCTTCTTTGTGCAATGAACAAAAATGGGGCTGTAAAAGGGCAAGCTATAAAATTCTTCTATCCCCTGATTCCTCCCAAAACTCATGTTGTTTAGTCACGTGCGAGTGTAGTCGCAAGCAATTCTTCATCTCATTATCTCAGGTATTGGGTCCCCATTTTGCCTTTTTTTGTTTATTTAATAATATTATAACTATTCTACTAATTCTAACGAAATTTGAAACACATAGGTTGTTTTATATTCTTTCTCAAAGATATAATTGCTAAAGTCCTCCCAAGGATAGCCCGGGAATAATATTGTGTTGGCCAGAACATAATTTTTTTTAAGGGGCTATCTGGCGACGGCCCAATTGGGCATAAGTCGCCGCAAACTTTAAATTAAAAATTTTGTAAAAAAGGGTAAAAAGGAACATTACAATTAGGAAGCAAGCTCTAGCGTCGGGGAGAGGTCACGCTCCCCCCAGGGAAGGAGCGTGCGACCTAAGAAGAAAACCAATTACCAAAAAACAAAACTTAATTAAATAAAAGGGAGAAGGCCGGCCAACCCCCAAAAGTTAACAAGTCCAGCAGTCAATGTGCACGCATTCTTCCCGAGTACGAGTGACGCAGTAGCGACCCCACCCATCCCAGTAGCGGAAGAGGTAACGTGCGCGAAGATTACCCAGACTGGGACATTCGACAAGAATGTGCCGAACAGTCTGGGTAACGACGCATTCGTCACAATAGGTCGCAGGTGAGCGCTCCATCAAATAGCAATGCGTAACACGAGGATGTCCGATTCGGAGACGACAGAAAGGGACCTGAAGCCGTCGCGGCATTGGAGGATAGGTCCATGGGAACAGTCGCGGGGCAATGGCACGCAACTTTAAATTCCCTTCGACTGTCTCCCATCTTCTTGGCCAAGCAGCCTGAAGAGCTGCCCGTATTCCTGCCATGTAGTCAATGTGAAAAAGAGTGAAACACTGGTCCGGTCGAAGAGTCCTCGCGGACACTTTAACGCCCTCATCGGCGCGCTTATTCCCCGCAATACCTACATGTACAGGAACCCAGAAGAATATAATCTCGAGATCGTCTCTGCTTCTTAAAACTGTGGCGTCACGGATATCGCGAACCAGGGGACGCGGAGATTCCAATGCCCCGAGAGCCCTCAGGGCGATTTGTGAGTTGCTATAGATGACCATCCGGTCTTTAAACCGGGCACATCGCGTAAGCTCCCGTACCGAGTGGTGTATTGCCACCAGTTCGACTGTGAAGACAGACGCAGCGCCTGGCAGAGCGCCCCTGACATCAAACAGAGGGGATACGGCGTGGAAGTCGACCCCCTCTTCGGACTTTGAGCCATGCGTATACACTGGCACGGTTCCAGTGTGACACGAGGTGTGCTGCAAAAAGGTCGAACGAAATAAAACAGGCGCTGTACAAGGTTTGGAAGAAGAGGTAGGCGACAAATAGCCAGATGTGGTACCGACCAGGGTGGCGTTCTGGGCAGAACCAGAGGCGCCACCGGCCCGAGAGCTATACCTAGCTCGAGAAGGAGTTTCCTGGCCCTAAACCCAAAGGTCTTAGGTTATGACTGGTGTCTTTCGGCAGCATAGGCGCCTTCGAGCTCAGTTAAAGTTGCAGTGAGAGCTGTTAGCAACTGAGGGAGGCGCCAGGCTTGCGCATTCAGGCGAGTGATGCACTGCACGAGGCGTAGAGCGAGTGAAATTACCCCATCATCGACCAACAGGCCTTCAATTATGGAATTGCGGAATGAACTGGTCACAAGGCGAAGAACGGTGTGGTGGATCTAATCCACGTTCCGCAATAAACGCTCGGCTGCGGATGCATAAAACTCGCATCGGTAGTCGAGCTTCGAATGAACAAAAGATCGATAAAAAGTAGGGCAGTAGCCCTATCAGTGCCCCAAGCGCTGAACGTCACGGAACGGAGAATATCCATGGCGCGGGTTCAAGAGACCCCAAGGCCATCCAAGTGAGGCGTCGTTCGAATACAAGACCACGGAAACGGAGTGATTCAACCACATCCGGGCGCACCCAATTAAGAAACAAATCTGGGTTGGGGTGGAGCCGTGGATGGCGGCAGAAGTGCGCCACCTTAGTTTTGGCTCCCCCAAACCGAAACCTTTTCACTTCTGCATAGTGAGAGACGCGGTTAAATGCCTGATCGAGTTGACGCTCCAGAATTGGCATCTGAGCTGCGCCAAAAGAGATCACAAGGTCGTCCACGTAGAGCGTAGCGAGAACATCTTCCGGCAGCACCGAGGTGATGCCATTGATGCTCAGGGCAAAGATTGTGACACTGAGGACACTTCCCTGCGGGAGACTCTTTTCCTTCTCCTTTGGGCCAGACAGGGCTCCCCCGACCCATACGTGGACTTAACGATCTCCCAAAAATTCAGATATAAACATTGGGAGGCGTCTGCTTGCCCCCCTCGTGTGGAGAGTCTCCATGATACCGCATCTTCAGATCGAAAAACACCTTGGCGTAGTGCTGTCAACGAATCAAGGACTCGCAGATGGCATTATCAAGAGGAGCAAAGCATCCCACATGAAGTGGAAATTGCGAAAGCCGCACTGTGCAGAAGACAGATGGCCTCCGCTGTCCAGGAAAAAGGCTAATCTAAGATTTACCAATTTCTCCATCAACCAGCCGGAGTAGAGTGATCTCTCCCTGGTTTGCAAAAGGCGAGAACAGTAGCGATTTTCCAGGAACCTGGGAGGAGACCATCCACCAAGATTCTGTTGAACAAATCTAACAGAAAACCATGCTTCGCTTAGTGAGGTGTCGAAGTATGGCGTACGGGACATCGTCTGGACCATGGGCGGTGTACGCGCACGAAGGAAGAGCGGAGCGCAACTCACTCACAGTAAACTTGTCATTGAAGGGTTCTCCGCCTCTGAAGGTAAAGTCCAACCGGTGGCCTTCCACGACACTACGACGTGCTTTGAATGCTGGCGGAGCAGCATCCCGGCTAAGAATGCGGAGAGAGCCGTCGTGAATGATTCCGCCATGGACGTGGGTCCGAGATTGTTGTCCCATTCTCCTGGAGAACGGGAGGGATGTCCTGCGAGAAGTTGCCTGAATCCTTTTGACTTGCCCTCGCACACCTCTGCTTATTGGGTATTTCCGTTAAGTGCATATACGTATGTCCGCCAAGAATGGCGGCGGGCATGCTTCGAAATATACGGGAACCTAGTTCTAGCCTTACGAAATTCACCGACATTAAAATAGTTCGGGCGACGCTTATAGCGCATGTAAGTATAACGCTCCTGTTTGAGGGCCTTCTCACACTCGGCAAACCACCATGGGAGTGGTATGCGTGCAAAATGGCCAGACGTTCTAGGAATAGTAGTCAGGCCCGTGGCGATGAGGTTGCCGGAGAAGAACTCAACGGCCTCATCTACCGACCTAAACTCCTTGATTGAGATAGAGAATTCAGTAATTTCCTGAAATGCAGGCCACCCCGCCCGCGCCAATACCGCCGATGTGGGCGAACAGGCGGCAGTTGCCCAGAAAATGATATTTGAATGGGAAAGTGATCACTACCATGGAGGTCATCGACCACCCTCTAATCAAAATCAGGCTGTGCATCCGAAGAGGACAAAGATAGGTCAAGGCAAGAAAATGAAGCGGTTCTTGGACAGTGATGCGCAAACTTATCCGCGTTTATGACACCTATCTCAAGCCCTTCGACCAGATCGGCAAAGACTTGTCTCTTGGGGACCTCTATTTTTTCTGTGGAGCCGCCCGAGGGCGGCTCCGTCGATGAAACAGATGAAGTTGATGGTTTTTGTTTTTTTTAGTTTTTCATCTATGGGCATTCTAGCCCTATTTTTTCCACAGGATGCAATAGCACATCACCCCTCACATTAGCCCGCTCTGCAAGGGGTGCTTACGGGCCTAGCAGAGCCAGTTGCCATCATTTAACGCCGCGCCTCCCGCCTGGTGACCTGGCAGCCCTTCTGCATGGTGGCTCCACCTTGTAAACGGCTTAAAATTAAGGCGAGATGGTGAAGTGAGAAGGAAAAGGGATGTGAGGAAGGTAATGGTGGGAATGTCGCAGGTTGTTTAAAAAACCCTATCCCGAACCCGAGCTCAGGGGTTTGGGAACGTTGTCCCCTTCCCCCTCAGCCCTGATCCTGGACGGTTGGTTGAGATAAAAGGTCAGCATCTACTCTGTGAAATTAGAGGCTGACCACAGAAATTTCTTGAAGAGGTTGTATGAAAAGCTAGGTAACAAGTGTTTTGAAGGAAGGAAGAGAAGCTAAGCTGGGATCGAACGGGGTGCTGAGTCCCGTCAGCACAGCGGCCAGGTTGGCAATTCTTCGCGCCCCTTACGGGGGGCCAGAACATCATAAGTCTCCGGCCGATTCTAACTAAATTTGAAAAACTTATGTTTTTTCGATCGTAGAATAGCCAAGGTCCTCCCAAGTTTAGTCGGGGAATTATTGATAGTTTTGAAGGTAGAAAGGTTATAAATTAGAATGAGTGAGAGCACGAGACTTTTGGGTCAGCACGCCTTGTTTAATTTGTTTAATACGAGTATTATAATACCTTATTTTTTTAGGCATATTTCACCAACTATATGTATTTTATTATTTATTTTCAATTGGGAGACATAAATGTTATCGCCTTATTAACTAGAAGAGTAAATGGAGATACACATAATTCAAAATATATGAACCCTTTTGAGGGAAAATGTTGTCCGTCCCGAAGTAAATGATAAATTAAGCTTAATTCTCTACATATAAGAAACTACTACATTAATTCAATATATATTAACGAAATAATATTTTTGACATTATCCACTTGCCAATTTGTCATCTTTTCATGTCAAGCTAATGAGAAAATTGGATTACTGTATCTTATCTTCTTTTTTATCGATAAAAAGGAAATTAAAGCACTCTGGAGTTCCAGTCAAAACATTACTCTTATGTAATATCGCTATTGAGTTCGAATAAAAAGCTTTACTCATTATACCATCCCTGAGTTCTTGTCATAAAATGACTTAATTATAGCTCTCTTGAGTTTTTTTCACAAGCTAACGTAATTCATTGGTAATTTAAGACGACAATAGCGCCTTCATTCCATTGATTTAGGAGCCTTCGAATAAAAAAAATGTTATAGAAGAAATGTTTTTCTGCTTATCGAATTAAATGGCAATACCTATTTTATTTTTATTTTGGAAGTACATAAAAAATTCTACTTTTGCGAAATTTGTCTAAAGTAGGCGGAGCTATCGTTGTCTTAAATTACCAATTTTAGCTGTTTGGAATTTATTTAGTTATTTCTGCCTCTCTACGTGGAGACTCTCATACCTGAACGTTATAAATATATTTATTTTAATTATTATTATTTTAAAATTTTGTTAGCTTATTTGGTTTTTACTATATTTACTTGTCAAATAGATGTGAAAAATATCGTAAAAAATTAAATACTGTCATTCCCTCTCTATTGTAAATTTAAGGTAATGAGGAAATTAATTTTTAGTTAAATTTGAGAATAGGCCTGCCATCAAATTTGGTGGGTGCTCTGTTATAAATATCTGTATTCCTAAAAAGTACGCAAATGGTATATTTTTTAAAATATTGCAAATGTGTAATGTCTGTAAATGTCCAATAATGATGTTATCACGAAAAATAGTTTGGCCGCCATCTTGTCAGCCAAATTGTGAGTTGGAGTCACATCATATTAAAGTTAAATTTATAGGTAAATTTGTCTGAATTAAAATAGGATTTGACCATTTCATATTAATGAATTTTAATATCATTCGGAGGGAGGATTATATGTCTGAAGACGAGTAACGCGTTAGGAAAGATAGAGGCCTTACGACAGCTGGCAATCACCTTTGAATTCGAATCTAATGATAGGCTTTCGAATTAAGAATATTACGTGTTTATTTAATAAAAGTAATGGGGCTTGGGTACTTAACTCCCAACAATTAAAGGTGGGTATGCGGGGTAAATTTCAATTTTGTAATTACTCTTAAAATTATATTATGCGATTGTTATAGCCTAACAAAGAAAACCCACACTTATTTGGAGTTTGCCCAATAAAATTTGTACTACATTATAAAAAAATTGTTTTCAAACATATATATATATATATATATATATATATATATATATATATATATATATATATATTTATATATATAGATATATATATATATATATATATATATATATATATATATATATATATATATATATATATATATATATATATATATATATGAATTATCCAAATATTCGAGAGCGAGCAAATTCCAAACATTAACCTAATTTTTTTAATTACCTTCCAAGTTATGGTAAAATCGACCTTTTGAATTTCTCTAATGGTTACGATGATCAAGCTTATCAATATTTTCTTACACACTATGGTAAGAGGTTATGAAATTTAAAGAAGTTTATATTTTCATTTGTCATTTGTATATATTTACTTTTGCGATCGGTTAAATATGAACAGAGAGAATTGGTGCTTAAAACTTCTTTGTTGAAACATATTTTTTTCCATTTCTGTAGAATTACTCTCTGATACCACCTGAAAAATTTGTCAATGCTAGTTATGTTGAAGGCGGAATCAACGCTATAACAACGCGTTTTGTTTAGCTGATTTTAGTTTTCCATTTTTATTTATTGTGCTGGTTCCATTTCTTTGGCGTAAGATATGCAAAGTAAGGGAAGTCGTAAGTCAGCGTTTATAGAGCATTCTTATCAAGTGTTTTAAAATTTGTTAACGGAGGAAACCTGAAAAAACGCCTTTGACCGAATATCAGTGCGCCCTTCTTTGAGAAGGAATGAAGCTCGCTTGAATACTGGAAAATAATAGATTTGTAATTGCTTGAAATTTAATAACTTCTCAACCCATATTTCAATACTATATTCGATTGACGAGGTAGAAGGCCTTTATATTTGAAAAGATTTTCCCTAACTCTATAATTTAAGAAGGGGATATTTTTTGAGTATTTGAATAATAATTTTATCATAGTTTGGTTATAACTTATATTTTTTTAATCAAAGTTATTTTTAATAACTCTTTTGTGATAACAAAAAACAAAATGGTGAAGTTTAGAAGTAAATATACATATCTAAATTTTGTGAATTTTTAAAAACCCAAAGAATTACAAATGGTGAAGTTCAGAAAATTTATTTTTATATATCTTCTTTTATTTTCTATATCCATAACCATATATTTTGAGAACGAGTTTTTTTAAGGTGTTTGAATAAGATTTTTTCTTTTAGTTTGGTTGTCACCTAAGAAAAAAAAGAAAAAAGAAAGAAAAAGAAAAAAGGGGGAAAAATAAATAAACAAAAAACAAAAGAAAAAAGAATAAAACAAAAAGACAATAAAGAAGAAAAAGGAAGAATAAGAAAAAGAAAAAAGAAGAAAAAGAAGAAGAATACGAAGAAGAAGAAAAAGAAGAAGAAAACGAAGAAGAACAAGAAATAAGAAGAAAAGGGTGTTCAGGGTGTTAAAATAAAGAATCTATAAAGGGGTTTAAAAAAGGCGGTTAAGGTTAGCATATAAGGCCGTACGCCACACCTCGCAGGGTTGCCTGTGTAACCAAGCTCTTCCTGTTAAGGAAGAAAACAGCGGCTTGTTTCTCTATATTTTAGCAACCTAATACTTTGAAAGGGGCGAAATTTAGTTTAGAGTTCCTTTTTAAAATTATTATAATGGGCGAAGTTCAGAAAATTTATAAAAATTTAACCATAGCTGCTTTTTTTTTCAATTTTAAATTTTAATCATTATAGCGAAGCGCAAGCTCCCCTCGTAGGAGAGAGTGGTGAAACCATTGCCTGGTTTTGTTTATAAATAAATAGTGAAGTTTTTCTTATTTGGTATAGTCCTCGAGAAAGAAATAGGTCATTTTGGTGCTAGAGTCACAACCCTTGAAATTCAAATCTGGTGGTTGTTAATAAGGTGTTTTCAGGACATAAATTTTAAATATATTATTATTATTATTATTATTTGGTTTGTTTAACTTGACCATGGTAATTTCAATAAGACTTCACCTCCTATAGTAAGGAGAGATGTTAAAAACAACAATTACTCGATTATGTTCAAACTTTCTCTTCTCAGCTATATTCCAATGTGAAACTAACGCTATAGTTTAATTAAGTGAGGAAATAACTTCAATTTATTTCATCCTATCAAAAGTTGTTTTACAAAGTGTTCTAGTGAAAATAGAGAGAATAAAAGAAAAGAAAGTTGAGACGTATAAAACAAAGATATTCCAAAGCATATGAGCATGTGAGGGCACCGCTGGTCATAATCTAGAATTTTATGAAACTGTTGATGAGGGGTATTCAAATGATGAATATTGGTGAAAGGAACATACTTTTAGCAGAACTCTTAAATTTTGATTGATTTAACCAACAGAAATTTGAAGTTGAATTATCGTTAGTTCTGGGTCATTTACTATATTTTACTAATATTTCAGTTACCCATAAAAGATCAAATTTACCGTTCCTCATCAATACATTTATTTAGTCTTAAAGATATTTGTCTAAAAAAAGATTTTAATGTATTAGAGAGACATGAAAAGTTGCAAACCTGTTAAAAATGATACTTAATTTAGTTTGGTCTAACTCCAAAATTGCAGGTAGCCAGGACTCATAACTCAGTGGAAGGCAATATTCCAGTAGTATTGCCAGTTCTTGTAACTATTGTAACTAGTATAGAGCATTTACATTTTATTTGAATGCGAGTAAAGGCTGTGGAATATTTTAGAACAACTTATAATAATTTGGTAGAGATTATTTCTTGATCTATGCGCCATCTTTTCATTTGCAGATATACGTGCGATTAGTGTGACAATGGCGAAAATCAAGACAAGGTCCAAATCAAGTTCTCATCTGAGTAATTTTGTTAGAAATGGGCAAGACCTCATGGTGTTTGAGTTACCAACCATAAGAGGGATTTTGAGGTACGGCATCTTCTTGAGGGAGCAAAGTGAAGATTAGAGGAGAGATTATAAAGTAAACCAAAGCTAATTCTCTCTTCAAACCACCTTTTGGAGAGCAAAAGGTCACAATAATATCGAAGCTTAAGGATGTGTGGAAGAAGGCAGTAAATGTTTTCCTTGGTGAAAGAAAAAAAAGGAAGCAAACGAGAGGTTCATTGCAAAACTAGATAAGTTATTTGATATATTGATATTGTAGGGAAGTAGGCTGTGAGTCTGAAGCCCACATTAACTGCTGTTGTAGTAAAGAGAAAAAATACCTAGTAGGGAACTGGCCTTTATTAAAGGACAAAAAGAGAAGGTTGGAAGTAAAGGTACCTTTCCTATTGGAGGTCCTGATATTCCAGATCATAATAGAGAATTAAGAGCTTCAGAAAGGAAAGAAAAAGAAAGGATAGCAGAAAGAAAGAGAAAAAGTTAGGAGGAAAGCGCTGTTTTAGCAGGAAAAGCAGAAGAAAAGAAATCTAGCATCCTTTGGCAGAAGGCAAAGATCTGGAGGCAGAAAATTATGATGGTGAAAAACAGTTTAGGGGATGAGGTAACGTTTGAAGCTGTCCAAGAGCCGGAATTTTACACAGGAATAGAAAGAATTACAATGAAATTCAAAATATTGCTCTTGCTAGTATAAGATATGGTGTCGGATTGAGACAAACTGCAGTGATAGCAACAGCAGCCTTAATAGATGCTGAATTCATTACTGAGGAAGAGACAAGTAAACTAATTGGTAAGAATAAAGTTAAGAAGGCACAGGAAAAGCTAATAACAGTTATTGAACTTAAGGAAGGATGGGGAAATTTCTTGAGTTCTCTTTATGTACGAATTTATGTGACAAATTTTAGGATGGAGGCAGAGGGAAGTGAAAACTTATTTCCAGCAAAAACAAAAGAGGAGCATTACACTGTCATCAGTGAGCCTAGTAGCAATTACCTCTTCGACTTTGCCTAGAAAAGGCTACAAACATTAGAATAAATGTAAAATATTCACAACGGTAGGAAGCTGCTTTCTCTTTGTATAATCATTGGTGTTATTGATGTATTTGACCACCACTAACCAGAATAACCTGAATTTCTTTCAGGTTTACTTAATTCACTTTACCTCTTTAGACGACGGGTGGAAAAATCGAATTTTGAAAAGCAATTATAAACAAGATGTTTTTTAAAAATTAAATTAGTTCCATGAGAGTTATCCTCGGACGTGAGAAGTTAGTATGATGTGAGTTATGTTAGATTTAGGATTAGCTTCTTGAATAGATGGTGCCTCTACAGGTTGTGCTCATTGTGGCGAGCTGGTAAGTGCTGTCATCACATTCGATGTTTTTTGTTTTCTGACATTTCTTTTCTCCCAAATCCTTTTACTTAGTAAAATTAGAATCAAAGTAACACCATCACCAACAGTTTATATCGTAATGTGTGTATTATCTGAAATGAAATTAATTTCCTTTACACCCAACGTCAAGATATGGATAGTCTAAGCTGGGTTAATTTAATTAAGTTAAGGTAGGTTTAGGTTAAATTTAGGTTGGTAGGATGGGTTAAGTTTGGTTGATGTTAGTCAAATATGGCTTACATTAGATATAGATGAATTCAAATTAACTTATTTATCATGTGCTTATAATCTTAAGAAGGTGTGGATAACAAAATAGTAATTAACACCAGGGCTTTCCATTGAAAACTAAAGTAAACTACGTATTTTCATAAGTAAAAGGAGTGGGAAAAAATTAACTAATTTACCGATTCAATTAATATAAAAAAGCCGTTTTACTCAATGCCATTAAGAATCTCATCAATGAAAACGTTGATTCACGGAACACATTTGTAATCAGAAGTTCATTAAAGCGCTGTGTCATAATATTAATTAAAGGTTCAAAGCTTCAATTAAAATTCAATTAAGATGCAATTAACTTGAAATGAATTTGTAGTCTATTTAGCAATGGAAATGATATAATTTCATTATAAATTTGATAGTGGTTCTACATCTCTGTAATTTTATTTTAAATTGCTACTGGGATTTTTAGGTGCATGCGCTTATCTCCAGGAGAGGAATCGAGCCCATGCACTGCTATTCTACCCCACAAATCTTGACACTTGTTATCCACCTGACCTCATCGCTCACAGAAGGTACTTATTTATTCAGCTTTGCCACAGTCTTCTTTTTAGAATATTTAGGATATCAAACGGAATCCAAAATGTTAAAATAAAATGAGAATTAATTAATAACTAAGTATTAAATTTCAAGTCTTTTCGCATATGTGACCTTAACATCCTCTACATAAGGAACGTTCCCTAAATGTTTTTTTTTTCTCCTTTCAGTATAGATAAACCAGTGACGACATAATTTTCCTTATTAAATATATATTTTTGTACCACTGCCATTATACTTGAAATATTCTTATTCTTTGTAATGAATATTTTTGTAATGTATTTTTTTTAAATAATCCATTTAAAAGGCTAATTTATCCTTCTTCACAGTTTTGATAATTATTTAGCAATAGAATTCGAAGAAATCAAAATATAGTGATTAAACTATAAAAGAAAGAATTTCTCACAAATTTCTTTCTCTTTGAGGGTTAAGAATTACCTTAATGGTCACGACATAACGATAAAGAATAAATTACAAGATTAATAGGATAATTATTTATAGTACTACTCATGGCTATCTTGTCCAATGGATTTCATCTCTGTAAAATTTGCTGGAATGAAATGGATGTTACTAAACACGCTGCTACCATGGGGACAAGTAAAATCTTTAAGCCTAATCTTAGATAAGAAGCATATAAAATTTGATTGATTACAGTGGGGAATACAATTTTTGTTGAGTTAGGTCTGACAGCTGTTTTTAACTAATTTTTAGGTGCTGAATCCAAAACTGATCTCCGTTTTTCTTTATCACGTCAAGTTTTTGAACTTTTTCAAATATTGACATACAATGAAATATGAAAGAATCAGACATGATTACAATGTTTATTTCACACTATTGTGTTTTAACAAAGGATATAGCTATTGTAATTATATAATTATAATTGTGTGCGAGTAGTTAAGGTAAAGATTTACATTTATAGCTCTTTCTAGAGTGTTCAACTTGAGGACTATCGCGTTTGATGCTCCAACAATAGTCAGCCATCATATGTACATCTCATCCATCCCGATAACGTTCTTCCATAACCTTCAAATCTTGAGGAAATCGTTCACCTTGATCGCCCCTAACAGCGCCAAGATCATCCGGAAATCTGGAAAGATGGCAATGCAGAAAATGTAGTTTAATATTCATGTTGCACCCAAGCGCCTTGTAGCTCTCCAATAGATTCTGAACAATTCCTGTGTAATTACATGCACGTGTACATATTTCCAAGAATGTTCTTAACGACGTCTTTGAATGATAACAAAGAATTATTCTCAAAGTTTGACATAGTATCGGTGAACTATTCATCTTTGATAAGTTATCGAATTTGTGAAGTATCAAACACACCTCTCCTTGTTCAAGTAAGTTTTTCTCATTCAGTCTTGATGATAGGATTTCTGAAGCTTTTTTTTTAATAGGCCCAAATCACGAGCCAAATTATTCAAGTCATGCTGATAAGATCCTCTACGAACCAAATCCTCGTGAATTTCGAAATCTGCATCATTGCTGTCACTGGTTCGTCAACATCACTCAGATCTTCTAGAGGAGGTAGTTGTTTGAAAATTGGCACTGGAATTTTAGCTGAATAAGGCATTGGCCTTATAGCTGACGGTAGATTAGGATAATCTATTTTACTTTTATTTTTCTTGTTGAATCCTGATGTTTTCACTAAACAAAAGTAACAGTCTGTGCAATGCTCCCTTTGCTCTCGCCAAACCATGGGGTTAACAAATGGCAACCTTTCACATGTTCCTTTGATCCACATCCGTAAACTCTCGAAACACTGCCTGCACACTTTATGGGGGGGCCATGGATTGTCTTGATCACCGAGTTTAACTTTAAAATATGTTAAATATGCTTGTTTGACAAATTCACGGATGTTTGCCCTCTGACTTAGAATGGTGAAACTGTCACAAATGTAGCAGGAGGACTCAGGGTTGTTTAGGCATTTACGACGAGAGGTTGCAGGAGCAGTAATGATCTTAAACAAAGGAAATATATACCTATATAAATAAAATACTAAGATGGAATAGTTACCAGCTGTGAAAGCTTAGAAACAGCATATAACGAAATAGAACGTAAAACACACACCTCTCACCGCACTGTCTCAATGGTGACTGCACAAACAAGTTGCCACGTAGCTGTAGATAAATTCAATCGTAATCAGCAGGCAAATTTTATTACAGCTAAGCAGTGGAGAGAAAAATAGATGTGCTAGAAAAAAGCTGACTACAAATTTGTAATCAGCATCGTAATTTTAGTCTAAATCAGCACAAAAATCTAACTCAATAGAAATTTTGTTCAAATATTTCCCTGGTGTTATCAGTTATCATCATTTAAAAAACTAGTTGATCAAGAGAAGCAACATAAATACGAGGGAAAATAAAGCAGATTATGCCATGAAAATACCATTCTGTTAATAAACACAAAATATAAAGAGTAATTCTTATATTTGCTAAATTTATGCCACCAATTGTTTTCGAATTTTGAGGTAGAGTATCAAGTTCTAGGAATGGAAGTACGATCTTGAAAGTCAAATTAACACAGCAACCTTGATGTTCAAGTGCGAAACTCCTCATACATAAATTCATAAGTTCTTTAACTGCCATTGCTAAAATGCATACCATGTCTATATGAGTTTTGTAAACTCTAAAGGACCATACATTGAATTCTATTATCTTGATAGGAATGTTGATTATGTTTCCTTAATATTAATGTTTAATAGACTAAAGAACAGAATAAGTTGCTTGTGACTACAATAGAAGCAATATTATAATGTAAATGGTACCTAGACTGTGAGTGCATGGAATTTTATAATCAACTTCTTCAGAACAAGAACTTGGTAAGAAACGTGATATAATTAGATAAGTATAATTAAATTTAATTATTTAAAAGTTTATATGTATTTATTTCGTTATTTTTAACGTATTTTTTCAAATGAATTATAAATTATCAATTTTAACATGTTGGATACCAATCAATTAATTAAAATCCATTAGATTTGAAATGAGAAGCTGTTTCGTATTTGCCTTTAAAAAATCTGGCAATCTAATGTCCGTACCTAATGATCCGCTACTGCCCTAATATGATATGCATAAATAAGAGGAATTTGTTGGCTTAGCAGGCAAAACGAACTTCATGTTGTGAATTTCCTCCTATATATTGGAAACAGTTTATCTGAAATTTATACCTAACAAGCAAAATCTAACGAAGAAATCAACGTTTGAGCGTTGTACAAAGAAATCTGTAAATCAATTGAAGGTGGAGAAATGAAAAATGTTCTGAACATATATAGCCGGAGATTCATTTGTAAGAGTTGGAGCAAGGAAGCTACTAATCCTCTAGATTTCAGCTTCAATGTGGATAACTCTTGTATCTGAGAAAACACTTGAAAGGTGTAATAGTAGAAGGGATAAACATCGAAATGTTGATGAAGTGTGTTGTAAGAAGCAATGCCTCAATCTCTAATTTTTTTATGAAACATTGTTGATTCCATTCTTTTTTAAGACTGTTAAAACATTTTATTCCTATTACAATCTTAGACTGGGTATCTTCTACTGTTACTCATAATCCTCATTTTAGCCTTTTTTCCTAAATGAAATCTAGACTTTTGAGAGTGATAGAGCCTAATTAAACTGGAAACTTCCGTCCACTATCTGCCCTCAGGTAGTATTTATATTGCCAAAGAATTGAACTCACGCTATCTCTAGAACTAAAGATAGAATATGGGAACGAAGAAATGACCCTACATTTCTAATACTGAATCACCGAACCAGTTATACTCTAAAACTAAATCCTAAATGTCCCTATATTTGTGATGGTAGGGTGTATGTAATAGGTTACATTTTTCAGTATCACAATAAGACTTTATTCAAATTAATCATCTATCCCTTGTTACTTTTTCTCCTCTAGTATATTTATTTCTATATAATATTTTAGGCCGAAATAAATCTATAGTTTAAGTTAAGTTATGCTTTCTCCAATATATGTACCTCAGAACCATAGGATGGTTTACGTGCAAATCGCATTCGCTTTTAAACCAAAGAAGAATTTAGGAAAATAAAAATTATACTAGTTTGCTCTAAGAATAAACCTAACCGTTTAATAACATATTGGTACCCTTTTAAGGTACTGCTTCATCTGAGATAGAAAGAGGACAGAGGTTTATCTATTTAAATGAGAAATTGTTTTCAGATTTTAAATGAGTGGCTGAAAAGGCAACAATGATGATTGTTTGGAGGTTTCTCTAGGAGAAAGAAATCATCTTCCAAGCTTTAAGTGAGACAAATTTACAAGTTCCAAACTCTTTGAACGCTTGATAGTTTAATAATTATCTTACTCTTTTATTTCGTTGTTAATATTAAAAAGAAACCTAAATTTATAGGAATTGGTCAGCTAATAATGGAAAACGAGTTCATAAATTCTTCCATCAATGAATATATTATCAGAAATTTAGGTGATTTAAAGACAGGTATGGTTAAACTTAGCTGTGTTTGAACCTATGCTGAGGACAGTTGAGGCTATAATAAGTATAACAAAGACAGTTAACAAATATTGATAGATACATTGCTATTTTTCAGAGATGAATTTTAACATCTGAAATATTCTATGAAGTAATTCAAACAATATCATTTATTAAGATTCACTATTTTTAATTGATAAGATCGTTACTTTGCCTTTTTTGGCTCAAATTCCTTTTTCTATCGCTTTTTCATATCTTCTTCATATCTTTGCTCTTTAACACTTTCTGATTGAATTAATATGCTCGAATATTCCGTTCGACTGTATCTACCCAATGAGAACGGCTTGAAAAAACACGCCCAGTTTCATGGCGAAAATCAGTTCTAAGAACAATTTTCCTATTCTTTGCAATTTTGCCAATAATTCCAATATATTTGAGTGCTGTTCTCCCTCTATTTTAATAAAAATTACTGGAAATTTTGAACAGTTTTGTCAAAATATATTGCTTAATCAATTATACTATGGTGATCTTATAAAGGTTTGAACGTATACTGACGATTTTTAGTCAATCTTCTAGAATTGAACTATGAACGAATTAAACTATTGCGATCAAGACTTGGCGCTAAACTTTCATCGAAACTCAAGATTAAAAATTACAAACAAGATATGTTTCCACTGGCCTTAGTGTATATTCCTATTGTATACATTAAAAATGTTAAAGACCATATATGGGATCTATTCTTAATGTTTCCTTTTTTCTGCCTAATCTTCAACACGATGTAATTCAGTAGGTCTAATTAGGAGGGTGGGGGAGGAGTGCTTCGATATTATAGAGGTAATTAAGGACTAGAAGTAATGCAATGAAATTAAAGAACTGTCGTGACACAATCTCTTTGTAGATTGCACGGTAGGACGAACAACATATATTAATTGGAAAAAGGTTCAAAAAACACTCAGCGGCCTGAGTGCTCAGTAATCAATAAAACGCGACAACGACTCACACCAAGGCTAAAGGGGTAGATTCGGATTCCTGTGTTTACTCTTAATGTCTCCCGAGAAATGAAATACAACCGAACAAGTAAAGCTCATTGTAACTTTATATGAAGACGTGAAAGTTCCTCTGATGTCAATTCTTGACGTGACAAATAGATACATCGCCAACTGCCAAACAGAGTGGGATATAGAAAGATTAGTCTTGGTAGAGGGATTCTCCCTCAAAGAAAAGCCAATTTGAGACTCATATGTCGAAAAATAAACATGTTGATAGGGTCATAAACAAAAAATAGATTTAAAAGTCGGAATGGAAATAAATAAGAGAGAAAGATCTGTACACGAAATGATAAAATTTTTAAATAACACGTGTTTTCAAAATAGTATTCCTCAAGACAGTGATAGTATAAAAATCTGCTAGAACAGTTTGCTTTTGTTTAGCATGAAGATTCTACAAGAAAATATGGAAAATGGAGTTTAAATAATCATACCGGATGTGCTTCAATTATTATAGCATGAAGGGTCACACTACAATAAATTTTGCCGTGAAAGTAAAAAGTTGCTCTGGATGCGGCCAACGAGTGAACATCTGGAAGAACTCTGCCGAACCGACGGAGAAAAAATGCATAAATTGCAACGAGCTACACTGAACAAAGACAATGGTTTGCACAAAGAGGAAAGATATTATTATAAGAAGAGAAGATGAAAAAAGAAACAAACCAGAAAATAAAAAACACAAGAAATATTCAGTTGTGTTCGGAGAAACATTATAACTGATGAGTGAGACAAAAACTCATCTAACAGTACCAAATGAGTCCTCCATGTAACCTTTTACGTGCTTACTATATGGACACGTACTACACATAGGGAACTCAGGATCATTATCAAATACCTTTAATAACATGCTGGATAAAAATGGTTTAAAGAAGATTTGGTTTTCTGAGAACCCACCCTCCTGAGAAATATTAAACCTCAGTTGGCAAGTCCCACAAGAGGAAAAAAACCAAAATCAAGAAATAAACTCGACTCTATAACCCAATAAACGACGACACAAGAAGAAGAAAAGAATATAGCTGTGTAAGGCAACATTCGGAGGATTGAAGCAGCAGGACGTAAAACTCACAGTGTATGTCAGCGATGAATACTTCCTACCGAGGGAGAAAATACAACAGGATAAAAGAAAAGCGCTACGTGGCGGAACATTCAAATGAGCTTACAAAAGGAATACAGGAGAGCGAAGGATGAGTTTTTTTTTGAGGAAGATATACTCTTCAATGACCAAATCAGAAATTTCCCTTGCGACTCTGTCACTTTACACTTCAATGCAAACAAAGATTTTGTGTTTAGGAAATACACAACTGATTAATAAAAATAAATAGTAGCGTCTTCTGAAAGAAAAACATAGAAATCTAGACTATTAGCCTTCAAATGAGCTAAAGTGTTATTCAAAATACTATAAAGTTATTCTTTACAATTGTTATATATATGCTCACCAGACAATAAATTAGTAACCAAGGAAGAAAAAACATAATTTAACATCTGAAGCATGTAGAAACCTTAGGCTGCCGAGAGGCGTAGCTCAGTTTACGTCAAAACGTTAGTTAGGCTTTATTTGTGTTGCCCACGGTGTGAAGAGCTGTAGATAGCAAATCAGCTCTACTTAAAATTTGACCGCGTCAAAGGTCATCATATAAAGGAAGTGGCGGACTTTGGCAGTGTTTCAATGACTACGGTCATCCGGATTCACAAGCAATAGCAGAACTGCCAAAATGCGAAAAACATTCTCCAAACTTGCGGAAGAAAGAAGGTTTTGACAAACAGGAACCCTCGTAGAATCTGCGAGCTTGTAATTGCAAATCGATTTGCTTCCAGGCAGGAATTGCTACAAAACATCAATACTGGTCCTTCACCACCCATTTCAGAAGGAACATTACACAGGCAATTCCATGGCATGATAAAATGGAACAAAGTTGCGCAAAAGAGGCCATAAGCCTATGGTTACAAAGTGTGTATTATTTTGTACGGTGAGCTTATATATATATATATAAAAACAAAGATAACTATAGATCACTAAGTGATTTATTAACATAGAATTTTAAATAATAGGATTAACCTACATTCATAACTGTTATTAGAGCTGGAAAGTCCTTTATCATATCAAAAAAGGTGCATAAAGCGATTCTCAGTAACTAGAATTGCAAATTTCTATACACAGGCCAAATCAAATTCATTAAAAACAGTTTCGCTTTGCATAAACGTTTTCTTAGGGATTGACTCATTGTTGCTCCTCTCATGTAAACACATTCTTGATCGAACCATAGCTGGGCGACATGGAAGGAAAGGTATAAGAAATGGAGTAAAATACTCTTAAATTTATCTTCTTAAACCTAGATAAATTTCATTGAATTTTTTATTTTCTGTGCTTATTGGTAAACTTTATTTATTTATTGAGGAAATTACTGCTAAGGGCCTACAGGTACCCTTGCATGGAGTGAACCTGTTAAAGAATATAAAGATAAAATAAGAATAAATAAGAAAGTGGCAGCCATTGGCTCTTTACCTGCAAACTCCCAAAGGGTCGTTGAGAATGACTAGATAGATGAAGGAGAAATGACAGAAAATTTAGGGACCGTGTTCGGATCGCACATTATTCTGCAGGTTCAAATTATAAATATTCTCTTCTTTCTCTTTTCTCCCACATTATGCAGAAGAAAGTAGCCTTGATAAACTTCTTCTCCCTACTGTTTTTTTTCTTAAGGTTTCTTGTTCTCCCATTCCTCCACGTTACCCTGTCATCCTTTCCTGCTCGAGCACACCAAACACATGTGACCTAGAGCGGAAGGCATTGGGGAGCCAATCGGGGTTACTGAGTGTTATTTCTCTTATCCCTCCGCTAGGATGAATAGGGAAACCTAGTGGAAGTTACACTAGTTATCTTCAAAAATCAAAAACACAACGTGACCTAGTTATTTCAATCTTAAATAGTATGGTTAAAGGTTCAGTATAGCACAAATCTGACACTGCAGTCAACAGCGGCTTACGCTTCCTTGTACGACAGCAATTATTAAACTAGAGTACTGCATAGACATATAACGCAGGATAAAGGCAATACTAACAATCTCAGATCTTAAATAGTGTTTACAATGGACGACAACTACTTGGTTAAATGTCATTCATCCAAATATACTATACAAGAACATACATGAATTAAATGGATACAAAATTTTTTAGCATAAAATGTTTTTGGCCAAATATTTGTCATTATCAAGGCTATTATTTATTTCCATTTTTTCAGTCTAATATTGAAATTATTAGCATGAATTGGAACCAAAATTGCAAGGAAATTCCATATTTTTAAAGGAGAAAGTATTGTTGTTAATCAGAAGGAGGAGTGTCCTAAAGATAAATTGTTAGGCATCTTGGAATATCTCTTTCTTCCCTTAGCGGAATTATAGTTCAATTCACGAAAAAAAAAGTAAAACATCCACTATATCATGAGTTAGGCGTCCTAGCCTTATGAAAGATGTCTTATTTTTGTAAGACACATAATCCAGGGAACACCAGTAAATTAAGTAGAAGTAGTCGCCTCCAATCCTTCCTAGATTCAGGAGAATTCCCGACAGGATAATGAAAATCCACATAGAGATCAGTATGAAAATCGCTGGTCTGCCCGAAGGCACTAGGAGCCGGTCCTCTTTGGCGAGAGGTGCTATTATGTTTTAACACCAAACAGCGTTCAGGTGGAACATTTTTCGCCGTGGGGAAAGGGACCTGTTAGGCGTCAGAGTTATGTGGTTATAGATACACATTGAGAGGATTACCTGGAACCGAAAGTGTGTGTGTGTTGTGCTGTGAAGACGGGGAGGAAAGAAAGAGGCCTAGTAATTGGTTATTTGTGTAGTGAGATGTGTAATATCTACCCATCCGAATAGATGGTTGAGCAAAACGCGTGCAGCAGTCATCCGGGATCAAGGAAGGATTTGCCTCGACTACTACTAATACAATAGCCAGTGAATTAAGGACATGGAGGCAGGAGCAAGCCTCTTTTAACTATAGCCAATAATACGAAAAGAAATGAGTGGGCTGGAAATTAATGTGACGACAGGCCTTTGCCTTTGTGATTTTATAATATTTTCAACGAATCAAGGTAAGTTCAATTATTTGGACTGGACAGGTTGGTATTTTTTTATTACCAACTCAAGAGATTGAAATAAATAGACTAACTACCATAGTTAAACATAGCCGCTTTTCTGTTGTGGTTTTGGGGGCTAATTTGGGAGGATGACACTGGGGAACAATGTATTTGGTGAATTGACAAAAGTAGATTTTCCTAACTAATACGAGCATACTGAATTCAAATCTGAAATCAGATTATCTCAAAATGCTACATATTTTTCGTAATATCAATAACTAATAGTATACAATAATTTGTATTTTAGCACTCCTATCATCATGCCCTGAAGTAATTTTGAATCATCCTTTTGCGTTATTTATAGTAAAGCACGTAATTTTGCACAAACATTTTATTGCATATAAGAGAAAATTTAAAGTACATATTAGAATTACAAATACTGTGATCAAAGAGATGCTAATTTATTAATGACCTTTCCTCAGGCTGGAGGACATCTTCTTGATTTCAATCGGGCAAAAATTTGCGTTTGTAACTCTCTTGCTTGTAATTCTTCTCTTCTAATTGCACAGCAGTAGTCCGCCATCATGTGTCGATCCCAGTGACCTAGATAGCGCTCTTCTATCGTCATCAAATCTTGATGGAAGCGTTCTCCTTGTTCGTGGCTCACGGCTGCCAGATTTTCTTGGATTCGGTCGAGGTGAATATTTAGGAAATGCAGTTGCACACTCATTTTGCATCCCGGATCACGATATACTAAAAGCATATTAGTAACCAGATCCTTGTAGTTATTCGCTTTTTTGTTTCCAAAGAAGTTGCAAACAAAGGTTAGACGATGAGAGCCAGGCTGCTTCATTTTTTCATTCATGGTGTTCACGAATATATTTAAAAGCAGGAAACCCCGATACTATGTACTGAAAACAATCATTGTCAGTGCTCATCACCTTGACATACTGCTTCATCAACCCCCATTTTAGATGAAGTAGAGAGAGAACGATCTTCTCTCGACTTACGATTGGCAAATTAACAATGTTTGGCATTCCTGCTTCCAAAGTTTCCCGAACTGGCCAATCTTTTGGAGACCAGTGTTTGTCAAGGGCTCGGCTGTCCCACTTACAGATATAGCATGGAAACTTTGTATATCCCTTCTGCTGGCCAAGGAGGCAATTGACCATCTTAAGTTTACACATATATTTCAATTGTGTTCATGTTACTTAAGTAAATCCATCACTATTCTTATTTGATCATGAGTTTCTTGCAGATGGAAAGAGTGACCAAGAGGAACTGCATCAAAGTCATTGCCATTATGCAAAAAGACACACTTGAGGCTACGCTTGGAGCTATCCAGAAACAGTCTCCACTCAGCAGGGCTATAGGTGCCAGGTCCCACCTTGATAAACCAACCAGGAACATCGCGGCATTATACAAATTGTTTGCTCCCAGAGAAATACATAATAAATGTACTCTTACTGGTTCAGTAACATAATACTCGTACCGACCTGTCAAACATAGGTCTTTCACTTAACCTGGAGGCTGAAAGTTCTGCAGCTTCCTTAGAGAGCGCCAAATCACGTATGAAGTCATTCTAATCCTCTTGATTGAAACAGTAAGGAGCTAATCAATGTTTAGCATCTGATGATGAATCTGCAGACACTGAATCCATGCGTGGACGTCCATATCAGGTCCATCATTTTAATTTTCGGAGGAAGCATATCCACTGAAAATCGGGACTGTTAAAGATTCAGAATGAGGTACTGGCCGAATCACCGAAGGAAGGTTGGGGTAATCGATCTTGTGCCAATTTTTCTTGCCAATCCCTTTAGTGTTCAATACCAGACAGAAATAATAGTCCGATACATGATCCTTCGGCTCTCGCCACACCATATGGATTCCAAAAGGAAGACCATTTCTCTTTTCTTTGTCCACTCAAAAAGATGTTCCACACAACTATTGCAAACAGCATGTGGGGCCAACTTCTTATCTTGATCGCCAAGAGGAACATCAAAATATGCCTTGTAAGTGCGGATCACAAAGCTTGATATATTGCGCCTTTGACGAACAAGAATGTAACAGCCACATATGTAGCAGAAGGTGCCTAGATCATTAAAGCAATTTACTCTTACAAAGACATCACTCTCAAAGGTGACCTAAAAAAAGTAAAAATAATGTCAATATTTTGCGCAATAACACTTATGACTATCTTATTACTATGTACTGAGAAGTATTTACTTTCTACAAGCACCCTCTCTGTCCGTCCGCAGGGCGGTTTTGGGGGAAACGAAAAATTAGAGATTCCAGAATAACTATAGCATGTAGGTAAAAATGAATTATATATTTGAAATCAGCATAAAAAACAAATTTAAATTGGCAGATAAATCTAAGTCACCAGAAAATGTGATTAAAATTGTTCCCCTGTGTAATAGGTCAAAAATTGTTAGGTATGTTGGCTATATCAACTCAGAAGGACACATTTACATATATTTAAATAGAAACTTCTATTTAACCTAACCTAACCCGCGATGTCGGGAGAAAGGGTTCAGATTTAGAAGTGTGAGCCCTCTGGGTCATGAGTTTGCCAGTAGTTTTTTCTCCTATCTTTTGGGGACGAGTTAGAAGTGTGGAAAACTTCCATTTATTTTCAAGTTCTACCTCAATGGATTTCCTTACAATAAAACCTTGCCACATTTTTTTGATATGGGTGCATTTGCAATTTTCATTTTTTTTTATGCATCTTTCAATTTTTATTAATCGCATTACATCGTCGTTATCATGCAATTTTCCTAATATAATTTTTCCATACAAAATATAAAAATAAAGCATAAATGTGACTGTAGATATTACTCTATATTTGAAACATAGATATATTTTAGTACACAAAGTATTCTACGAATGTTATATTGGAAATTTTAAATATAAAAATCATTGGAACTGAATTTATATAGGATATAACCAATTACAAAAAAACTATTAAGACCTTTATTATAAAGTAATATAGAAAGGACAGGAGTATTTGGTTTTCTTAGTTCGTTTAGTTTTTAAATTTCAAAGTCAGTATGATAATATGTCTTAAATAAGACCATTGTATTGTGATGTTCTTATAACTATGGTGATTTTCGTGATTTCGTAGTTCGCACATTTAATACTGTAAGTAGTATGAAATCTCGATAATAGATAAATTATTTTATATCTTGTAAATCTTTCCTTAATTCAATAATCACGGCGCATTCAAACAATTGTCCTCGAAAAATATTAGTATCTAATAGGCCTGGAGTAACCATAGAAGATTTTTTATTACACTAGTGGTTAGGTTTACAATGCAAAGTATCTCATGTCCAAGAGAAGTGAATGACAAAATACTGTCCTTAGCACAATTTAGCTCACACTACATATTATTTCTATGGCTCGTTATTGCATGGAGTTAAATATTTATTTTCTCTAGAATGATTCGTTATTGGGCCATAATTGGATATCTATGGTAGCAAGAACTTTGTTATAAATATGAACACACTTGTTAATATATCATCTATGGTTCTTCATAGGGATTATAATTTGAGATTTAGCAAAGGGAGGTCAGTGAACTCTTCTTAAAAGAAAAACCGATTTTTGAACATTCATTTCTTTTTTTCAGTCTTCTCTATGCTTCACATCTATGGATATTGGGGTGGGTTTGCTGAATTGGTACAAACTATATGTGTTGTTAAACTTTCCATAATTTTAAAATGAAAATGATGGAATGCAAGAGAAAAAGAAATTAAGAAGTGTCGAAAATTTAATAAGAAATGGATTTCTTAATATATTTTAACAAGTTGGAGGCACAAGCAGTTTACTTTGCAAAGACATTATGGTAGTGCTTAGGAATTACAATATGAAGCTCGCTTTTAAGATTAAACTATCCCCCCAAAAAACCTAACAGATAATTATTATGAAAATAATTAGGAAAAAGCTAACAATATGATTCTTCATTTACAATAAGGGGATAATATTTCCATTTCACAAATTACCTTACCTGAATAATTTACATAGGTGAGGATTTTGAATGCTCAAAAGAGTGCTCACAACAGTAAACCATGTTTGGAAAGAGAATTTACCAAGGAATTCATGGTATTCTGCCTCTATTTTTGGACAGGATAAGAAAACGAGTTTGAAATTAGGTTTATAAAGGCGAGAATTTGCATTTCATAATGCAGACACCCCAGAGAAAAAATATTTGCAGTTTTAAAAAGGAAAGTTTGGAATATTTTTCACTGGAGGTAAATGAGAAGGGTGGTGTCAGAGATAAATAACTGTTGTTTGTTTACATTCCAGATATCAGTAAATATTTTGTATAACAAAAAACCTCTATCAATGCAGCCAATGAAAAGAAAAACAACTTGAGAAGGTTTATTTGCAGCAATAACTACGTTGCAGTGTGGTTAGGGCTACAGTTGTCGCACATAAGAGTTGTACAGATACGAACAGTGTAAAAGTTGCCTTTTAAACTGTATCCAGAGTAGGCCTAGTCTTCCTGACTTGTTATTGTTGTGTTGCACGCCTTGTAGCAGGGGAGGCACTGTGGGAGGCGTATGTTGTATATAAATTCTATTGAGGCAGTGCGTGTATATGAGTTTCGCAAGGATTTTATGGCCCTGCTTAAAGAGAGTGTCTGCGTCTATTTTTTTCTGAAAGTGTTATGCGCAACTAACAAATATATAAACAAACCCCAAACCACAATACTTTGCTTTTAAGAGACTCATATAAAGCAAAAACAAAAATACTTGTGGCACGATTCGATAAATTCTTTCTCGTTTACAAAAAAACAAAACATCGGACGGTCTAAAGCCAAACACAAAAGCAACATACTGAGGAGATTCTATCCCACCAGAAAAAAAATGCTTTACACCTGAATGCGCCCAATCGCATTCAGAACTTTGCCCCGAAGCGGGCCTTCGCTCTTCCTGTGCGTGAGGAAATCTACACGAGACGACTCAAACAAACTCACGCGAATAAACACATATAACCTTGCACGCTTAACAATGCAACTAGAGAAACTCGAGGGAGATGCCATATACAACTAAATATACAATAATCAAAAAGCTGCGTAAGCACGCAAATACCCAGCAGCTCTTAACTCCCCCGCACCAGCAATTATAGACACTTAATTAACAGTATCGCGTAACAATTCCATAATTCATGCTGCACGCCACCCTTCTGCCTCGCCAGTCCCCACTCCAATAAAGCACTACCAACAAGAACATAACAACATACATGCCCCACTGGTGTATAATCATCTCCTTAACTCCCTCCTATCCCTGTTTAAGTTGTTTACGAAACTGTCCTCTCAGAACGCCTTCTTATCCCACTTGACTACAACAATCCCTTTACCTTTCTTTGTTTTTTAATCTTGTCATGTCAACCTAAACCTTTTCCTGGTTGTACTCCGCACTGCTCAATTCTCGGAAGGACACTGGCTATGGTTTGAAAGCTCACTCAGTAATGCATAATTTTTCCTTCAATATAAATATATATATATATATATATATATGTATATATATATATTATGAGAATTGCTTCTAGTGAATATAAATTTAATATTTAACAGAAATCCCAAGGCGAGGAAGACAGCACGCGTCATGCTTTTTATTTAGCGGCGACGTTTCGATCACAATACGGTCATCTTCATAGACCTATAAAATAAACACAAAAACTAAAAAAATATGCAATGTTGAGCACAATGCAAAGGGTACTAATAGAACCTTGGTAGCTAGTTTTAGCTTTGCATCGGAAACTTAGAGTTTAATTAGTTTTTCAAAATGGAATTTAGATTTACAGTAAAAAGACAGAAGATTTCAAAAATAGTTAAATAAGATATTAAATGAAAAATTACTTAAATTTTCCAAGTCAGGAGCGTTTTAATTTATGAGTCCAATATTTATATAGAGCATTTTTAAAATTAATATTAAACGAAGGATAAAAGCATAAAGTTTCAAGTGTAACCACATGACGTTTTACAATTTTAAACCAGCGACCGCAAAATCACAACAACTCCACATTTTTGGAACTTCTCGATTCCGAAACCCAATCTTCCTATAGAAACTTTCAAAATCATCATTAAACGAAGAAACAAAGCAAAAATTATCCAGAAGCTGGCTGTATTAAAACAGAAACCTAGCCATAGTGCGGGTTAGATGATCTTTCAGGTTTACCCGACCAACGCCAAACTGCGCTCCGCAGCCCATATACAAAACAATTTAGCTAAGTATAAACCCGATTTTCTGAAATATGGGTTCAATTATCTGTAAAATAGGTCATGTAGTATCTTTCTTCGGTGTGTTCAGTGTCTGCAAGTCCTTGCCAATAAATCAATAAATGAAAAGAAACTGAAACGTCGCTCTTGTTCTTTTTAACATAGACTGGTTGAAATGTCAGGTAGTGTGTACTGATGGATCGCCATTGATGATGAAGTCCAGAGCGTTTTGTGACTCGGGTTAAAGAAGAAAATCTTGATGTCATAATATTTCAATGGGAAACTTCGGAAAAACTTGGTCTGTCCAGGTCTCGATCCAGAACTCCATGTTGTGCTGAATGATTTTATCCAAATTGTGAATTTTATAAAGTGTAGAGCTTTGAACTTAGGCATTTTTCGTAAAATGTGTGAAGATATATAAATTACCATAGTTTCCTTTTCCATTCTGAAGCCGCATCCGTGGACGGGTTATTGGAAGTAAAAGCTCCCGACTCCTGACTCCTTTAAAGATGTTGCTTGGGTGTCAAGGCTAGCACTTTAGTTGACATCTTAAGGCACTTAGAAGAATTAAACTCAGAAATTTAAAGCGAAAATCAAACTGTGGTAGACACCAGTGGGAAAATGACATCATTTAAGGAGGAACTTGAATCTTCTAGAGAAAAATTAGCCACCGGAAAAACAGCTTAATCTTTACAGAGTACAGTCTTAGAAGATTTATCAGACATAGAGCTTGGTCACTTTAAATACTTTTTCCAAGATCATTTGCAGAACCTTTAGGAGGAAATGAAAAAATATTTGCCAGTAAAGGTTGATGTATGTCAACCTAGCTGGGTTAGGAATGTATCCGGTGTGAATGTTAGTGATGTTAGAGAAGATATCCCGGAAAATCAGGTGCTGAAGCAACGTTTTGAAAGTCTTTCATACTCTGAATTCTGGATTCAACTGAAGGATAAGTAACTTCTGTTTCATAGGGGTAAAATAATTATACTGGTCTGCGTCAAAAATGTACCTTAGGTTTTCTGTAGTGTTTCTTAATAAAATTGACCTCCTATTTCCGAATTAGGCATTTTTTTTTCTCTATCGGTTCTAGTTTTTGCGATACAAGGGGTGATACTAATTTTTATAGTTTATACATGTCCTATATTACATCAAAATTTCAAATGTTTTTGCACTACTGTATTCGCAGTAAATCTTTTAGATATTTTAAGTAATTATGTTAATAAGTTTATATTTTTGCAGGTTAGAATTTGCTTAGCATTATAATGATAATAATAATAATAATAAAACTTAAATTAAAAATTAACAGAAAATGTAAGAATAAGTCCGACTGATTTGGCTATGTTTGTGGTAAAGGGACTTTTTCCGAGCAGCAAAGTACAATCCCTCCTGTAATTAAATCTTTGTATCATGCATAATTTCGAGTAAGGCTTCAAGATCAAGATAAAAGTTTTGTACCATATATCTACCGCAAGGGATGCTACATATGTTTAACACGCTAGAATCAGGGCGAACAGAAGTCCGTGTGATAGAACGAGTTGAATCTGTGTTAAATTCAACTCCTATCCCATATTAGTTAAAACCTCGAGGAGGCCCACGTGCATCTTCGATTCGAGGCTTGGAGTCTTATCAACAGCTGCCGGACGCCAATGTTTAAACAAGGAGGTTATCGTCCCCCCCGTTTGCCCCATACGCCGACCTCGCCAGATCGAGTTAGGCTTATGGACAGATAAGGCATTTTTCTCCGGCCCAGCTGTGCGTTCCCTCGAAGCTTCCACCCCATTCTCCCCCACGCCAAGGAGATGTACTGGCTATTTATATGGAAACTTTACCACTAAGATCAGATTGGAGATCCAGATTTTCGTCGCGAAACATCACCACGACCCTCTCTCCCTTTGTGCGCCAAGGGACCTCGGCCTCGAGATTCACCATCACTTGTCCAGGAGGACAATATTCTTTGAGTGCCAAAGGTTCGAGCCTTTAGTGACGTCAAGTCCCCAAGGCATTCCCCCCTGCTGTTCAAGGAGAACAACATTAGAACAGCCATTGTTCGTTTTGAGCCCTTCGCCAAGAAACGGTTCTCATCCCCCGCTGTTGTTCAAGGGAGAACAACATTAGAACAGCCATTGTTCGTTTTGAGCCCTTCGCCAAGAAACGGTTCTTCCCCCCCCTGTTGTTCAAGGGAGAACAACATTAGAACAGCCATTGTTCGTTTTGAGCCCTTCGCCAAGAAACGGTTCTCATCCCCCCCCCTGTTGTTCAAAGGAGAACAACATTAGAACAGCCATTGTTCTTGAGCCCGTAGACAAGAGACGGTTCTCATCCCCATCTTTGTTCAGAAGAGAACAACCTAGAACAGCCATTGTTCTTCCAGCCGTTCGTCGAGTAACGGTTCTCCTTTCCAAGACGCCTCGTCAGGATCCTGTTATCCCCCCCCTTCGGCTGGAACTCGCCAGCGGACCGAATACTCCTTCAAGTACCTTCCACTGCACCCTAACGAAGTTACGTAAGCCAAGCGTCACCTTTTGAGTATTGATCCCTTATTTGTCAATTCTATCCTGTGCTTTAAATGGTTTATCGAACCATCCCATCTCTTTAACTCCATATTTGTTTTACCTTTTTTGATCCCTTAAATCCTTGGATTAGCCCGAGTCTCCACGACCCTTTCCATTCTGTTTGTCAATATTTTCCGTTTTTGTGTTTTGTTTATAGTTATTATTAATAAAACTCTATTTTATTAATGATAGCAATATTATTATCCTTGAGCTCAGTTCCACTTCTTAAGCATTTTTGAAGATACATAATATCGGCCGCCAAGACAGTAAAACGCACTCTAGAGATAATTAAGGAAGTTCCCTCAACGAATAGTGTTATATATAGTATCGTCGGGAGTCATTCTACGACATATATATATATACTATTTAATTTGGTATCAGGTGTGTAAGGTTTAACGCTATATCTTTGCAAACACTGGTCTCAGTCGAGTAAAGCATAGTGTTATTCGTTATAATAATAGAATATAGTAGTTCCCTTTTGTTTTAACGATTGCTATCCCCTTTTTTTTGAAACTTAAGAAGCTGGAGTAGCTCAAGGAACGGTTATAATAATTTGTTTGTTTTTTTGTGATTTTAGTCAGTGGTTATTTAGAGTAAGAAACCAAGTACGAATAGGTCAGTGCCCATATTTAGGTAGGCTAATTCTATAGAGGCATAATTCTTGTTGCAAGGAATTTTAGTTGGTTGACTAGTGCGCCCCCAAGTGCAAAGATGACTCCGTTCGAAATCTTTAAAGCGCAAGGAGAGTCCTGTGGACTTTCCGGAAAAGAACTAATTAAGTACATTCAAGAGGAGCAAAAAAGAGAAAGAGAGAAACGGATAAGACAAGCTGACCATCAGATTGAATTAGCTCGGATTGAAGCAGAATTTCAAAGACAAATGGAAGTAATAGAAAGGGAAAGAGTAATCCAACGAGAAGAAAGAAGGAAGGATTCGCGCCCCTTCCCAGGAAAGCTGACAAAGTTTCCGAGCCCCGTAAAACCCCCAAACTTCTTTCCCCAAAACCAACAACGGGACTCCAAACCTCCCGTTAAGACTTCTCCTCCATCTCTCTTCCCGAAGCGACCAACCATATGCTTCACCTGTGGTGTAGAAAACCACATGAGCTGGAATTGCCCCCAAAATTCTAGGCTTAAAAGCGGACCAGCCCACCAAGTTCACCAGATTAATGCAACCACGGCTCCCCCGGTGGTGCAGACCCAAGCGGAAACTTCTCCCCCTCCGTCAGGCCACCAGGTAAATTTTTTTTTGAATAAAAGTTCAGCGGGAACTTTGAAATATGAGGAGGGCAGCGTGGACAGCTGTCGAGTATTGACTCTCGTCAGGGACACAGGATGTACATGCTTCATCGTGTCCGACGAACTCCTCCCAGTGGCCTCTAACCACAAAAAATTTGCGGTGGTACGTGACTACCTTGGGCGGGCGAACAGATTCCCCGTCGCTAGATGTTACCTGCAGTGTCAATATTATAATGGCTGGGCTGAAGTCATTGTAGCACCAATAAAATTCTGTTCTGTACTTATAGGAAAGAGCCCCCAAGTAAGTTTCGACCCTGTGTTTCAGGCCGCCCTTCCTCAAGGCCGAGATAAGAAAGAAGCCCAGGAGCCCGTCCCCATCAGAACCCCGATACCGTCCGATTTCTCGGAGACCCCTAACCAGGACTTTAGGACGGAAAAAGAGGAATGTGATTCACTAAAACCCTTAGGTGATAAGGCCCCAGACAAGGACACGGAGACTGTCCCTGGACCCCAAGAAAAAAAGAACCCCCAACGCGCCCATGGAGATACCTTCGTAGAACTGGACGAAGCATCGGCGCTTGAAGAGGATTGCCCCGCGGAGTCCCTTAAGGTAATCCAGACAGTGTGCATCCAACCTGATGCCAATTACCCTCCTCCTTCCCTACCAGGCAAGTCTTTGGAACCCTCTGACCTGGATAGTGACGCGCAGCTGACACCACGTCAGAAGAGTCAGCTCCAAGAACTAATTAAATGGAATCACCATTTACCCACCCTATTAGTTCTTTTCGAGCAACTGCGTGAAAATGGCCTCACCATTGGCCCCAGCAAATGCCATTCTGCTCACGAAACCATCAAATATTTGGGTTTCAAAATAGGACAAAGCAAGTTAGGTCCCCACGAGAACAAGATTAAGGCAATCGCCCACATGCCCCTCCTGATTACAAAGAAGCCATTAAGATCGATCCTAGGATCAGCTTCTCCCTATCAGCGATTTGTTCCGAATTTCGCTGCAATTTTGGCCCCCCTATGCCCCCTTCAGGAAAAGAATTTCCCCGATCGTTTACGTTGGAATGATGTCGCTGTTTCCCGTTGTAATCAGCTCAAAAGTAAGTTCATTTCTGCCCCCATTTTTAAGTTGCCCAACCCGGAAAAATCCGTTGGGGTTAAGACCGACGTGATCAACGAGGGCATTGGAGGTGTACTCCTTCAATACGTGGATGACAGAACGAGTCATCCAGTTGCATATGCTAGCCATCTATTATTACCACGCGAAAAGAGATATGCCACTAGGGAAAAGATAGCTCTATCAATTATCTGGGTCATAGAGAAATTCAAGATGTACTTGATATGTAAAGATTTTCAAATAGGAACCGACCACCGTCCGTTAGCCTATATTAGGAATTTGAGACACTCAAACGGCCGCATCATGCGCTGGAGTTTACTCTTGCAAGAGTATCGATTTAAAATAAATTATATCAAAGGTTCCGATAACCAGGTCGCTGACGCACTCAGTAGGAATGCGTTACCGAATAGTGTAGAACAATTGTATTCATAGGATTAGTATCTCCATGTAGGTATATACCGTCTTGTACGACTTAATTTAAGATTCTTTTGTAAGATAGTTATTTAATGTATGTCTGAATTTTGTAACGCTCAATGTCTAATTTTTTTTTATGTATATATATTTGTTCTTATTAATTTACGTATAAATTATTTTGTCCCGTATGTACTAAGTTTATAACATTTCATTGTTCCATGCCCTTTTTTTTTTATTAAGTTGTATTAAAGGTTATTTTCCCCTGTAATCTAAAGATCAAAATAATCATGTACTGAGGTAATACTAGTTAGGTGCAGGAAGATACGGTTGGTACAAGAAAACGAGTTCCCTACAACGGAGCTCTATCGTTGTCCCTTCTCTCTTTTTTTTTCGAAGTGACAACTTCCCCTGGAATGGAGGGGTGTGATAGGACGAGTTGAATCTGTGTTAAATTCAACTCCTATCCCATATTAGTTAAAACCTCGAGGAGGCCCACGTGCATCTTCGATTCGAGGCTTGGAGTCTTATCAACAGCTGCCGGACGCCAATGTTTAAACAAGGAGGTTATCGTCCCCCCCGTTCGCCCCATACGCCGACCTCGCCAGATCGAGTTAGGCTTATGGACAGATAAGGCATTTTTCTCCGGCCCAGCTGTGCGTTCCCTCGAAGCTTCCACCCCATTCTCCCCCACGCCAAGGAGATGTACTGGCTATTTATATGGAAACTTTACCACTAAGATCAGATTGGAGATCCAGATTTTCGTCGCGAAACATCACCACGACCCTCTCTCCCTTTGTGCGCCAAGGGACCTCGGCCTCGAGATTCACCATCACTTGTCCAGGAGGACAATATTTTTTGAGTGCCAAAGGTTCGAGCCTTTAGTGACGTCAAGTCCCCAAGGCATTCCCCCCTGCTGTTCAAGGAGAACAACATTAGAACAGCCATTGTTCGTTTTGAGCCCTTCGCCAAGAAACGGTTCTCATCCCCCGCTGTTGTTCAAGGGAGAACAACATTAGAACAGCCATTGTTCGTTTTGAGCCCTTCGCCAAGAAACGGTTCTTCCCCCCCCTGTTGTTCAAGGGAGAACAACATTAGAACAGCCATTGTTCGTTTTGAGCCCTTCGCCAAGAAACGGTTCTCATCCCCCCCCCCCTGTTGTTCAAAGGAGAACAACATTAGAACAGCCATTGTTCTTGAGCCCGTAGACAAGAGACGGTTCTCATCCCCACCCCTTTGTTCAGAAGAGAACAACCTAGAACAGCCATTGTTCTTCCAGCCGTTCGTCGAGTAATGGTTCTCCTTTCCAAGACGCCTCGTCAGGATCCTGTTATCCCCCCCCTTCGGCTGGAACTCGCCAGCGGACCGAATACTCCTTCAAGTACCTTCCACTGCACCCTAACGAAGTTACGTAAGCCAAGCGTCACCTTTTGAGTATTGATCCCTTATTTGTCAATTCTATCCTGTGCTTTAAATGGTTTATCGAACCATCCCATCTCTTTAACTCCATATTTGTTTTACCTTTTTTGATCCCTTAAATCATTGGATTAGCCCGAGTCTCCACGACCCTTTCCATTCTGTTTGTCAATATTTTCCGTTTTTGTGTTTTGTTTATAGTTATTATTAATAAAACTCTATTTTATTAATGATAGCAATATTATTATCCTTGAGCTCAGTTCCACTTCTTAAGCATTTTTGAAGATACATAATATCGGCCACCAAGACAGTAAAACGCACTCTAGAGATAATTAAGGAAGTTCCCTCAACGAATAGTGTTATATATAGTATCGTCGGGACTCATTCTACGACAGTCCTTCTTTTTTGGTGTTCCCATGCTGTGGAGAGAGGTCAAGGAATACAATTGGGACTGCTATTTTTGCATGACAAATCTTAAAAGTAGGCATTGTATCGAGTATTAAAGCTTTCTGTATTATACTGGCACCAGAAAATGTCATAATTATGCATAGACTTAGCATAAAATTAAAAACTAACATAGCTCACTTCAGCATGAACATATCTTTTACTAAACATTAATGTACTATCTGCAATTCAAAATCAATTCCTTGATGAAATATGCAATTATATTTTCCACAGGTATAATAAGAAGAATAACCATAGCGTGGCATATTCAGAGGATCCTTCTGCCATTAACCCCTGCCATATGGTCCAGGAATTTCTATTCCTTTTCCCCCTGAACATATAGAGGTCCATGAAGAGAATAATATAGAAGTTGATCAAGATTATGACACATCCGAGTCTTTTCAGGCTTCCACACATGATATGGTCGCAAGATCATTCACCCAAGTTCAGTTAAATGACCTGAACAGGGATCTGGGGCTTTCAAAGGAGAATGCACAACTTCTTGGCTCTCGACTTCCTGAAAGTAATCTTCTCGCTAAAGAAACAACATTTTTTTGGTATAAAAATAGACAACAAGAGTTTTAAAGCTAGTTTTTACAGCATTTTTCTAGCTCTTAAGTATACTGCGCCAATATTAAAGGACTTATGGAAGCCCTTGGAATTCCCTACAACCCATTAGAATAGAGACTTTTCATAGATTTCTCCAGTAGAAGTTTAAAATCTGTGTTCCTGAATATTGGTGAAAAGATAGCTTACCTTACTATAGGCCATTCAATCCAACTTACTGAAAGTTCTAAAAATTTAAAAAATCATAATTGCAATAAATTACTCTACCCACAATTAGAGGATATGTGGTGACTTAAAGGTAAGATCATTTTACACTTGGCATTTCTAAACTCTTTGATATTGACACTTTCATTTTTAATTGTTAATACTTGATTACAAATTTTGGTCAACTTACATTTTACAAGATATGCAAATTTGGAAATCTTGAGTCATTTTGGTGTTATATTTTTTTGTTGAAGTTTGTCCCTATAGGTTAATGCATCCTTTTGGGTTAATGCGGAACTTATCCTTATTAACTTAATAAACTCAAAAAAAGATGTAAATATATCCAATTAATTTCGATACAATGATTTAATGCATTGGCCTACAGGATTTTTCAGTACATATTCATATTCTTATTGTTTTAAGAAATATTACTTTGAATTTGTTTTTAGAAATATTGCACTTTTAATTTACATACTCTGATAAATTTCTTTTCAGGTAGTGTCTCTTATACTTGGGATGGAAACAGTCTACATGAAGCATCCCTGTTTCCTATGTTTATGAGACAGTCATGCAGATATATGCACTATGAGAAGAAGGTTTGGCCCCCACGAGAAGCATTTGGAATTGGATCAAACAATGTGATTGCTGAACATTTAGTGCCTCCTCACAAAATACTGCTTTCTCCACTGCATATAAAGCTTGTCATTATGAAAGATTATGTCAAAACCCTTAATAAAGAAGGCCGAGCTTTTAAATTTTTTCTTCAAAAATTTTCACAAATCAGTGACGCTTAGCTCCATAGGGGAAATTTTGATGGACACCTCAGATCAGGAACGTAATGAGAGATCAGCAGTTTGAGGCATCGATGTCGGACATCGAAAAAGATACTTGCAAAGCTTTCCAAGCTCTAGTTTATAATTTTCTTGGCAGTTGAAGGAGCCAAGAATATGTTGCCCCGGTCAATCAGCTCTTAACAAGTCTCAAACATTTAGGAGCTCGAATGTCTATAAAGATACACTTTTTACAATCTGGATTATTTTCCCGACAACTTCGAGGATTACAATGAAGAACAGGGGAAAGGATTCCACTAGGGCCTGTAAACAATGAAATCTAGGTACCACGGTAAATGAGACGTACACATGCTTGCTGACTACTATTGGTGTTTGAAGCGTGATGCGCAAGATGTGAGGCACAAGCAAGCGAAAATCGGCAAGGGCATCTTTTCTTGGAAATTAAAAATTATTTTCTTGATCATTTTTCATTCTTAAATTTTTGTTTTTATTAAAAGGATTATAGTTTACATAAGTTTATTTCTATTTCTATGATATAACAATAATAGTGCATTATAAGATAAAGAAAGGTTTTTGAAATTATTTTTTTCAGGAAAGATGAGGTAATCTCAATGAAAATGGTGTATATTGTATTGAGAAAATCTGAGCTGATTCAACAAAAATACATTCATTATTGAAATCAGGAGGTTTGATTCATTATTTTTCCATTTCCCACCACATTTCTCTCTGAACCAGGATTTCAGCTCTTTAACGAAGAACACTAAAGCAAGTAACAGCCTTGTTCGTCAACATGATCTGCGCTGTTCTAAATCCATCATCATCAATTCAAATCTGGAGAAAATTGTCCATAATATGAAAGAACATTACAGTAGGCACGAAAATGCTTTTTTTTTATTTAATCAATGGTCTCCTTGAAGAGCCAGGAGGATATTGCTGCCAAAGTTTTTTTATTTCAATAAATTACATTAATATGAAAATACGCCTTTATATTCTTTATTGGATAACGGAGAATAGCGGACAAAATATATTGGATAAAACTAAATGTAGAAGCACTGAAGAAATAGTAGTTGAATAGTCAGCAATTCTCATTCATGAAACTGTATTATAGTTAGCAGTCAAAGGTTGTTTATCTTCGCTTGAGTATGAAGTAATGTCTCCATTATCTTAAAGCAATATTATATTATGTTTATTATATAGTAACTTATATTAAAATTCGTTAAACTTTATTCAATTGGCAAAACAAAAATAATACTGAAGTAATATTTCATGCCTGAAGGTCGCTAGACCCAAATCAATTTGTATTCAGGGTCAAAACAAAAAGAGTTTGGGAAACACTAATTTAGGGTCACACGCTCCTTTACTACTATTTGAATCTCGCTAAAAAGCCTCAATCCACATCCGATTATACAGTGCATCAAAATGCAAGGCAGTCCTTGCGTAAAATATACGTTATAAAAATAATTATGAGAGGATTTTCAAGGTCCGCACTAAAAAATAAACATAAAAAGATAAATTTCTTTGCTGAATCAAAAATCGCGATATAGTCTTAATTCTTAATCGAGATAATCACGGAATGTTCAGGACAGAGAGAGTAGTACGAGATTACCAGCAGTTTTTCGAGAGTAATTCAACTTTTTTTGACAATGCTTTAATATACCTATTTTCAATACAGCCACCTGAGCAACAGCTATTTTCCCGAGAGAGCTGAAGAGCTTTTTAAACTCTTTAATAGTTCTGTGTTTAACGTTCAGTCCTCACACCACATCATAGACCATCCCACCTAAGCCCCGGAACCCTCCCGAGGGAGTAATATTCTCCCATTTTATCAAACATCAAGAATCTTCTCCTAAATAGTTCACTATGTTTTACCACGAAATTACTCATAAGAGAAAGAGATAACTTAGCTTTAGCTTGGAACTTTATCGCGGTAAAGGAGGCTGAAACAATCCATTTTTAGAATCCTCTGATCTAATGGATTAAGCTCATTAAGGCCAATTCGCAACAAGAACTCTGAAAAATATTAGAGTATTTGGCGCTGTAAGAATTGGAACCTTACCGTGGCATAAAGATATGATAATTATGTGGCTAGAACACTCGGAACTATAATATAGGATTTTGTGCATGTAAATTTAAAAAATGCTTATCATTTTAAAATAATGTATAATTATGTTAACCCGCTGCATATCTTTGTTTTGATGTGAGCTCTACATAAAATTGATGAAACTTTTAGAGTTTGTCTTGTTGCCTCCAATATAATCGTATAGATAATTGGTTTAAAAGATTTGAAGCATTGAAATTTTAAGACAACATACATTTGTCTACATTGCAAAAAATAAAAGTTTATCATGCAACCAAGACAGATACAGAGACAAATTAAGGAAGTGGGTCTAAGGATTAAATATTTTTCTTTTATTTCTTCACCTGCAATTTTATTAACATCATACACTTTTTGTAAATGCTATTGAATATTATTAAAATATCATTTCAAGATTACACATTTTTTCGTATGCTTTGAATTTTTATTCCTACGCACTAGAAAAAAACTAAAGGAAGGATGATAAGTAAATAAAAAGAATCTAAGTAAATAGGGATGAGAAAAAATTATAAGCATTGATCAACAGAACATTACCAAATATGGCATGCCATTGTGTAAACATCGAAAGCCTATGAGTTCAATCGCTCAAAACATAAACTTTCAAATAAAGGTTTTCAATAAATTTTGCCTTTTTATAGTAGTTTCTGAAAAGGAAAAAGACCTATAACCTTAAGGTCCATTAAAACTTTGAGAATAAATAAGGAAGAGAATCACTTTCCTTTCTGATTGAAGACTTGATGTATCTGTATATAAATCGGTATTTAGTGTTTGGGCACGTTGAGAAAATTAGAAAAACAATAATATAATTTGAAATTGAGAGGAAATTCATTCCCTTTCTTATTCGATTCAATGATCTTGGCACACAAAAGTGAGATAATGTTATGAATAAACGTATTAATGGATTAGTCAATTCCTGAAATTTGTTTTTAAAATGATATATAATAATCTTTCAGATATTTTGGCTCAGAATGGGGATAAAGTTTCATTTTATAAACTTAAATTTTAAGAAACTTTATTTGAGTATTAATACGAATCTTTTAGTCGCCTAGATAATATTAATTTAATTAATGAGATATGTGCTGGCTTCCCTCCCTAAATTTTTCAAATTATTCATTATGCAGAAATAACGATATCAGACTGAGATTCATCTCTTAAACAAAATATTTGGAGTTTACTCATCTCTCAAACATTGGTGTCAAAGGAATCAGTCTCAAAAATGTGCAAGAAGTGGTAGAGAAACCTCTTATCAAATTTTTCATAAATTCATTGAATCAACTCACACCAAGCCAGTGTTTCCGGACTCACTGTAAATAGGCTCCTCCTATAAACCTTCGAACTTGGTCAACACTTACCACAATGAGGATAGAAAGGTGGAATTTAAACGTGTCCCATTCCTTTTTTGCCTACTTCATATTATTATTTTTTTATTGATTAAGCATAAATTTTGGTATTTATATTATATTTTTATATTCTCTTAATCACCTACACCTTTTCTGTCCTTTTGTGGGTTTGGCACTATATTTTAATTATTTGCTCCTGTCCCTTTGATGTTTATCCGATTCCTTCTCCCTTCTGTGGTATAGACCTATGATAAAGACCCATTTTGCTGTTCGGTAGAGAAAGGAGGTAGCCACCTTAATCTTTTTTATGTCGTACCCAAGATACGAGGGGCAGTCTAAAAATTTTGCAATATAACTACCCTCGACTTCAATGCACTTGCGCTACTTGTCTCTGAGGCTTCGAATTCCTGACAACCAGAAATCTCCCGACTGCTGTTTAAACCACTCCTGGACGGCGAGCTGAACATCTTCATCGTCCCCAAACCGGCCTCCACGCAGTGCAGCCTTGAGCTGGCGGAATAAAAAGTAGTCGCTATAGGGCCAGATCTGGACTGTAGGGAGGATGGTTGCGTTCCTCGAATCCACACTAGCGCAGGGCAGCTTGTGCAACTCTAGCCTTGTGGACTTTGACGACGTTAAAGTCGATCATGGGGTGTGAGGTTTCTAGGGCCCCACTTTGGCAGAGACCTTGGTAATGGACAAATTGTGGTGGATGATGTTGATAACACTTCCATGTGATATTCTCACTCAATTTCTTCGACCTTCACCCGTCGATTTTAGAGGATCATCCTCTTTAATCAAGGCACATTGTCCTCGTTGGTCACGTTTGACGGGCGTCCTGGACGGGGGTCATCGCTAAGGGACTCACGACCATGGCGCAACTCCCTATTCCAGTGAGAAATGGTTGCATAGGAAGGGGCGGTGTCGGTGTACACTGCTACCATGCGTTCATGGATCTATTTTGCATTCTTGCCTTCCGTGGTAAAAAATTTGATCACTGCGTGGTGTTCAACCTTCTCCATTGTTGGAAAATTTGCGACTGAGGATCTGCTATTAGCTACTGCTTTTTAAATCTACGAGGAAGGAGCGTGTGGCTTAAGGTCCCGACTTGTCCTAACTGGTCCTAACACTATCACAAACAGCCATCCCCCTTCCTTTGTTTTAAACGCCCCTCGTATATGCAATCACTGACAACAGTTGATCCGGCCTCTGTTTATCCATCGATATATATACTTTTCAGCCTGGTTAAATGTAGGGCATGCTAGAACCATATTGTCCCTCCCAGAGAAGATTTGGGTCACTAATAAGAGAAGGGTTGTAGTAATGCGTGGGCCTGGTTTAGCGTGAGCTTAGGAGGCAGGAACGAAAGAAGAAACATGATTACGACGCAATGAATTTCAAATCTTTCAGCTCGTTGGGAGTAGACTCTAAGTTTGATTAAACTGGGTAATAATACTTCTGTTTCTTTGAATATTTTTGGTGTTTTTAAGGTGTTTATACCTCTTGATTCCAAAGACACCATTGACACTTGCATAGCATCGATATTTTTGGAGATAATGGAATTTTGTATATAAAACTAACCATAAGTAGCTGCGACAATTCACTTTATTTAGCATATTAACATTATCCATCAAAAATAGCTGATAATATTTTGTCCTTGTATTCCTTTTTAAACTAATGAGAAAATGTGATTATAAGACATAACCTACTAAAAGTGCCCTGAAGAACGTGCTTGCTTACTGTGAGCTCCTTGATCTTTATGCACCAATGACCATATATAGCCCCCAACATAGCAGTGTCCCATTTTTCTTGGTATCTTTTTTCCATTACAGCTATGTTCTGATGGAACCACTCACCATACTTCTTACTCACTTCTCCCAAATTTTCAGGAAAAGATTCCGAATGTGAATGCAAAAGTGCACCTTTATTGAAATTATAAACTATAAAATTTTAAAACTTTTCAAGAGTTTTGCTACCAGCTGCTTGTAGTTTGGGTCTTAATTTTTACCAAGGAACCCATTAATTATATTTCGAAATTAACACCATGCCTTACTTTCGACATCACTTATTGCATTCTCAAGTTGTACTGATTTCAATATTTTCCTTACCTGCGGTCTAGTAAATATACCACCCTTAAATTCTGCCTTTGGTAGCTTTGGAAGGAATAAACGAATCTCTTGAAATGCTTCTCCACCTTGATATAATGCTATTACAAACTGTTTGACCCCCCTAACCTTTATATGAAGTAGAGGTAGCAAAACTTTGGCAGACTCTAACAGAGGCTGTCTAATAATATTTAGTTTTTCTGGCTGCAAGTCACCTCAAGGGGTCCACTTAACCTTCTGATAATGTTCATCATCAGCCCTACTGTCCCTTAGGAAAAGTAAACATGAATACTTGGTGTACCCACCCTGCAATCCAAATAAGAAGGCAAGCATTTTAAAATTCCTAAAAAATACCATTTAACTTAGTATAATTTACCTTCTCAAGAAGCGTTTTTACATTGTCATATTCTTCCTTTATTTGTACCGAGTATGCTATAGTCAGGGATGAATACTGATTCCCATTATGTATTAAAAGAGCTTTGAGGCTTTTCGTAGAACTATCTATGAAAAGTCTTCATTCTTAATGGTTGTGATCAATTCCAATAGTGGTAAACAAGCCATTAATACCTTTGCAGAAGCAGAGATCCTGACTTATATCAAAGTATACTTCGAATTCCTCATTGCGCTTCCTGTATAATAATGTTTGGCATTCCTCTCCCAACAAATTTCATTGATTAAGTCTGGATGCCAAAAGTTCAGCTCTTGGCTTAGTGAGATTCAAGTCCCTGATGATATCTTCCAGTTTACGTTGATTCGGAAAATGTGGTCGGGTACTCCTTCTTGGCCCAAACGTTTCATCCATTTCTTCATTGGCACAACCTTCTGACTCTCCTGATGAGACCTCCATCATACCCTTAACCTGAATTAATATATATATATTTATATATAAAGAGATGTCTTTAATAGCTGAAGCATAAATATGGATTGCAAGTGTAATCACATTGCAAAAAACTTAGCTAGATGTTTTGAATATTTCTGTATTGATTCTGTTACAAAAGAATATAGCTTAGAGTTTGTGTGGACCAATAAGATATTATCATGTGGCACAAGTGCAATAGAGGATGAAATTTTGGGAGATGGATGAAAGGGATTTTCTTCCCTTAACCTTTCTGAACTTTGATATTTCAATCATAAAAAAATAGCAATCATCGTGATGAGTTTTGGCACTCACCAATCTCTCGGCACAGCCAATGGCATTGCTTTTCTTGGAACTATCAGATATGTAACTACATTTGATCGACTACTTACACATATCACCTGATGAGCCTTTGGTTTTTCTTGATCACCCATCCACATTCCAAAGTACTGTTTATAAGCAATCCAGTACCTTGCCCCTTTCACAATTTTATGTGATACATGCTTATGTATAACATAGAAAACACAAACAAAACAGAATAAATCTGATGAATTTATGATTCTCCTTGTAGCCATAATCAAGAAAGTCAATATTTATCACATAAACCTGAAAAAGAAAATAAATAAATTAGCGACAAATGTAAGTGTGATTTACCTGTATCCTATACATTTCTTTATATTAGCATAATTTATTATGTCTTTCAAACGTTCGATGGTATAGAAAAAGTAAGAACATATTTGGAATCTGTGCAAAATTTCGTATTAAAAATCATTCAAAAAATAAGAGAATCTAAAGTTTGTGAAAATTTGTTCCCCAGTGTTATTATCATTTCTTAGCAATAAAATATAATTCTAATTTTCTGCTTTCGAAAATTTACGTTTTCGATCTGAATAAAGCTTAGGAAACTGTTATAGTGAGACACGTCCAATTTGAGCTCTAAGTGATACAGGCTTTATGGTAGAGGTCTCTTCCCACAACCAGAGCAATATTGTCCGAATTAATTCTTCTGATGTAGAATTTTCGCACTAATAAATAGTGAGGGCGAGATATGGTCGTTATCGTATTTGATCGAAGAATTTTTTGTTCAAGGACTTGTTTTAGTCGTAAAGTCTCTGTTTTAAATCCTCTATGAAAAACAATGGATTTTGGTAAGATTTTAAACTTATAAATCAAAACCGAGTTAAATATTGATGCCACGATATAAAAATTAAGTTTAGAATATTCTCACAATAAGTTCAGATTACAATATTCATAATATTCCGTTTTAAATTAAGGATATGGTACATACAATAGGGCTATCATATTGGTTAAACTTGTTCGGGTTTCTCGTGGGCATGAAACGAATTCCAGGTTTAAATTGCACACATTTCTCGAAAACGACGACCATAATATGACTATTTCAGGAAAGAACGAGCACCTACTAGGATCATACTTCTAAAATTTTCCTTCAATTTTTTAGCGCCGTATTGTACATCATTTTCGTGAGTCAAGCTTGCTAAAAGTGTAATAAAACCAAAGGAGAAGAAAGCATTTGACTTCTCTCGACTCTAAAGCAAGTTACCTGGTCAACATGTTACCAATGATTTTTAGGGTAGTTAAGAAATCGAGTTCTACTCCTAGCAATATTTCTACGTTAATTCTAACGTAGGAGTAACAGGAAATTCCTCAATTTTGACAGTTCAAGAACCTGTGTTTACTATCATATCTTCTCACCTGTCGGTAGTACCTGTCGAGACCTACATATGTGTTCAATTGTGCCTCAGCCTTCCATGAACTTACTTGCAAAAATCCCAACACAGCACCATTTGTGATAGGTTTCTTAGTGCAGCTAAAAAATCCTGCACATTGTTAATTTTTTAGAGGAGGGAATCAATCCGTTTGGACATTAGTTGGACCTGGCGACATATTCAATTTAAATTTCACTTCCCAAGCAATAGAACGAGAGCACAATGGACCTACTTCTTCGCTAAGACTTGGCAGATGTTGGCAAGGTCCATAAGATAATCCACAATCTGAACTAGTTTAGGAGTATTTAATGTATCACTGGAATGTGCTGTGTGGTTAGAAAGAAAAAATTGATTATAAAGGGTTCCCTGGACAATATTGGCGAATGAAAAACAAAACACCCAGGAAACAATGACATTACTGGCAATTTTTTTTAAAAGTGTCATAATGTTTAATCGACCAAATAAATTTCAACCCCCCAATAATTAATTTTAACAAAACAATCTTCACGTTATCATATGATTCTTTTATGCAAACGTCGAGAACTAGAGGAAGGGATGGAGTAAACTTATTTCTGCTGTGAGATAGAACCCATTGCAAAATTACTTTACATAATCAATAAATATAATCGATTCAACCATTATGCATTTTTGAAAAAAGTTACTCTATAACAAAACTAATATCATTAAAAAACACTAAATCATATTTGAGGGAGAAAAGTTCTTTGGAAATACACACTTGATCACTACAAAAAAAATTTTAGTTCCTATCTTGGGAAGATTACATTATAATACTTGAGCTCAGAATTCAGCTCGCTTCTTATTCAAATTTAAATCTCGACCAATATCACTAAAATCTTAAATCAGCAAATATGTTTCCTTGAATATTCTTTGCTTCAAATTTGAGGCATTTTCTTTTCTACTTGGTTTACTATCTCATATTGAGACTTAATTTTCACCTAATGAATTAATTCTTGGATATTGAAGCAGTTTATGAAGCAGTTATGATGGCATTATCTCAGCGAATGCTTGGATTTTAATGTGTGGTAAATTTGTTTGGCAGATATGACTAGCAAAGTTAAGCGTGTTGTGTGGTGGAGCTTGTATAAATTTTGTTTTTGGAATAGAAAGACATTTAGATTTATTTATTAATTCATAATTATATCAAATTTTAATGGAGACGCAATATGGATTAAAGAGAGATTGAAATTTACAACGTTTTATTACTAAAAGTATATCCATATAATAGATGGCTGCGAATAATATTTTTACGATTTAAATATTGAATCATCTATTATGTAGCAGAAAGCAGTTATAATAATAATTCACAATTTAGGTGAAGATAATGCTGTAGTGGATATCAGTAAAACACTGGAATGCTCTAAAGCCCAATCTGCCAACAAATACTATATAAAATCTATCAGCAAATAATTTAATAAATCCGAATCAAAAATATATAAATTAAAATTCGACATTAATTATTTTTTTTAGAAATTATAATATAAAATCAATCAATCAATACATAAAAATCTATAACTAAAATATGAAGTAACAATATATGTGAAAGATTGAAAAATCATTGTTCTAGCTTGCCTTGAGAGAAATCTGGTACGTATCTACTAATTTTCATGTTTCTGTGGATTTCATGCAACCTATTCAATTAAATTCTGCATTACAGAAGAAGAGATTAGATGTTAAGAACGATGGCAATGTTGCGTTCGATAAAACTTTTTTTCGACCTCTGCACTGCGCCCACGTTGCTTAGCAAGTACACAATTTATGGCTTGATGATAACAGGGGCTATGATACCAGCACCTTCTCCCAGAACAACCAATCCTCGATGTAAAGTTTGGTCATTGCTAAAGGCTTCAAGGGTCAAGAATGACAGTTGGATCTAAAACCTTGATACGAGGAGCGGTCAATAGGTTTTGCATTTCGGATATATGGAAACGAGATATGAGAAAAAGTGTTTTATTTTTTTCAATATAACTACCCTCGACTTCAATGCACTTGCGCCACTTCTCCCTGAGGCTTCGAATTCACGACAACAAAAAATCAACCGAATGCTGTTCAATCCACTCCTGGACGGCGAGCTGGACATCTTCATCGTCCCCAAACCAGTGTCCACGCAGTGTAGCATTGACTTTGCGGAATAAAAAGTACTCGCTAAGAGCCAGATCTGGATTGTAGGGGGGATGGCTGAGCTCCTTGAATCCGCACTCGCGCAAAGCAGCTTGTACAACTCTGGCCTTGAGGACTCTAAAGACGTTAAAGTTGATCCTGGGGCGTGAGACCTTGTCATGGCCAAATTGTCGTGGATGATATTGATAACACTTCCTTATGATATTCCAAGTTCTCGCTCGATTTCTTCGACCTTCATCCGTCGATTTTCGAGGATCATCCTGTCCACACGGGCCACATTGTCCTCGTTGGTCACGTCTGACGGGCGTTTGGAATGGGGTCATCTTCAAGAGATTCATGACCATGGAGGAACTTCCTCTTTCAGCGAGCATTGGCTGAAATTTGATTCCTGCGCGAGGCTCAACCTTCTCCATTATTAAAAAAATCGTGACTGACAATCTGCGATCAGCTACTGCTTCTTAAATGGACGAGGCAGGAGCGTGCCGCGGCAGATAATGACTTGTCATAATTTCTCCTAACACCCCCACGAAAAGCCATGCTCTTCCTCTGTTTTGTCCTACTGATTGAGAAAACCTATTGACCGACCGTCGTATATTAAAAGTTTTCCCCTTCCAATTTACCGAGTGATTTCGTTTACAGCTTCGCTTATCTATTCAGGTTTACGGATGAAGCGAACCCACTCATCAGCAGGAGCGTTTCGCGCTGTCTAAAATATATGGTTTGGCAGTTACCAGTAGGCTAAAAGTTCCTTCTGGGAAATATTTTTGATGGTTCTGTCGGTGAATTGTCCTGGCAAGCAAATTCAGGCTTAGGTTTCTGTGATTTGTGATTACTTAAACTTCGAAATATTATTCGAAGCAAAATAAAAATTTGAACAGAACCTGGTGGTCTCCACTGATGTAACTTGCGAGTAAATATATATATAGATTGAGAGAGATGGAGAGAAATTTGAGAGAGAGATTGAAAGAGCGATTAATAGGGAGGGTGAGAGTGAGAGAGCTTACCAAAATGATTGAAAGAAAGAGAGAAATGGTTTTGGAATGAAAAATAAATTGAGAGTAAGAGTCTTTGAGAAAGAGAGAGTGAATAAAGTCGCGATAAAGAATTTGATAAATTGATAGAAATATTGAGATATAGATTAAAAGAGAAAGTTTGATAGTTAAGGATTGGCAGAAATATTGAATGTGATACATTAAGAGTGAGAGATTGAGAAAGGTTGTTAGAGATATTGAAAGAGATATATTGAGAGAAAGAGAAAATAGGATGAGTGAAAGAATGAGTATTGTCGTAGAATGCCCCCTGTTTTGTTCTAAGAGTGCTAAGAATGCTATTATTGATATCTTAAAGAAAAGAGCCGTCTTAAACACGTAAGGATATAGAGAAACGCACAATAATTCCCAAAATAAACTTATATTTTAACTTTAACGATATAATAAACAAAGATTAACCATTAACCACAGAAATACTCCGAATATTAAAATACACAATAATTAATTCGATTAGTTTGACCCTCTAAAATTTCTAAAATTCGATATGCACTTTAATATTCAATATTTAGAATTATTGACTACTAGAGTTTAAATAACTCATGAATGTTATTGTCTCACGACGCGTACCGACCGGCCAGAAATAGGTGGGCGGGATCACGAGGTCTTTTTGGCGAGGGTAGCAGATAGGGGTCCACGCGGTATTCAGGGGGAGTTCTCCAAGGACGTGAGCAATCACGGTGCTTTAGGCAGCACCAAGGTATGCGTAGTCTCTCTGGCGGTAGTAAGTAGAACTTGGTTCTTACCTCAAGTTAACTTGGAGTACAATGTGACCACCGAGTAACGAGCTCGAGGGGGAGCTTTTCTCTTTCGTTACTTAATTTCTCATGGGCGAAGACTGTACTCGGAGAGGGTCTTCTTCAAGGGCCACGATCGAGGAGGGGGGGTTTCTCTGACGAGAATAATTTAAACTTGAATAAGTTAACTTAAAGGTCGGTTTGGTAACCGGGAACTAGCTCGAGGATGAGCTTCTTCTTAGTTCGAGCCTTCCTCAAGGGCGAAGAGAGAGGAGGGGGATTTCTCTAACGAGAATAAGTTGAACTTGTCTCCTAAACAAGTTAACTTATGAGTTTAGTGTGGCCACCGAGTAACGGGATCGAGGAGGAGCCTTTTCCTTCTTCTTTTTTTAATTTCTCAAGAACGAGGAATACCCCTGATGTTCAAGATGTACCATGATATAACGAGTCTCTCTGACAAGTGTAAGTGGAACTTAACAATGTTAAAGAGGCGTTCAGTTTGATAACCAGGGACTAGTTTGAGGATTAGCTGCTTCTTATCCACTTAAGGTAGGTAGCCCTGCCTCTCTTGCAGGGTACTTCTAGGTCTTGCGAGCCAAGTAATCTACCAATCTAGTCTAGTTAGCCCGTGGTCTTAATCCAAGGACTTCGTCACCTGGAGACTGACGTATTCTACCAATCCAGTCTGGGTAGCCCGGGGTCCTAATCCGAGGACTTCGTTACCTGGAGACTGACGTATTCTACCAATCCAGTCTGGGTAGCCTGGAGTCTTAATCCGAGGACTTTGTCAACTGGAGACTGACGTATTCTACCAATCCAGTCTGGGTAGCCCGGGGTCCTAATTCGAGGACTTCGTCAACTGGAGACTAACGGATTGTACCTTGATTTTTTTCACTGTTTCTTATTTATAACTCGTCACCCCACTGGGGGAGTGATAAGAGGGCATGAGGCTTGAGGACGGGCCCAGCAGGGTTCTTATGCCAAACGGTTTTTCTCACCATGTCTTACATCGGCTCCTTGTTAGCCTTCGAGCTTGGTGGAAACACGTCTCCAATTTCTTACTTCACATGAAATTGAATCTCACTCTCCTGGGGGAGATCTTGCATTTTACAACCTTTCGGTCTTTCATAGCAACGAGTCGCGCGGCACTGCGGTTACGCGCTTAACCCGACGGTGCCGGGGCCGCATGTCTTTGCGGTAATCGCCTCGTGTCTCTACTGCGAGAGAACCTGAGAGTCACGATTCTTCTACAAGTATGAAAGGCTGTTTCGGAGATATTGTGATATATTAATCAAGAGTGGATGGAGAGATTAAGATTGAGATAAATTGAGATTAATAGAAGATTTCGAGTGTGGAAGAATGAGAGGGTAATAGGGAGGTGGATGTTGAAACAGTTTAGAGACAGAGGGAGAGAATTAGATTTGTCTTTCTTTATCTTTTTTAAGGATGTTGCATTCTCATTAGGTTCGCGTGTCTATGGTATATCAGTCATTATAATTTGGTCAATTGAATTATCTAAAAAATCACTTTAAAGACATCCAATATTAGTTTGTCTTTCGTGAAAAGTTGTTGACTTCTTCTAACGATCGTTTACCGAATGCTAAAAAAAACCAGTAGGGCGAAGGGTAGAAAATAGGCAAAGTGATTAAATTGCTCTTACTGAGATTTTGTTACCTAGTAACATGAACAAATTGGTGTTATGCGGCTTTAACTTGTTGCCCCATTCCCCTTTTTTCTCAGATATTTTATCTTTTTCTACGCATGAATAAGTAGCTGCGGGGTATCTCATTTCCTGATGACGAGGAAAAAAAGAAGAAGGTCATGGAGCTTTTGAAGGGATTCAACCCATTATTCTTTAAGGAAGGATTTTCGAAATCGAGAAAGAGACTAGAGAAGGACATCAATGTCAAAGACGATTACGTTGGAAAATAAATAAAAGTAGTTAAGTCAAACTTTGCTCTAATTTGCTCCTTCATGTAAACAATTCACGCATACTATATCATTGATAAAAATAAGCTATACACGAGAGTCATGTCGAGAATTTATCACACTCAAGTTTAGAACTTTCTTAATTGTTGACGTTTATCATGTTTGCATTTATTAGCTGAAAGTCTTGGAAAAATCTCTGAAATCAAATCATTAAGATTTTCAGAAAAAAAATTGCTGGATCGTTAAAATTCGAGAAAGTAGATTTAAGGTTGAACTGAATGCACCTACGTGAAAACTAAATATCTGGAATGAATGTGTATGTAATATTGATGCTGAGTGTTTTCAAATGATATTTCTCAAAGCGTATATCTTCCAACCACCTAAAATTACCAAAGGAGAAGTCTACATACAGACATGGCCCGAAGATTCAAGCCCCATTATATTTTTTCCTATAAAATCTAATATAAGTAATGATTACATTCAGATTTGTTTTTGCATGTTAGGATCATAATTTAAAAGAAGAATACCGAAAAATTTAGAGATCAAACAAATTTTATTACTGAAAAGCATCAAGTGATGCGCACATTCAATATTTACAATGATGTACCTAGTACATCAGGATTACTGCAATTCATTATGTCCATTTTAAAGACCATTTTTTTATGATATCTCGACTAATATTTTTCCATTTTGTTCACTTAGCACACGGAAATTAACGTGAGCACGAGAGAGGACTTGGTTATGTACTATATCTTTTCTTATCCTAACTAGAGTTCTTCTAGAAGATCCAATAAAGCGGAAGGGAGCTGTATAAGATAATATCATTTTAGCCCAGTCTTCACCTCTCTATTCTTTATATTTCATACAAATGTACTGCCTTTAGGTAAGATTCTTGTTTGTGAGCTAAGGCTTATTCTTAGGTCTCTTGAATTGAGAACTTGTATATAGGTCTGTTTCATTATAATCGTGAGGAAGCTTGGCACTGGAGATAACCAGAGTTTTTGAGCAGGAACACAAAATGGCACTGATCATAGCGTTTATTTTAGGCTAATGGGCATCCATAAGATTTCTTCACAAGAATGTATCTAGTTTTCATAAAGTAATTAAGGATCCTAAAGATGTTCCTTACTGCAATAACCGAAGCAACTATAAATTTGCGCATCTGACCACATCCGTGCAAAGTAACAATGGTTGTAAGCTTTATTTGGAAAGAACCATTTCTGGAATTAAAAAAATAAATATATTACTTAAATATATTATAATTACATAAAACCCTTCATAAAACCCATAATTGTCATCAATTCGCTCTTCTGATCGAATAAAAAAGCTCCAGTAATTGAAACTCACCTCCAACAGTTACAGGATCGGATCTCTATTTTTGATTCAGCAAAGGAATGTAATTTTTTCCTACTATTTTTTAAAACGTGTCTCTTTAATAAACCTTTTGCCACAGCAGTGGAAAAGAAGCGAAGCTCGATTATAATAGTGAAAGTTTGTGATAGTTTAACTTTTGTCGTGAATTCTTTAGTTATTAGGTAATTTGAGACGACGATAGTTCCAAGGTGGTGTAATCCCCCACAATTAAGTGAAGATATGGGTGGCGCAGCCCTCATTTCTAAAATAACTAAAAATGTTAATTTAGGGGGGTAATGGACTAAATTACGCGTTCCATTCTATCTGTTATATCGATACACGTGCAATTGGCTTCGCACGTTTATCAAAATAATAAAGACGATCGGGCCGCTTACCTTTTACTATTTCCGCCAAAAAAGTTTTAGTTACCTTTGAAATGAGTAGATTCGTCTTATGACATGTGACGAAATAAGGCCTACATTGTAGCCCAGTAACAGCCACCCCTCTCGTGCGTACCTAAACTGAAGTATTTACCAAACAAAGAAACAATTTTCATGCAAATTAATCTTACTAAATATTGATTAGTGGAAATAACTTATAAGAAATCACCCAATTCTTTTTACATCCTTGCCAGAGAAGAAATTACGTTAAACGTATAAATGACTACATCTCTTTAACAAAAACGGTAAAAGCAAGTAGAAAAATTAATGAATTGATAAACAGTCTAAGACTTATCAGTTTTCCGTACTTTGCTGTTTCTAATAACGCTATGACATGTGACGAAATAAGGCCTACATTGTAGCCCAGTAACAGCGACCTCTATCGCCTATTGGTTGAAGGTTTTATTTTCAACTAATCACATCTCCGTTCTTAAAGATAAATTAGTTACTCTTTTATCAAGTAAGATTAAGCATGTTCTCAGAAAACATCAATATTTTCTTTTATATCAATCCCGCGTTACATCATTAAGCCTGCCGTTTTTCCAATAGAAAATTAAATATATTGCAAATCCTTTTTCACCCCAATAGTATACCAATTCATGGGAGACTCGCTTGATAAACTTTCTTTGTTGCAATTAAATAACAAACGAACCTTTAATCTTGGAACTTTGCATTGTTCATCATATAGAGGGTATAGAGGGGATTTAATGATAAAACCATTTTGCAGATATCTGTATGTAGAGAAAACATTAAAGATTTTAGTTTCTTATTAGTATCGCGAGTTAAGCGATTTCTTTTAAAGCTTGTTTTCGTTGTACAATTTTGTTTTAAGTGTTTCTAAATGTAACCATTTGGGCTGATCTATTTAGAACCTAGATTCTTAAACTGAGGGCCATACAGCCAAGTTTAGGGGGCCACAAGCGAGGCTATGTACACATAAAAATCCCCCGCTTCACCACACTAGAACAGCTAGTCAGCAGCTGAGCCAGCCAGAAGAACAGGTGCGTCTGTATTCGGTATAGGTTTTAACAACGCCTTGCTGCCTGACGCATGAATAATATGCCTCATTCTTTCTTTATTCAGTGTAATTCCATTTTATATATGATTTTGTGTTCTCGATAAAATAATTTATGTATGAGAAACTGAATCACTGAGGCCAAGCAAGCTTAAGTTACACCTGATAACTAAACATTCTCAACATGTTGGCAAGGATCGTTCTTTATTTGGTTGACAGGAATTGAATATGAAGAGACAACGACTTAGTGCCAGCGGTTCCATTCACCAACAAAATGCGGCATTAATGGAGGCATCTTTTTCGTATCCCTTGAAAAAACAAAGAAAAAGAAACCTCACACCATTGGAGAGGAGTTACTTCTGCCATGTGGCAAAACTATGGTCAAGCTTGTTTTGGGTGAGAAAAGTGCTGAAAAGCTTAGTGCTATTTCTCTCTCAAATTTCACAGTGGAACGCCGAACATCTCTTATTTCAGAAGATATCAAAGAACAGATGATATAGAAAGTTAAAAAAGCGGAATTATACAGTATTCAACTAGACGAGTCCACTGACGTCCAGTCCTGCTCACAACTCATGGGTTTTGTTAGGTATGTTCATGGTGAGGAGATGAAGGAGGGATTATTGTTTTGTGAAACTCTCGTGTAATCTACAAAAGGTGAAGATGTAAGGCAGAAACTTTCAGAATTCTATGAAGCAAATGGTCTCGACTGGGGCAATCTCTGTGAGATATGCACAGACGGGGCTCCAGCCATGTTAGTTTCTAAGTCAGGTTTTGTTTCAAGAGTTATACAAAAATCACCAAATGCTATCTATACCTCTCCAGTGCATGATCGACAGGCAAGCTCTTGCTTCAAAAAACCCTATCCACAGAATTACAGAACACCCTGAATACCATTATAAAGACACTTAACTTTGTAAAAGGCAGTGCTATAAACACACGCCTTTTTAAGAAACTCTGCCGTGATAGGAATGCAGCTCATAAAATCCTCTTATTTCATAGAGCAGTTCGCTGGCTATCCAAAGGAAAGGTAGTTCAACGTGTATTTGAGCTCAAATAAGAGATCAGACTCTTCATTGAGGTACAGGCCAAGCAAGATTTGTTGTCAGCATGGTCTGTATATGGCTTCGAAATACAGCTAGCCTACCTTGTTGACATATTTAAACAGATGAACACACTCAACCTTGAACTCCAAGGGAAAGGAAATTTTATAATCGATTATTTTAGCACTAATCTACCAGACAATGTAGCCCAAAGTGTTTTCGTTAGTCAATTGATCTATATTAGCATCGCAACATTATATTACTTGAAACGACTATTATCTGGGTGAATGAAGACAGAGAATGTGAGAATAAACCAAATGATCAGATGCAGGAAAAGCGACAAAGACCAAAAATTTATTTTATTTGAAACATAATTCGAAAAATGTTATTTCTTTGTCTTATGAAATTTATATTCCAATCTGAACGTTGCATAAAAGCTACTTTATAATATTTATTTATTAGCTTTGAGGTAGTTTAACTTAATATGTTTGGTATTCTACTTCATACTCTTGTTTTGTATCTTCATATAAATTATATTACTTTTCTTTCATTAATATTTCGCTAGATTCCACTGAAAATGGAAGATCAATAATATCATATTGCCTTTATTCAATTGATAAAATAGCCCAAGCATAATTTTAGCTCTTTCCTATTCTGCAAATCGTCTCGCTTACCACCTTTATTTTTTCCAATCCTACTACAATTCGCTATTTCTAATTATTCTTTTTCTTTTGGCGCCATGAAATCCAACTCAATTATTAGTTTTTATTTACTCCCTTCATCTCAACTCAATATTACTTCAGTATTCTTATTAATTATTATTAAAGTAGAGGAAGCAGATCATCTTGGATACTCTTCTTTGATTTTTCTTCTATTGCGAGAGCAAGTTGGGGGATTTATTAATTTCCAGGCCAATCACCTCTTTTATGTCTGTTCGGTGTCCCCTAGTAAGGCCACTACATCCCCAAACTAGTCTACACTTGCTTGAGCTGATGGTTGTTTTGCAAGTTACGTGCATGTTAGAAGTTAGGACAATCGAGGAATAAGTGTTTGGTGCTGTCAGCGTGTTTGCTGCAACAGGTGCTTGGGTAAAGCTTATACTGCTTGTAGTACTATTGGAGTAAAAATGGGTGGCCTGACCTTAGTGGAACGTAATGACTATGTGTCTTCAGCGTAGGGATATCTCTTTTTAGTTTACGTGACGATTGGAAGTGGGATATTCATGTTGTTTGTTGGTAGAGAATGCAGGTGTATTTGAGTTATAATGGTGTGAACTTTTTATTATTGGCTTGGTGGCCAAGGTTATTTTGCGGAACAGGTGTTATAATTAATATGCTGACGCTTCTATTTTTTGTTTAGTAGTAGGGGTTTCGTTGTGAGGTGGGAGCTAGGGAGAGATGGCTGCAATGTTTTTAGTGCAAGAGTACGTTAGATGGCAGTATTTTTCTTTCCGGATGTAGATCTAGGTTTATTGGGGTTCAAATGCATCCCGTTATGAATCAAGTAAATTATTTTGTGCAGTTTTGAGCTTGTTTGTGTGAAGTTTGGCTAGGATTTGGTGTCATGGTAGCGCTGTGTATTGAAGTTAAGGCGAATAAATTGCATGTAATGTGTGGTATTGTCTCCTTTGATTGTTCCAATCTGATATTTGCTAGTGCTTTGAGTGCATTGGATTCCCTTACGGACATGTTTTGTGATGTTCATAACATGAGCTTACAAGGTCATATCGTTGACTAATGTAATTTCCAGGAGATCGAGAGTTTTTTAAAGTGTCATGCGGTTTTGTGTGAGTCAGTGTTTCATTCTGTCCATGCATTTTACAAGAGGCCTGATTGCTTTATTTGACTCCTATTTGCTTCAAAGTGATTAAACTTTCATCCGAAGATGCGTTTGTTTTGATAATTAGGTATTGTAGTTGTTGATTATCATGTGTAAATAAGTAGCAAAGTAGGGGTGAAAATTTAGCTCCTTGGGGGATGGTATTTTGCAGCAGCCAAGTGCCTGATATATTTTTCGTTTGTCAATGGACTTGTCTGCCGGAGATGACGTTTGTAATCTACATTTTCCGTTGATAGCTAGGGAAGTGTTAAGAATTATAGTGCGTGTATGTGTCTTAGTAAACTTTGAAAGCTTTTTTATGTTAACGGCTGTGAGTGGTCGTTATAGTGGTTGAGTATTTGTTCGTGTAAGATCAGTAAAAGGGCTCATAATCGAGTCGGTCTTTCGTAAACTGTGTTGTGTTCTTCAAAGCTGAGAAATCAATCCTAAATTTCTAGAAACTTATTTTAGTTTGGATACACATTAAAATTTTTTTGGCAAGTAAAATGATGTTTAAATATATAATTCTAAATCATATAAGAAAAATAAGACCAAATTATATTATTAATTTTTAAGGAATCGTTTTGTTTAAATATAAATTTTCTTTTCTTAAGTGCCAAATTTTCAAACTACTTCTCATAATCTTCTTAAGTGGTCTCGTCGCGAATCGTAGTTTATAGCATGTGCTCGTTCTTCACTTAAAATCACCAACTACATCATTGTGAAATTTCTGCAAAATTTCCAGTAAACGAGTTCAAATATTGAATAAAATTTAGGAATTTTGTAGTAAATAAGCTTTTTTTCATTCTCTCCGTGAATTGTAGTAATGACTTTCCTAAATGATTGGGCTTACACCAGGCTTCTCTCATATATGAACAACATATTCCCTAAATTCCTACACAGAAGTCAGCTGCCTCTATAGAGTGTTCAGCATAAAATTTCATTCTTTTCAACTCAAAATACTGCCTCCGTGACTATGATTTTTTTATAAAGTAAAAAAATCTTCATATTTAAAATGTGGTCAACTTTCTAGCGTTTTCTGGGTATCGTCTATAATTTATGATGATTTTCATAACTTAATTAAACTTAGAAAATAAGATTTGTATGTTGAAGATTGAATAACGTATGGCAACGGTTATATTTTGAATTGAGTGTTTAGAGACGTAACACGGTGTTGCATATTAGCCTGCAAATTTGAAACCTATTTATTTCCTAATCTTTGTAAGATTGGAAAAACTTTGTCTTTGTTAAATTTTATAGTACCGTGTTGACAAATCTTCCGATTATGAACTATACTTATACATATTATCTTGCACATTTGCAAACTATTTCTTTCTTATTGTTTGGAATATTAGCAAAGCTGTATCATTGCTAAATTTTCTAGCACTTCATCGACTTATCTTCTGATTATGAAATATCCTGATGCTCTAAGTTGAATATAGAAAAACATAATTGGTTTCTCGACGAGGTTTAAGGAACTTCTGATATAATGTTTTCTAAAAATAGGTAAGAAAAATGATTAACTGCTCAAAATCGAAAACAAATAAGGACTTTGTTTCACGATTGCCCATAAGTGAATTTGTTTCTTGATCTAGAATAGAGCAGATTTTGTTGAAAGGTACACACCTTACTCCAAAAATGAAGAATCTTTGTGGCATAAAACCAGTTTCCACCGGTAGAGATGAAAAAATTTTAATAAGGAAATCAAGGTAAAGCGGTATTTCGAAAAGTAAAATAATTATTTTTAACTTACTAAAAACTTGTGCCGAACAAACAGAGATATTTGAGTTATCAAAATAAATGTTAGGATGGTATTGGTTTCCTAATTTTTTTTAGAAAAAACTTATTTTTATTAGGTCATTCTCAATAATGAATTGATTATTATCAATTTAAAGGACTATTTACAGGACAATTTAGAGAGAAATTCCTCCACAGGACTTAATACAGCATACAAAGATTGTTCGACACTACACTGAATTATAATTTAGTGTAGTGTCGAAAAATCTTCGTATGCCTTCTTAGGTCCAGTGGAGGAGTTTCAGTCAAAATGGTCCGTTAAATAGTGAAAGATCCTGTAATAATCCTTAAATATTTTCAAATCTTTTATAGTAAGAAGATGATAGCAATTATATGTCCAGGGAAAATTCAAGATATGTATGAACACCACAGAAGATTGAAGCAATATTTAAGGGAAAAATGAAGAAAGAAGATATAATAAATAAAATACAAATTAATTTGGAGGCTACACCAAAATATCGATCTAAATAAATCCTGTGCAATTCTTTGTTTATACTTTCCGTGGCAAATCGCATGTTTTCTAACATTTTGACCAATCTGTTTAACACAATAGCTGAGTGATTAAATATCTAACCAATAATGATTAAAATATACCTTTTTTGGTCTTTTGACGTAATTAGGACAGTCTTCCAAATCAATGACCTATCTAAATAACTAGGCAGTTATCGATTTCATAATATTTTCTGTTAGTATTCTCGTCTATTTTTCTTGTCTAAACCCAAGATGTCATTAACACCAACGAGAAATTGAATGTGTCACATTATTTACACCTTTAACTCAGATCCCTTAAGAGGAAATCCTTCCATAATAACTTCAATTTTTCTTCAAAGATGACTTCTCTAATCAGATAGTAACTGAAAGCCAGTGGCTAGATTACCAAATGGAATTTATGCATCGTGGAGTTTTATAGCCATCCCTTGATTCGTGGTTAGATGGTCACTGCCTCTTTCTCAATTATCATTAACCATTTGCCTCAGGTTTTATGAGGAAATCATCATTAACCATTATCCCCATATAAATTGATAGTAAAGACACAAATCCATTTTTTTAGATTGCAATAGTAAAAATTTAACATAAATATATATAAACGATCCTGCCATATCCAGTAGACTAAGATTCACAAAATTATTTCGCATATATAAATTTGAGAGTTGCTCATGAAAGGAGCTGCAAATATTTTGAGCGAGGCTGTTCAATAATTATAAATGTATAAAATATTCAGAATTTAGTTTTTTAGAGAAATAGGAAGAAAATCTATTGTTAATTAATCATAAATTATTTTGTTCTTCTAAGTTTCTAGAAATCTTGTTACATCATCGACAAGGAACGCACAGTCTTTATATGGATGAATGTTTGTGTAGAATATTTTCAAATTAAAATCGGCGGGAAATAAAAATTATTTTTCTCTACCATTCCAAAAGAATATGTAAAAAAATTATGTCTCCAATTATCTCAAAACTTTTAATAATAATTCTTATTATCTACAAACTTTCGTGGCCAATTTTCCTTAACTGTTAACCGATATTTCTTTCTGTATATCGCAAAATTATAAGAACTATGAGCATAACAAGGTTGGATTTTATAGGGATTGCCTAGCATCTTTTTACCTCAGTAGTGACATCATCAGATGCACATTTCAGATTCTTCTCTAACGCATGACATCTTTACTTTTTTTCGTGATCTCATATGGAACATGGAATTAATAAAATCATGATATTTTGAGTTTTTCTCCTTCTTCATAGATTATAGGTTTTAATCTATTCCGTTAAAATTAAGTATAATATAAGGAACAGAAATAGTAAAACATTTCTTAACTACAGGGTGAAATAGGTTATGGGTCGCCTAACTTCCACATTGCGGAGTGTTCATCTACACAGATATACTTACCCAAGATACATGATAAAGACTAGAAAGATGGTACTGTTCATTTTCCTCTATGAAATCTCTGTTTGCAGCTTCCAGTCATCGTCGTAACCGACAACAGATGATCTCGATGGTTGCCTCAATTAACTAGGGGAAAAGGGATCTGATCTTGGAGCGAAGGTCATCTTTAGTTGTGCAAGGAGATGTGATTGTCTCTCTTTCTACTAAGACCCAGTCATAGGAGGCAATCTGGTTCCAGCCTAGGGAGTTGAGAGGCGAGATGTTTGGATGATGTAGTGAAAGAAATTGTCTGAGAGCCTATACTATATACTCCTGCTTGTATGGAATGGTACAGACTCCTGCCCCCCCTACGTTTAGGCTTCCATCGGCCACCTACTTGCTCAACAGCCACAACAACGGCCCCAGCTACTTCAAACTATATAGCCCTCCGTATTAAGTCTTAGGCCGCCCTTGAAAATAAACGGTGACTTAACGTGGCCTTCTTCGTTTTCGAGCCACCGCATCCTCGTAATAACAGCCTGACCCCTCCAACTCTTTTATGGTCCTACTCGTCGTCCTCAGACTGCACCAAAGCATTCGCAGATATTTGTAATGGACGACTCGCTTGAATACTAAGCAACAATGCTTGCCTAATTCAAATTTGGGAAGATCTATTTCAGCCCTCTATTGCTTTCTTCACCGACAAAACACAACTTAGTCTACTATAATAGGAAGAAGAGAGAACAAACGCCACACAATATGAATGCACGGAATACAGATTTGCCGACGGCACCAAATTAGAGATTTTATCTCCAGTTTGTATTAATTTGTGTGCCAAATTTATTGAAATGGACAGAGTAATGGGCCATGTCTAGTTACATGAAAATCAGAATCTATATTTGACCATTCGGTAAATGGAAATCAGTTGGTCGTAGAGAAGTGAGAGGTCCTGGAACGCAACCAAATCATCGCTCATTGCTTTTCGAAACCTTGAACTTTAGGCTTCAAAAGACTATAAGTAATTTCTTTTAAAATCTTTGCCACAGAGGCCATTAATTAGGCATGAGTGTAGCAATGGTAAACAAAATATGAATAAAGAAAATAATGTAGGTTTCTTGTCCATTTAAAGAAAGAGATTTAATAATAATTCAATTTTCAATAAGCACCACAATAAAACAAATACCATCGCATAGGATACGTAATTTTCCAAACTTATGAAAAGAAGATGAAGAGAAAATTGGCTGACGGATTATTAATATTCCATTATGAATTTATGGCAGAAATATATTTCGTAGAAAAAGTGTAGACCCAAATTTCAAAGTTACATTTTCTGTAAAATTCATAAGAATCAGAAAACTGAAAACTACATTTACAGAAAATATGGAATCTAATGAAATTATTAGAAGTCTGAATTCAGAAGAATTAATATTTTTGAATATATTTGTTGAAATTTGATTAAATCTAATCTTTTGGCGTTTAGTGAAATTAAATATTTCTACTAAAACTAGAACTTATTTAAGGGTTCTAATATGCTCTTTGAAATGTAAATACTCTCCTTTTGAAGGTAGTTTTTGTGTGCCTTAACGAAACCACAAACTACCCCCTTCTCCTATTCAGCATATTTCCACGTCATTGTTCTTTCATGCTGAGGGTATGTTATGTACTGAAACATCCTGTCCAATTGAATCCTTCGCAGAAGGCTACTATCACCTCATCTTCACAAACATTCTCTCTGCACACTCATCCTAAATATAACGCCTGCCTTATTCAAACACTTATTCTCTTTATCCATCAACCTTTTACAGACTCTTCAAAAACTTCGTTCCACCTCAAACTCAGTCTAACATATTCGTTTCACATATTCTTGCTCATCCATATTTCTTGCCAGGGATATACCTAAAAATATTTCTCAACCACAACCACATTCAAAGCATTCCTATATTACCTCTTTGTCCTTTAATCTATTTGTGTTTCTCGCACTACCATCGCTCTCAAGTTGTTCTTTCCAAGCCAACGTTTCAAATCAATTCTTAACCAGCACACTCCGCACTAAAATAATTAGTAACATGCAGCGAGGCAATGATCCTTCTTATAATTTCCAGCCAGTTATTCACGATAACCAGAGATATTTAAAACATCCGACTGATTACAAAAAACAAATCAATCCCATCCCAATATTTTAGAATTTACTTTTAAATCCCCCCACTTTTGTTCCCTATCAAACACTATACAATTGTTTCTTCTTAAATATAACGTTCTTCGCTACTCTTTTTTTCTTTTTGACAGTCGTTCATATGCTACATTTGCTTTTTGAATAAGTTTTCTATTTCTTATTCACCAAATGAAGCTTGTTACCCATAATATTAAGTACGTGTCATCTAGTTACCTCCTTATTCTGGGAATAGTCATGGCTTCTCACCTCGTAACGCAAGATTGGTGGCACCACCATTTATTCCTGGCAAACAGTCAGCCCCTCATCAGAGATTATTCTCATCAAAGCCGCACAGAATGCTGCGTCTCATGTGATATATTGTACATATGTGTTGGCGACACAAACTTGATCAAACACTTAAAAGTATCACCGCGCTACCACAAATTTGGCAGTGCCTCCGCATTTTGCATATAATCATACAGAGCGATACACATGAAGCGACATTCAGCGCAGTCATGATTAAAAAGACTTCTGTTGAAGGCGAGACTATTTGATAGGGGAAAGATGGTGCCACCAGGGTGTGGCTGTCATGTTTCGGAGCCTAGAATGACAACTAATACAATGAAGGGCTGCATTTATAATATTTTTTTAAAGATAATATAAAAGTAACAAATCACCCCGAGAGAAACATAGGCTTAACCTTTTAAATAATATCGACTTAATATTACCTTCAAATTCCGCTGTTAAATTAATTCGAAATTTCTGATAAATAGGAAAAATATTCTTTGACGAAAGACAAACTACTAAAATCTTCTGAAAAAATAAATATCTGGATCGAACCTGAAATAAAAGTAAAACTTATTTAAAGTTCTTTGATATAAGTTAGTTTCTTCAGCATATTAACAAATTTGAGAAAAACTGCCCAATATCAAACAAATGCTTGCTGAAGGGTCAATTAACTTTTATACATTCATAATTCTTAGAAATAACTACAAATTTTCTGAGAAAATAATTATCATTGATAATGTAAATATTATAATGAATACTTCCATCCTTTATATTTTCACGCAATTCTAATTAAATCGAAAAGTGCACACCTGCGAAATTTCTTCTTGAATAATTATATTGCAAAAACTATTTACAGCAGTTTTTGATAAGAGATAATGTTTTTTATATACTCGAATTTTCTATTTTAATCCTTTTTTCATTCAAAATCGAAAACTTTGTAAGGACAATTAATGGATGGTAATTTTTCGAATAACTTCGCTTGATTGAAACTAGATTTAAATAAACGAAACAGGCCTTTGAGAGTTATCTATTTATAGATCGAGTAAGTACAAAAAAGGGAAGATTAAATATTTCTTAAAAGGCAAAAGAACAAGTCAAAGATAAAGTAAAAGAACAGAGGAATGTTTGTTCAGTTAACCGAATGAAAATAAGGGCAGGAAGAGGAAAGATTTAGGCAGTGAATAAAAAAGTAGATAAAATAATCGAGTTGTAAATGTTTCGTTGTCACTAGATATAATTTGTGGCCTCTTGCTTCATTAAACTAAAATAAAAATGTCACAACTGATATTAAATGATATATTATCTCCAATAGTATGTAGAATTTCCTGCAAGGCCAAGGTCAGTCCTTGCCTCTCAGGTCACACGGTTGAGAGGGAAAACCAAGTGATGAAATAATTTTCTCATAAAATATTCTATCTCTTACGGAACAGACTCTTTGTATGTTATTTTTTAATTTCTAATAAATGCTTATTTGATTTTTAGGGGCCATTAATTTTAAAGGTGTAGACTCTTTTGAAGTCCTATGATCTTATTTTAGATTTACCAAAAGAGTCGAACAAATTACATACCTTTCTTGTTAAACCTCATTTAAACGATCTATTGTAGATGAGTGAGATTATAGTTTTGGAATATGTTTTAATTTAAAGTTTTTATGGGATAGGACTCATTAAAACATGTTGATCGGGATCGCCCCGCAAGGGTTTAGAATACGCCCTTTAAGTGTTTATAATTCAGAGATCTACCTTACAACAAATTTGAGTAAATGATTTAAGACTAATTTTGCATGCAAACTTACACAATCCTAAACACAGACATAACTACAAAATAAAAAAAATCAAGATATCCGAAAACCTTGGCCCGCGCATGTACACTGATTTTATATTTTACAAGTACATAAATAAGGTCAAGTAAATAAATTTCAACGATCTTGTGGCCGATATATATTGAATGCACTTCTTAGTCACATAATTAAATAAAACCACACAAGGTAGTAGGAACAAGCCCAAAAAGTAACATATACCTATAAGAACAAAATGAAAAGATTTCTTGTCATATCCAGGATCGATGATTCGATTTCGAACTAGAATCTGTAAGAATGTTGCTACCATATTTATTTTCTAATTTGTAGGCAAATTACTTAAGAGTTAAACATAAATTGACCCTTTTCGTCATTATTTCCTTTATGTAGCATATGAAATCATGTTACAGATGTAAAAATGAGCAATACACAACCGAAAGGTGGTACGTGAGGCGGCAACTGGTATTGTAAAAATTAATAAGAAATAACGTGTCCTGACAGCTTTATCCTATGTTAACACATATGAGCATCACTTACTTTTGTTTAAGTAGTTTCTATATATGAGAAAATTGTGGAATCATGATATCGAAGTCAAATTAATGGATAGAAACTGTGCACACAAGCGTCACAAGCCTATTTCATCCGAAGAAAATGATCAAATTTACGTAGCCCGACGAAGGGAATGTCACAAGGAAAACCGAGTTGCTAAAAAGAAAATAAGAAATTTAACGTGCCAAAGAAAGTAAACATAAGCCTTAAAATTTTTTCGATTAGGCATCCAATAGCCATCTTATAAAGAAAACAATAGGACCTATCAAAAATAACAATAACTAATTAGTTTCTGATAAAGATTAGGTGGCCAATATATTAAATAACTTTTTTGCATGAGTATTTATAAACGAAAACGAACGTAAGATACCACGCACGAAATAAGTGATAAACTTCAATGAGCCGAACATTTAAACAATCATCAAATTCTTCGAAGCAGAATTAAATTTTTATATCATTTAGTTCAAATCCAGGAAATCTACAGGTCCTGATTTAATTTATCTGGCGCATTTAGAAGAAAAAGTGTTACTTTGAAGGTTAACGAAATTTTTTAACAAATGTTTAGAAGAAGGTGTGTGCCATTAAAGTTTAAGCTAGCGAATATAACTCCACTTAATTAGGAAGGGAAAAAGAGAACATCCGACCAATTATCGACCGAAGCTTAAGATTCATGGTAGGCTGATTAATGGGATCCAACATTCCCAATAGGGTGTTTGATCATTCGGAAACGCATAATCTCATAAATGATAGTCTTTTAGAAATTTCTGACAGCATGATTAATAGCTATGCCGAAACAAGATCTTTGGACATAGTTTACCTACACCTAGTTAAGAGATTTGAAAGAGTTACTCATAGGCAATTAATAACTAAAGCTTTTGCTTATGGAATTAGGGAAACCTCCTACAAAGGATAGTGTCCTCGATAAAAAATCTAACTAGCAACATGTCCCAGAGATCTTAGGTGGGATTATCGTTGTTATTTTTTATGTAAACGATAAGGAAACTAGCCTACTTGGTATATTATAAAAATTTGGTGAGGAAACAAAAATTTTAGGGAAAATTTTAAATGAGAACGAGAGCAAAGTTTTTTAACGGGATCCAGACAAAATCTTCTAATGGTCTAATAAATGGAACATAAAATTTTATTTTAGAGTTTTACACGTTGGTCTAAATAACCCAAGTTTTAACTATGAAATGGGTAGTGAAAATCTTATCTCCGTGTACAAAGAAAAATATTTAGAGTTAGGGTTTCAAAGGATCTTATGGTTGTGTGTATTTTGATGTTATATCACACCGTAATTGAGCTACTCCGGGGAAGATTTTTATCGAGACTGTAGTTATTCTGTTTCCACATCGTGTTTTGTGCATGCCCCAGAGCGTGGAGGTCAAATTAGTCTATTTGGACCGAATTGACGTTCCGTGATAGGCAGTCAGAAACGAAGTTGTCTTGGCCACGCACGTATATAATGTCGCTGATGTACTGCAATATTGCTGTCCAATGGATCACAGAACGATACGCCGCCAAAAGTTCCTTGCAGTTTGTGGAATATGTTCGCTGTGTCTTGCATGTTTGCTTGTGAAAATGGTCATAGTAGGCGGGGATCCATTCACAATGTGACTAAGGGCAGCACCTGCGGCGTAATGAAAGCATTTTTTCACTAGTCGATAGACTAAGTCGTTGGGCAGAGGGTGATTGAGTCTAACCGAATTAGTTAGAGCTACTTTATCGGCGTAGTTTCTTATAGTCCGTTGGTAATAGCATGAACCCATTTTCATTAACTTTCTTATCTTGCAAACTCTAACTTCTGTAGGGTCGTTAGCTTCTCACGACCAGGATTTTGAACACTGTCCAAAAATATCCGGAAGTCGTCTATGTATAATAAAAAACGATCTCTAACCCACGAAACAAATTATCCATGTGACGTTGGAAAGTAAAACTTGCAGTCTTGAGTCCAAAGGGTAATTGTATGTAAATACTCCCATAATCCAAACAGAGTATCTATCGCAGTTTTTTCTTCCCCTGAAGGTGGTTTTCTACACATTATTCTGGTTAGGAGTTATCTGTTGGGCTTTCTGATTGAAGTAAATGAGCTACAATCGCTGCCCACTCTATACTCGCCTGGCGACTTCTTTTCAGAACCATGTGAATAGGTGAAGCCCAAGGGAATTGCAACGGGCTCACAACCCCCTCCTTTAATATTGCTTCAAACGTTGCTCTGACAACTTGTAAAGAAAAATAATTTTCGTTTTGTATTTATTATATTTCATCTGATATATAAATATATATATAATATTCCTAGAAAACAGAACAATCCAAATACTTTTTCATACAAATGTTAATTTAAGTGTTTAGCATAGCTAAAATAAACAATCTAATTTTCTCTCGTGGGTACCAATGAAATACCCTACTTCATCCCCAATTAACGACCAAACTTTTCTTTAATCACGTATCTCAAATGGCTGTCTATAAAAGAAACCTCGATATTTTGCATACGTCATAAGTCTTTGCGTTTTACGTTGCGTGATCTATACACGACAGCCTGAATACATGCCTCTACACGACCCTGCATTTTTGTCCTCATACGTTTATGTAAACTGTCATTCAGATACAGTTAACCGGGAGATAAAGCGCAGTTTCGGTATAGCCTTCTCATAATGATTTTAATGTTTGAGCAGCGAATATTCCCTTTCCTAACGAAGGGAAATTCACGGACAATGTGCAAAAACTTTGGTGCCGAAAATTTTTCGCGAAATGTGATAAACAAATTTCTCCAAAGGACTGTTTTACCTAATTTCCTTAAACTTGTAGGCCCTCACCAGTCGAAGACAAAGTTTTTTTGATCCCTTAAATAATCTTAGTAGTCCGATAATACAGCGCACGTTATTCTTCGTAGTGCACGACTTTAAATAGCTTGATCCTAGTCCTGCCTTTATTGCAGCTATTGGCTCCCTAAACACCTTGGATATACTTGAGTACTTAAAAACATCATTAACTCAAACAATTTCCTCTAAACCCTCTGAAGGTCGGCAATGTGTTCTTTAAATCACATGCATATCGTTGGCCATTTTTCAGAACATAGACTGAGAGATCTCCAACCCCCCTTCCCTCGCCCGTGCGGACTATTATCTCTAAGAACGGGTGGATGAAAACAATCCACACGATGTGTATGAGATAAAAACAGCAATTCCCCAACCTTCCGAACAGATCAAGACGGCTACCCTTTAAAATGTGTAAGATAATAAGTAGCGACGTGTACAGAGTCGTTTTAGCCCTTTGGGAGACATTTCTAAAATTTACTATTAAGGAAATTGCCATATAATACTGTTGAATATACTGTTCATTTCCATCTTCTTCATGAAGTCTTGTAGTTGGCGTTGTGTGTGAGGAGAAGTTTAAGATCCCTCCATTCCTGTACAGAGCTAAGCAAAGCGCGTCCACCAATTGGTAGCCAGTTTTCTACGTTTGCTGACAATTGTATCAACTAGTGCCAGGATCGAACTGAGTACCGCGACGTTAGCAGCTCAACACCGTATCCACTCGGCTAGAAAAAGCTTTTCTGTCAACGTAAAGAACCATTCCTTGTAGCTCTCATACGTCCTTTTTCTTAAACTTATTGACTATTACGACCCCTTTTTATTGACCCTTAAAATATAGGATTTAGGTTTAATATTCCAATATTTCATAAATCTTTTGTTACTAAAGTATGTGCCTTTTCTCTGCTACCATCAATTATTATATGCATCCTCTTCTAATATTTTACAAAGTAGTTTTGAAAATTAAACTACCTATTTCTTACTTCCTGCTTAATCAATGGTAGCTCACATACTGATGGATAAAGCAAATACCCACTTCACCCTAAAACTTTAACTTATTTAATACATTAGAGCCCGTGTTTTTCTTCCGCCAAAATTTCCTATCATGAATTTTCTGCTCTGTTCACTGCCTATTTACAGATCAAAGAAATGAAATTCTTCATCATTTTTATTAAGACTGAGTGTCAATTTCGCTGAATTTACGTTAGGTAATTATTATTGAACGAGCCAAATCCCATCTGTATTGTTTTACGACAAAGTTTAATGAGTTTAATATATATATATATATATATATATATATATATATATATATATATACAAATATAGGGGTTGAAGAAAATAATTAGAACTCGTGTAAAATTCCATGAATATTTATATAATACGAATTTGGTCCTCCGTTTGCTTTCTGGACAGTGTCGATGCGTTTTAGAATTGATTCATACAACTTCCTGACTACAGTGTGATAAATCTTGAGCCATTCTCCTTCAATACATGCCCCAGCTGTTTCAGACACGACAGAGGAGGCTAAAGACTTCTAACTTGTCTCTCTAAGATGCACCACAAATGCTCAATAATGTTAAGACCTGGCGATTATGGGTGCCATTTCATGTGTTGTAGCGTACTCCCATGCTCTTAATACCAATTCCTAACCACATAAGTGGTGTGTATTGGGGCAGTGTCATCTTGGAAAAAGCATTCACCATCAGGGCCTAATTTCTGGACCATGAGATTGACTTGATCTTCCAAAATATTTAGATATTTGTTGATGTTGATCCTACCATGCAAGGCAACAATTAGATCAAGAGAATTACAAGATATGGCTGCCCAAACCATCACTGATCCTCCTCATTGTTTCGCTGTAAGAAGAAGGCACTCAGGATTAAAATCTTCCCCGGGCTGCGTCCATCCATAAACTCTCCCTGCTGTGGGGAAAAGAGAAAAAATGGAATCGTCGGAGAATATTACTTGCATCCATTGGTCTGTCGACTAGCCTTTGTGATCTTTCCACAAGTTCTGCCTTCCCTGATTGTTTTGATGATAAAGCAGAGGTTTCTTGATCGAGACTCTTCCATGATATCTGGCTTTATTGAGCCACGGCGAAGAGTTTTGGTCAAAACTGGACTAGTTAGATGTTAATTCAACTCTACGGCACAGTCAATTTAAGCGTATGTGGCGTGGCATTTTTTATCACAATGCTTAACAACACTTGTTGGTCTCTTTCAGCGATCTTCGACGTCCTGCTTAGAGTTTTGCCGGGCAAATTGAATTCTGTTTTAGTATTTTATATGGTAGCTCAGGAAAAACCAAGGTGTTTAGCTGTTTTGGGGATGGAAGCTCCTGCAATTCGAGCACCAACAATTTGCTCTCTTTTGAACTCAGTAAGGTCATGCATCTTAGTATCTATACCACGATCTGAAAAAACACAATAATCATTGAAGTCAATAAATAAAACTATGAAGCTACAATAATAGTAACACCCTCACAAGTAAATTTATATGGATATTCTTAATATAATGGCTCATTAAAATATTGGTGTTAAATTTCTAATGTTACAATTATTTTTTCTAACCACTGTATATATATATATATATATATATATATATATATATATATATATATATATATATATATATACAGGGGTTGGAAAAAATAATGGAACGCCATATATTTTTCGAAAACCTTATTTTAATATTGTATGGGACAACCTTTGGCAGTAATTACAGATTGAATTATGCGTGGGATCGACTCGTACAAAGTTTGAATTGTTTCCAGAGTCATTTTCATCCATTCATCAGCTAAAGCAGTCTCCATTTCTTCCAATGATGATGGTGGGGGATATCGACTCATAACATGTTTTTCTAAACTGCACCATAAATGTTCAATCATCTTGAGATCTGGGGATTGTCGTGGCAATATAGGGTGTTCTCCTTCAATGGAATGTTCCTCGTGCCATTGAGCTACAACCTTAGTAGTATGAAGAGGAGCATTATTATCCTGAAAGATGGCATTTTGATCCGGAAACAATTCTTGAACCATAGGATAGATTTGATCAGCTAAAATGCTCAAATAGTCCTAACTGTTGATTCTACCATGAAGGGAGACTCTTGGGGTGGCGGATGTCCAAGATACGGCCCCCAGATCATCACACAGCCTCCTCCATATTTATCAGTTAGGAGCAGTCTAGATCAAATACATCTTTTTTCTCTCTCCAAACGTATACACGGCCTAGGGTGCAAAATAAGGTAATTGAGGACTCGTCAGAGAACATGACTCTTCTCCACAGCTCTTCTGTCCAATTCTGTTGGTTTTAACACTATTCTAAACGCTTTCAAACGTTTGTTTCTGACAGTAGTGGTTTTAGGATTGCAGCCCTCCTAGGGAATCGGGCCTTATCTAACTACTGTTGAACACTTTTTGTTGAGACTGGGTTCCGGAAGTGATCATTGAGTCCTGCACTACTTTAGTGGCTGTTGTTTTATTTTCTTTGGTAACAATCCTTGTGAGAGTCCTACGGTCTCAATCGGACAGTTTTGGTTTCCATCCTGAGTTTTGCAATGAGGAGAACTATTTCCTTTATTTTCCTACGCAGGCAATACTTTTGAGACTGTGCCTCTCGATACGCCAACCAGTTTAGCCGTTTTAGTGGTGGTAAAACCTGCCATCCGAGCTCCGATAATCTGACCTCTTTGGAAATCAGATAGATTGCTCACTTTAATAAGTTTTATAAAATGATTTGGATAATATCTACAAAAGGAAAACGACAATATTATCACAAGATGATGTACTTCTATTATCAATCAACAAACATAAACATAGACAAGGTTTAGATAGTTTAATTAATCTTCCATCTATACTATTATAATGCTAGGTGTTTCCATTATTTTTTCCACCCCCTGTATAAACATATATATTTTGAGATTTTTTCCTTCATATTTAACCTTGCTTCTATTATATATTTTGTTCAATTTTTGCTAAACCCTTATGTTTACTCATAGAATTTATATCTGTCACTATTTAAATATCCTAATCATTTTCTTTTAGAATTTTTTGTAGTTTCTGAAACTTGGCTCATCAAGCACGAAACGTTATTTAAATGATCAATGCTGTTCTTGTTTTCACTTTTATACTCAACAATTAAAATATATATTTATATATATATATATATATATATATATATATATATATATATATATATATATATATATATATATATATAAATATATATAGGGTGCGTAAGGTATTGCAGAAAATATGTTATTCTTACTAAAGCAGCATATTATTGACTTTATACTTTCTATATTTCAGAATTAACAATGGCAGACCTTATGCTTACACAAGAAATAAAGAAGCACGTAGTTATCGTTGCTATAAAGGCTGAACATGGCATTTTAGAAATAGCATGGTTTTCAAAGGTCACTAGACTACAAAGTTTGCAAGGGGTTAGAGGACAAAGATAGTTAAGGCCTGAATCGAAAATAAACGCAATGGAAGACCTTATGTGTTTCGACAAGACTTTGCACCATTACACAAGGCTCAGGCCACACTAGAATGGATGGCGAAAAGTTTTCATGATCACATAACCGCTAACATTTGGCCCCCTAGCTCTACATATTTCAATCCATTTGACTACTATGTATGTCACCTAGTTAAGAAAGAGGTTAATTGGCACCCTACTAACACTAAAGAATCCCTAACAAACTTTATAGTCAGAGTAGTGTCCAATATGAACAAGAACCACTTGAACCTAGCATGCATGCGATTTATATATCACATAGAATCCGATATCAAATCTAAAGGAAAATTAATTGAATAAAAGTAGCAAACAATATGCCTATTCTTAGCCTCACAACTTATTCAGTAACAAAAACATTATTACCTGTTTTTAAGTCATTTCTGTGGTAGCATAAATATTTTATCAAATATCTTACGCACCTTGTATATATAAAAAAATTACAATATTCGCAAAAAAATAGTTTTAATAAACAATTTTTAGCAACGAAAAGTTGGGGATTTAACCTGTGCAGTCAAGCTTTCGTCGTATCTCAGGCAAACCACTCTAACCATTTCGCCACCACACTCCACCTCGCTAAAATCGATGCTTCGAAATAATTTTTAAGCAGAGAAGTGTACTTTACCTCCATTTCAAAAATTAGAAATAATTTTTAGTATTATCCTGTGTGTTACACCTGAATTGAAACGACAAGAATTGGGAACATATACAATGATTCCATTTAATGCAAGAAACGTCATCCCAGATTTGAATTACAAGTCAAATATTAATTAATAATGCAAATATTTATCTCACTTTCTCCCCCCATTTCCTTTCATTGATGCCTTGTTCATTTCGGTCTCTTTTTAATACTCATTTTACTTGTAATCAATTAAAGACCATGACCATATCAATAACTTAACATTATAAGTCACAACTATATTCACACCTTTCCTCATCATAAAACCTTTTACCCAGTCGTTTATATCTATCTTTCTCCCTCTTATCGTCTCTTTTAATAATGGATGTACAGCACTCTCTTTCTTTTTATGACCTCTCCTTCATTTTCCTCCTATACCATATATTTGCCTTTCTTGCATCTTATTCTAAACTTCAAACGTATTAAAGACATTCCTACATTCCTTAACATCTGACCAAGAATATGGTGGCACATTTCTGCCGCCAGCCAGGGAATCAGCACCATCATCGACCTGCTTGTTAAGGTGACAGTTCCTTTTTTGTTTTGTTTTTAACTGATTACTCACCTGTAAATGTTTCCTGTCGTTTAGCAGTTATGGTGCAAATATAGCTAGTTCTCTATTTTTTGACTCTTTTTAAGCTAGACTATGGATGTGAGTCGGGCGGATAAGTCCGAATCATCCAGCACACCTTTCTCCGCTCAGTGACTGGTGCTTTCTGCACTTGTTATATCTAAGCCTTTTTTCAAAGGGTGTAAGATGATGTTTGTTCTGGTACATACAGCTGTTTCCATCAGACTAGAGGCTGCATCTTCTCAACCGCATTTCCTCGAAGCAACGTACGGATGCAGCACGTGGCTTCACAAACATGTGGAAGTTTCATGGAATAAAGGAACTGATGAGGATGCTAGACTAGTTACGCAGTAGAAGCAATCAGACAACGCAAAATAAGATGAGAGAGAGCTATGTGTAACCTTAGGCTAGGATTTATCGAGCCGTGCCTCTGTGCATGGTCCTATACCCACATAGTCCATCTTTACAAGGTAATTTTTATTGTCTCTGATATAGAATACTAACAAGACACAAATCTAGTTAATTAAGTGTTTGCCCAAATCCTTCTGAGACGACGGCTATTCCTCTACATTTATTCGCCACATTCTCGTCGAATGTGACGTTCTAGCGTAACTTTGCGGGCGTTACCTCTCTAGTACCGGAAGTGAGGGCAGTGTCGCTACCGTTTTTTCTTTCTATTCGAAAGGAATTCGAGTTTAATTACGATGCAAGTCTTTCTAATAAAATTGAATTATTTAAATAATTATTTGTATCCTCAGGACCAATAAAGAGCGGGTTTCCCTTTTGCCCTTCAGCCTGCATTTTACTGCTTTTTGTTGATTTTTTAGAGGAAAGGTTATTAGGTTGTTTGGCTTGTCAGTGTTTTTTTCTTTTTTTTTTAATATAAGTTTATTATGTATTTTAATATTCAATTTATTTAGCTCTGCCCTTGTTCGTGGTTATTGGATGATATTGTATAGAGGGAATTATATTAATATTAATAAGCGACCAAGATAAATTCCAAGAATCTTTCAAAGAGATCGATAACATGATTTATTTCAATAAAATTAGAGTCATATTTTACTCACACGAAAAGAATACATTGGTTTTATTTGAATTTTAAGGCGAGTTAAACTGTTTTTATCTATTTTTATTTATTTTGCATAGTTTTTGCTATACAGGGAAGGGATAGCATTCATTTCGTGCTGGCTCATAGAAAAAAACCCTTTGGTGATAAAAGAGTTACTCGGAATGAAAGAGGGCCGATATGGCAAGCCACGATTAAGTCAAAAACACAACTTTTTGCTGTAACAATCTAAACATGAAGGAAGAATGACTTTTGGGGCCAAATGGTAGCTGAAATACAATTTGGATAATCAAAATCGATGTATCTACCACAGTCAAGAATGTCCAATTCTTAGCTAACAAAATATCCCAAATTAATTCAACTTTTCTTGAAAATAAGAAGCGACAGTTTCAAGAACCCATAGAGAAGGAGCAAATGATGGGAAAAGGTACCTCCCTGATAATATTGAATAGCTTGCTTGCTATGCATATTCCACTACGGCTTTTGACATACATCTTTAAACGACTAAATGAGTTCATTTTTTTAAGTGAGACATCCAGAAATAAGCACAGATAAACTGATGTTTACCCTTACAAAGAAGGGGGAGATTTCGTATGTGTAGTTTGAGAGCTTAAAGGCATTACCTAGAGAGAAATAAATTGTCACTTTTCTTCATCCAACCAGGTGTGTCATAAAATAGTTTAGAAGTAGAGGTTTAATCTACAATTTTAATATGTGCTCGATTTGCAAGAAGTCCTAAAAAACTCACTGTAGAGGAATTATGAACTATCTGTATTCAGAGGGCCAAGTGTACATATACGTTAAAGCCAATCTTCGGAAACAGCGCGGTGAACGTCCCTAAAGAGGAGGGGACGTGAGAACGTTAGTTGTCGGGCTAAAAGTCAAACTGAAGAAGCTTTGATCTCCGCGCAGCATAAGTAGTCAGGAGCGAGCTGCTCTGCCAAGTTAACCCCTAAAGGCCATTATGCAGCTCTCAAAAGATCCGATTACCTACGAGGTCCGGAGGCCCTCGGTTAAAGTGCCACAAAAAGCGAGGGCAGTTAAAAAAAAATGACACCAAGGAGAAATATTGAGACGGTTGTCGGTGTCTCTGAAGAAGAAGACGACCTGGGCTCCGCGATGCTACCCTTCCCTCACCACTCACACTATCCTCAGCGGCCTTGCCCCGTTATCCCCCCCATAAGGTAGGGCAGTCACCGGCCTATAAATTAGCTCGTAAGGAAAGAAAGAGAATTATTCGTTGAGAGACGATAGAGCACCCGATCGAGGAGATCTGTCCTTCACCTGGCTGGATCACCATTCCTAGTGTCAAACAGAAATTTCGCAAATAAGAAAAAAGAATACCCGGTCTCCCTCGAGTGACTCTCAAATTGCGATCTCAATAATTGAGAGAAAAGAAGAATCAATACCCGAGGAAGTTCCATTTTTCAAGTAATTTTAAAATCACCCCGTATACCCCAAAATCCAGTTGCGCAACTCCTCGAAGAAGACTAGGATACAAAAAGGATTCAAGAGAAGTACAACTCCTCTCTCGTATACCCTAAAATCCAGTTGGGCAACCCCTCGAAGAAGACTAAGATAAAAAATGGATTCAAGAGCTACCCAGAGGAGTACTCCTTGAACTAGAGAGTACAACTTCTCTCTCCTTCTTGTAAACGTAGAACCGAAGAATTTGACATCGGGTCCCCCCTTCCTCATCTCGTGGAAAAACTACAATCTTCCTTTGCAACTAAACGAAGCGTGAAAAAGCCAATATATCGACATCCGTCAACCCCTGATCATTTCAAGGTCATGTAAGTCAGAATAACTAGTTGCATTCGTTTTGATTAAGTAGGATTTTTAATATTGTACCCAAGCTAACTAAAGGATAAATAATATTTAGTCATTCCTGTCATATTGTTAGTTAAGAATAGTGGAACGTATATTGTGGATAAATGCTGTACAAAAAGTCTACCCAAATTAACTAACCGGCAGTTGGTTTATTTATGTGGAGCCTACCTTCTTTGCGATTAGAAGGAATCACATCCGAAATAGCCCCTAGTTTAAAGCTAGATTTCTACATATATTAACCCTTTAGAATCTAGTGTAAATATTTTGAGTTTATTGGTAAATTTAAATTATATATTTATTTTTGTATAATTCTTGGTTTTTCACTGGATCTTTACGCGTTGAATGGTTCTTTCCTCAAAACGGATTTAACGCTGTGGCACTCTCAATAATACGGTAAATAAAAAGTCCACTCAGCTAGCCTAGGTATTGTTCCCCTCCCAATAATTAGTCGCAGATGGGCGCGCTGAAGTCATTGAATATATTGCTCTCTGACCAAAAATATAGGAGGGAACTCAACAACTAAAATACCACGACACTCACAAACAAATAAAATGAGTAAGTGGGCAAAGGCGCCTGATTTAAAAATGCCTTCAAAACGATATATAATACTATATGACGTGAGCCAAAAATCGCAAAAGTCGCGTGCCTATGAGATGCCTATCTCCAGGTGACTATAATGACTTACGCATAAATTCTAATTGAGAGCACTGCTGAACTCGAACACCTGCCTTTTCAACCAGGATCCATGGAAGAGATTAAACTTCCCCGTTGACAAAGGTTTTTAGTCTCCATTCTTCCGGTTTCACCCCAGGACAGATGTACAGATCCTATGATCTCCTTGCTCCAAATTAGGTCAGGTCCGCCTACTTTTATCTATTCAGGACTTCTCTCCTTTAGCTGTTGATGTTGCTGAAGTCCTTTGTTCAATCTTGTATGCCGACTTTCTGAAACACTTCACGTTCATCCTTGATTTGAAGTGCGTTAACTCAGGATTGAATGTTAGGGTGATTTATTCACGGCACCATTTTACTCCTAACGTGGCTATTCAACGACTTAAACTTGCCAAGTTCCACAAGCTTCATTTGAGCAGTGCATAATCTAATAGATGCTCAATAAATTGCATCGCTTTGCCCGCTTGTGTGAACAGCCAGTGAAACATTCTACATACTTTATATCCACAACAGGGCCATCTGTATCAGCAGTTCATCGCTGATTTTATCCTGCTAAACTCAAAATGGCTAATGAGGGGTCGTCCAGAATAGAAAAAAGAAGGCAGAAACCGAAAATCACGATCTCTCTGGGTATCTCCCTTCAATCTAGTTTCTAAGAAATATAGGAACTATAGGCTAGGCTGTGACTTCGGTTCGTTAAACATAGTCCGTAAGGCTCAATATGCAGCTGTAGAGGTATTTTTCATAATTTACCTGCTTAATGCTTTCCATCAAATTCCAATGGAAGTGTCCGTTGTGAAGAAAACGTGTTTATTCACGCCGTATACTTGGTAATTTTTTCCGTACATATCAATCGGTTATACATATGTCGTCTTCAAAAATGTTTGCGCGTTTTGGATAAAATCTCGGGTGAATTTCCATTCGTTTTCGCCTTTTTCGACCGCATAATGGTCTAGTGTACCCACTACAAAACTCTCTTAGAATACTAAAGCAGGTATTCATATGCCCTACTGGTTGTATAAAGCTTTTCTGCTTCCAACTTGTATAAATTTCTTAGGGAGTTCCAAGGCCTATTTAATTTTAAACGTATCATGCAAAAAATACGGTAACATCTTTGCCCCGCGAAATTACCTCCTTAGGTTTAGAAAAAGCGCAGTAACTCGCAAATTTAATTGGGGCGAAAGTGTTGCTAGTGGCTATCCGGAGGCCAAAATTGTTCTATTATAAGCTAATGAATTAAGGCGACGATTGCAGGCCGCCCAAATTTGTATTTTCACTAATGCATGCGTCACAGGTGTAGGTAGTACCTTAGAACATCTTTAGTAGTGAACATGAGATACGTTTGAAAGAAAGATCCTTGTGTCTTTCCCAAGATAAAATGATTTAAGGTAACCCTTTTTATTAACCTAAAGGCTGTTGCTTTGGCATTTCTTTTTGCAATTCTTCTAACCCTCCTCTGGTGGCTCGATAGCTAGATTTCAATTTGTGGAGGAGCCTTATTTGCCACACGCCTAGCATCTTATCCCAGTTGACGCTGGTTATAGAAATATACCGACCACAAAAATCTTCACTTATGGCCAGAATAACAATTCTCACAGATTTTTCCTAGAGCGCACCCCTTCTTGCAATCTACTCTCTTTCCTGCTACTATAAAATTTCCAAGGGACTTTCAAAGAATTGACTATACACTGCCAACCACAGGCTAAATCAGTTTTCCACTCATGACACGTTTATTGAGTAGTAAAAACAAAAAACCTATTAACTACCCCCTCTTTTACCGAACACTGAACCAACCCAAATGTTGTTTTGACTTGCGAAATAGACTGATGGTCACACTACATTCAAACAGCAAATATTTGACCTATTTTTTTGCTTAGCTCTTTCTGGATGTAAAACACACTTTCTCTACTTCCATTGAACGTCAAAAGATAGAGCAATTGTTTCGCAGTTCTACCTTTTTGCAATTTATCAGCTATAGAATCAATTTAAGCGATTTAACAACTATAGGTTACTTGGTATGAGTCCAAAACGCTCATATCAATAGAATAACTTTCGTTTGCATTCAACATGATTTTACTTCTCATGAAATCCAAGTGGTAATAGTGTAGTCGAGTTGTTTCATGCTATGCTTAACTGTTCTATGCTTGCAAGTTCTCCACCTTATCATTGGTATAATAAATTATCATGTTGCTTATTGCCGACCGCTCTCAAACTAAGGATGACTCTGGTACATCGTCAGCACAGGAATTATACGACTGATCTTCAGGACAACACTTTAAAATATTTTAGATGGCTCAATTTACGTCAGTGACTTCGCCAACCCCCTAAAAGCCCGAGATTACATCAAGCTTCCTCACAATCCAAAAGTGTAAACGCCTAAAGATATTCACCCTTCCACACATGTTTACGTTAGAAACGAGAAACTCCCGAAATTCCTCAGAAAGTAAATAGTTCTTTGCCCGTAGACGACACCGTTCTGGTACAATTACTCTCAAATGATCTGAGGAGCCTCAGTCACATTTTGACGCATGGCCTGCAGATAATGCAGATACAGAAGTTACTCTTGCCGATCAAAGTACTCGTAAAATTTGTTTTTAACTACATTTGCTCATGACACCCGCATACCACCTCAAAGGGTACCTGACAGCTAAAACGTCTCATTCCTTCTCTGAAGGGGCTCGGTACCTTTAAAATATTAGGTTGTGGCATCTGTTTTTGCCCCACGTCATTCAACTCTTGCTCGGGAAGTAACTATCAGTGAACTTGACACAGTAGTAATGTTCGACCTTAATTATTAAAAATTTTGTTTCTTCGTACAAACATATTGAGGTTTTGAGGCAAAATCTAGCCTCTCTTTATTTTGCATGTTTCTTTACAGGAGAAATTCAGAATTCTTATAAACGAACTAAATGTTAGTGTAAAAGCGACATTCTTCCGTGTATGCTCGGTTCGCTCTAAGTCATGGAATAGGAGGAATTAGAAAATGATATTTAAGTCACAGCATGGATGAATTGGAAATCTAAGAATTTGTGTCTCTACAAAGATTTTTTTTAGCAATATTTCTAATAGTTTTAGGTGTGCAAACTTAGCAAAATTATTTCAAACTGACTGATTAAACGCATAAAGGTTAAATAATCTTATGAAATAAAAAGTAAATATGGTTTAGGAATATATATTTTATTTTTGATAATCATAGGAATGATAAATGTCTAAATGATATCAAGCCGTTTATTTATATATCATTAGCGGGCAATTTAAACTGCAACTACAAAAAGAGAGGGGTTCCCTATTAGTCCATATGCTGAACAATTTTAATTTTCTATTTTTTACATTCATTATTTTGTTTTTTTTCTTTTCAATGTTACCATTTACCACATGCCTGGTATCATAGTCATATATAAATAAACTATTACTAGATTAAGAGTTCTTAGTGCGGTAAGTAATAATAGCGCATCTCTGCTGAGATGATTGTCTCATTTTAACAATAATGAAAGAATCATTGGACCTTTCACCATCTACAAAATTACTAAACATTTTAAAGACTATAGTATCACCTCAATCGCAAAGATTACTCGGATACGAATGAGATAATAAAGAATATCAAATCATATGTGTCACAAAAATGAAATAAATACATGATTGAAGATATCCATCGCTTAATAAAACAGAGGGAGAGGCGCATTGCTAATAAGGATAGAAAATAAGTTTTTGATTGATTTTATTGTTTTGACTATTAATATGATTTTATTTTATGTTCCTAAAGAAATATTCATTTCTTAAAACCTGAATTGTATATGCAAAAACAAGCACATCATCAGCTGAGCAAAGAAATCCAGTGACAAGCAAACGAGCATATTTTGTTCTCCACCCTGGAGGGTGGTCGGTTAGTATATTGTACGGTTGAAATTTTTTGCCTAACTTCAAAATAAACAAAAATTAAAGAACTGAACGAATGTATTATTCATTTAATTCAATGTCGGCCTCCGCTACCTCCTCCTGTTGCGTCGGAAGCTGCATAATGCCCCAGTTTAATTGGGTTAAAAACGCTCTTATCTTGCACCTAAGCTCCTTTTTTTTGCTACATGGGGACGTGTTCGGCTCTCGTTCAACCACACCCCACACAAAAAAAGTCTAGTGGGATGTAGTCTAGAAAGTAAGTATGACCGATATTTTGGAGTGATATAGTCAGGAAAATTTTCGACTAGCAAAACTCATTCATTCTAATTTTTGACACAAAAACGATGTTCTAGCGGGCCCATCCTCATGCTGAGCAAAACTCAATCTTGATTAGAATTGATGAACCCCTCTGTACTAAGTCTGACGCTTTCCGAGAAGATTAACGAGAACATAACGTCTCCCTCGCTATTAAGTGCCCCAAACACAATGATGTTAATATGTAACCCAGTCTTCATGACTCTGAAGATCTTTTGGGGACAGCGGTTGTTTTGCGAGTTACTCACCTTGTGTGGGCAGAAATCCTTATCGTCTGAGAGAAACAAAAGCCTCGAAGGCATAGTGAGAGGAGATAGTTTACTCTCAAGTCTTTCAGCGAGTTCCTTTGATTTGTTCCTTAACTTTTCTGACAGCTTTCTACCCTTTCACATCTTGTATAAGTAATTGCGGTTGTTCTCGTGCACTAACTGCTTCATAAGAGACTGATACTCCCTAGCCCAGGGCTAATACCTCATTGACTTGATGAAATCTTTGTAAACGATAGTCTTGATCTCCACTTTACATTTAGCGGTTTTTTTCTTATCAAGGTGAGTAGAGTGAGTTTTCTGATCCCCTGTACTTTGGTAATCATATCATGGGTCTTGCAATTCTTTCCTGACCTTCTGTACTTTCTTAAAATTGAGACCCATGCACTCAGAGAGCTTCGCATTTGAACTCCATACGTGAACAAATCAGCATTCCTTTTCCAACAGTTTAGGATTTAAATCCGCCTATTTTTTAGAAGATGCACAACTGAGTCGACTATGATATGAAGAAGAGTGAAATGAAACCAAACAACAGGCATGCGTGAAATTCAGAGTTGGCAAAGGTAACAAATTACTTATCTCATCTTGTATATTCCAGGACTCATTAAGTTTGCATAAGCTGGGGCTCTAACAAAATAGAGTTATGATGCGAGTCTAATTGCAATATTTTCTTTAGTTAGAGAGACAAACACTTAGTTTCCTAAAGTGTTTTTAAAAGAAGTCGGAATAAGTCATTATATATTAAATTTAAGGATATTTAATGTTCGGATCACAAGAGTTATTCAGATTTTCGAGAGCCCAGATGACGAAATGTAATCAGAGGTCAGGAAACGTATGTGGATGGGAAACCAAATTTTAATTTACGGGTCGTATACAAAAAAAATTACGATTTGTTTTAAAACCACAAATATATATTCAGGGTCTGAAAGAATATTTGAACAGAGGGCTTTCAGAGTTTACTAATCATAAGGAGGCTAAAATATCTCGCGCAATTTCATGAGTGAAATAGGCATAAGAATTTAAAAAATAATGTTTATTGCAAGATATTTTCCGAAACTAACGACCTGGTTTCATTTCACCATGTATAAATCAAATCATGTTTGACTTCCTCGATTAAAAGCTTCACTCATTCGAATAAATGAGACATCCTTTCTCACGGATTTCTATTGAAAGGAAGCCCTCAACTGAATATAAAATATATTTATTTACTCAATCTCAACAAGAGTGCTAAACGAGTGTAATAAACGTGATTTAGGTGTCAGTTCACTTTCATTCATATGCTCACGTGGTTGTCAGGTAAGCATTTGTTCCACTGGTTTATTGAAAAAGTAAATATTATCATGTTATCAAATATCTAAACTTTGAAATGTAGAATTAGGGAGTAGAATTAACTGTAATTTTGAAAATAATTAATTATGTTGCTAAGGCGGCTATGTATTGTTATGAATGCCAAACCAAATTCTGAATCCAGTTACATACTTTACGAAAATCGTAGTATCTATTTTAGCAGGAGGTTTCGTGAAACAATTCCATATGCAAAAGACTTTAGTCAAACACGTCTACCACTATTATTTTCAATTTGAAGACCCATAGGACAAAGTTTGTTCTTTGGCCAACTATTAACACCATTCCTATTCACAATAGGTCCTGTCGATTCTTAAACATCTTGAAGCGATTAACTTCAAGTCTCAGCAATGTAAAATAAACAAGCAAGATATTACGAGTATATTACTCCCAATTTTTAGAGGAATAAATATAACGAATGAATGTTCATTTGTTATATCCTGAAGGTGATATACAAGACTAGCATTAAGTTAGATTTTCTCAATTTTTCTTAAGAAATTCCAAGCCAACTGATATTTTAAGTCACGTTTTTAAACCAGAGGGCACGAGTCTGACGAAGCATCTGAGAAATATTTTTGTTTCTCCATTGTTCTTTTGCGTAAAAATGGCACTTTTTATTTGTATGTTTATAACAAAATATATGGAAACGTTGAGCTTAAAATCCTTGGTGCGCGTAGGCATAAAAATTCCTTATAAATCTACATGTCAAGAGTAGAAAAATAGTTGAAAAATGATTTATTAATCGCATATCCATTCATAATCTGACAGTTGCATGTTTCCTAGCTATAATAACCGCAGAAGAATCCTCGGCTATATATCTTCGATAAATTTACACTTTCTCACTCCAAATTTGATCTTCATGACTATATTATTTTGGAAACGCCTCCAAGCGATGAAAGTAAACAAACAAAGAGAAACAAACCTTTATAATATATTAGACTACAGTTTTAAATATTGCTAATCGGAGATTGCAATATTATAGGCAACCAAAGGATTTTTATTCGTAAACATAACGTTGCAAATGCCATTCTTGAATAAAAGTTGTATGTAAATGATTCCACCCTTTTCAGAGGAATGTAAAATAAATAGACTTTACTCAAGATTATCAATAAACGAGGTTGGGATGGGGATATGATCTCAAAAGATTCGCAAAAGGATCATTGATATTTTTGTTTGTTTCGAGAATAACGTTTTACGAATTAAAATCACAGCAATAGAATAAATAGTTTCCTAATACTTGAGTTTTGGGGCGTACGCTAGGGGGTGCTATTTTTGGTCGTTAATTTTGGGCTACAAATAATGCGATCGGCTCTGCACGTTTATAGAAATAATAAATCAGATAGCGCCGCCTATTTTAGACTATTTCCGACGAAAAATAATAACTAAAACATAAACATTTTTTAGTTACTTCAAAATGGATGCTTTGCCTCCATACCCCCCACTTAATTGGGGGGCTTGCATTCCCATACACTCCGAACTTTAAAAAAACTCATAATATTTCTAATTCGAAGGGCTTACATCAGATTTGATTGTAAAAGGCAATTGCTAAATGACGGCGGTGCTATAGTCGTCTTAAATCACTTAATAAATAATTACTTCACGACAAAAGCCAAACTATCTCCACCTTTCACTATCATAATTGAACCGCGCTTCTTTTCAACACCTGTTGCAAATTTCAGCTTTTAAAATGAGGCCATGATGTATGTATACAAACGTGTATTAAATTAAAAGAGTAATTAACAAAAGTTGTATTAAATTCCAACAAACCGAATGCACATGAATTGTGCTCTTTCAAATCCTTGGCTTCAGGGTTGCCAATGTTTGCAATAAATTAGAATTGAGGGTTGTCCGTCAGTGAAATTAATGGTTTATTTTAGCTAGACGAAACCTAAAAATTTGAATACATTACTAAACATAAAAAAATCAATTCATTACTAAATAATAGAATTGAGTAGAAGTGCAGGTATTTACTAAATAATAAAGAATAAAACAAAATAACAACAAATAAAACCCCGTAATTGGTCATTTTCAGATTAGGCCACCATCTGACGTCGAAAGGCCTAAATTGTAGCCCATAAAGAGCGACCCCTAGCGTGCGCCTATAAACTCAACTATTACTAATAGTTTTTATTAAGATTCTAACGCTCTTTCAACTTACTTTTTTGGGTCATATCTAGTTCTTTTACTTCATATCCCCAATATTCCTTTTTTTTTACTTCACTTCTTCATTAAATTAGACTTTTAATTCTTTCTCGGGTATCCTTAAAAAGAAAGGAGAAAATAAATAATGACAATAGCATGTGGGTAAATAACAAAAAGTTAACTAATTGAAATCTTTTTCAAAATGGTTCTAGATCTATATAAAGTTTTAATGCCTATATCTATTCTGATTATTTCTCCTCCACCTTGTCGAAAGTTAAAAATTCCCTCAATATTCAAATATTTCCTTCAGCATTCGTAGTCTCCATTTATCCTACCCAAACATCTTTTACACGCCCAAATCGTACTGAAGTTTCGGATTTTGCCTTTCTCAAAATTGATGCGGTTATTAAAAACTTAAATTAGTTTCCTTTCAAATTGCACTCGATTTAGCATATAAATCTAACTGCTTCAGATTATATTTTCTTTAGAGATTTTGTCTCAGCTTACTATCAAGTTGAGAGCTAAAGACAAAATTTCTTTTATGGCATTACAAATATAGTCGAAATTTCGCAGCTTACTGAAAACCTTGCGAAACTTTGGGACCTTTTATTCACTGAGTCAGAAAGAAAGTTCAAAGAATATAACTAATAACTCTTAAGCTTTCGTTTATAGGTAAACTAATATAAATGATTTTTCTCTCATTTACGCGGAATTTTTCGCGTCTAATCTTTTTTTTTAACCCTAACCGAACAAATATAGTGTCTCAAATTCATGGTCTGCAAAACAAATATACAGGTCTTTTTCTAATCTTATATGTAAGAAATTTAAATTGTTAGTTAGCTTAGCAATTAAAAATAATTTTTTGCTTTTGTAGCATATTTTGCTCTAATCTGTTCGCATTTTTTCTAATCCTGCGCTCACTACTTAAGCCTTCCTTGAAGTACATTTATTTACAAGATAATGGAAAACATGTCGCAGAGATTCATCAAAAATATATGTTTTCTAAAAAAAAATTAAAAAATTTAATAAAGGCATTTTCCCCAGAAATATATTGAGGGGTCTGAAGCTATTGGTTTAGTAAACACGCTCACAAATTATCTCTATTAATAAGGTCTATAGTTCGAATTGTTCTTGGTGGACCAAATCAGGAGAACGGAACTAGCCTGGATGGAAACTTTTTGGAGGTTGATGTGAAGGCTGGAACAGGACTTGGAGCGATGTTAGCAGCGAGAGAGGTGTATGAATGATAATAATCTCCCTCTCCGGATTACCATAAATAGAAGGCTACCAAAGACACTTCCGCCTGAAATATTATGGGGAATCGTTCTTAAATAAAGTGTTGAATTTGAGGGAAGTGAATATGTATGGAAGATGTATAGGTAGAGTTGATTAAAGAGGAGGCTCTTTGTGTAGATCTGGCCTTGCGTGGATGTGGCGACAATCGAGAACTTTTCTAACCTCCACAACGATAGTGTCCTGTCCTCAGAGCAAATTCCTTTGTCATCTAATAGTTTTTACTTTGCATTTGATTATGTCCCCCATATGTACATACATGCTACCTAGGAAAATATATAAAAAATAAGTAAATTTAACCAACTATATATTTTCCCTTTTTTATACAAAGTTTTCGCATTTTATTGCTTTAATTAAAACGAAACCAAGTTCTTTAGAAAAATAATAATTGCTGTAGGTATTCGTTGTATCGAGGCAATTCTTAGAAAGGTTGAATTTGTTAGACAAATAAATACTGTAATTAATATATTTTTATATTTATAAACTTATTACGCTGCTCACAATCGTGTTTTGTCTTCTTTATTGGAAAAAATATAAAATGCTCAGAGTGAGAAATAAATATGGGCAATATATTTGCACCGAGAGGTAGCTATATTGGAATGGTTTCTGCAATCTATATCTAGGATCAGGTATCTTCCAGTGTAATTCCATGTCACAAGATAAATCATATTACAAATGATTCGCAAATATAATTATTTAGTCAAATCATCTAAACACTTTGTCAGGTGTTTAAAAGTTAGAAATTTATTCCATCTACTCCTCTTTGTGAATTGAATGCACTATGTAACTTCTGTCATTTTTCATGATTTTTCTTCTCATTTGAGTATAACCAAACAATACTTACCCCTTTCTTTTTTCCAGGGCCCTTGTGACTAAATTTGACACTCACCGCTGGCTAAGAAGTAAAGATGATTGTTGGTTTATTAATGGAGAAAAACTATGTAGAAGGAAAAAAGTCCAAAAATGAATTGAACACAACAAGGAAATGGAAGTAACGATGAGTCAGCGAGCATGCTCGTCATTATTGCAATCACAACACTTTGCATCATAGATAATTATTAATAGGAAATTTGCTCAAAATGCAAAACCATCATTCGAAAAAGAGAAGTACTGAAGTGAGCCACAATTATGTTTAAAAAGCTACACTAAAAAGCGTAAACACCAAAAAGGGGTAGGGGAGCAAATAGTTTTAACTAGGGTGAACCTGAAAACCAAATGATATTTCAAGTACTTGAAGGTCACTGAGCATATATAACAGCGAATTGGACAAAAGAGGACGTGATGATAGCATGGAATAACCTTTGCTAAACTATGCAAGTTAAAAATAAGAATCAAATAAACTAATGTGGATATGAGCCTTTAGATATGTTAATGACAGATTAGTTTTGATGTTTGTTTTACCACCGGTTTCAGTGAGGACATGTATTTCAACTGGAGCTCCAAACCGCCGGATCACTTATAGGTCCTTGTGAGGGTATGGAACGTACAAACTCGCATGTCGCCAGGCGTTCGTGTGAACGAAAGATATTTGTCGTTTGAGTTGACCTTCGTCTCCTCTCCTCCCCTTTCTCCCTCGACGTTCTACCGCCCTCCTCTGCCTTCACCTTGACCTAAGTCGTTATCCGTGCAAAACTTCCCCAACAGGCGACAGAAAGTCTGACGGAAGAAGGCCTATCTGACAGAGAAGCCTAAATTCTATTTGCCTTCTTGATGATACCAGTGCTGTCTTCAATAAAGCTATAGGGTCTTTTGTAGTTATTTTGGTGTGGAAATATCGTGAAAAAAAGGTTGAAGATCAAAGTAGTAATTATATATAAAATCATGTAGCCTCAATTTTGGTGATTTTATGTGAAAATATAGTACAGTCATCTATTATTAGCTTTTCTCAACCTGTATGGATATTAACAAGCTTATTTTTTGTAGATTTAGTAACTAACGTATTGTTTAGTAATTTCTCTAGAACATATGTCTGTTACTGGGTTAAACGATTTGCTTATGTCAATTGTTGCTATTATATTCCTACGTTGAGATGTGATTCGCTTGTAGCATTTATGTGTATGCTGCTTGATATTATTAAGCAAGGTGACTGTTTAAGGCAATGGGTAAATCTATGTCAGAATGCATCTAAGAACATATGTCGTTAGATTTTTTTTACAGAAAAAGAGATTTCATGATGTTGAAGAGGGCAGAATATGGTGATAGCAGGATATTATATTATATTATATTGTCAGTGTTTGAGGGCGGTTGTTTGACTATGTGTAGCATATTTCCAGAAATACTGAATTTCTAAAAGTAATTCGACAAAAAACCCAGCAATCCAAACTTACAAAACGAGTAGAATTTTGTTAACTAATAAACAGAGGTGGTGCAGCCCTCTCTCCAAGGGTATCTTATGTTACTAAGAGCCGGCAGTAATGGATCAGTGTAGGTACTATTTATCTATTTTTCCGTGGCTTAGATTCTTCAGAGTAGGAAAAGCAATTAATCTTAATTAATAAGCCAAACTACCAGTTCTCAGATTCTTCAAAGCAACGGCTGAGTATTTTCTTCTTATTTAATTAAACATGAAGTAAAAACCAACGAGGGTATCCCATGTTGAATGGTTGTAAAAAGTGACTTGTAATGAGAGTGGTAAGATAGAAGGAGTAAACATGTATCGAAGATTTATACATTAATAACCCACATAAATTCTGACGCAATATTTAAATGAGATGGCAACACTCCTTCAGATGTCATCTGCAGCATTCTGATCCAAACTCCCCTACTACGGGATAGAGGGCATGCCATTTTATACTCTTAAGATTCACTAGATCTTTAAGCCTGCTACATCATCTATGTATAAACCAGCGTATCTTAACGGTCCATCATTTGGACATTAGAATCCAGAAACCAGAACTATATAAAACTACAATGTTACTAGCAAACTTTTTCTTTCTAAAATATGGCAACTATCAACGACTAATGTAACCTATTATTCTTTTAATTTAGCCATTGGAGAAAAACAGCTTAATACAAATAAATTACGATGTAAGCTTCATTTAAGATAATACGCATAAAATGCCAAGGATAATTCGCTGGTAGAAACTTTCCAGATTTTTCAAATAGCCGCTGTAGTGGTTTCAGGTTTCACAGCCATACAATAATGCTGGTATTACGACTGCATGGTACACTTTTAGTTTCTTTTTTTAGCGCAGCTCACATCTGTCACAAATGCTTTTGCTAAGTTTTTGGAAGTGGTTTGAGGCGCTGCGGTTATTTCAGGTGACTTCATAGATAATAATAGAGGTTTAGAAGAGCATGCTGCCAATATATTAAAAGTCATCCACGATTTCAAGAAGTTTATCATTAATTTTGACGACCAGGTCAGATGGGTTGTTCCGGGAGCAGATTGGAAGAGGAGCTTTGTCTTCTCTATTCCAAGAAGTTCTTAGGCTTCGCTTTATTATCTAAGAGTCGTTGAAGGTCCTCTATTTTGAGTGCTACTGAGGTACAGTTACCTGCATACTTCAGGTCGGTGACGTTGCCTGTGGTAAACTTGTTTCTTGATTTTAACCGCTGTAGAATAAATCGTTTCCATCCGTTCTATATTGTATAGTAACACCTTCTGGCATCTCTTTCATGGCATGATGAAAGAATGCAGCTAGGATATGGACAAAAGGGTAGATGCGAAGACACAGCCCCGCTTCACTAGATTTATGATAAGGAGCGGTTCTGTAATGCTTCCACAGTGGCTGACTTTGCCTTCTATGCCGTTATGTAGCTCATTGATGATCTGTTTACCTGGTCAGAAAATTTCACTCAATTGTTCGCTCTCTACTTAAAGGATCCCCTGACCTCATTAGAAAAAATAAATCTTCAAATGCTTCCGTTCCCTACTTTTATGGTGTCAATAAAAACCATAAACCTGATAACCCAATGCGCCCCATCATTAGCTATGTTGGAGGTGTTTCCTATACCCTTTGGTTAGAAACATTTCCATTCACATATTATCAATAATATGCACCTCATTAATAAACTTATTGAGCTCCCTTACACTGATAATTTTAGCCTGGTTAGTTTTGATAGTTGTTCCCACTTTACTAAAATTCCCGTACTTGATCTCTTGAATTTTTTTCCTTGAAGAACCCCTCGACACAGTTGCTCTTCCTATACCCGCTTCTGCCCTCATTAAACTCATTGCTCTTACCATCAAAAATTGCAAATTTACTTATAATGGAAAATTATATCGCTAAATATTTGGAATGGTAATGGGGAATTGTTTTTCCCTTGTAGTCGCAAACCTATACATAGAATTCTTCTAATATAGAATACTTCCTCAAATTAATGAATCCCCTATAGCCTGGATGCGATATGTTACTAACATCCTTTGCCTTTGGCCTAATAATTTAAATATAATACATTTCTTAATAAAATTAACACCTTAGTTCCGTCGATTAAATTTACTTTATAAGTTGAAAAAAATCGCACTCTCCCTTTCCTAGATATTCTAATTCATCGGGAAAACCATTGTTTCAAATATGAAATATATAGAAAACCCACAACCATAGACTCTTTATACACTTTCATTCTAACCATCATAATAACACAAAACAAAGTGTTTTAACCTCTATTATTGCGTGCCCTTAGAATCGTCTCACCAGAATACCTAGACAAAGAAGCCGATAAAGTATATAAAATAGGGAGAAATTTGTGCTACCCTTTATACTCTCCCAACAATTGTTATAAGTCCACCAAGCGTTTCTATTATCAAACTAATGTTAATATCCCTAGGTTTCAGGCCAAAAACTTATTAGTTTTATCCTATAACCATATTTTAATTAAATTACCTCGTTTACTTAGGCCTCTGAACATAAATGTTATTTTGAAGTACGAGAATACAATTTATCACATCCTTGTCTTAAATCATCCCCCCTGACCTGACATTATTTATTCGATAGGCTGCAAAACTGCCAAAGATATTATTATGGAGAAACCCGGAAAAAAACAGATATCCGAGTTAAGCAACATCAATCCAATGTATGTAATCATAGTGAACAATCTGCGCTTTTTCTACATATGTACGATCTTAACCATAGCATAAACTGCAACAGTGCTCAAACTAGTCATAAAAAGCAGCAATTATATTTCTAGAAATATATTAGAATGTATCTCCATCATCACGTTCCCAAATTTCAACCTTGGCCCTGTTTTGTTCATACTAGACTACATTATCACTACATACATAAAATCTCAAATAAAGTTTTTTCAAGATTTTTTACCCCTTAATTAAGGTTGAGAGTTGGGTAGTTTAATCCCGCCTTCCACTATTTAAGGCAATGTATGTCCAGCCTCCTATTCATTCTTTGAAAAGTTCTTTAAGAATTAAGAAAAAAGCGCTCGGAATCGTTTCTAACATTTCCTTTTGGATGTATCTGCATAACTTTGACTGACGTGCACTTTGTGAGTATATTTCATATATATATATATATATATATATATATGACGCCATGTAAAAGTCGTTCTGCTGCTTGTTTTCTTCTCGAAAAAATTGTATACCCAGAATCGTGCTCTACCAGCTGAGCACTCTCGACGAGTTTGGTTTCTTAGAGGACAGCTATATCCACATTATAGTGCAGGTGCTTATTAGCAATGTGAGCACTACGCCATTCTGTTTTTTTGCGAGTGATCCTAGACCTGCATTATACGTACATTACATGCTGCTACGTTTATATTCAAATTATATTTTTCTCCCTTTGCCACAGCATTAGGTGTGACCCTACCTTATGCTGTTTAACAGTCGGATGATATGAGGCAGGCTATGTTTCGGAAATATTTCTAGCCCTCTCCACTTACCTGGATAAGCAAGGTGGCTTCTAAGATAGAACTGCTCGGGCATACCAGCAGCTACCGAGTTGCGTTGCCACCTCATTACATTGCAAAACGACGAACACACAGGCACCCCCTACGTGCATGTTTACAACTAGAATATCTCAGCAATTAATTTTGCCTGATCCCCTCATTTTTGCGCTTTGCCGCCGGACTTGCCCTTGGGTGAGGGAAAGTGATGTGGTAATCAGGCTGAATGGCTCCTGCCCGTGTGGTTGTGTAAATTGGAAAAGCAGGTTCGTAGTCCTCGACCCTATCTACTCGAAGACAGTAGTCTGAAACAATCAGCACGAAATACCGAGACGGCTTGGAATGTTTTAGTGCTGTAGTGAGCTATCGGAAGCCCAGGTACTTGTTAGGTTCACATTTTGAACCCAGCCCAACTGGCTTTGCCCTCATTTGCCTTCACGAGAAAGTCAATCCGCCATTCTTGGTGGATTTCTTTCACCCCCTCTGGGGCTCGCTGCTTCTCAGCGATCATTTACTGGTTGAACCTGGTGATGCAGGGCATCCATTTACCGTGTGTGGCCATCATTAGATACATTAGAGGTCTTGAAGATGGAAAGGCTGGTTACTGGCAGGAGAAAACATATACAAGAGCAGCTCCCCCATTTGCAAGATGCTAGATAGCAGTGGCTGCTGAAAGCGAGAGAGGTATGCATAACAGGCGGCTCAAACTAACTTAATACCTACCAAACTAGACACTTTACATCGACCTATGAATGAGCACATTGATGTGTATTATAAACTATTTTAATGTGGTTAATTTGATTAAAAATACCATTTGATTTAAGGGAATCTGTGTGGATAAGTGCTCTAAAAAGAGCACTGTTTCAGAATTGACAATGGTCAAATGACCTGGATTTTGGGGGAGTTCCCTATTATGTTGCAATCTGTGAAAGCAGCCACAACTACGATTCAGAAATAAACAAAAATACAAAGTGATAAACAGCGCCTATAAAAAAATGCCAAACAACTTCAAAGATTGGGCGGGCTTGTACTGAATTTTAGGAGCAATAAACTAAGGGTGATGACAACCGGCCTCCTAAAGCTCAGCGTTAGGCCCGAAAAGTATTTAGAAAACTTAATAAAAACAAATACCATCTCCATTTTAATCGATATGTCCCTGAACGTAAAATAATAAAAAGTTTTAGTGACATTTTTACCTAGGGCGAAGCGCCAGGTCAAGGCATCGCTTATTTTCAAAGGGACTAAAGTTTAATTGTACCCATAAGAGCCATGAAAAGGCCTATATGACCATAGGACAAATAGTTATTCACCCTGCAGATTTCAAATCTGCCATCGGATTTGGTGAGGAGTGGCAACATCTAGTAGCAGAAGCCTCATTCACACATTCAAAAGCACTTTTAAGTTATTTTAACTATGGAAAACCATCAAGGCAATAACCATTTATCATTTTATCAAAAAATGCTGCAGGTCATTAGAGAGTCTTTTCCGCCTGTTCCAAGATACTCTCATTTTTGTACCCAGTTCCTTATCTTGTCCTAAAATAAATAATTTTTTCTTACCGATAAATCGACGAAATTTAGTACTGATTTAAAAACAAACAAATGAAAGAAATTAAATATCTTAGGTTGAATAATTCGAAAGAAATCTGTGTATACAAAGTTAGGTAATATTTAGGATCTAATGGACTCTATATATATATATATATTATTAAAATCAAAGGAATAGAGGATTAATAAAGATAATTTGTGTCCTAAACACTAAAATGAGAGGTATTGCAGCATTTGGCAACTATTGAAGGTCTGTTTCCCAGATATCACCATTCCAGCTAATTAAATATCGAAACTTATCCTTCAAACTAATTTTAATCTTATAGTAAAACAAAATTAATATAATAATGTAAATTATTTGAAAATAAAGTAATGCGAGTAGAATGTAAATATTTAATTTTATTTACCATTCTAGCCGTATGTATAAAATTTTATTATATTTGTATCTGTCTTTTGACATGTGGTGTGTGGTCTATTAATATAAAAGTGAAATAGGAAAGTATCTGATGTTAATAGCAACATTTGAAGACTTTCAGAGCTCCACCGACTAGAGAATACAGAATACAGCGCAAAAGATTTTTTGGCCCTTGAAAATCACTGATCATCCTTACCCAGCATGCAATCAATAAAGACAATAAGTCTGCTCCCTGGAGTCACTAACTAAGGCTAAAGGTATTCTCCGAAAAATCAGATCGGTGGCCACCAAACCGATCACACTCTCCGAGAGTGTGACCAAACTTGGTGACAAATCACCTTTCGAAATTACATGAGGGCAACAACAACTATACGATCATATTTGCCATAGAGCAATAACCATAATCAAAGAATGTGGCTGCCCCTTGAGTTCTGACGTATGTTAGTCTAGGACTATCTCTTTAATTAATTTTCTTCATAACTTTAATACGTTCAAGGCTAAATACAAAGCACTTCGGATTTCTTTAGTCTAAGTTCGCGAATATTTCGAATAAGAACGATCACAAAATTCAGCTATTCTTTCCTTTATCCAAAATAAAAGGAATTTTTACCAGACACACCTTCGGCAATTTATCAGCCCAATGCCGTTTGGGGGCTGAGAATTTCATTCCAATGAAATCTTTTCTTTTCTACCCTAAATTACTTGGAAGTCATACTAATCTGAACACTCCGTGCTGCATGAAAAACTACCATGAGCCGCGCTAATACATTTAAAATTAATAAAACGAAAACTAAATATGCATCAGTGGCATACAATTTGGAAGTGATTAAAATATGAACAATGTAACCGTCGAAGGGAAGAATATGCATGAAAGTTGCATAGTTAAGGCAACGATTAATTAAGTTGCTCTGAATCGGGAAAACATGAAAATTGTGTATCGGTCAAACCTTTTTGTTTCTACCTTTATGAACATAATAAGTGACGCCAACTTAGATGAGTTCTAAATCCAAATATCCCATCAAATACAATAAAATGAAAATTATTATTTCCATTACGAATACATGGAATATATAATACAAATACAGAGAAAACCCACATTAATACATAAATTAACTAAGAAAAAATATTATACAATGTATGTAGAAAGAATATATATATATATATCTATATATATATATATATATATATATATATATATATATATATATATATATATATATATATATATATATATATATATATATGAACGGTATAGAGGTGAGTGTAAAAATTTAGGCACGTTTATTAAACCATCATAATTAAATGCCTTATAGAATTGGGTAATCAATTATCTATCGTCAAAGTGTTGCCAATCAGAGAGCCTCTTCGATGACTCTGGTGAATTTCTTAAAAAAATCCTTTTCAAACCTTCTTCAATACTGACAACACAGGGCTCTTTTAGCATCCCTCACTCTATGTTCTGACTCATATATCTATTCTGGATATATATAAAGTTTACCCTCTCTCTCCTTTAATATTCCTTAACTCCTTTCTCCAACTCACCAGCACATGGGAATATATTTGATGTCGTTTGCAATTTCCTATTACACATTTTATTTATATAGAGTAGTTCAAGGAAATTTCCGATCACATCCTCATCTGGTTCTATTTCTCATTCATTTTGCCTCAATCTATCTTATAACACATGTTATCAGTGACATCTTCGTCTACCCTACCTCATTAATCGAGAAATAGTGATAGAGGATCCTGCCTCCCTTCTTCTCTCGTTTATCTTCACCACTAACACTACTCTTTTATCTTTGGTATCCACGATTTCCTTCTCCCTAAAACATTTTTTCCGTGCCTTTCGCATCTGGTGTCTGGTGCTCTCTTGAATTCAAAGAAATTTGAGTCAATAAGAGTCTCAATAAATCTTCTATCAGTCAAGGAATTGCGATGGCCTCATCTTTCCTTGTATTCTCCATTGCTCGTCAATTACGCACCATCTTTCTGAACTTTACTCTTTAGGCACATAGCAAAAAAAAACAATTCACTCTTCACTGCTTAAGCTTCAGGCTCCCCTTACTATCTATTCGATAAAGACCTGTTCTCTCTTCTACTATCTCCCCCCAAATTGGGGTTTTAACTTTTATTCACACTGCCCATCTAGCGACTATCTTCAAGGGCATGAGACGTTGCATGGCAAGAATGTGGGCCTCAGCAATCTTCTTCTTATAAGCACAAGGTAATTGTGATGAAACATACCACTGTAGCATGCAGCGAAGGTGTTGGGCTCCAAGACATGTTAAAACAACGGAAAGCCCAAAATATGATGTATATGGCGTGAATGGAGAACTTGAGCTACTTCAAAAGCGTGATTTTATGAACTTTGCGGTTTTAGTGATAAAAAAAGAGGAAGTAGTATGCCGATGTCGGAAGGGATAAGATTTTGACGTAACTAATTGTGGCAATATGATCGTAATTATCACGTTTAGACATTCTTCTATATTGTTTTTATGGCAATTTTAGAACTATTTACAGAGTGCGATTAACTATACCGGTGGAAAGGTACCTTCAGTAATTCACGAGATTGTGTGTAAAAGCGAATGTTGGCAACGCCCGTTTCGAAGTTTTAAATTTGCATTTTGAATCTTTCACTTATCTTTCGTTTTCTTTCAAACTTAATAATGATTGAATATCCAAATTTAGAAAAATTATTTACTTAAAAGATTCATAGTTATTTCTCTTCTTCATATATTGATTGTAAGTTTAATTTTTCAATGATATAAGAGAAACTATTCAATACGATCCAAATACTATCATCAAATTTATATCCCATACAGAACGAAAATTCTTAAGGTGGATATGTTCTATTCATGACTCAATGGTGGATTTACCCCCGGTAACAATTATGATCTGCTTTAATATGAAGCATCAAGCAAATAACCATTTAAAAAGGGGCCATGCAATTTAAAAAGTGAGCCATTTTTAAAGTAACCAATTGGTAATGAGATATGAACGCATGTAATGAAAGATATGAGAAGGACAAAGTAGAAGAAATCAGTTCCTTTACCCATGTTTACAAGTGGAGAAATGTAGAGTCCAATTCCAACCCTTGTAATCTACTCTCTGTGATGATGAAAGTTCTCGTTTTTATGGCTTAGGATCATACTTTTATGGAATTGTTGATATTACTTCATCATCATTCTTATCTGTATGCGACGGTTAGTCATCTATTGATGATCCTTCGTATTATAAAAAGGACACCAAGAGCACGTCAGATAATAAAAGGAGTAACTGAAAAATGTCACACCTGCTTGCATTTACATCTAAAAGGTTATGAGATGCTAAAAGCTCTTCCCCGACCTGTTCTTACAAAGAATTCGGCACAATTAGTTTTAATCTAGTTTTAGACTTTAGGGAGGCCCTATGAGTGGGAGGGAGTGCCACTACTAGAGGTAACAGTTTTAAAAGCATATACGGGCGGGGCACTACACTTCCTTTCCTGGAAAGTTATCATTAATTGAAACAGGTGAGAACTTTGCTACGAATTCATCCGATCCCAGGTCGTAGCCACTGTAATAATGAGAGAGAATTCTATCACCCGGCTTCATTCTTCTCTATTCTCAACGATATACACAAAATGACTTAAATTCATTTATTTTAAATATTTAAAATATATGTGAGCAAGAAGGGAAGAAATAATTGTCATAGTCGTTGCCATGGTTGTGAATCTTTATAAATATGAAAATTAATGTAAGTATATTTTGACGTGTTAATAAATTAAAATCACAAGAATCTTAGCGAAGAAAGGATTATGAAAGAGTGTTACTCTATAGGAGAAAATTGTCGCCTGGAATTATTAAGAGAAATAAATGAAAACAGTTTTCGTCAACAATTTGCCTCGCATTTTATGCGCAATAGCAACGATGAAGGATCAGTCATAAATTCTTTAATGAGAGTGGAGGGGTGAAAATGCCTCGAGGATATATAGTCCGCAATCCTCTAGCATTGGGGCTGGGGGTTGGAAGCAAACTTAGAATATGGGAACATCGAGTTCACACAAATCTAGTGCATACTACAACTGATATCTCGTTGCGTGTGAGTAAAAGGATCGATAAGGAAAAGAGATATAGGACCGCTAGAAAGACAAAATCTTGTGGTTATCTCACCTAATACATGGCTGGATTAATAACTTCTGTAAAAAGACAATTTAAAATAATTATTGAAGTTATACTTAGAGAATTCCTCACAATATAAATTTTAAATATTACTTTGTATTGGATCAGTTAATTCTAATTTGTATTAGTTTCATAGTGAAAAAAATGCGTCCATTTTAATACCGGTGAAGTCTTACGTAAGTCTAGCAATGAATAATTTTTAAACAAGCTTTTGACAAGAATTGTGTTGCATACCAGAACAATTCTCGGTTCCAAAGAATCCTGGATAAACATTTTAACTCCGATTATCAGCAGGTTTGGCCTACTAGTTCATCTTTTTAATTGGCGAAACATCCCGATTCCAAACAAATCCCTTAAAATAGTTGATCAAACATACGTTTATTTTTCAAAGAGATGCAGTTTTGATTTACAAGTGGTTCTTCAAAGATTGTCCTTGCTTTTTCGTTTTGATAAACTACACACTTCAATTTTTCCAAAAATCTAAGGGAACTACTTTGACATATATCTTAAAGGTCATAATGGTGTCTTTTATTTACATGCATATTCTAAATTATATGTTTAAAATTTTACATTACTTTCATTGTCTGTGTATTAGATACAGACCCAAATTTTCACTAATATTTGTTCTATTCACGAATAAAATGCCGACTTTATAGCTTTGTTACTATATATTTTTACTGTTAAATATTCCCTGCTTGAAGAAAATACTGGAGAAAATACATTCTAACTATTAATTATAAGCGATTAAACTGTAAGCAAAAAGGTGGTACATTTACGGAGAAAGATATAAAGCAAATGCTTTTAACAGAAAGTTGTAATATTACTGTTTATATAATTGAAAATGTACGAAAATTACGAAGATAAATAAGCGAAAAAAATAGAAAAACACTGAGTTGCAGGGAGAGGATAGATGCACTACTCTCACTAACAAAATATTAAGTGCTAACGAATGACTGTTCTATCCTGGCTAAAAAATAGAATATGTTAGGTAATAACACTGCTTCAGTTTTCTGATCGCAATTAAACACCATCATAGTTTGTAACATATGAAAAGGTCGACAACGCTGCCAAGTAGTACACCACCAAAGAGTGATACTGGTGGTTACAAAAAGTAAAGATTTGAGCGAGTTTACTTTCCTAATTACCTTAACCGGTGCTTGAGACTTCATATATTAGTTATTGCACAGTAAAATGAAAATTCACTATAAATTCACTAAAATGACAACATTTAAGTATCAACTGTCTCCTTATAAAATGAAGTGCCATAAATAATGGGCTAGAATTATGTAACACTAATGGTGGACGGTGCCACAGTGCCCGTTCTACAGGGAAATTCTCAGAACTTTATCAGTTGTGGCCTGACTACTGGTGGCTGAGTGTAAACACCTGATATTTTTATCATAGCAAAGCGAATTGAATTATCTCATATTGAAAGCAGCATGTTACTCGGGGCCAGGCGGGCGGATGCAATATCTTATTTCTTTAACTGTGGTGACATTTAACATCTCTCGATATACAGTACGATTATATGTGGGGAACGAGACATGGAAGGCCGCTAACAGTGGACAGCGCAGGAACAAACACGAGTGATTAATTTATTATCGTGACCAGTGGCGTCTGTCTAGAATCGTCAATGATAACAGAGTAGCAAATGAATACAAACAATGAGTACAGCTAATTTAATGTTTTGAACAGCATACTTTGGCGAAAATCCTTGAAGTCGGCAAGATCTCTCATCTAAAACAGAAGGAACCCTCCTCATAAGCTGTCCCCCCTTGACTGGAGCAGCAATCAGGAAAACAACTCTGGTTCCACGGTTGGTTTAGAGACGTTGAATCTCCACAGAGAAATGTAGAAGAAAAGGGATCACAGCCTTGTCACCCAACATAATTCTAGTTAAATAGTAATTTAATTTAAACATTGAGAGAACGTAATAAAACAGCCTAACTAATCAAATAGCGAAAGGTATGCTAGGGTCAAAAATAAATAAATCCGCAAATGTATCCATTTAAACAACAAGGAGAACTAAAAAACCCTGAATTCCCGAGATGAATTTGTATCTCAAGGTATGGAGAGCCCAATGTTCAGAAGAAGAAAGGATGTACTTTAACAGTAAATTAATTTGGACTTATTGTTCACGAGCTGTAGGTGATTTTTTTAACTGAATAAAGTGCAACGCAGTGTTCGGGTCGAAAAAAGTAAAGAGGGCGTAATTAATGCGCGCAAAGTAATGGATATCAACTAGAAAGTAAATCCTTGCCACAAAAGATAGTTGTCCTAAAAAGTACAATTAATATTAATAAATAATTTAATGCAATTCAGGCAATTATTTAGGTAAGCAGTATGCTTTATCTCTGATTCGAAAGCACACTGATCTTTGGTAATAATTAAGAGAAGTACTACACACATATCTAAACAATTCTCTAATTCTAAAATTTGCTCAGAAGAAAAAAATCAAGGAAATGTAGTCAATTCGAGCTGAAAATACGTAAATCAAAACCGAGGATAATGTTACTCACTGCAACCAGGTACGCTCAATGTTAATGAGAGGTTACAAGAAATAATGTACGATGGTTCGTCAATAAGTTTTGCGAATCGGTAGGGCAAAACAGAGGAAGGGGGATGGCTGTTTGTGAGGGTTTTAAGACAAGATATGACAAGTTAAGACCTGCAGCCACACGCTCCTGCCTTGTCTACTTTAGAAGCAGTAGCTGATTGCATATCGTCAGTCACAAATTTTTAAACATAGGAGAAGGTTGAGCACCGCGCAGTGATCAAACTTTTTACCAAGGAAGGCAAAAATGCAAAAGAGATCCATGAAGGCATGGTTGCAGTGTACACCGATACTACGCCTTCCTATGCAACCATTTTACGCTGGAATAGTGAGTTCCGCCATGGTCGTGAGTCCCTTGAAGATGATCGCTGTCCAAGACGCTCGTCAGACGTGACCAATGAGAACAATGTGGCCCGTGTGGAGAGAATTATCCTCGAAAATAGACAAGTGAAGGTCGAAGAAGTCGAGAGAGAAGTTGAAATATCACATGAAAGTGTTTTTAACATCATCCACGACAATTTGGCCATGACCAAGGTCTCTGCCCGTTGGGTACCTAGAAACCTCACGCACCATGATCGACTTCAATGTCGTCAAAGTCCACAAGGCCAGAGTTGCACAAGCTGCCCTGCGCAAGTATGGATTCGAGGAGCTCAACCATCCCCCTTACAGTCCAGATCTGGCCCCTACCAACTACTTTTTATTGTCCCAGCTTAAGGTTGCACTGCGTGGACGCCGGTTTGGGGACGATGAAGATGTACAGCTCGCCATCCAGGAATGCATTGAACAGCAGTCGTGAGATTTCAAGTTGTCGGGAATTCGAAGCCTCAGTGACAAGTGGCGCAAATGCATTGAAGTCGAGGGTAGTTATATTCCAATATAATAAAACACTTTTCCTCATATCTCGTTTTCTTATATCCGAATTGCAAAACTTATTGACTGCCCCTCTTATATAAATTACAAATTGAATGAGCTGATTCAAAGAACCCTGCTGCCACTTCCGTTTATCCAGGTTGGAAGTAGAAAAATGTAATATACCAGTGAAGCAAACATTATGCAACCTTTTCATACCAATAAAAATGATTGAATAAGAAGGTAAGGCCTATTAAATAAATCCTTTGCTTCTGCATAGAATATTGCTAACTGCAAAGGTCACAATAAGAGCTTATGAGAAAAAAATCCGACCAGAAAATATAGCAAAACCAAAGGGTGACCGACAAAGCTAACCATGAAAAAAAATAAATACTAAAATACTTTAATTTAGGGAATAATAAGAGCAGTAGTGATAAATGACACATCAGTTTGGGAATTAATAACTAAATTTCCATTTCTACACATACATACCCTTAAATTGATTAATACTACTTAAATAATGATTTAGAATGCTAGTTATAACTTAACATATTATTTTCAAAAAGTTCAAAAGATAAGATTTATCTAATATATAATAAAAATTTTGGAATGCCTATTTGCCTATGTGACATTCTATTTTTTCAGTTATTTAGCCATTTCTGCAGCGTCTAATTCGCAAATACAAAGACGGCTTAATGTGGATAGTGAATTTTGTAGGTAAATTCAATTACAGGTGTTCACTGTATGTAAAACGTGCCTTTACAGCCTGGAGACTCTTCTCTAGTTTGTCTAATTTGTTGAAAAATATTAAAATTCAAACTCTATTAGTCAAATCGACTAAAAATGTAAACAAGTCGAATTTAAATGGTAATAGTGATGTTAACACGATTTATATTACTTAAATAATATATAGTAAGAGATACTTAAGCTTAGGACAATTGCAAAGGACAAATCTCAGTGAAAGAGAAAAAGAAAGAGGTGAATTAGCCATTTCTGCAGATTCTAGTTTGCAAATACAAAGACGGCTTAATGTGGATAGTAAATTTTGTAGGTAAATTCATATTACAGGTGTTCACTGTATCTAAAACGTGTCTTCACAGCCTGAAGACTCTTCTCTAGGTCGTCTAATTTGTTGAAAAATATTAAAATTTAAACTTTATGAGTCAAATCGACTAAAAATGTAAACAAGTCGAATTAAAATGATAATATTGATTTTAGCACAATTTATATTACTTAACTAATCTATAGTAAGAGATACATAAGCTTATGACAATTGTAGAGGACAAATCTCAGTGAAAGAGAAAAAGAAAGAGATGAATTAGCTGGTCATAGGAGAAGCATTCACTCAAAATTGCTCACGACCCCTAAAATCATAGAATTAATAAAATAAAGAAAGAAATACTGAACACAGATATTAAATACTTCTAGGTTAGTCATAGAAAAAATTGTTAACAATTATGCTTGGAAAGAGGTGTTTATGGATAGCAAGTTTAAAGGAAAACTTAGTGCATTTTAATTTTGTATATTGTGCAGGAATACACGGAAAACGGCTGCTAAAATTACTCAGAAAGGGAAGCCAATTGGGAGAAATGATCATAAACAGGAGTGAGGGATTGAGCAGAATGAAAGGGTTTGTTGAAGTGCATCTGTACAAACAAGTGACTGCCCAAAACAAGATGGTGCGATTAAAAACCACGCCCAATCTCATAGCACTATCCTAACCCGTGAAAAAATGAATGAGGACACCTCCATCATCCTGAGACTCAAAATTCGCTAAAGATTGCGGATGGCCAAAGCCGTCATCATTCAAATGAAGAAACCGACAATTAACGTGTAACTTGCCCCTGGAAACCATACTCCCGACATCTCGGCGTCCCCGAGTTGACCACCGTTAAAAAAGCACGTTTTCAAACGCGATTTTCCTTTGACTTCTTTGTTAGAGAACAAGATCGGAGCGACAAATAGTCAGACTTTTTTTGAATTTATTTTTAGGAAAAAAAAGATGCGGCTCGCGGGTACTTCTCCTCTCTGTAACGCTCCCACAATCGGGGTGGCACAGAAGAGGAGGAGGCCCGCGGCTGACTTGCTTCTGAAGAAACTCCCCACACTTCTGACTCAGTTCAAGTGAACCGATATTAAATTGCTTAATGGGAAGTCCGAAAAAAACTTTAGAAGAGGGTTTATAGTGGAAGACGGAAAGTTTGGAGTTAAAAGAGGAGAGATTGGTAGGGAGGCAGATTGAGAAAACTCGATAGTCAAAGGTGGAAAGGGTGGAATACGCTTGCCCAAGGGACAAGGGGGACCTGCTAATTAGCGTGGAATTCCGAACCACCGTCATGCATTTACTCATCATTCATTATTATTACTTTTTTCCCACACTTTAGCACCTATGTTCCTTATACAGAAGCTGGAAGACCGCCTAATCTCTGTTCCCTTATTTTCTTCATCTCTCATTCATGTGTTTATTGGGGAGTTCATGCCGTTTTGAGTTATCTTAGCTCTGAGCTTTGTTTATGTATTTTTATGTTACTTGTTTTTACTTTCCTTACTTTGTTTCACTTTCTCTTGTTGTTATCACTTTTTCATTTTAGTTTCACTTTGTTCAATTGTTTTACTATTAAATTACACTTCACTATCATTTTTGTTAAACTTTTTAATATAGTTCACTTATTACACTTTCAGTTAATTTTGCTTGCATTATTTCTGTTTACACTTTTGATCATTGTTGTCTTCTTAGTTGGTTGTTTCTTCCTATTTAAGTTGTTTAAATTCGGTTGTCTTATTAGGGTGTCAATCTGGTGTCTTGGTTGGTTATTTCCTTGGTTAGGTTTGTATATAGTCGGTTAAATATCTCTATCGTTATGCTTGTTACTTCTGGCTTTTTGAATTTCTACTTAAGTAAACAAGGGAACCTCCTTGTTTCTCAGCTGTTTTCTGCCGCTAAGAAATCGATTGTTAAAGGGGACTCCAGCTCTAGTGTTCGTGTGTTCTGCAAATATCGGAGGTAGATCGTCTATCTTCCTCCATATTTTCTTCGCTCTGTTCCTGATGTTAAAAAAAAGCGTTTCTCATCCTGCTTCTTGGTGTAGATCATGTAGTCTTCTCCTTTCTCTTTCCTACGCGTGTTGGTGATTAGGTAGAGAGCATTATTTTGTATTCTCGGGAGTTCTAATTTTTAATTTTTTAGGCCTTGTTTTACCGTTGATAGGGGCTGGCGGGAATAGTAATACCTCTCTTCCTAGGGCAAGATAGAATTTTGTTTTATTTTTTATGCTTAACCTTCTTAGATTGTACAGTAGGTAAGCATCGGAATCGCCTTGTTCTTCCTCTCCGTTATATGTTGTTTGTAGTTTCTTTTTATTATTCTGAGTCCTAGCACTTTGCCCTCACTATGATATCTGTAGTTCTGATCGCCAACTACAATTTCAGCTGTTTTGTTCCTGGGGATTGAGATTATTGTACATTTCCTCCTGTTCGTCCTTATCTTCCAATTTCTTTCGTAGTTGTTGATGTTACTGATTTCTAAAGCGGTTGTCCTTGCCTGAAAGTGTACTTCCCTTTACGGAGTGAGGATAAGTTGGCTTATGTCGCCCACAAACTGTATGTTTAGGCAGCCAGGCATTATTGTTGGTGGCAGGTCTGCTGTGTATATTGAATAGAGCGTGGGGCTGAGACAGCCCCCTGCGGGAGTCTAGCTTTTAATTCGAATTTTGGTCCTGAATAACCATTAATATTCACATATACTCCTCTTCCTGTGACATAATCGCAGAGAATTCTCTCCAGATTGCTATTCCTCTCGAGATTTAAGATCTTATATTACACTCCTCTGACGCAGACTTTGTAGAATGCTTGTTCTACATCTCTCAAGACCAGATCAATGTAGTTATTCTCTGCTTTGGCCTTGGCTATTTTCTCTGTTTTCAATTTTTTCTGTGGTCCTGTCTTCTTGCATCTTTTCCTCCTGTTCATTTTTAATTAGTCTCCAGTTCTCTCCTGTTCTTCTTTTTTTCGTCTATTTTCTCTATTAGGCTATCCCATATATTGCTTTGCTGTTCTTCTATGAGATACCTCAGTTCTTCTCTTCGTCTTCTGACTTCTTCGTACTGCTCTCTATTTGGTTCATGGAGAATTATTTGGTCTAGTATTCCTCTTAGTTGCCTATTCTTTCTATTCATTTCCTCTCTCCATCGAGAATGTGGAATAAAGAGTACGGTATCTTGTCTTTGGTATATACCATATCTTTCGCCCGCCGCAATGATCGTTCTTGTTAATCTTGAGTTCTTCTCATCGATATCTTCCAGGTTGGCGTCAGTGAGATCCTTTGGGACGAAGTTACTAAGATCTTGTGAGACAATCTGAGGCTTCCAATTTTACATTTTTCTTTTCGCGCTTAGTTTCCCCTTAAAAATTTGCCGCGCCATGATTGGCCAATTTTTGTAATACTTATGTTCTCGTAGAAATACTATATATAATGTAGCAATTTTTGAATAATTCCATTTCTGTTCGTTCCCTCAAGACGACCTAACATAGTCGAAAGACATCTAGGAGTAAAGAATCTCATTCGCGAATGTTTTTGCTCGCCTCGAATACCTCGTTAAAAAACTTGTAAGAAATATTAAGAAATTACATGTCAAAATTAATAACGCAGCCCCAGCTGTGGACTTAAATAGACCTGCATATATATATATATATATATATATATATATATTTATATTATTTATAATAAAAATATAGTCTGTGTGTGTGTGTGTCTTTCTCCATTAATAGGAAACATAAATCGTATTCTAAGACTCGCCCCTCTCTACCCACGTTTTCCCCCATCTTCCTTCTACCCCTCCCACTCTCTTACCCTATTTTACCTTCTTCTCCCCTACCCAGCTCTCCATTCGCTCTCACCATCCTCTTTCCCCTTTTCTAACCTCTACATTCCCATGCCACTATCTTCCTCTTTCTTCCTCCACACTATCTCCTCTCTCTCTCTTCACACTCATACTATCCCCCTCCCCCTCTCTCTTTCCACATTTCCCTCCCCCTCCCTTTATCTCTCCCCCACTCTCACCCTCTCTACCACCCTTATCGCACATTTATCTACCTTTTTATATCCTCTCTCTCTTCTTCCCCCGCTCTCTCCCCTTCAAACTCCCTATATCCCCCGTCTCTCCCCCAACACACTCACTATATCTCCCCTCTCTCTCACACTTCCCTTATTCTCCTCTCTTATAGAAGAAGATACTACGCTCGATCTGTATTTGTGGCTACAACGGTGTTCGCTCATAACTAACATTCACTTACGCGTGAGCGTAAACTGCCGAGCACGTGCGGTGAAACGTTTACTCATTTTAAGAATATTATATGAGAGGGAGAGTGCCCACCTCTCCTGAATATGTCTTTTACCTATAAAAAATAATAATAAGGAAGTAGATATATTTTGGAGCCACAATATAAGAATTTCAAACAATGGTCATCGGTATTTATTTGCCACAGGACATTTTAACTAGGGCAACGCCCTGTATTAAAAGTCTTTCCTAATTCTCGAACTCATATTATACCCAGAGCACGACGTGTATGTCTGCTAGTATATATATATATATATATATATATATATATATATATATATATATATATATTGTATGAATTTGTGGCAGGTTTTTCGTTCTTTTATTTCAAATATAACCATCATTGACGTCGCTTAGGCTTATTCAAAATAGATATTTCTTTTTTTGACAGAGAGAAAAGTGATTGTTTTAAAGTTAATTTGGTTTAAGTGTGGCGTACCTTATCTGATTTTATTTTTTCCGAGTGTGAATTTTAATAATTTGGATAAACTCTTACTTTACTCCTTAAAAGGAGAACGTGCAATAAATTCAAAAGATACATCCATGCTAAAATATTGTTTTAATTTGATTGCATAATTGGGTTTAAAAAAGCTGTTTCTTGAATTTGCATGGTCCACCTTTTTATTGTGTGAATTCGTATGGTGGATCCAAAACGAAAATAAAGACCTATTTAGGACGATTTTACGCTGTATTTCGAAGTTTATGCACCCAATTTTATTAGGATAATTCTATTCAAATTAATAAAATAAACAATTATGCTTCGCGTATTTTAAATTGCTGATCTACCTTTATTTACTTTTGATACTAAAAAAATTTAACTATTTCTTTGAAAAACATGGATTTGGAAATAAGAAGAATATTAAGAAGTTTATCTTTAAAGAGGTAAACCACTTGCCATACTAAACCTTTCAGTTTAAGCTTCAAAGCATTTTTGATGATAAGTTTGACCGAATCGAAAGTGAGAACAGATTAATTAGGTAGCATATATTGCAAAAATTCTGTTACAATCTTTATTACGCTTTTAAAAAGGACTCTTTTTATTGCTTTAATATATAAATGCGTGTTTAAACTCTATTATAAATGTATATGGCCCGCCTAGGTGGCAAGAAGGCGCCCTAGGTGATACATGAAGGACACGCACACGTTCCGGACGAAGTCACTTTTCATGCTGGCCCACGCGCAGTTAAATGAAAATTTCATCTCTTCGAAGTTGCTGTGTCGGACATTAGAGGCCTTGGTTTCAACATGTGCACCCATTTTTTATACTCGATAGGATTGAAGTAGGGAAAGCAGCTGCCAAAGTCTGTGGGAAGAGTATTTCTTGTTCGACACTAACCAATCTTGCACGGTCTTAGCTATGTGGGGCCTGGCACTTTACTGCTGAAAGACATATTCCTCCTTCTTCCAGATTTTTCTCACAAATAGCAGGAATTTTCTGACCAATATGTCACTTTTATCTTCCGCGGTGGGAAGAGGTAATCAGCCGCGCACCGAAGTGGTGCCATCTTTTCGCTATTCGATGCCACAATGCCGAGCATAAACATGGAGCCAGTTTACTTGGTCCTTGACACATCGCAGTCTTTTTAGATGTCCTTGGGTAGGCTTACCAAATGGTTCTAATAATGATTTTAAACCAAATCCACTCTAAATTTTTTTCATGCAAAAAAAATGAAAATTCGATTACCATGACTCAAGTCGTTAAGAAATCGACGACAGTGATACCAATGTTGTTCTTACACTTTGTAGGAAAGCAGAGGCCTTTGCACGCACTTTAAAGGTCTTCCATACAAACGGTGTAGTGCCTCGTTGCGTGTTCCTTTTTTTCCGTCTAAAATATCCTAAGAATTATGATGAAATCGGGAAGTGTTTCGTGACTGAATAAATTCAATGGGGGAAAGGAGGAGTCGGTCATTTTAGGAATCCATTAAGGGTAAATAGGAGGCGCATATTTAAAGAGACCAATGGGGAAAGAAAGAACAAACTTTTCATTACCAATTGAATGAAAAAGAAATTGGAAATTCCTTATTCCGTTAAGAAAAAGGAAAATAAAAATGTTTATTCAAAAGAAATGTTGAAGAAAAAGAAGAAAATGAATAATAATAATTATGATAGAGGATAAATATGTGGTGATAGTTGTAAAGATGACAGTTTAGAGAGCCATGGATGGTTCAAGAAATAACTATCAACAAGCCTTCATAAAGTAACATAATTTTATCTGAGGTAATGGAATTGAACGCTGTAGTGGGAGAAGATTAGGTTTAATATTGAACGTGCGAGCAGACGGTGATGTGATGCATTCTAACCTAGATAGGTACGATCATTAAATAAAGAGCGGAACTAAAGCCTGAAGCCTCGAAAGAAAATTGTGGCGGATTTAGTCTTCTGATTTTGAATATGTTTTATACCAAAAGTTTGACTCAATCTTTCCCATTATTGACTTAGTGTGAAGATTTCTATTAGCTCTAAATAAACTTTGAGTTGTGAGTAAAAGAGGTAGCATTTAGTGACTTCCATTTCAATTTTGAAAGATGGGCGGCAAACGAGATAGCAAACTATCATTCTCGGGTGTGTTGTGATTTGATGGCTATAGATCTTTTCAATTTAATATATTCAATTTAGTTATAAAATCCTAAGAACATCCCATCGTATTTTTTGTCTTTTAACTTAGCTATCTACTAGTATTACTTATTTTATTGTTGCGTTTTGTAGAAAATCGTCTTTTACCTAGAGCATATAAGTTAATATATTTTTTCTTAATAGAAACTGCAAGAGTTTTAAACTCTTCAAGGAGGTGTCATATTAGCTCTTCGCTTTGCAAAATTCTCCATTTCAGATGTAATACATAATTCTCGTCCCCTGACTGAATTTTAAGAGTATATTTATGCTTCTTGGGACACATTTAAGCATTAACTGAAACACCATTTGTAACATTCCTTCCCTTGTATCTCTGATCTTTTAAATTTCATGCTTATGGATTTGAATGCCTAATAGACAACAAATAGATAAAGAACAGATTACAAAGCTTTACTTTATTCAGTATTTATATTCTACTTTCTAAACTCGAAGTTTCTCGTTGGTGTTCCTGGCAGCAACTTTTTATAAGCAATAAATCAATTAAAGGAATGTAATTTAGCCTCTTTTTTTCCTTAGGCAATATTTTTCTTTTTTCCAGAATGAAACGGTAAATAAAATAGTTGTCTCCAGCTTTGCCAAAGAAGTAGAAACGATTCTTCTAATTGCAATCATAGTTTCATTAAATGACGAATACTAATTGCATGTTAGAAGAGCACAAATCTTGTTTCATTCCCTACCATAAAAATCGTGTAGTTCTGGTCTGGAAGAGTCTTTGTTTAATTCAGCAAAGTACAAACAATTATGCTCACGTCACAAATAAACATTTGTGCATAAAAGTTATTTAATTAAATAACTTGATATAGGCAAACATATTTTATTTTCTCATCTCTTCCGTTTGGTGAGTTGCAGTAGTAATAAATTTTAAATTTCAAACCTAACAAATTAAATAGTTTGTCTTTGAAATAACATTGTGTGAGTTCCAAATAAAACCAATAACCTAATTTAGAACCAACACATATAATGAGTAAAATTATTCCCTTTGATTACAGAAATCCCACATCCCTTTGAGGTAAAAATGTATAGAACTAAAATGAAAAGATTAAAAATACATATATTCACGGAAAAATTTGAGGTACAGATGGTAATATAAGAATTCACTGATAACAATGGAGGAAAGGCTATGAGAAAGAATTAGTACATTAATCAATTAGATAAGAAGAAACAAAGAAACGCGAAGAAAAGGTACTAGGATTTCTAAAAGCAAAGATTTAGACAACCAATTAATTCTTCCTTGTGAAAGTAAATTATAATTTGAAGAAAAATGAGATCTGGGTTAGCGAAAACAAAGGGAATGCTGGCCAAATTTGGCCAAATAAAATTCCATCTGGGGTATATTTATCTGATTAATGCTTTTTTCAAGAACGGTCATGAATGATCAGAGAATAAGACAGCAATCAGCATTAAAATAGATAAAAACATGAACAGGTAAAAGGAATGAGAGGAAGAATAACTGTTATGCCAAAATTCATTGGGACTCTGGTAAGTCAAGTTGATACGGACGCGGACACAAAACTTTAAGTGGCGCTGCTAGCTGGCTTCCCATTGGTTGGAAGATACGCTGAACTAAGCATAAAACATTCGGGTTAAACACTTTTAACTAATATGCAAAAAATGCCACATGAATCAAGAGAGACTCCACAAAATAGTATGTGAATCTTTTAGAAAAGATAATTGAAAAGAACTATTCACTTAAAGATTAGATTATAAAAATATGAATAAATTTGGAGGAGAATATCTTAACCATAGCGAACATCAAACACAAGTTATCGACGAGTAAATAAGGAATATATTTTGCATGCGTTACAGAAAAGTCAAAGTAATAATACATCAAAGGAAATCAAAATTGCAACAAAAAAATATAGTAGCTGGGGGGAAGCAATAGTCAATGAACTTTTAAATTTTAACAGCAAATTGCTTTGAGAATAAAGAAAATACTAATGAGATGTTTAAAAAAGAAAGTTTAGTGTTATTGTAAAAAATAAGACCTTTGATCTTCGCAAATAAAATATTGTACTTAGCTGCGTTACATGCTCTAACCTGAAGCAGGTAATCGTGATCGCTGAATCTAAATGTCAGAAAACTGACGAAATGTTGTAAAAATACTAAGAAAGTTGTGCACTGGATTAATAAGAACAGAATATAAATGAATTATTTGGGTATATTATATTAACGAGTGCGAAACAAAACGAAGAAAGTAAAATTGTAAAACAGAAATGAATGAGACATATTTTTCTAAAAAAATGGTAGATAATAAAGTAGTAAACATTTGCATATTTCACAAACGCGAGTGAACGTAAAATGTGTGGAACACATTATCAAATGATGAAAGACAACCAAACTTGCACGGTCTTAGCTGTGTATGCCGTTGTGCCGTGTGACCTAAAGACTTAGTCCGCCTTTTTCCTTATTTTTCTCATCTATGGCAGGAAATTGCTGTCAAAATGTCAGTTTTTCTTTCGGCAGGAAGGAAGAGGTAACCATCTGCAGATCAAAGTGGCGCCATCTTCTTACGATTCGATGCCACAATACCGAGCATAAACAAAGAGCCCAATTTCTTGGCCGTGGACATGTCGCAGTCTTTGTAGACATCCTGGCTGAAGCTTACGAAGTGGTTTTTATAATCTTTGATAACCGGACGCTAAAGTTTTTTTTATTTAAATAAAATGAGAATTCAATTACCATGACTCTTCATGTCGTTAAGAACTCGACGACACCACTACCAATGTTTTTATCATATTCATTCAGAGAGCAGAGGCCTTGCTCGCAATTCAAATTCTTCCCGCCATCTTTCTTCATGGCCCTAGATACTGAGCACATTCAGGTTTTCTTGTTCTTTCCAACCGACATCATTTTATGTTTATGATCACATTCGCAACTGGTGATAAACATCAGTTCCACATGTATATATATGTATAAAGGGTCTTTCAATAAGGTCGCTCGATTTTTAAATGTAAATAAAACAAGTTGTGTGTGATATATACACTCAATTTATTTTAAATTTGAGGTACAATTAATGGCATTAAGTGTGGAATATGAGGTCGTTCAAATTTCCTCCGCAGCTTTGCTTGGTGGAACGTATTCCTGGGGCCCAATTTTTGATGACTTTGTCGCATAAATCTGGCTGAATTTGCTGGATGGTGTTCGTTATGTTGACTTTGAGGACATCAACGTTTGAGCATTATTCGTATACACCTTCGATTTAAGGTAGCCCTAAAGAAATTAGTCTAATGGCGTTAAATCGCATGATCTCGGTGGCCAGTTGACGTCGCCGCAACGCGAGATGACCCTGCCCTAAAATCGCTGGTGAAAAATGTCTATCGTCACGTACGCACTGTGGCACATAGCGCTGTCCTGTTAGAACCACATGTGGTCAGTATCCATAACAGGCATTTAATCCAGTTGAGGCCACAAAAAGTTGCTTATCATCGATCTGTAAGTCTTGCCGTTGACGGTTATGGCAATCTCATCTTCGTTCTCAAAAAAAAAGCCCGATGATTCCGTTAGACGAAAATCCACACCAAACAGTGACTTTGTTGGGATGAAATTGGTTCTGGTGTATCTCATGTTGATTTTTTTCGTCCCAAATCCTACAATTTTGCTTGTTTACAAATCCATTCATCCAAAAATGGGACTCAACGCTGAAGATAATTTATGGGGAGAAATTTGGGGCAACTTCCAACTGCTTTAGAGCCCAATCAGCGAATACACGGCATTGTCTATGGTCGTTTACCTTAAGTCCATGGGTAAGTTGGATTTTCTACGGGTGCAGACCCAAGTTCCTACGCAAATTCGTCAAACTTAAGTCGCAGAATAGGCAAGTTCTTGTGAACGACGAGAAATTGACTGCCTTGGATTTTTCGGCGACGTATAGGTGTTGGCTGATTGTTGATCGACCCTTTTGACTCTAATTTGACCACTAAGCATCGAACAGTGGACTCGGCAGGACGATTGTGAAGAGGATAGAAATTACGCAATGCGCGGAACGTTTGTCGAACAGAGCACTGATTTTGATAATAACATTTGATAATTTGCACAAGCTGTTGAACGCTCTAAACTTCCAACGTAAATTGCCCAGAAATATTGAACAGTACACAGTTAGGTTGCCAGATCTCGCTTTAAATATGCAGGCACTATCGGCTAACAAACCTCGAGCGTCCTTGTTGAAGCACCTTTTATATATATATATATATATATATATATATATATATATATATATATATATATATATATATATATATATATATACATATATATATATATATAACATAGGGCATCTAGGGTGAAATAAGTAGCCCTATGGGGTTCAACAAATTTTTGCTTCCTCTCCATTCCCTAATCTTTTTAAAAGTCTCCCTTACAAATCCTGCACTGCCTCGCTGCTTCTGCCTTTTAACTCGTCTAAAACATCAAAGGAATATGAAAGAAATCGGGAGAGATACCTTGACTGGAGGAATCCAGTGGGAAGGTCATTTTATGAATCCATTAATGGCAAGTGGGTGTCGCACAATTGAAGAATTCAATGGGAAAAGAAAAATCGGACCTTACCGATTTAATGAAAGAGAAACAAGAAAGTCTTTATTCCGGTTAGAAAAAGAAAAGAAAATCTTTGTTTCTCCAATGGAAATTTTAGGTAAAGAGAAAAAAAACCTTTGTTTCTCCAACGGAAACGTTATAGAAAAAGAAAAATTAATAATCATTATTGTGATAGAGGATAATAAATTTTTATGGTAGTTGTAAAGATGGTGGTTTAGAGAGCCATGGATGCTTTTGGGAATACCTATCTCCCACTCTACAAAAAGTGCCACATTTATATCAGGCATTGAAGGGCGCGATAACCGTTAATCGATAAATCCAAAATTATAATACAATATTGATTATTGACTATATATAGCTTTATTTTATAATACAATAGTAAAAATATTTGAATACTGTTTCTTAGTTTCTTACCTGGCGAGGCTCTCCTACATCTCCTCATAGGTTTTGAGGATCCTCCTCACAGCTCGGACCTACATATTTCCGCCTCCAAGAACGCGCGGCTCGCCTCTGTGCTAAACTGAAACTATCGATTATCGCTAGTTTTGAACCAAAAGTATCGGCGATACCGATTAATCGATTACGCGGGAAAAAATATCGGATAACCCGATATCGTTATCGCGATAACACACACCTATGATATGAGGTAATTTGATTTAACCCCCAAGGGGGTGAGGAATTTTTTAACATAGAACCTCTGATTAGACCCTGATGTAATGAAATGAAATTTGAAACTGTATATGTACGATCATTGAAGAAAAAGCGGAATAAATTCTTGAAGCGAAGAAAGAGAATTTTGGTGGATCCTCTCGTCTGATTTCGATTATGTCTCATACCACACTTATCACTCAGTCTTTCCCATAGCAACGCTATATCAGTTTGAAAAGATGGGAGGCAAACGAGAAAGCCCACTATTCTTCTTGCGTGTTTTCTGATTTGATGGCTATAGAGGCTTTTGTATTTAATATATTCAATTTAATTATAAAATCATTTGAACATCCCATCTTACTTTACCTCTCTAACTAAGTTATCTACTAGTATTAATAATTTTATTGTTATATTTTCTTGACTTACGACTTTTACCTAAAGCATATCAGTTGATATATTATTTCCTAATTGAAACTGCAATAGTTTTAAGCTTAGAGCTACAAGGTTTTTTAAGCAGGTGTCATATTAGTTCTTCGCTTTAAAAGATTCTCCATTGAGATTTGGAACCAAATACTTGGAATCTAACCGAGTTTTAGAGTATACTTAAGCTTCTGAGAGACACGTATATGCATTGGCTAGGACACTATTTGAATCCTTTATTCCCTTTTATCTCTGGTATTTTTTATTTTATGCTTATGGATTTGAACACCTAATGGGCAACAACTATCAAAAGAACAGTTTGCACAGCTTTACTTTATTCTCTATTTATCTTCCACGTTCTGAACTCGAAGATTTTCGTTGGTGTTTTTGGGAGCTACATTTTATATAAAATAAAGGCAATTGAGCTTGAGGAAAAGAGGTTCAAGTAACCACTAAGTAAATTAAAATAAGAGCTTTTCATTTTTTTCGACCAAACAATTGAAGGAATGTAATTTAGCTGTCTCCTTCTTAACGTTAGGCAATATTTTGGTTTTATCAAAAATTAATCCGTAAGTAAAATAGTTGTCTCCAGCTTTGCTAAAGAAGCAGAAACGTTTCTTCTAATTGTGATCATTGTTTAATTAAATGACGAATACTTATTGCATGTCAGAAGAGCACGAAAGTTGTTTCATTCCCCACCACTAAAATCAGGTAGTTCTGCTTTGAAAGAGGCTTTGTGGAATCGAGCAAAGTACACACAATTAAGCTCAAGTCACAAATAAACATTCGTGCATAAAATTCATCTAATTAAAGAACTTGATATAGTCAATCTTATTTTATTTCTGCATCTCTTTCCTTTAGTGATTTGCATTAGTAATAAGCCTTAAAGTTAGAAGCTGCAAATAAATGTAGTTTGTCTTTGAAATAACATTGTGTGAGTTTCAAATAAATCAATAATTTTTATTTAGAACTAACTCATATAATAAGTAAGAACAGCTCATTTTATTACAGAAAACCCCCATCTTTGAGGTAAAGACATATTGAACTAAAATGCAGAGATTAAAAATATATATTTTCCCCGAAAAAAGTGAGATTAAGATGATAACCCAAGACTTCACTGCTGACAATGGAGGAAAGTCGATGAGAAAGAATTAGTACATTAATCAATTAAATAGGAAGAAAGAAAGAATTGCGCATAAAAGTTAATAAGATTTCTAAAGGCAAATATTTATACAACCATTTACATCCTCTTTGTGAGATCAAAATATGAATTGGAGAAAAATGAAATCTGGCTTAGTGAAGAGGGGCCATGAATGATCAGAAAATAAGATAGGAATTAGGATTAAAATATATAAAAAAAAGGAAATGGTAAAAGGAATGGGAGGAAGAATAACGGTTATGCCAAAATTCATTGGAGCTCTGGTAAGCAAGTTGATACGAGCGCGGACACAAATGTTTAAGTGGCGGTGCGAGCTGGCTTCCTATTCACTGGTGGTTACGCTGAACTAAGCATAAATGACTCGTGTTAAACACTTTTAGATAAGATGCAAAAATTGGCACATGAATTAAGAGAGAACCCACAAAATATTTTGAAAATCTTTTTGAAAATATAATTGAAAAGAACTATTAGCTAAAATATAAGATTATAAATATGAATAATTTTGGGGGTGAATCTTTTGATGGAAGCGAAATTCAAACACAACTTTTCGACGCGTAAATAAGAATTAAATTTTGAAAGCATTTAGGAAAAGTCAAAGTAATTAAACATCAAAGGAAATCAAAATAACAACAAAAATTGTAGGAGCTGGAGGAAGCAATAGGCAAAGAACTTGTACATTTTATTAGCGAATTGCTTTAAGAATAACGAAACTATTAATGGCATGTACAACGAAGGACAGTGGGTGTTATCTCAGAGAGAATGCCTTTGATCCTCGAAAAGCTATAGTCAAAGAACTAGTATATTTTAATAGCAATTGCTTTGCATAACGAAACTAATAATGACATGTATAGGTCAGAAGATTTTAGCGCTATTCTCAGAAAGAAGATCTTTGGCACTGAAAATCAAATTTTCTACTTACCCACGTTATTTAGCAGTAAATCGTGATTGACGAATCAAAATGCCACATAACTGACGAAATGTTGTAAAAATAAGATGAAATTTGCGCCCTGGTGCTAATACGCACAGGGTATTAATGAAGCAATTGGATATATTTCAAAGACGAGTGCGAAACAAAACGAAGAAAATAAAATCCTAGAACGGACATAAATGAGACATATTTCTAAAAAACGACAGATAATAAAGTAGTAAGCATTTGCAAAATTTACAAACTCAAGTGACGGATAAAGATAGGAAATTGAAAGTTTTGAAACGGCAATGGGTGCAACACATTTGCAAATGAAAAGAGGAAAAATGACCCAGACCAATCATAAACGACTTGTGCAGAAGGATTTGGTAAATGGCTTGAGTAATGAGGCACATTCGAGCGTTGATCGTATTCAGTGGGAAGATCTCAGAAAGGCTTTCCATTTTTCACGAGAAAGGAAATAAAGAGAAGAGAAATAAACAAAATAATTGCCCATTTTTGAAGTTAGGATGACTAAAGCTGACATTTTTACATTTAACAGTACTGTTTCCTCAATTATGACTTAATGTTAGGAGGCGGCAAACATCATGTCCATCTACCCTACGAGAGACTTACATGGATTAAATTTATAAAAGAGAGTAGTAGTGAGACACAGTTACTGTAAATCCCACGCCACGAAAAGTACAACAACAGCAGACAGCATAAAGTGAAGATAATTAGGATGTTCTGGGCTGCTATAAAGTACTATTGTTAAGAGGTAGAAGAAATGCAAAACACTAATTATCTATCAAAGTGATGTAGTATACTGTGAGGGGGAATGGCAGTGATTCTCCCTTACGTGTATGAAACCAGAATGTTGGAGATAGAGCCTTTGCAGCTATTTAATAAAAGAAAAGTTAAAAGGGATTTAATTAAATCCTTTTAAAAGCGCTTTTGGCAAATCGATATTTACACATACAGTGTTTGAGCGTTGGCGACAGGCAAATTTTTTAAGGCAAAAACAATAATAGTGTTACGAGGATTAAACTTCTTTACCGAGCAGCGCTTATTTTGGGGGCTACGAGTAAGTTATCTCAGGAAGTTCTATTTCGGCCTCAATGCAGTTTATTTATAATTGATGAAGGTAAGACTTCATTTTAGGGGCAGACGGTAGGTGGCGCTGTTCATAGGCTACAATTTTGGGCAAAAATATATGTCTTATGACCAATCACGGCGTTATATTTTTTGGTATAAGAGTATATAGTGAGGGGCTGTGACCTCCACACCACCAAATTGATTGAAACTCAGGATCATCGTAGGGTGGTCCCCCCGCAGTGATATTTCCCCCAAGAGTAGTCCCCTTGAGTTTACTGTGTTTAAACCTATTTTATTTTCCGTACTTTTTTGTTTCGCTGCGAACGACAACAGCTTTTACTGGCAAAAAAAACTGGTAACCTAATAACAAACAATACTTAATTACTTACATAAAACGATTCATTAAGCAAAAATATAAATTACAAAAATATGTTAAATGGGAACCCGCGAAAAGTGTACCACTACACGATAATTGTTTGAAACGGCACTGCTGTTGCTTACTGTGTTCTTTTACCTATATTTTATCGCAACGAAACAGTAACTTTCTGAAAATTTTAAATTTGCACTGTACATATTTCGGGCATTTTATAGTTTTCTCGATTAGTTTATGCGCCTGTAAAAAATCTAAAAGTTTTTCGCGGTCAAGCAAAATAAACCCGAATTCTAATAACGAAGAAGCACAACTAAAGCATGATAGAACCGAAAAATTTTCAAAGCAGGTTTTATTTATAGCTACGAAGTTGCCAGTAAAAAGCTGTTATCGTTCGCAGCGAAACAAAAAATACGAAACCAAAACAAATAGGAAAAAACCATAAAAGACATCAACAAAACCTTACCTAACTTAGAAAAAACTATAAACAGGAAGAGGCACATATATTTAGTAAATAATACAGAATAAAGGTTTTAAATCCCTCAAAAACTTGTAAAAGATGATTATTCGAAAGGTTCATTAATACACAATTACGGATGCAATACTCGTATAAGGAAGAATGTAATCGTGCCGTGAAGATTCGTGACACTTATTCTTTTTCTGGGAAAATTTGGTTTCCTAAACGAATTTGGGTGTGAATGGCGAAAGTTTCTTCTTCCAATTAATCTCCTTTTTCTGAAAAATCCCCTGATTTGCTTGCTTATTTAAATTCATTTAAAAGAGGACAAAGCGCATATACGTCAATTGCCCGACTAATTTCAGGTGAAGAAGAAGCTATGTTTATTCGTTTGCCTCGATTTTGTCGCATTGTGATATGCAGAGGGATTGGAATCTCCCTCTATTCCGAGGGTGAACTTCCGTTCGAGGAATTGAAGAAATCTCGATAACCCTGCCATATAGAGTTGAAGATATTCACAATCAAGGACTCACAATTCAAGGGCTATTTTGTGAAGCAACAAAAATTAGCTGAAGGGTGCTGCACCCCGTTCCTGTCCTAGTGATTGTAGTTGTAACTCCTCTTGGCTCCCATGCCTGCAGGAAGATCTGCGGCCATATTAACTCCAATATTTACTTTCTTCAACCTTCACTACATTCTTTACTAAATTTCAGTGTTATACGGATTCGCTGGTATTGCGCTTTAATTGTCCAAAATAGAATTTCGGGGCAGGTAAATTTTATAAAAATCTTTATAACGATTTCCTTTTTCTCTTTCTTAACCTCCTAACATTTTCATTTCTTCCGTCTTCCTTTCGACTCTTTCTTTCTTTTTTTTGATACACCCTATTAGAATACCACAATTTTCACTTTATGAATGAATCATTCGAAATACTTGCTGAACAAGATTGCCATTTATAAACATTCAATCAACAATACTTTCACGTCGAATATCTGCCCTCTCACGAAACACCAAAATACACTGTTTTGCTCAACTGTATCCTATTGTCTATTAATAATGAAATACAACACAAAAAGTTTAAAAATCTTGAAAATATCAATTTTGCGATGTTTACGTTTTCAACTTTAATAAAAATTAATCAATTTTCTGAATAGGGCGAGTGCCATTATAGCATTCCAATATTGCTTCCAAGTGCTCTATATACATGGCTTACACTCTTGGAATAAATGAACTCTGAGGAGTCTTCTTCCGCATTTCAATATAATTCCGAAATTTCTTTGCCTTTAGGCATAGAAAATAAGAAAAAATCTGATAAAACCCAGACGCAAAATAAATTATTATGTTTTTATCTAAATTCTTTCCAAGAATTTATTTCGAGATCATAAAACTAGAGCCCAGGGCTGTTTTATTTTAATTCACAGTTTCTATTAATGTTATTTCTAAGAGTTGATTTAGAGTTTGAGAAGGCAGCTCTTAAGTCTGTCCTTTTTTTTATTTGAAGCTTTTAACAAAGGAATTTCTAAAAGTAAACAATTTTGTCACCCTATAGATTTTACTAATAGAATCTAAGAATGAAAAAAATGAAATAAGTCGCGAAGTTCATAAAATAAGCCCAAATTAAAGCATGGCTGTTTTCGAGGTTGTTATGTTTTAGTATATAAAAATAATTTAGATGAAAATATAGGAGAGGTGAAGATTGTTTTTACGCTATGTGATATAATTAAACTAATTTTTTGTCTTCAATTATAATTACAATATATGTATGGATATTAAAAAGATAAACCATTAGTAAATTATCCGGGCATATGTAATGGAAATATTTTAATTATTTTAGACCAAAATTCCGATGCTAGAGCAAGATAGTTGGTAGGACCCAGACTGAAGGCCTGTCTGCGAAAGAAAAAAATCATCCTGTAAGGAAACGATTAGCGTCTTGTCTTGTAATTTTTTGAGCAACTCAGTGAATCATGAATCTTCACACTTAAAATGTTATCAGTTTTCCTAAAAAAATGTCAGTACAAGATGAACAAATATATAATTTAAAGCATCATGTTAGGTTCAAATTTAATAAAATAACAGCTGATTAATTTCAATAAATAAATAATTGTAATTGAGGAGGTAATTTACATTAAAAATAGTTTAGAATATAAGGTAATTTTTACCTTGTTGAAAATAACAGGTTATATAAATAATATAAAAGTCTGCGTATTCATTATCATAATTTGATGACTGAACTAGAAGGTTATTATTTAATGAAATTTGAAGCGAAAAGAAGGAGGGCAGTTATCGCATAAACATTTTAGAAAAAATCTTTAAAGATAGAAATTGGGATATAGAAAGAGAAGATTTGTCGATGATTTTTGTCTCTAAATCATTTTGATAGCTTTATATGGTGGGGCATGCATTCTCAAGATGCAGCTGTGTTATGCTGACCCATGTTTGATCATGACACCGCTGTGCATTGTACCTATTGGAGGTGAGAAGTTGTGCAATTCTTCAATGATTCACGTGTAGCAAAGCCCTTATCCCGGCCACGACCTTCATACCCTCAAGGATCTGGAGAGAAAGGAAAATCTGGAGACGAAGATGAAGTAATTAAAAAACACTATATTTCTAAGATATTTTGGTACAGCAAAAAAGGCAAAGAAAGAGCATACAAATTAGATTTCAATTATCAATAATGCAAACATCAACTTAAGAGTTGGGGAGTAACAAGCAGTGACAAGGAATAGTAATACCTCAAGCGACATTGCTGACCATAACGAGGAGGTACTATTCGGAAAGCCCTAACATGTAGCATGAGAAAAAGCACAGCACAGGTGATAGCTCTCCCCTCCTAAGCCTCCCTAACGCTTTTGCAGCTACTGAAAATGGAAAGATTCCTGCTTGTCATGTGAAAAGGACACATCATAGAGTCTAGATTTAAACTGTAATACAGACGAACTATTAACCACCTCGACGGAAGATACTTTCATGTACCGCAAATCTTCTACGAGAAGTTGTTCCCGTAAATACTAGACTGGAATGGGGTGGGGGCAAATCCAGCTTAAAACAGTGGTTACTAGTCAGATTTATGTTTATTATAAACATCTTATTGTAGTCCACGTTTTCGACAACACTTTAAATATTGAAGATCTCAATTAGCTAGCCTCGTAATAAATAGATAGCCATTGTGCCTAAGTGAGAGAATTAACTTAATGGTCCTAGCCTGAACTCGTTTAAGTATATCTATGTCGTAACACAGTGTAGTTGAGATTTAAACGGTGTACTCTAGGTTAGGTCTTACTAGAGAGTTGTACAATTTGAGGACAATCTACTTGTTCAGGATGTGAAATTGCATATTTATGTATGAATCCCAATACTCTTTGTGCTTTATTTCTACATTCGCATACTGCTAAGATCTTTAGCTTGCTGCAGATTTGTACACCCAAGTCCTTTTTCAGGTCAGTCATCTACAAAACTACCTAACAAGTGCTAATCTTCTCGAAGACTTGCATTACCGATGTGCATCACCTTTCACTTGCCAAGGTTGAATGGCATCTGCTAAGATTCTGAACACTCTCCTAACATCGGAGGCTGGCTGTAGGCTTTCCACCCATTTGCGTGAGTTCACGCTGCCTACTAATTTTGTATTGTTCTGCGCATTCTTGTATTTATAAAAATATTATATATTGATGACCACCAACGAATTAAGAATAGAGCAAATATACAATTTCTTACATAAAAATTCTACGTGCTTAAGTAATTTAGGATTTACATAATTAAGGGGCAACTAAACAATCACATGTGAAAGGGTTTTGCAGAAATAGGTAAAAACTTCTCTATTTACGCATACGACATTAATATAAAATTAGTCGCCCAGATAAATATCATATGGCGTCTTCATAAAATATAATAAATGCATTCCCCTATATAGCGTGGCCATTTCATTTACCTTCTCGTTATAATTTTGAAATAATTTACTAAATCTAAATCATTCTTTTATTTTGCTCAATCAAATAAAGCAGACTAACAAGCAGAAAATGGTGTTAGAGACTGAAGTGAAATTGTCATAAAGGAGAGGTTATATCTCAAAACGACACAAGGGAGAGACAAAGACGTTTAAGAGGGGGGATAGGGGATGACGCGTTGGCGAGGAATGAAAGTAAGAGGGAATCCCCGAATAAATGTAGATTGCCTTGGAAGATAATAGAAAAATAATTCAGCGGAAGTGAGACTGTAAAAGAGTCTTGAGATTTAATGTGGTTGATATTTTTATTAGCAAGGAGCTTGGAGAATTTGAGTGGCTTAGTTTCGAATTCTGTAAGGATAATTCTCTTCTCGGCTTCACGGTCAAACTTCTAGACTATCTTTAAGATTAATAAGAAAAAAGTAGGTTTCCCTGGCAGTTGCATTCTCATTATAGGAGCACTTGAAGCCCTAACACGACTCCTGCCTGCTTATCTGTGTTTCCTGATGTTAGAAAAATATCGGTTAGAAGTACTGATAAGCGTGAATAAATTTTGGCACAGGAGAAGTTCCACGAAAGTGAGATGAGTGACACGTCAATATCATTGAAGTTAGCGTCAAAATCTAATAAAGAAAGATGTTGAGGAATATCAACAAAGTCGAACTTCAACTGATTAAATGAAGAGTGCCGAGATATAAGAGGCCTTATGGTAAGGTGTATTGAAGTGAGAGGTGATTTAGAAAACAAGATAAATAAATGGTTGAGAAAGGTCAAAAGGTAATGTATATGGGTCAAATATGTTAAGAATATTAAGTAAGAAGCGATGGGGTATTTTAAAATTAAACATAATAAATAAGGCTATTGAAGGGTTAGAGAAGGCAGGGTTAAGAATTTATGCATTTTATCGAAGGATTTGTATACAAGATGACCATTAGGAGTGTAATTGCAATTTTAAAGGTGTTTTTCTAAAATTGAAGTGCAATCAGAGAGAGGCAGCGAGAAATAGAAAGAACAGACAGACAGAGAGAAAGACAGATATGGAGCGAGTTGTAATTATTCCCCAGTGGTGACGGGGCAGCCCAGGTTGTTGCTTACTTCGCCATTAACTACGTTTCTGCCTCTCTCAATATCTTAAACTTCTCAGTTGATATAAGCGCACAAATTAAAGTATCCTTTAATATAAAATCAAGAAAATTTATAAAACAGTTCAGACAGTTGGTAAAAATAAGGGGAAATTGATTAGGAATAGGGTGATCCCTTATTTGAACAAGTGAGTTAAGATGTATTTGTAATGTTATTTATCTGTATTATCATCTCCTTGAAAGAGATTCATCTAACAGTTCCTATTTAGGAGTACGGAAATTCAAGATACTTCTTCAAGGGTTTATGAGTGTGATGAGTCTCTTTGATGATATATTCGAAGTGGAAGGAAGACCTTTTGAAATTACGCTCAATTAAAGGAGAAGTCAGTCATTTGAGAATTACAAACAAGAGTTTTAGCAAAAAATGTTAATAGAGATCAGATGAGAAATAGGAAACGATGGTTAAGGGAGAGAAACTAGAGACGGCTGAGGAGAAAGATATAGGACAGCAGCAGATTATTAGCTTGAAAATTAACAGGTAAGCTAAATAAACTTTACCTAATATGTATACTCAATATCTAGCATTTATTACAAATCTTTAGAGATGGAAAAATCACAAACGCAGTATTCCTACTGGACGAATCACAAGAATGAAAATAAAACAGGCAAAATACAAATTCGTAGAACAATTAAACTGAAAAAAGAAAGCGTAATCATGTCGAACCTCAAATACAAGGTTTAAAAAAACCGGAAAGCACGGATTCCTACCCACGCTCTATGTAAAACTAACTAAAAATAATAAATCAAACTGGAGAACCACTGTTTCTACCAAATGCCAACTTAACACTACAAACACTATTAAAAACGGCAAAAAAAATAATTAGGAGAGAAAGTTAGCATTAAAAGATTTGGTGCGAGTTAAGATTTGTCATATTATTATTTTGAAATGCAAATTAAATTGGATCAATCTGAATTTTACGATTATATAATGTTGCTTAATATGGAAAAGATGGTAAAAATATTAAGATACATAGGGGTACTAAAATTATTTAAAAGAAGATTAGATTGATAAAATAACGCCAAAGTGACTATTTACTATATTGATGTTAAATACACGCAATGAATCATCCCTAATACCTAAAATGAACCATTTCTTTTGATGTATAGAAACTTCAGTTAACACAAGCTTCGAAAGTTAATAGGTAGTTTTCGACTCATTTGTGAAGAAAAGAGCAACGATAGCAACACCCACCGAAAATTATTAGCATATATTTGTAAAGAGAGTGGTGGGTTAAAGATATTGAAAATGTGAGGAAGTTATATAGCTGAGAGGAGAAGTAGCGGAGTTTGTTGCCAAGGGGAAACACAATCCATCTCATATCTGTGGAAACCAGGATGCCCAAAAAGCATCTAAAATGCTCTTGAGGGTTTTGTTAACTACAGGAATTACGAATTATTTCATTTCAAAAGCAATGGTTGAGGATCCTTTTTTTATATAAAATAAATTGTGTTCATCGGATTATAAAATTCAAGAATATTAGCCACTATGATTCAATATATATGGAAGGCTATTGAATCTCCCCTCAGTTAGAATAATGACTGCACATATTCATCGTTCTAATTTTAGTTAAATTTGCTATTATAAAAATGAGGTCCAGTCCATCATTAGATATATGTATGAAATATATTCTTGAGTGCTGCCAATAATAAAGGTGAAAAGATTTCAACATTTGTATCCATATTTATTCATTTTTCCTAAAAATTTATTACAATTTTCGTATTTATCACATCATTTTCTTAAAAAATGTCTGATGAGAAAAAATATTTTGTCTTTAAATTTAAAAACAAACGTCATTAATTAATTTCTGGAGGTTAAAATAGTATTGCTTCCGCTAGGAGTGCAAAATAATTGTGAGAATACTTAGGATCGAGATAATAAGATTTTTATCCTGGCATCCTGAAGAAATATAGATGTTTTGGCCGCTTTAATGGGATAACCGCTATTAGTCAAAAGAGTAGAAGCGGCAAGATTCAGTAGACTTGAATAATGACGCCTTCTATTTTCAGAGGATCCGTAACAATTTCTAAAGTAAAGGTAGGGAATTAAGACCAAATAATATATTAGGGCCCAGGCGAGGATCCATAGAGCAAAAAGCGAAAATAACTAACTTCTCTACAAACCCGCGGAGATTGAGAAAGATATTAATCAGATTAGAACGTTGGTTAGAACATAGAATCTTTATATTATATGATTGAGAAACTTGGATCCAAAGTTGTAAGATGCACTTTATTGAAGAATTGAAACTATTTCGCTATAAACTGCTCACAAATGAGAAGACAAGCGGAAGAGGTAGAAGAGTATTATCCCATTTAAAAAACGAACTAAACGCTATAAGGAAGAATATATATACATATATACCGTACACTAGTGATCAAATTATTATGGATTTCTTGAAAATTCTTAATTTTTCTGGAAAGATGTTATATAAAGTTGATTTAATGACTCGTAATCCATCAATTTTCATACATACGAAAAAAATATTCTTTACTACTTTGATTACGACTTGGTTACACCTCCTTTACCCGATTTAATTGCTTTAACACGCTTTGGCATGACAGTGATTAATTTTGATTCTGCCAGTGTCTAGGCAAACGTAGATGAGATCTTCTATGAATTTGCTTTGGTCGTTAAGTAGACTAAGTGTATTACATTTTTTAGAATAGACCATACCATAAACTATCAATAGGGTTCATGTCTGTGGAATCTACAGGCTATAATAGCAATTCAATGCTACTTTGTGCACACCATGTCCTTACAGATCGCAACCTGTGACAAGGTCCAGAGTCTTGCTGAAATATACATGAGCTGTCACCGAACCATTCCATCAATTAAGTTACCAAGCGGGTTTTCAGTTCTTCAATATACTTATATTGATTTATTATACCTTCAACAATATTCAAGCGACTTCTCCCATGTAAAGAGATTCCACCCCATACCATGATTTTTGGTGAATGTTTTTGTCTCTTTTTAAGACACTATGGAATAGGTTCCTCATCTGACTGCCTTCTTATTGTCTGTACACGGTCATCAGATACTGCAATAATTGACTCGTCCGAAGACACAACCTGCAATGATATAAAACAATATAGCAGTACTGAAACGACCTATTATGCTAGTCGCAGCAGTGTAATAGCCAGACAAATTATGACTTGAAATTATTTCATTAGTATGAACGCGTAGCTAGTAGGTAAATCAGAATGTACCGACTACAGTTGGTACAGTATGTTCTATTATGCTTAATAAAAAAATAACTAGTAAATGTACCACGCCTACCTGTACCTATTGGTGAGAAGTCCATCAGCATGAGCATTAGCCCAGAATTAACGTGCCTATATCATGTTTCTGGTAAGCTTATGCTTCTTTCTTGGACGGTAGGCTCGTAATTCCATGTTCAGTAACCTCTTTTTTACTATAATTCAAGAAAAACTAATTCCATCTGCTAACGGTTCGCTTAAAATCTTCTTACAAGTTTTGATTTTGCCCTTAATAGCCATTCGTTTTATTTTGGCGCCTGTCCAAGGGGTTGTTTTCCTTTTGTAAACACATTTCCCGCCCCCTGCTAAATCCAAATTAAGACCGTTTTCAATTTTTTTCTTTATACTCTATACTGTTTAATAGGATAATCATAATTTCTTCCCAATATCTTTCTGTTTATGCACTATCAGTTAATAAAACTTTGTTCTGTCCAATTTTCCGAGAAGTCAAGTCACTGACTTTAAACATAGCTGTTCACTTTCTTTTATCAATAACACTGCAAGAAAAAAACTGTTACAATAATCTCGAGGCAAGGAAACGACAAACTTGTTGAATTACTGGCTCAGTAACAGCAAAAGGGAATAGCTTGCACACAGTCACCATATGAAGCCTGATATGGAACTAAGGCACAGAGTAAATAAGAACAAAATTTGCAGTAGAGTTTAATTTTACGAAACAATATAAAATTAACCAATTAACCTGTTTGTTAATGTGTGGCTATATTTAATGGAACAGATAATGAGTTATTATTTAGACTTGGCTGATATTTTTTAATATAATGTTACTCTAGCACAATGGTTCTCAATGTTTTCCAATCCATTATCCCCTTCATCAATTTTCAACATCCTTGTGGCTCTCCTTCATTTTCTCACAAAATTTTAATTGATCTATTTTTTATTGTTGCATATTAATCAAATATTTTCTTTTCCATATCAAAATTAAAATATCTGTATCAGAAAATTGTACTTTTTTATATGAATATCAGAAAGATTTATATTTGACCCACGATAATTCTATCCTACCTCATTGAATAGGCTAGCATTGTTTCCTTTCATTCAGTTGACGAATCTGAGTTTGTTTTACAGAAAATTTGCATCCCAGGTCGTGGTCCACATCCAGTCGGTTTTGGCTCTTATTTTAGACTTGTATTAGGGTGAAGAAACTATATTCACATAAATAGGTATATTAAAAGGCAAGAGTATTTAGTGTGCAATCTCACCCAATTTTGGATATAACTAATACATTGAACACCACAATATATTCAGAGATTTTTTAAGGAAGACTTTTTACAGTTGAAACATTTTTGGGATCCAGGAATTCATCCTGAACATCATTAAGAATGGTTGTAATATCAAGCATGCGAATGCATGGATTCTTCATGAACTTCCCTTATTCTTCTTCTAATTTTTATAAGTATATTTTATGTTCAATTTCCATCGATGTCAGATGATGAGCACTTTCAGTTTTACGTAATAAATGAAACAGACGAACTTCTTCATTCTCGGCAGAAGAGCGAAAGGTCTTCAAACATGAAAACATTGACGGCACTAACTTTCCAATTTTGGAGATTGACAAGAAATTCACGGAACCAATCCAGCGAGTGAAACATATTTTTTTCTTAGCCCTGTATTCTGAGTTCAACTGATTTAACTCCACAAATATAACTGCTAATTATGAAATCGGTGGCTCCCACAAAATTTCATTAAATTAAATCAAGAGATCATTTTTCCATTGCATTCCCATTAGCAATTTAACCTCTCTACGAAGTGCGAGCAAACAATTCACAGCATTTTCATTTGAAGGCTAGCGAACTTTGCAATAAAAGAGCAGAGCTTCTTGCTACAAATCCATTTCAACAAAGATTCTGCAAAAGGCGAAACTTCAGATCTCCAGGTTTTACACAAGTGAAACATTTGAACACTACCTCTAGGATACTGCAAAGTTCATCAAGAAGGGTTTACGACGAGGAAATTCTAGTCCCGTCCCTCTTCCCTCTGCAAACAGAATGCAAATGAATTCTTCTTGCAATATTGGTACAAACCAATTCGACAGCGAATAGGCTCTCTTAGAGCTCACGTTGGCGTGTTGCAAGAGTCAAATCTGGCTATCGCTAAAGTGTTGAACGACTAATTTACCTGTATGTTTACAAATGAAGAACACGGTCAAAACACGAGGTCGGAGGTATATCTCAATGAGGATGAGGAGGTGGAGGCTAGAATACAGAAGTTTAATCAGTACAAGTCTCTAGGTACAGAGGCCCGTCTCCATGGAGTCCTTTAGTAAGTTATGTTGCACCACAGTTTACTGCTATCTGTAACGAATCACTAGAAATAGGGGAGCTTTCATAGAATGGAGGACGGCGGACGTGAAACCCAATATTTAAAAAAGGACAGCACGAAAACCCGGGTAACTACCGTGGTTTAAGTTTGACCTCAGTTGTAGGCAAAATGTTAATGAGCATAGTAGCAGAAAAAATAGTAAATCACCTAAAACCAAACAACTTGATCCTGCATTCCCAACACAGGTTTCGCAGGAACCCATCGTGCCTCACAGTTCTGCTATAATTCCTTCACGGAATTCTGGGTGAGTAGAATCGTAGTCGGATTATTGCCATCTTATACCTGGACTTTTTAATCGCCTTTGATATAGAGACACAGCGCAAGTTGATGTGCAAAGTCCATGCGGTCGGCATTACAGGTAGGGTGGACTACTGGAAGGAGAAGTGGTTGTAAAGCAGGCAACAAAGAATGAAAATAAACGGGGTACACTCGAGATCGGTCCCCATGAGTAGTGTAATGCCCAGGGTTCCTTGCTCGATCCTATGTTGTTCATCATCTATATAAATGATATAGACGTTGGGTTTGTTTGCTCAATATCCAAGTTCGCAGAAGATACATAATTAAAAAAGGAAGCAGCGTTAGCTCACATGAAGGGATGGAAAGCCTACATAACAGCCTTCAAAAGTTAGGAGAATGGTCCGAGTCTTAGCAGATGCTATTCAACCTTGAGAAGTGAAAGGTGATGCACATCGTCAATGTCAAGCCTCAAAAAGATTACCACATTTTGGGTAGAGTCCTGTAGATGACTGACCTGGAAAAGGACTTTGGTGTGCATATCATCTGTGATCTAAAGTTTTTCAGGCAGTGTGCCGGTATAGAAAAAAACCTTTAAAGACTATTAAGATATATAAAAAGGCAATTTCGATTCTGAAACAAGGAGATTGTCCTCAACTTTACAAGTCTCTAGGCAGAACTCACCTGGATTATGCCGTTCAAAAGACAATGGCGGCTCCAGGCTAGTGCCATCAAGTTAATTCGTTTACTTAGGCACATAGGCTCTTAGCGTCGGAGTCAAGATTTGGGGTTTCTTTCTGTAGATCTGCCGATTACGAAGTCGGCTAATAGGGATCTTCAAGAGTTTGAGGAGTGGAAAAAAGGTGGACTAAAGGAGGATGTTCACATTGATCAGAAATCCGACTCGTGGCCATGGTTTCAAGCTGAATTTGCCCTAATTCCAGGATATTATTTACGGGAACAACTTCTGATAAAAGATCTGCGGTATATGCAATCGTCTTCTGTATGTAGAATACTTCAAACTAGGCTGGATGATGTAATCCATGAATATGTATAGAACGTAGTGTCAATTACTGTAGATTATAAAAGTAAACTAAATACCTTTAATTTATTCTATTAAAATTTCCTGATCGAGTCTTTTTCTCATCAAAATCATGTATCTTTTCCGCTTTCCATACCCGAGAAAGCTGGTAGTAGATGCTGAGACGGGAGATATTTCACTTGTGCTATGCTTTTTTAAAAAGAGTCCCTCTTTGGTATTGTCAACAATGTCTTTTAAGGTATTACTATTCTTACTTACTCCTTGTGTCACTCTAACTCTTAAGTTCAGGTTTAATTATTATTAATAAACTCGATCAGGGTGAAACATGGGTCGGAATAATACAACTGCCATCTGAAGAAGGCATGCCCTCACTACATAAATTCCTGCAAAATGAATTGGGATGAAAAAATCATCGACAAATTTTCTCTTTCTCTATCCCCACTTTTATCTTTAAAGATCGCTGCTTAAATGGTTCTGCCGTAAATGGCTTCATTCCTTTCGTTTTAAATTTAATTAAATTATAACATTCAATTTAACCTATATTATTTTAAAAAGATAAAAATTACCCTATATAGTACTCTATTTCTGATTTAAATTAACTTCCCAATTGTGATTATAAATTTATTTATTTTTTATCATCTTTTATTTTATTAAATTTGAACCCGTTTACTTCAAATTAGGGGAATACTTTTTTTTTATTTTTTTCGGTACGATTCTTAAATAAAGTCTTACATGATGCTTTTAATATACAAGAAGAGCAGCTTCACCACTCCTCCCTACAGAAGGAGCTTGCGCTTCGTTGACAGACTTTGGGTCTGTGTCTTACCGCCTATCAAGATTCTTTTATTACCCCTCTACTTTTGCTCTATTAATTTGCATGCCAAAATCTTGATAAATTTTTAATAACTTTACCATTTTTAATTCTTTTAGTTTTTAAAAATTTAAAAAAATTCGATAATTATATTTATTTCTGAACTTCACCATTCTTTTATATTATAAAGGAATGATAAGAAATAACTTCGATAAAAATTTAAACATACTTAGGTGACAACCCAACTGAAAGAAAAAATCTTATTCAAACCTTCCTAAAATCTCCCTCTTAAAATATAAGGTTATGGAAGATATTTGTTCATCTTGTACTGAGGTTTCTTGATGCAAACTGATAACATTTTAAGTGTGAAGGTTTAAGATTGACTGAGTTTTTCTATAACGTTAAAAGACGAGCGGCTTCGCCACTCCTTCCCGGATGATTTTTCTTTTCGAAGACAAACATTTGGTCTGTGGCCTACGGCCTATCTCGCTATGGCAATGGAATTCTTGTCTAAAAATTTAAAAAAGTTCAATTCCATAATTTACTCAAGATCTATCTATTTCATATCCATACATACTCGTATATGTTAGTTATAGTTTAAGAAAAAAATTTAGTTTATTTATTTCATACACCCTAAAAACAATCCTAACCAATCTAATATTAACATATAAATTAGTTTTATATATTAAAACAACACTTAAAAAAACTGCCATGCCTTAATTTGAACCTTTTTTATTAACTTCACGAATTATAATTTTTTCCATTCTTATATTCAATGAGTGAAATATATAAGGCGACAAAATTTTTAATTCTTAGAAAATCCTTGGAAAAAAGCTTTGAATGTATAAAAAACCATGCTTAGTAGCTTTTTATCGAAACTCTAAATCAACCCCTAGAAATAACGATAATCAAATCTGTAAATTTAAATAAAAACAGCCCCGCGCTCGAATACTTCGATCTATAAATAAACTCTTTGGAGTGGGATTTTTTCAGACTCATCCTTATTTTCTACGCCTCAAGGCAAAAAACATCTGAATTTTTTTAAATTACCGAAAAAAGACTCCTCAGAGCTTATTCATTCCTCAAGTGTAGAGCAGGTAGATAGATCACTTGTAAGATATATACCTGGGAGTGTGCATATGGTAGCAATGATTTAGATCTGGATAGTTTAAAGAATAGTAACTTGTATAGTGAAGATATGATAGAGATATAATTTACAATAGTTCTTATTTCAGTTCTTATCATCATCATCACTAACTCTATAATTTAAGAAAGAGACATTTTTGTTTATGACTTATTTTTTCTTATTAAAGTTCATAAATCAATATAAGTATCTAAATTTTGTGAAATTTTCAAAACCTAAAGAATTACAATTGATGAAGTTCAGAAAATTTACTTTTATATATCTTCTTCTATAACTATATTTGGGCAACGTCACATTTTGAATGGGGGAAAATTTAGTTTACAGTTCCTTTTTAAAATTATTATAATTAGCGAAGTTCATAAAATTTATAAAAATTTAACCATGTCTGCTTTTTGTTAGATTTTAAATTTTAATCTTAGTAGCGAATCTATTACCTGGTTATATTTATCAAATTTCATTATATAAAAGAACAATAGACAAATTTCGAAGGTTCACGAAGAGGTTAAAAAGAAAAGGGAGAAAAAAATTTGGGGGGTAAACTCCGCAGCGCTTAAAAGCAGAATTAGGCGGGCCAATGAAAATTTTTAATAGGATAGAGTATCGTCATTTATAAATAAAGAGAGGTAGGTTAAAAAATCAAAAATAAATTTAGTTTTATGGTAGTGCTCTTATGGTTTGTGCAGCCATAAAATAGTAAAATTATTATTAATAGAAGTAAAACGTATTTTGATTTTTCATCTGGAATATATTGGAGAAGTCTGAGAACCTGTGTACTTCTAGACTCTCTCCGATTTTAGGGTTGTATAATCTAGGAATTAATTTTAAACATTCTCTTAGAATAAATATCGTTGTGAGTAAAATTACTGGTCTATTGTAAATCCAGGGATAACTTTGGGTTGAGGTCGTGTAAACGGCGTAGGTGGTGTTGATGTAGGTGGTGGTGGTGCAAGTGTAGGTAGCTTAGGTAGCATTGCAAGAGGTGGTGTTTATGTATGCTGCGGAGGCGGTGGTGAAGTAGGTGGTAAGGTGTAGGTGGTAGTGGTGTAGGTGGTGGCGTTTAGGTGGTTTTTTTGTGTAGGTGAAGCAGGTTGGAGTGTATAGGTGTAGGTAGTAAAAGTAGGTGTGAGTAGTAGTGGTGCCGGTGGTGTTGGTGTAAGTGGTCGGTCTGTAGGCGGTAGTGGTGTAGCTGGTGTTAGTTTAGGTTTTAGTGGGGTAGTTGAAGCTAGGGGTGCCGTTGGTTGTGGTGTAGATAGTGTTGGTATAGGTAGTGGTGTGAAGGTGGGGATCTAGCTGTTCTTGGTGCAAGTATTAGTGTCGTAGGGGGTTGCGGTGTAAATGGTGATGGTTGAAGTCGGGTGTACATAGTGGTAAAAGGGGTCGTGGTCTAGGTGGTTGTAAAGGGGTCGTGGTACTGGTTTGTGTAGATAGCGGTAGCTTAGGTTGTGTAAGTGTAGATAGTGGCGGTGTAGCTGATTGTTTGGTGTAGGCGATGTTGGTGGTTACAAGGAAAGAAAGTACCCTTGGAGACCTTACGGTCTATTCAAAGAGGGTACCTTTGGGCTAGCAATCGAGTAGGCACATGGCTGCTCAATTGTTTAAAGTCCCTAAACGGCCACTTTTCAAGACTTTGTCTAGTCTCAACTTGAACTGGTCAACAGATTCACTGTTGACAACTTCCACTGGAAGTAAGTTCCAATTACCGCAAATACTGTAGGTGAAAAAATTTCCCCACAGATTGCGGTTGTGACGCTTCAGTTCAAGTTTAAAGCCGTGATTGCGCGTTCTGTTCTCCCTCAGTGTGAAAATATCCCGGTAGTCAACATTGTCGAACCCTCGAAGTATTTTAAAAACTTCGATGAGCTGACCACGCAGTCTACGGGTTTCCAGCGAGAACAGATCTAATTTCCTTAGTCTATCCTCATAACTTTTATGTCAGATAGAGGGAATCAGTTTGGTTGCCCTAGCTTGTACGTGTTCCAACCTTGCGATGTCCTTTCGAAACGAAGGACTCCAAAATTGTACGGCATACTCCAAGTGCGGCCGAACGAGGGAGTTGTACAGACAAAGTACTATCTCCTTGTTACGGTATCTAAACTGGCGCTTTATTTAGCCTAACATCCTTTGAGCTTTCTTCTCTGCCTTGATGCACTGTTTCGAGAACTTGAGGTAGCTAGTGATAGTAACACCCAAGTCCTTCTCAGTGTCACTCGATTCAAGGGGAGTTCCCTTAAGAAAATACTGAGATTTGGGGTTTCGGTGGCTGATATGCATTACTTTGCATTTGTTCACGTTAAAAGGCATTTGCCACGTGTCCCACCACTCCCCAATCCTTTGAAAGTCCTCTTGGAGGCTGGCAATGTTTCCCTCCTTTGCCACATTGATACCAAGCTTGGTGTCGTCGGAAAATTTGGAGAATTTGGCAACCATGTATCCGTCCATGTCATTGACATAGATAATAAACAGTAGTGGTCCAAGAACGGAACCTTGAGGGACACCGCTAGATACGGGTGCCCATTTAGAGGCCCGACCATTCACCACTACGCGTTGCCGTTTGTCACTTAGCCAGCTTTCTATCCAACCTGCTACCTTGCCACCTATGCCCTGCGCACGCACTTACCGGATAAGGCGGCGGTGTGGTACCTTGTCAAAAGCCTTTTGGAAGTCAAGGTACACAACATCCACCACCTTGTCTCGATCATGCTCACTGAACACGAAGTGGAAGAATTCCACAAGGTTCGTCAGGCATGACCGTTGCCTTCGGAAGCCGTGCTGGGAACTCTTCAGTAGCAGGTTTGACATTAAATAAGACGTTATCTTGTCCACTATCATGCTTTCCATGAGTTTACCAACTATCAAAGTCAAACTGATGGGTCGGTAGTTTGACGGATGGCTAGAGTCTCCTTTCTTAAATATCGGAGTCACCTCCGCCTCACGTTAGTCTCTAGGAACGCATCCGGTCCGAATTGACATGTTAAAGATAGCGCACAGATGTCGTGATACTTCATCGCACACTTCCTTCAACACCTTGGATGGAAAACCATCCGGTCCGGGGAACTTATTCTCTTCAGGTCAGCGATATTTTTCTTTATTTCACCTTCGGTGAAGTCCATTACCTCCAGCTTTTCCCCCGCGTAGGAATCCGGGGGCTGTGGGATGGGACCACATTCTTTAGTAAACACTGAAAGAAGTAGCCATTGATCATGTTAGCATTTTCTGTATCTGACTGAGTTAATGCACCCTCCTCGTCCACTAAGGGCCCAATCCTACGATGATGGTGAAGGCGTTGGTGGTGGTGTTGTTAGTCGTGAAGCTGGTGTTGTGAGTGGTGCTGCTGTAGGTGTTGGTTGGGTAGGTGAGCTTAGTGGCGGTGGTGTAAGTGGTAGTGGCGCAAGTAGTAGTTTTGTAGATTGGGCAGGCGGTGGCGGTAGAGATGGTGGTATAGGTGGTGTTAAAGGGGGTCGTGGTGTACTTTCTATAGGTGGCGAGGTTTTAGGTGGTGTAGGCGCAAAGGATGTAGATAGTAGTGGTGTAGGTTACCTTTGGCTCTCTACCAATCACACTTACTAAAGCGCTCCTCTGATGGATCATGTTGCTCTTAGCCAACATGCTGCCATAATTGGAGCGAATAACCACAAAGCGTTTGAAACCAGGAGGCTCGAAATCGCTGGATAGTTTTGAACTAAGCGGCCCCGATGTAGTCAAGGCTCCACTCTGCGTACTATCACCTTTGGCCTAAATCAGGGAATAAGCATCCGTGGGGGCAGAGGGGCTGGAGGTGCCCATTTTTTTCTTGTTTGTTTTTTAGTTTTTAGGAGAAAAGGAGGGGGAATAAACCCGTATCTGCCTTTCGCCGGCAGGAGCCCCCAGGCCAGATGCACCGGCTTCAGCAAGGTTCTTCTCCGAGATGGAGAAGGTCCTCAAGGTCGTAGGGGCACCAAACGGAGGGGGAGATCCCTCCCCTCCTTGTTTTTCTTTGGAGACCCGAGCTATTTAAGGAGGACCTGGCATAGGGGCGGACTCGGGTGAGGCTGGGTTGCCTCACGGACCATGTCTATCTCGGCAGGGGGGGCTCCATTTGCCTCCCTAGGACTTTGCAGGTAAAGGAAGGCACAGGCCTGTCCCCCGCTAAGGTCAGTATCCGAGCCAGCAGTTCTCTGAAGGGAAGCAGCCGATGGGCCCTGTCTTCCCTCTCCCCTATAAGGGCGTTTTTTCTACCGAGCCGCTTCAACGGGGAGCTGCTGGTTATGGGCTGTCTGCTGGGTTTCTTGGATGTCTCCTGGAAAAGTAAAATTCGGGTTGCCACTGGTAAGATGGAATCACATAAGGGTCACCCTAAAAAATGGAGTTAAGGGGAGCTCCCTGCACCCGTAGGCAATGGAGAGGAGTAAGCCTTCTCTCCTGTCAAAGAGTTTGGAAGTTTTTCAATAAAATTACAGGGGGAGACCCGCAGTTTTTCACTGGAGCTGCCCGAGGGTGGCTCTGACGGTAAACTGGGGAAGTTAAGGCGAGAATTTTGTAATTTCATCATTGGGCATGGTGACCCTATTATTTTCAAGGGATGCAGATGCTAATCACCCATCGCAGTAGTCCGCTTTGCAAGGGGTGCCGCCATTTCGGGCCACTCCTCCCGCCTGGTGACCTAGCAGTCCTTCAGCATGGTGGCTCAACCTTGAGCACAGAGTAAAATGGATAAAAATAAAAAAGAGAAAGAAAAGGGAAGTGAGCAAGTTGCGGATGGGGATAAAGAAGTTTGATAAAACCAGCATTCCAAACCGGAGCTCAGGGGTTAGGAACATTGTCCCGTCTCCCCTCAGACGGTGGCTTTGAAGGCAAATCGCCGCGCCTCTAACGAGGCGAATAGAACGAAAGCTTAACGACTACTGAACGCATGGCGAAAAAAAAACAAAAACGAAAACGAATACAAACGAATAGAGAACTATTAGAGAACGAATTAAGAGCGCAGGCGTAACGTTTAGAATGAATGAGCACCACTTCCGCGCTGACTTTAAAGGCAGGGCGAATTCACAACGTTCTTCACTACAACTTTAGCTTTTGAACAAAATACACTACTCAGATTACTGATAAAAGATGAAGAACAAGAATACCAAGAAGACGAACGGTGCCTCACAAGCTCAATCTGTAAGTTCCTCTGTAGCTACCGAAGAGCTACAAGCTGGTCCTGGCTACCCCACTTCTTGTGATCCTCAGAATTTTCGTGGCAAGTCATCCACTGAAAAAGAATCCATCTTTAAGTAAATTAATGATTAAATTTTACAAATGTTTTAATTTGTAAAATAATTGGGAAATATTTACTAATCTATAATAATCTATATATAGTTTATACTCGTATTTATATTTTATTTATATATATATATGTAATAATTACATGAAAGAAATAAAACTTTTTTAATTTTGAAGGTTAAGTGCTGGCTCCGACTCTGAGGAGGTTCAAGCAGCCAAAGTCCGTACCCCCAAGGATAGGTTCTCCCTCGACCTGACCGTAGAGGAAGAGCTCATGGAGTGGATTCGCGAGAACGCCCTAATGGACTACAATAGAACGGAAACGAAGAATGCGTTGTGGGTTGCAAAGGCTGCCATCCTGGATAAGACGCCGGAGTAGCTAAAGGGCTGGTGAAAGGGAATTCGTGACACAGACACCCGCCTCCACAAGATGAAGTATGGTTCTGCGGCAAAGGATTTAACGGAAAGAGTGACTTAGCTCATGGATCACTGCGCATTCTTCTCTGTGAATGTGACCCATCGTCGACACCTGTCAAAAGTATAATTATATTCGTTATGTTATGTTATCATTGACGAATTTCAATTTAAAATTTTAACTTAAAGTTTCATGTAAAATTGAAGTTTAAAATTTCAATGTTAAATTTCACTAACAAATTTCAATGCAGAAATTCACTCTCAAATGTCACCTTTAAATTAAAATGTGTTTCATGTACTGTCTCATTATTGCTTATGTCGATTCTCTACATTATTGCATCTCCCTCCAAAGCCCCAGCACCAGCCATGCCACAGAGCGTTCCCCTTGAAGCCAACCTGGATGATGACTCCCTTACCAGAGCAGAAATTCAAGCTGCAGCAGAGGCCAGGGCTGATGATAAATAGAGCGACAGTACTACCGTCTCATAAAGCAAGAAATAAAGAAGGCAGCCAAATGATGAGGTTTTACTGGATGTCCAAAAGAACATAAAGACATCCACAGAGCTGATGAAACAGCTTTTCAGCCAGGATACCCATCCCGCTACGGTGCGCGATGCCTTCGCCACGTATGTGAAGGATTCTCTAAAGACGCTCACCAGGTACAAGTACAATATGGTCCTTAACCCTTCCTTCAGCAGCATTTCCAGCAGCACCAACCCTTCCCGCTACTCCCATCACTTCGAACAGCACACACAGATGCCACCACCTGATTCCACCATCACTACTGTCTCCTCCTCCAGCAACCAGATGTCCGCCATGGGTTACCTCACAGCCCATCATGTGATGGACAGCAGCCTGAATTTCTCAGGCATGTCTGATTTGCTCCATTCAGCATTGACCCCCAAACCAACCAGTACCAACATTACCCCCACTACCACAACCACGACCACAGTCACTCTCAACACCCCAGAACGAGCACAAAGCTACAATCAAGAAGACTAGCCAGTCTGTTTTTTTAATTATTATTGTAATGATTAATTTTACTATATATTACAATTCCTGTTTTTTTGAAATGAAAATAATAAAATTAATTATTTAACCTTTTCATCAAATTTAAGTTACAAGTTCATGATACATTCATTACATTTATAACACATCATGAAAGTAATTTTACAATTAAAGTTTAGGAATAGACATTAAAAAATTAAATCATCAGATCCTGCTATGACACTGATCCGGCATCTGAGCAACTCCAATGCTTAATGAGATTTCTCTCTCTTTTCCCATGTCTGGTGGCCCTGTTGGGTCCCTGCACATCGATGGTGTCAACGAGGTTCTCTTCCTACCTCCAGGTATCACGTTCCCATTCTTGTTTCGTTGTCCACAAGTTTTTTCTCGAGGCCGGGTAACCGGATCCGCATCAAGTTGAAGAGGAGCAGGCAAGCTTTTACTATTGATTGGAGTGTCTCTTAGGGGTGTTGCATGTTGCATGTTGTGAGCAGGACTTGGAAGCGGTCGGCAAGGATACCGAGTGTATTTTTGAGGACCCGCATGGCACATGACATTCGGTAATTTAAGATCCGTTCGCGATGATCTATCACCCTTCTGCTGTATGGCTTCATGTGGTATATGCATCATCCCCAACGATGAAATATGGCACATCTCCATTGTCGTTGGGAAGAAGCTTGGATTCTGGAAAGCCGATTATGCTTTCTTCGATGCGATCCTTCAGCTCTATGTTGTTGTAGATCTGTGAATCAGATCAGGAGCCCACGCAGTTAACATACGCCCATAAGAATTTGTAATCTGCGTCTAACATGGGAAAGAGAATGATTCTGAAAAAGCCTTTCTAGTTGTAGTACTGTGATCCAGTTTTGAGGGGGGCTTTGCAAGCAATATACTTCCTTTGATGAACCCGCAGGTGTGGGGGAAGTTCCACTTCTGCTAATATTGGTTGGCTACTTGTCGCCATTCATTCAAGGTAGAGGGGCAGATCATGAGTTCATCGAGGTACTCATCAATGATTGCCTGGCACACTTCACGGAACACAAGAGAGATGGTGTTTTGGTAGACCCTCCAGGAAAATTCCCATCAGCGTACTTGTTTCCGGATGCTAGGTGGTTAAGAGTTAATGCCAACTTCAATCTGGGTTTAAGCGCTCCTCATTAGAAGGTGTTTTGTTTGATGAGCCTTGGTGTTACTCGATCGAAGAGCTCATCCAACATGGCAGTGGTCATGCGAATATAGTTGTGGAATAAGCTTTGATCCTCTCTCCTTAGCTCTGTCATTAGATTGTCGTACACACCGTAGAGTATCCTACTCTGGATCCAGGGCCTCATCCAAAAGCGCCTACTTCTTCTTCTTCTTTCTCTCCGCCTTTTTCTCCGATGGATGAGTTGCAGATTTAGACTCATAAGGTTCTGCTGTTATTGTACCAGTGCAATATTTGTGTTTTTCCATACTGGATCATCTAGAGTGATGTCAGGTTTGTACACATGGAAAACTGGATTAATGCTGAGGACATTCACAGAGATTTGTGTTTCTCAGACTGCCAAATAGTTGTTACCCATTGCCTTACCATACATTGTTATCACCACTGCCTCGTTGTATGATCGTTAAATAATCGTTGTTATCGCTTTTTATTCGCTGCATTCGGTAGACATTTTTTAACAAAAGCGTCCGCAGAACGTTTTGTGTTAGTTAAGCATTTGCTTCGCATTCGCTCCCTCTATGCTATCATCACAGTGAACGATTAAGGAACGTATGCCTAACGATTGAGTAACGTATACAACGAATGGCTACAGAATTGGAAACGAATTAAGAACGAACATTTAACGATTGATCATTCACTCCCGATTTAGATACAGTTTTTTGCATGCAAAAAACCTTTTTAGCTCCAAAACGAATACGACGAATGGTAACAATTAATAAACGATGGAGAAACGCCTGAGAAACGATATGGATGAATGAGTAACAAAAAACTCAAAATTTGCACGTTCCACAATCGTTAACCCCTATTCGTTTAGGTGTGAGAGGCCTTTTAAATAGAATAGAAATTTCATTTACCTACTCGGTATAATTTATAAATAATTTAATAAAATAAATCACTCTTTTATTTTGCTCAATAGTATATATCAATCAAATAAGGCAGAATAACAAGGAGGAAATGGTGGCAGAAACAGAAGTAAAATTGTCAGAAAGGCGAGGTTATATATCTCGAGAAGACGCAAAGAGAAAGAAAAAGACGTCCGAGATGAGGGTCATGGGATGGCGTGTTGGCTATCAATGAAGGCGGAACGCCTCTTTTATGTGTTTCCAGATGTTTTAAATAGCAGTTGCGACCGAGATCATGCACGGGATCGTCGAATAGGAATGAGTGGTTAGAAGCGTAGAATAAAATTCGGCACAGGAGAAGCTCCAGGAAAGTGAGAAGAGTGACACGTCAATGTTATTAAAGTTAATTGCAAAATCTAAAGGGAAATGATGTGTGGAATATCAACAAAGTCGATTTTTAGCTTATTAAATGAAGAGTAACGAGAGAAGAAATGGACTTAAACTTTCTAAGGTGTCTTCAAGTGATAGGTGAAACAGGAAGCAAGAAAGAGAACTGGTTGAAAACAGGTCAAAAATGAATGTGGGTGGGTCAGTTATGTTAAGAATATAAAATCACACATAATAAATAATGTTATATAAGTGTTAGAGAAGACCAGGTTAATAAATTTTATCATCTAATAGATAAAAATGTTTATAAGATTGCAATGAGGACTGTAACTTCAATTGTAAAGGTGGTTTTCAAAGTTTACAGTGCAATCATAGATTCGATAAGAATAGGTGAGAGAAAAACAGAAAAACCAAGACAGATAGAGAGAAGACATATGTGGAAGGAGGGGAATTATTCATGAGCGGAGAGGGGGCAGCCCAGGTTGTTGCTTACTCCGCCATTAACTACGTTTCTGCCTCTCTCAATAGCTTAAGCTTCTCAGTAGATATAAGGGCACAAATTAAAGTATCCTTTAATGTAAAACTGAAAAAAAATTATAAAACAGTTAAGACAGTTAGTAAGAATAGGGGGAATTTAAGTAGGAATAGGGTGATCCCTTATTTGAACAAGCGAGATAAGATGTATTTGTAATGTTATTAATCTGTATTCTTATCGTCTCGAAAGAGATCCATTCATCAGATCCTTAGGATGGGTACGGAAATTTAAGATACTTTATATATGTGATGAGTCTCTTTGATGCTACATTCGAAGTGGAAGGAAGAACTTTTAAAATTGCGCTCAATTGGAGAATTCGGTCAATTGAGAATTACAAACAAGAGTTTTAATAAGTGGTCTTAATAGAGATCAGATGAGAAATAGGAAACGATGGTTAAAGGAGGAAAACTAGAGAAGGCTGAGTAGAAACAGATAGGACAGCCGCAGATTATTAAATGGAAAAATTAACAGCAAACCTAAATAATATTTAACTAATATACGGCAAACAAAGAAGTAATACTTGAAGAACCACAGGAATTTAAATGAAACAAGCAAAGTATAAATTCGTGGAACAGTTAAACTCAAAAAGGGAGAGCGTAATAATGTACAAATTCGAATAAATGGTTTAATTAATTATTAAATCCCCACTAACACAATAAGACGTAACGAACCATAACAAAACAGGCAAGTACGGCTTCTCAACCATGATCTCTGCAAGACCAACTTACCCATAACCAAGTAAAAATCAAGAACTATGAGGGAAAGTTAGCATGAAATGTTTTGGTGCGAGTGAGTCTGTCGGATTAGAGGCGCAAGAAAGGATGATAAGGATATATAAATACATAAAAATAATAAAATTATTCGAAAGAAGATTAGGACGTTAAAATACCCTCAATATATCTACATACTATATTGATGTTAAATGCACGCAATGAATCATCTAAAGTACCTATACTGAACCATTTCTGATGTATAGAAACTTCAATTAACATAAGTTTCGAAAGTTATTAGGTAGTTTTTCGCGTCGTTTGTAAAGCAAAGAGCAACGATAGCAACACCCACAAAAAAATTATTAGCATATTTTTGTAAAGAGAGTGGTGGGTTAAAGATATTGAAAATGTGAGGAAGTTATATAGCTGAGAGGCCAACTAGCGGAGTTTGTTGCCAGAAGGGCACACAATCCGTGCCATATCTGCGAAAGCCAGGATGCCCATGAAGCATCTAACATGCCCCTGGGGGATTTATTAACCTCCCTTCGTTTTCTTCTAAGTCGGGGAAGTATATTTTAAGTTCATTTTCCAAGGATCACGGATTAGGGGCAATTTCAGTTTTTTGTAATGAATCAAACAGATGATCTTCATCCTACTTGTCAAGAACAGTGAAAGGTCCTCAAACATGCCAACAATGACGTCACCGAGTTTCCATTGCCAATTCTGGAGTTTTACGTTTGAAAGCTAATAGTGTTTAGTTTTTCGTTTGAAATTAATGAAAAAATAAATTCTATATAAATATTGTAAAATATAAGTAATTTTGCAGTCATTAACTAATTTAAATACTTAAATACCAATTTAAATACAATATATCTAAACTCTAATTTTAAAATTGATTTAAACTGTAAGCTAAAACTATCAAAGTTATATTTTTACCTTCAGAATTGGGCTCTAGTATCTATTTTATAGGCCTAAAACGATCACCATATTATAGTCGAAACGTTGCCTCGAAATGAAAAACCCAACAACATCAGCAATTATCCTTGCCTTGGGATTTCTGTAAAAATTAAATTCAGGCTCTCTCGAAGCAATTCTCATCACTATATATATAATAACCAATTAAGACTCGTGGAAGAAAAGCTTATTATGTTCTTTAAAAATAAATAACTATAAAAATTCTATTAAACGAAGACTGACCATATATTAAAGGATTTGATTTTATGACTTATCAAACTTAGGTCTAAAATCTACTTATCGAAAAACTTTTGGGGACTTGTAATCATTAGATAATTCGTTGTGATAGAATTATTTCTTGAATTATTTTAGAAATTCTTCCAAATCTGGTTATTCTACTCTTATACATCTGAATTAGGATGAAATCATGAACGCTAGTAATTCACAGGAAATGTTTACAACATTTCAGCAATTATTTTTACCATTAATAATTATCTCCTCATCATAACGCCAAATTTATATTAGGCTTGGACAAATGTCTTGGATAAATAGAGAATAAGGAAAGCATAGGGGAAAGTATTTGAAAAACCGATTCATGCAGTAAATTAAAATGTTTAGCTTTATTTATCTTGTTAGATATCCAAAATTTATCTTCATTCGAATATGTATAATAGCGAGAACAAAATATAAAACATGTTTAATGATACTACACCTGGTTTCCAGAATAAGGGGTCGTGTTTGAGTTACTTGTAATTTTTTAAGAAATGATTCCATCTCTGAGGAGCATAAAGCTCTCGCTATAGCTTACCTCAATATTCAGCCACAATTTGATATTGTTCCGAACAAGAGAATTATAATAATGTAAAATCGCTTGGTATGATGCAGAGATAAAAAATTGATTGTGCTTTAGCATGAAGACTCGTACAAGATAGGATCAAATCTATATTTGCCCACATGACAATAAATTAATGTCCAAATTTTGTGGATGATATAAAATTAAGAAATAGAGCACGATTTCGTCAATATGTAACCAAATTACAGTCCTAGTATAGTGGAGTTAAAAAAAAGATGAATTACAATAAATATAAATGTAAGGTTCCAAAATCTCCGAGAAATCTACAGTATGTGCCAACATATTCTAAACCAGGCTATGTTGCAAATATAATTGGGGTTGGATAATTTCGAGTGACCTAAGCTTTCCGAAAATGCGTTAAAGTAGCCTCAAAAACAAACGGAATTCTTGCTTACCAAAAGATAAGTTTGATTTTTTCATACTAGATATTATCAAAACCTTATAGAGAATCATTGTCAGCGATCACTTTGAAAATGCGTTTGAATTTTGCTGTTCTAATCCAGGAAAGATGCATTGACCTTAGAACACATTCAAGGTAGAGTAACGATTTTAATTCTTGAACAAATAGTTAAGAAATATGGAGCCTGATGGAGGGAATTTATTTAATTTTCCTGGAAAATCGTATTTTGGGGGCCTATAAGTTCAAAGACTAAAAAAACGAGGAGTTTTACAAATATAAATTAACGACTGTTATTTGAGTTTTATAGCTACTATAGCAAAACGAATTCAAGCTTATTAACAAAATATGTGCCGACGATAACTCACATCCTTTTCTTCACCAAAATTATGCAAAGATGGATTTTAGTCCCTTTGGCTGTTAATAAATCCTTAGAAAGAATGAAATTTATATTTAATTATATTTCGACATTCGGGGTAAATCCTGTTTTCTTAATATCGAGGATAAATTCGACTCTTATTAGATTCACGTGGCTTGACGAAGAAGTTCAGAAAACTTTCTTGAATGTAGCCGATGTACCCCAAGCAATCTCTGAGGAAATATGCTCTACCTACGCTTGTGAATTCCGAATTCGGCAGACTGAGCCAAGTAAGCCATTAGGGTTCAATTTTCAGTGTGGAAGACCCAAAAAGTGAGATACGCACGAGAATGTTGGCTGTAAACTTAACCCAACATATCTTCCCTAGTCTTGAATTAATCGGGCCACTGCAAAAAAACGTCAAAGTCATTTTCGTATCCAAAGACGAACATCATCAATGTGTCCTGATAATGTTTTTAACTTTATTATTAGCATAAATTCCTGGTTTCGACAGATTCTATAAATATAATTTCATTTATATATTTTTATGTATAACTGCGTCTGGCAACGGTCCTTTGATATTAATTTTTTTAAAAAGGTTCCCTGTACATATGTCCTAAAAATTTACTCTCGGTCTCTTCTTTTCAGATTTATACTTATTTTCTATGCTTAAAGTTACGAAGAAAATTTTAGTATATTCCTATTAAAATACACAAAAACAACCCGAATGGCTGTTTTTCTTATCTAAATTTACTCTAATAATTTAATTGGAATTATAGAGCTTTAGAGCTTAGTAGCTATTTCGTCGGGTTAATAACTAAAATGGAAAATCTACTTTAGAAAGAATTTCATTATTCGAGCTCTTTATATTCAAAAACCTTTACTAATCATATTAATCCTAATGAATAATTAAAGTAACAACATGGGGATTCTCAAACTTTGAAAAATTCTTAGAAAATATTCTGAAAATTTCCCAAACTAAATATAGTGTTATGAAAATGATTGCTTAGTAAAATACCGTGAACTGCGTTTTGCTACTTATGTATAACATTGCTACTGAGTTTCAATATTTAATTTTTATTATATATTTAATTCTTCCCTTTTACTCATAATTTAGGAAAGGATATTAGTCTGTCACTCGGGTGTCATAATACACTACCTTCGTGTTCGATAATGTGAAGTGAAACTTTGGGAGAAAATCCTCTTCCTTCTAAACAAATTAATACACTAAAGTGGTATTAATTTGTTTTTTCTCATATATTCAGTCTAAACTTTTTATGTTTTTAATACCGACTAGCATAACATAACTTTATCAACGACAGAGTCTTAGATACAGTTGGAAAGTAAGGTATAGTCAACCACTGCAAGAGATCCTGTTAGGAGACAGAAAAGGGTGGTCGGTTTAAAAGACAAGCATTAAACAAACTGTGGACACTCCGTAGGCATAGAAATATTTGGTAAGGTCATCAATGGATGTACACAGTCAAATAGGTAGGGAAGTTGTAAAGTCATGCCCATTCATTTTATGAACTATTTACTGTGTTAGATTGTCATATAGGAAATTAAAACACATTAAAAGCTCTTTTATTTCAGCCAAAATCATAATAACTTATGGCGCCGTTTTAGAGATACAGAGGGTTCTTTCCGCCCCCCCCCTTAAAACCTGATATCATATAAAAGCTTATAGAATTACTATAATTAGGTTGATTTTATTATCATTTAAAATCAGTTTTCTTTAGTTCCATCAATATTTGTAATAACGGTGGACAAAAATATATATTTTCGGACAAGGTCAAATATAGGTTTCGTTCTCATTTGGAAAAGGGGCTGGTAGGTGAATAGTAGTGGTGTTCTGAATGCCCTTAAATTTAGTTTAAAATATATTCGAATGATGCTAAAAATATAAATCACGTCTTAGGCGCCGATTTTGTTAGCAAATATTAGATTCACATTGTAGTTTTACCTTTTGTCTACAAATCAACTTCAAAAATCTAAGAATAATTTCCACGAATGTATAAAATTTGGCATTATCATAATTTTTACTATGTTCTAGTCATGTTGCTTAAATAAAATATATGCTATATAAAAGTGCATAAAATTTGCAATAAAATGATATAAAAATCAATGGTGTAGTTTTTTGTTTTTTCACATATTAACTTTAAATATCTTAGAAAAAATATCCACGAATGTATACAATTTTGAATTATCTTAATGTTCATTATATTCTACTCATGTTGCTGAAAAAATAATTATAACATAAAAAAGTCCATAACATTTGTAACATACAAATCAAAAAAATGCAAATTTTGAAAGAAAGAATTGGAAAAGTGAGTAAGGAAATAATGTGCTATCCCTTCAAATAGGTATAAATATGGAAAGATGCCAACTAAAGTAAAAATGAAATAATAATTGGGTACATGGAGTTTTCAAGAGAAAAATACAAAAACGTATAAGAGAGAGGAAGAAAAATTAATTGGAGTGACTAGGCTCTCGATAATAAAAAAGGAGTGGACCGGAGGAAGCCTCGAAACCAGACAGTTGTAATTAGGTTTAAACTTTACACTGTGTGATGAAAGTGACATTACTGTATTGATTGATAACTATAAGGGTATCTCGTGAACGTCTAACAAGAAAGAGATCTGAAAGAACAGAAATATTCATAAAAATTCGGCTCAACCCTTCAATTTCTTCTCAAATTATCACCAATGGAAGCGGAACTTGCAGGAAAGTAAATTTTGAGGGGAAATTACAATCAGCGGAAGAATTAAAAGATGAAGCCCAAAACCGCATCCAAAATATCATAATACACCAGATAATTAAATTTGTATAAAAGACCCACTTATTTAAGATGTCGTGGACAAACAGTAATATGACGAGCAGGATAGTCACAAATGCTTACTCGAATTAAAATGTGAATTTCAGCACAAAACATTAAAACGGAAAAATGTATCAATATGCAGATTGCTACAATAGTTATGTGCTTAAAACCATACAACGATAAATTGCACAATGACAGCAACGAAAGATTTTCAGAATGCTCTGATGAACATGCATGGAGGAAAAGTAACTCCACCGAAGAGAAAGGTTTAAATTGTGAGCACTAAGAGAAAAGACGTACAAATGGTATTACAAGACTTACAAGACTTAATACAAGAGAATTAGAGTATACCTAACTCTATCAAATGGTACATAATAGAATGCATACAATGGAAAATTAACCCCAACCAATAGCAATGTCTGAACTTTATAAATATCGGAGAGAGAAATGAGAACTTGACGTCAAAATCCACAATAATAGAACTAAAATTATGATCCAATTAAGCAAATCTTGCTGAAGTCAAGTAGGGAAAAATGGAGGAGAAAGATAAACACAAATATATATTCTGCAAATAAATACCAACGAGTTGATCGGTAAAAGAAGAACATTTGGCAATAACATCAGAAACATCGATACTGATATTCTACTCATCTTGAGCCATGCAATAAGTAATAAAGAGTAAGTAATAAAAACATTTAACTATATTGATAAAACTAATAACCCAACAGAAGACACAAATGCCACGGAGGCTATAACAATCAAAAGAGGCCTCAAATAAACCAAAATTTGGATTGTAGATCAACAAAGATAAATTTGTTACCAGTCGATAGTTCCATTAGGGTATCCGAAAAAAGCCACCCAACAAGATTAAACTCAGGGTAACATAATGCAACAGAGAAAAATGATAAAATGCAAACAAATCAACAGTGAAAAGGAATGAGGCAGCAAGCAACCGTCTTTAGCCAAAGTACCGGAGACAGGAAGAGAAAATTAAAAAACCAAAAAGGAAGTTTAGGACTTCAGCCAGTAGTAATTATAATTTTGAACCACATTGCTAGGTTAATAGGAAGAGAGAAGTTATATAAGTGTGTTGCGGAAATTATTAAATATAGTACAGTTAGGAATACAGAGGAAATAGTCGTAGACGTCTAATTAACCTAGATCTTAATTACCGTCTCCTTACCAATTGCCAAGTTAAAATAGCCATAAGGAACAACGGTGTCAATTCACGAGTCCAAACGATTTGAAAGATATGTAATTAATCAAAGGCAAATGAACATTTTACCTGTTTTCACTATCCCCGTCACAATATATTTTTTACAATACGTGACAATAAATTATAATTAATAAACTATACTTTAAAATTTAAAAAAAACTGAAAAGTGGATAAGTATTTATATTAATAAAATATATATTTCTATAGTGCTGGGTTCCAATAAAAAAGTCCCATGCACCTTAAAGAGGATAAATCGAACTATTGAACCTACTTGTTTATAAGTGCTCAAAAATAAATTGTTTATGATGAGTTCAAATTACCAAATATAACAGCAATTTTCATAAAAGGGATTTAGAGGGTGATCCTGGAAATTTTTACCGAATTTCCTTACTTCCCAGATGTATAATCGATTTCCTGTAATTCATTTTTTGAAAGAGGATCGTAGAGCATGTGAAAGTCAAGAAAGTACGAAATCACTCACAACATGACTTTTGAAGCGGATGATCATGATTAAGTAATGTGCTTGTTTTTTTCAGGAAATTATATAATCGTTTGACCATGATAAACGTATAAATGTTGTTTATCTCAATTTTTAAAAAGGTTTAATGACAGTGTTCCACACAAATGACTTTAGTGTTGGTTTAACCTTTGGTTACGTGCGTTTGAACAATCTTAGTACAGGCTACATAAAAGAGGTAAACGTGTTTATTTGATATTATTTATCAGATATTTATTGTAAGATAAACCTAAAATTTCCTAACGGAATCTGTATTAATAGATTTAGCAAGCGGACCGGCATTTTTCGTTTCCCATTAAGAATATACGAAAAGAATCAGATTAACTATTCAGGCAAAATGGCAAAGTAGGTGGGAGAGAAAGGAGGAGAATTTAAAAATACAAGAAATTGCGTTTCATCCAGTTAATTTACGTGAAAATATTTTCTTTGATGCCTCGACGGTATCAAATCTTTTCTGTTGTCTCCGATGTGTACACATTAGAGATGTTTGACCTTATTTGATTGAGCATTCTATTACGACCTTCAAAACTAACTATGTCTCTTTGAATTTTTTTTGGGGGCGAGGCTTCACTGCCATTGGTCTTTAAAATAAAAATGGCTAAATTTTTATAATGTCACCCGATGTTGGATTTCTATGCAGTTTATTATTCAGATGTGTAAAGGAAAGGCAAAGCATTTAATTTTTTATTTAGTGGGAATGTAAGCAAACTGTTGAGTAGCAACGAAGGAAAGGAAGCGATTTTCCAAAGGAAGAAATTCTCCACCTCCATATCGCTTACATGCTTGTCTGCACTTTACTCCCCAAATGATGAGATCGTTTAGCGTTTTCAACTTGAAAAATGGGACCAAGTTTAGGCAGAAATGTATGGCAGTCTGTTGTGTTGCACTAGGTTAAGTATACCATTTCCGCACACGCATTTTGTAGAAGGGCTAAAATGTAAATTAAATAAATGACAAAAGTGTATATTTTAGTTAATTTCCTTAGGACTAACTTAGAATTACATTTTTCAGCAATTTCTCTTAGTTAGACAATACAAAATTATAGGTTGATTCACTTTTCCCGGGTAGAAGAGCACATATATTTGGATGAATTAAAACTTCAGTGAATAGATTTGAGTCAGTCTATTAACATGTAAGGAAGACTGGCTGGAAAACCGTAGCTAAAAACTGGTTGTAAATGTAAACAATTCTTAGGGGGCTTCGATTAACATTGCTGTTCTTCAGAGTTATATACACAGACCATTGCATTTTTACAATATATGCAAAAGAAATTCACATGAACTTATTATGTAAAATCTCAGCATTTGCTGATGATAATTAGCTCGCTACTAGGACAAAAACTTAATCTCGTCGAAAATTTGCAAAAAGACTGAAAGAGGAGCAAAACGTAATTCCACAGTTCTCCTTTATACCTGTAATGAATTTAAAATAAAAATCAGCCCCTATTAGGATCAAAATATCCTATGGTTTTGTCATTGGATGGATCGGTCATTTTTAAACGTAACACATATGGACATGATTGGGTAATATTCCACAACAAATGCTTTGATAAAAATAGATTTATGTTTAGTATTGACTTTAAATGACACTTCGTCATATAATTTTGTTCTCCTTTGCTTCCAAAACCACTTACCCGTAATTAAGTCCTAGGAATTACGGGAAAGCCTAATTCTCCGACCAAATCACTATCTATAAAGGTATTCTGGTACCCTTGATCAAAAAGTGCTTTAGCTTAAGTATTTTCCTGTCTACCTACGACTTCATTCTGTGCTATTGGTAAGGCTACTCTCAGGTTAAGAATAAAAGTTAAAAACTTGGTTTCCTTTACCTCATTAGATTTGTTACGGCCGAAAGACAGGCAAGAATGATGTCGACTATTGCACGAGATGTAAAATAAAGGGGCCTTTATATAATACTTTGCCTTATTTTAAACACCAAGCGGACATATTACAGTATGGAAATTATTAGGACGCAGCGATTGGCGTTTGAAATCAAAGATTATAATGATCACAACCTATTTACGTATGTACAATTTACAGCCGAAAGAGCTTCGGTATATACACTTTCAAAATTTACAAGAAGGGGCAATCAATCGAATGTAGAGGGTTTAACAAGCGACATTTAATAAACACAGGGAAGGATTAGAAATTAAATCCTATAAGGAGCACCGCGTCCTTAAGGCAAGAGCAAATTTATCGTAAAACACGCAGGGCAATAGCGAACAAAGAAATGATGATATATAAGGAGAATTTACAAGACATAAAGTACTATATTTATATTTACGATTGGCCAACCATTACAGACAAAATGCAAAAGAAAATACCATAATTAATTGTCAATGGGTAACAATATAATATACACAGCGAGGCTTAACACTAATTAGTTTAAATATATTATAAGATTCCTGTAGGTTGGAAGATATATTTTCGACAAGTATAGCTTTGTATTGTCTAGGCTAAAATAATATTGGCTATCCTAGCATAGCATTTAAATAGGCTAAATTAGCATAGTATATCTTACCCTTGTATATTATATATTAGCATAGTATAGCCCAGCCTATAATAGCCTAGCCTATTCTAGACTTGCCTAGCAGAGTATAGCATATTATAGCATAGTCTAGTCTAGCAGAGGATCGGACAAATAATTATGATGTTATGGCCAAATCAAAATAAATCGGGGTAACCTAAGGAAGACTTTAGCAATTATATAATTCCCAAGAAAATGTAAAACAACATCAGGATTTTATCTTTTGCTAAAATGGACCGAATAATTATGATTTGATTTCCAAAACAAAATAATTTCCCGGCTAATCTTGCGGGGGGAGACTTTGCCAATAATATCCATCAAAAGAAAATGTCGTAGAACATAAGGGTTTCAACTTTCGTTAAAATCGTCGAATTGTTATGCTGTAACTAAAACAAAATAATTTCCTGACTAACTTTACAAGGACTTTGACATCATATTATTTGAAAGAAAATTTAAAACAACATAATTCTTTCAAATTTCGTTAGAATCGGCCAAATGTGATTGCCAAAACAAAATAATTCCCTGGTTAACCTTTCGTAGAGTTTAGCAATTATATCATTCGAAAGAGAATGTAAACAAAATATATGCTTCAAATTTCGTTAAATCGGCCAAATAATTAAATGTTATTATAAAAACAATAAAAAGCCTAACGGGGACCAAACGAACAGGGAGATGTAGAGTCGCACGAGAATAAAAACACGGTAGTATGTGAAAAATAATATAAACAGTAACAGCAACAAATATTAAATAAAAAAGTAAAAATATGGACCATTTATAGTAAGTTACAAATTATCATGGGTTACGTAAGAGTTAACACGGATTTGGACCATTATAACTGAAAAAATATTGAGTATACTTTCAAAAATTTCTTTCGGTACGTTGACAACCCCTTAGGTACAACACCTCATTAAAATTATATTCAAATACGTTCATAACTTTAGAGTTGTCAGTTTCGGCCCACTACTGGTTACATTCAATCCCTACGGAACCATCAGTGTATTTAACTAATTAAGATGGTAATTTAATATACTTATTTTTGTAATTTTTCCTTCTAAGGGATAATGCCCGTAATAAAATATCTGCATTCACCAGTTTTAGGAAAATATTGATTTTGCTCGATCTGATTGTTGCATATTCGACAGCACATTTTAAACATATTTCTTTATTAATCTCCATTAGTTTGCCGAACCGTTATCCTTATCACACAAATAGTAAAAAATACTGCAATAATCATTAAATTTTCTTATTGCATTTATGTGCTAACACTTCAATGTGCTAAGGAAAGAGGAGATACAAGCAGCCTAATAAATCTCAGTAATTTTAAAGGAAGAATTGTTGAGAGAAGATATAAAAAAGATTAAAATAAATGAAGAATTAATTGGGGCTTTGCAACGAAATATCCACCTAAACAGTTGATGGGCAATTCCTACTATATCCTTTAAATACTAAATCGGATTTCTTTACAAATCTTATAAAGGAAGATAACAGATTAGTACATAATTGGTAGGGTAGCTTTTTGTAACTATAATATAAGATATATTCTCTGATTATATTTTAGAATAAGTTTAAAAATAATTACTATTTTTTACTTTAATTTATAAAAAAGTGAAAAGTGCCAGTTTTCTATCCTATATTGATTAAAATTCTTGTATTCTTGTTAATAGGTAATGAATGCAAAGGCCTCTTAAGCACTGATCTATCTAAAAAACTAGACAATTATCGATTTCATAATTTTCCTGTCAATAATCTCGTCCATTTTTTGTTTTATAATCCAAATATGCCATTAATACCCTTTAGAATTTAGATATGTTACATTGTTTATTCTCTTAACTCGGATCCTTTAAGAAGAAACAATCCTTAATGCACTTGAATTTGTGATCAGAGAATTAAACAAGACTCTTGAGAAACATAATACATATCAGCTACCGACTGAAATAAAGCGCCAAGAATACCAAATCTCGTTTACCCCTCCTTGGTAAATACACCCTACCCTTTCTCAAAACGTTTCGGTTATTTACCCTAGGGCTTATGAGGAAATAATTGATAACCATTATTACAAGATAAAATGATGGTAAAGAACCGAATTCACTTTTTGGTTTGTAAACTGACTATTTCAGCTAAAAATATATAAACGATCGTGCATATCCATTGCAGTATAGACTCTAAAATGAATTTATAATATTTGTTTTAGGTGTTCATTATGGTGGATCGATACAGGGAGGTTTTTAAAAAATCTTTGAAATTTATTTTCTCACTCTGATTTCTTGATGCACCCAACATCAAAATCTATTGTGTTGAAATTTCAGACTTCTAAATTAATAATTTCAGCTTCCTAAACACAATTGAAACTTTTTAAAAAAGCAAATTTTCTATCTATTTGTTTTCAAACTTCAACGTGTTACATCAACATTTATGTCCTATGGGGGTATATTATTTAATAAAACTTTAAAAAAATATATTTCCTTATAAATATATAATCAATACTTCTACTTCCATTTTATTAAATAAAAATAATCTATTCACTACTCGATAAGTTTCCCTTCCTTTTCTTCCGTTGGTTTCCATGCAACCTCTAGATTTTCATCATCATCACTCTGAAATAGAAGAAATTGAGCAATTTACAATCGAATATTTAAATTTTCACTATTATTTAATATTTATTTACTGAATGCAGTTAAATTTTTGTAATTTTATTACATTTCATTACGAAGTCCTTCTTGCTATTAAATAAGGGTATTTTTCTTCCCGGACTCAATTCTACACCTTATATAGCCGTCCGGTTTGTTTTCTCTACTAAATACCAGGGACGGTCAATAAGTTTTGCGATTCGGATATAAGGGAACGAGATATGAGGAAAAGTGTTTTATTATTTTTAAATATAACTACCCTCGACTTCAATGCAATTGCGCCACTTCTCCCTGAGGCTTCGAATTCCCGACCTCCAGAAATCTCCCGACTGCTGTTCAATCCACTCCTGGACGGCGAGCTGGACATCTTCATCGTCCCTAAACTGGTGTCCACGCACTGCAGCCTTGGCCTGGTAGAATAAAAAGTAGTCGCTAGGGGCTAAATCTAGACTGTAGAGAGGATGGTTGTGCTCCTCGAATCCGCACTGGCACAGGGCAGCTTGTGCAACTTTTGCCTTTTGGACTTTGACGACGTTGAAGTCGATCATGGGGCGTGAGGTTTCTAGGGACCCAACAGGCAGAGACCTTTTTCAAAGCTTAATTGTCGTGGGGATGATGTTGATAGCACTTCCATGTGATATTTCAAGTTCTCGCTTGATTTCTTCGACTTTTCACCATCGATTTTCGAGGATAATTCTCTCCACACGGGCCACATTGTATTCGTTGGTCACGTCTGACGGGCGTCTTGGACGATGGTCATCTTCAAGGGACTTATGACCATGGGGGAACTCCCTTCTTCCAGCAAACAATGGTTTTATAGGAAGGGGCGGTGTCGGTGTACACTGCAACCATGCCTTCATGGATCTCTTTTGCCTTCTTGCCTTCCTTAGTCAAAAATTGGATCATTGCACGGTTCTAAACCTTCTCCATTGTTGAAGAATTTGTGACTGACAATCTGAAATCAGCTACCGCTTCTTAAATAGACGAGACAGGAGCGTGCGTCTGCAGGTCCTGACTTGTCATAACTTGTCCTAACTCCCTCACAAATAGCCATCCCAGTTCCTCTGTTTTTCCCTACCAATTCGCAAAACCTATTGACCGCCCCTCGTACTAGTGAGGCTTCTGTGACTAGCTTGATGCATATCTCAACTACCTTTGTGTAGATAAATTATTCGAGTTGAGCAGAGAGCGTTTTTGTCAGCGGATATTTGGTCACAATAGTCTGTTGACAAATAATTAGGTGGATGTATTGGTCAGCTTTAAAGTTTATGTCTAGGATCTTGAAAGTGCGTATTGATTTTCCTTTAAAATCTTTTCGTGCTTTCATAACTTTTCTTCATGCGAGTTGCCCGATAATTTCTTTCATTTTTCACCATACATAGAATAATTTTTTTCGCATGTGAAAATAAGCAATCCTTTGAATCGCTAGGGCAACTATATCTCTAATCTGTTTGCTCATCTGGGAAGAGTTTGCTTTTATTTCAAACCAGTATGGTGCATCCTTCATGATGAACAGAACAACGGTTTTCAGGGTGACAGAAGGTTCGGAAATCGAAACATATAATCGAAGTATCTAAATTGTCATTGTAAGCCATCGTGCATGCGACATTTTTCCAGGAGTCTTACGAGCCATTTCAGCAGACCATTTACCTTTTTAGATAGATAGAAGGATATCGAACAGATACGTTTGATTGGTTCATATATTTATTTGGTCAGCAAACGGCAAGTTAGTTGCAATTAGCTCAAATTAAACAACACTTAAAGTTTCATATTTATGTAGTTGTTTCCCTATAGATCCAGCAAATGCCCGAGGCCCCCTTGGTTTCCCATCAAAATGATTGATGAGATGGCGCAAGGGGTGCTCATTTGCATAGAGCTGAAAGATAAACCAAATGCCTTGGCTTTTTAAGTTTTTCTTCTAACATTCTGATCACACTTCCTTTTGTTTCTGTATTCACTTCCGTTCCATCGCATACCACATCAACGGATTCATCAGTTGCGATGTTGTTTGCTTCTAGATACAAGCATATTGCGTTGCATTTAACTTTTTTATAGAATCTGTCTTCATTGTCAGTTATCCAAGGTATTCTTAACCAGGTTCTTCTATCATAGAGATCTTCTCTTCCATTATCTTCTTTCTGGGATAAGTTCCCTCCATCGTTTCAGCAACAAATGTACTATCTTTTTTAAAATCAAAATATATAGAATATAATGGCTTATTTGATCTTATTTCTTGCTGTAGTTATTTCATTCTTTTACTTGCTCCCTTCTAACTTTTGAGATGTCATCTACTACAGAAGTTTCTTTGCCTTCAATTGACGATAAGTTTTTAAGGATTGAACTTGTTCTTAAAGCTGCGGCTCATTCAGACTCACATGCGGCTAGATGCCAACGCAAATTCTGATAATTTAATTAGTTTAGATGGACTATTGGATGTAATCATTTTGTTCGATACTTTGCCTTTCATGGAAGAAGGAAGCTGATAGTCAGTAAATTCGTCAGCAGATTCTGTTTCTTTGCTGGATTAAGGAAGAATCACTTCGATATTATCTGTTGAAGTAGCACGTTGATTAAGGAAACAATACTAAAGATTCTTACTAACTGCAATCTGAATATTCTTCCTTGATTGAATGTGATCGATATTACTTATTGCCATTTTCCTAGTTGTTTGTTGGTCTTTTAGAAACGTTTTCTCCAATAGCGGCACCTTCTTTTCTTTGCTACAAAAACAGTTTTCAAGCTATCGCTTTTACAACACGAAATATCAACCAATTGTTCTGCATTCTTTGTAAAATCGTCACATTTTTGTTTGAATGATATCACATTTCTCGTTCTAATATCTCTCATTAAATCATCATATTTTAGAAAATAAATTTAAATTATTCTTCTAACTACCTCTATTAACACAAAAGGGATTGATAACATTTTTCAAATAAAAATTAATTTATCCGTACTAATGTGATAATTTGTTTAATTAGCGGATCTTTTCTATCGCAGAACTCTTTCTCTTTTTTACGCAAACAAAATATATTTGATAACATCTTTATAAGTTGGAAACACACGTTCACTAATGGCGCAGAGTGCGCCAAACAAAAAGCCTTTAATTTTATGACGCGTTTTAGGTTTAAATGGAATAATTAAATATTGATTAAATTTTATTCTTACATATTTTTAAGCTCTGAAATATAATAAAACGTGTATAAATATTTATTGTACACTATAAATAACTGTTTTTCAATACAAATAGAAGAATGAGATCAAAACAATAGCCACTTGAAAGAGTCAAACACAGACACACACATCAACTCTCAACGAGAACCTCCGGGCTACTGAAACATAATTGTCATGTACACCCCTATATGTCATTGAGGAACTTTTAAATATCAATTGATGACTTTCAAATTTCGTTTACTTTTTCTTTTAAATACAATAATTATTTGTTTAGAGGTATTAATTTAAAATTCGAATTTAATTTGCAGATATAATCCACGAACTCGAAATTTAATTGAAAATCACATTATTTTCAATTTCAATGGCGTTGAAGAACCTTTAAAAATTATTATATAAAAAAATCATTTTAGAAGGTTTAATTTGACAGAGAGGCCCCCCAGAAAAATTGTGGTGGAAAAATAAATTTCAGAGAAAATTCTTTCGCCAATAAATATTTTAACTGACGCTATTCTAATGATTAAAACTTACAGTAATATTCACAATTGCTTTTATTGGGGAAATATGAAGATAATCCATTCTTACGTAATCATATATTACTTTGGCCTGAGAGTTTTCGATAAATCTTGTTTCATTTTTTATCTCCTAAGACAGAATAAGTATTATCCTCAAAGAACACACACTCTTTATAAGTCTGAAAGTTTGATTATAACTACAAAATAATCTCTGCTTAATATTTTCAAAGGAAAATCAGAGACTATATTGAAAAGTATCTTTCTCCCCACTACTTGAATAATCCTTATCACCCACAAAACTTTCATGGACCTTTTCCATCTACTGTTTACAATATGAGCGTCTGTATATCGCAAAACTATGAAAATACTAACAATATAAGAGCGGAATATCATGGTAATGTCTACTATCATTTTACCTTAGAATTGACATTATCAGATGCACATTTCAGATCATTCTGTATGTACCACATGAAATCTTTATTTATTGTTTTGGTGACTTCAAATGAAACAAAAAATTAATAAGCTCATGATATTTTTGTAATTTATCCTTCTTCATGGATTTGAAGTTTTTATCTATTCCATTAAAAATAATTATAATCTAGGAAACAGAAATATTAAAACATTTCTTACCTCAAAGGTGAAAAGGGTCATTTATCATTAAATTTCAACCTAAAAGAAAATCTTTATGTTCATTTATAGCAAATTTCTAATCAAATAGAAGAAAAACAAAGTTTTTTCGCATATTATACATTTAGCCATTTGTTCCTGAATGAATAAAGAAGGAGAGACAATCCTCAGTGTAGTTAAAAACGTCAAATTAAAATATTAATTTTGACCTTTATATGATCATTGGAACTAAAGTGAAAAGAATACAATTTGATGAGTTGCTTTGCGCTCTACGTTATTTTAGAAATTAAGGAAGGGGGTTGTTTTATTATTTAGCACATCTATAAACAGGAGGATGCGTTACTTTTCTACCTCGACAGTTAGTTTTATTAAATATTTACTTAATATTCCTTTGTCCCACCCAACTGGCTTCAACTGAGATAAATAAATACCCTTCTCACTTATAAAACATTCCATATGTCTCTGTTCTGATTCCAAGAAGGTCTTTGATAATAAAGACCAAAGAACTCGGGATCATATCTCATTTTTATGAGAGGGTATTCGTTCCATGTATATACATATACCAGGCAATGGCTTCGCAACTGATCCTTACGTTGGGAGCTCGTGCTTCACTACTAAGTTTAAAATCTATAAAAAAGCAGACATGGTTAGAATTTTATACATTTTCGGAACTTCACCAACTGTAATTAATTTTCTTTTATAAAATTATAAAGCATTGGATAATCTTATTTATTTTTATGAACATAACTATTTTTCTTTTTACAAACTCTAAAGAAATTCTCAGAAATTACATTGATAAAAATTTAAAATATACTTAAGTCATATGCATACTAAGATGAAATTATTATTCAAATACTCGAAAAAATCCCGTTCTTAAATTATAGATTTGTAATAATGTTGATGATGATCAATTGTTAAAGATCATGATATACTTCGCTTTGATCAAATTCCTTTGGCAACTTTCTATTCTTCTAACTATCGTTATAGTCCATATTGTAGATTGTAGATTACTTGTCCTATATTCATTTCTCTTTTTAATAAATGCTTTTGGTAAAAACCAAACTAAATTGCTAAGATTTCGTTCTTATTTCATCATCTTCAGAGTATCATTAGGTATTCTTTCCTCCCTTACCGATGAACTATAGTGGAGTCAAAATCAGGCTTCAGGAGATATTTATTCCGCCTAGTTAGAGCGTAACGTCAAAGGAAACAAACCAATCCGGGAAGTGGAATGTTTAAAACAACTTTAGTATTCAATTTCAGCCTTATAGTTTGACTGTTGAAGGCGGGCCTTTTATGTTAATAAACGAAGAAAACTATGAACTATGAAAGATGTAATTGGGTATATGTGAGTAGAAGATGTCCAAAGGGTGTAGGAATAGATAGCTTTAAATAGATAATTGGTAAAAATAGAAAGAAGTGTGATAAAGGGCAAAGAGATTGTAACTCTCTGGTGATCAGGCCTATAGCTTTTAACTATTTTCTTGTTTTGTGGTTCCTTTGTTGTCTTTGCGAGAGTTTATATTATTATGGCGTTCAAACCATTTTTCTTCAAAAAAAATAATGTTCTTGGATGAGTTATGCGCATTTGCTGTTGTATTTTTAAAAAGTGATGTACATAATTCAATCCATTTAAAAGAGCCTTTTCCCAAATTTTCTATGGGATTAGAAAGTAACGCCAGTATTAAACGTTTTTACGTAGCAGCGTATATTTTAAGTCTAATTTATCTCAGGACTATATATTTCAACCTAAAGACAGTGTATTTAGCTTCGATTAAATTAAAATTAGTACATGTTTTACCTTTTACATCTTTTTCTTGTGGTTTTCCTGGTTAAATCAAATTTATCCCGTTTGTTTAATTCCCTTTATTTACTCGATTAAAATATAAACGTAGAACAAATAATTCTCTCTCTACCAGCAGAGAAGGAAAAATAAAATGGGAAATATCTTCCAGTGTTAAAATCGAATTGAAACAAAAGCCCGGGCGTTAAAAAAATGATAAAAGAAGATTATTCGAAAGGTTACATTAAAATAAAATAGGACGTAGGCTACAGAGAGAAGGTCTGTCTGTAAAGAGTTAATTCCTCTGGTTAAGTGGAGTGGCGAAGCCCCTCCTATTATAATTTTAGATAAATAAACATAAGTAATTATTACATTAAATTATCAAGGATTTAATTTTATTTTTATAAAACTTATGAAAAATGATTGTTAGAGTTATCTAAGTTGTTCATGGTGCAAGAACTATATAGATGACTGTAGTACATAATGGGTAAGTGGTTTTAAAGCTGTAATAATGCCAAGAATAATCTTGAACTAGTATTAACTAAGCCTTTTCTAATTAGTAATACGAGCTTGGTCGTATTTAAAAAAAATATATTTGCCTAGGCCACTTTAAATCTGTAATAATGCATTTGCATTTTATCTGTTATTAATGGCTATGGTATTTTAAGCTAGGAAACATTGTTTGCGGGACATTTTAATTCTCTGAATGACAACATTTACATTTTACAAAATGTGAATATTGCTTTGTCCGTCTTAGCTCCAAATGGCCCTCAACCATTTCACCACGAAACTCTTAATGGGCAACAAAAGCAGAATATTCACTGTACATTAAGAAAAATGAATAGCTGTATCCCAAACTTGGTGACAAAATTACTGTGAATTATGCTTTCGATTTTGTTAGATGTGAATTGAGTTATTGGTAATAATTCAGTTTAGGGGCGCCTGATAGGTGCGCTATTTCTGTGGTGCAATGTTGGCCTACAATTTAGGCTCTATTACTTCAGACGGTAGCCTAATCTGGATTTGGGCTATCATAGCGTTTTGTTTGTTTCTATTTTGGGGGGCGTTTATTCTTTATTATTTAGTAAATGTCTGCACTTCTACTTATTTATATTTTGTAATATTAATTTTGGGGGTGGGGGGGTTCGTTTACCTATTTAATTTGAATACAAAAGCATCAGTCTTGCTTGCTCTAAATGTGACAATAAATCATTATTTTCACACACTGGCAACTTTTAATTCGCACTTAATTCACACATTAGCAACCCCGGATACAATTTTTTATAGTTGTGCCGCTTTCGCTTTTCACGCCAAACCCCGTTTTCTTAACGTTGTTAAAGCCGTTATGTTTGTTTGCGTATTTACCTTTTTCTTCTTTGATAAGATGTCTCATAATTCTTCGGTAATTTTAATAGACTTTAGTTGAAATTATCGCTTTAATTTGAAAGCGAATTATTGCGACAAGTATGGCTTGTTTATAATATCCCCACCACTATACACTAAGTTTGTTTTGGCTTTGGATTCGAACCTATGCTAGGCTTTTAAATTACTACCCCTAAGTGCTTTAGATAAAGTTTGGTTGTACATAATTGTTCCCGAGGCGTTAAGAAGCGAGCGTGGTGGTATGGGGGTTGGGGGTCTTCGCTCCTCCATACTGACAAGTGCGCGATTCGATAATGGCTTCCAGTAACCAAACGCATATACGAATAATCTCTTAATAAATATTTATTACGCAAAAACACTACTAATGGTTTTTTCAGGCATTTTAGTCAGCATTTATAGCTTCATTGACGGGTGGAAAACAAATATTTTTAAGAAAAAAACGCTGCAAACAGAGTCGTACTCAAAATGCTAGTATCTTAAAAATAAATGCTTTCTGCGCCTAATGAAGCCATAAATGTTGAATAGAATGTCTACAAACCCCCATTAGTACTGTTTTCACTACAAAAAAACAGTCATAGGTTTTTTTTAAGTTTAACCAAACACCTATTAATTATAGCCCAAAATTGTAGCGCAAACAATAGCACCTCTTATTGTTCACCCCTATATACAAGTATCACTGAGTCATTATTATTATTAAAAACACACTGCATTCCTATCTATTAAACGATTGCAAAGTTTCAAAAAGCTCTTCAACAAAAACGTCACTTACTGGCCACTTGAAACGAGTTTCTACACCATAAGTACAATCGCTCTCACACACGTGGCAAGTTTGAACGAATAAGATTTTTATATAGAGATGAAAATTGTCTTTTGCTTCTCTTCATTAAATAATCATTATATTTTAAAGTGAACTTTGATAGGAATGAGGTGGAAAAAGAAAATTATTTATCTTTCATCAAATCCAAATTACAGTAATTCATCATAAAGATTTCCACTTCTTAGTCAATAATGGAAAATAATACTATTTTGTATAAAAGTATTTATAATATAAAAAAAAATATTTGACTTACATTTAAAAAATATATTAATTTCTCGACTACATGCTTGATGTTGGGCAAAAACGATATTACATCATATTTGAGTTTCTATTTAATATTGCTCACATGAACCACTCAACCTCCTGATTGATTGACTTCCGTTATAACACCATCACTCGATGCCCAAACTTGGACATAGAAAAGAGATTATACAAACCAAACAAAATATCTATTTAATAAATATATATTATGGATTTTATTCTTAAGAACCAACTTTTGGCATCACTCCATAAGAATTGAGATCTTTTATCATTAGTTTCAAGGATTGGATAGAAGAGGCTGATGTCTATGCAGCAAGCCACAATTGATATCCCAAAGAAGGAAAGAAAGTGGAACTACCTTCTCCTAAATAGAATTTAAATAAGCATAAATTCGGGGATAACAACAAGGAAAACTTTGTCAAGATGAAAGGTCATTCCAAGCAGACACCTGTTCAAACAACTGTCAAACGAGAAGTCCAGCATTTATCCTCTAATCCTCCTTCGTCCCGTTCCCCAGGCGGAGTATTGTGATTTATTCTTGCGGAATCGAGGGCCCTGTGAGAACAAATTGCCCTCAAAAGTCTCCTTTTAGGAATAACTATCCCCACCAGGTGCATTAGGTGAGTGCCACGCCTTCTCTGACCCCGTCTCAATCGAAAACTCCTCTCTTCGAACAAACCAGGTCCCGCCGGCCACTAAGTGAACTTTTTTTTTAATAAAGGCAACCTTGGAGCCTCCAATATGAGAATAGTGCAGTGAACGGCTGCTGTATCTCTGCCCTCGTACAGGATACCTGTTGCAAGTGTAGCAGGTTCTCGGATAAGCTATTCTCACCTGTAGAGCCAGATCACGTTCGGTTTGCCATCGTGAATAATTACCTGGGACGCGCTAATCGGTTCCCTATCGTTAACTGCCATATAGACTGCCCCTACTTGACTGGCTAGTTCGAAGTAGTGGCAGTCCCATCAAGCTTTGCGCTGCTCTGATTGGGCAGAGCCCCAAAGTTTCTTCACCCCCAGTGGCTCAACCCATGACCACCCGCTCACAACCGAAGTAGGAATTGGAAGCACCCGCACCCCTAGGAATCTCTGATGTTTTCGAATATAGCAATCTCGTAAACGAGGACTTTGCTAAGAAACATAACGAGTGTGAATCCCTTCGTTTTCTGTGGACTAAAGCCCAAAATAAGACGCAAGAGTCCACTAGAGGTGGCAAATTAATTTCCTTCTTCGTTAAAGATAATCTCCTCCACCGAATATGCTCAAAGTTAGATCCCACCGATTCTCCAGCATTATGCGTTGCTCGCTTTCAGGGGTGATTCATTTTACAAGCCACACGGGACAGCCTTATCTTGGGTCACTTCAGTCAAACCAAGACTGCCCACCGAATTTTTAAGTACTTTTATTGTCCCGGCGCGTCCGATGAGATTTTTCAGTATTGTCAATCATGCGAATATGCCAGAAAACTTTCATTAAATTACAAGTTAAGCCGGCCCCGTTGCAGAAGGGCCCCGTAATCTCAGAATCCTTCTTTAAAGTGGTAATTAACGTCGTTGGACCAATCCATCCACCATCTAGTGAGGGCCATAGTTAATTCATCACTCTAGCCGATATTGCCACGAGGTTCTCCGAAGCTGTCCACCCAAGTAGATCGACAGCATTTCGTGTGCCGAAGCTCTTATCTCCATCCCTTCCCGCGGTGGATTACCGAAGGAAATATTGTCTGACTGAGGCCGTCAATTTACCTCCCATTTGATGGAGCAGGTAGGAAAATTATTGATGGTAAAACACCTATTTACCACCCCATAGTGTATAAATTATTGCTAAATTGTGTTATTTGTTTAAATAATAGTAAAGATTATTTTAGTTTATCTTGTTTAAATCCAAGAACCAGATAAATCACCATTGATATATTTTCTTAGTCGGCCAACGGAAAAAAACGCACTCGAATATCCTCTGTACTTAAAAGGGACTTTACCCGCGTCTAGGGGGCGTAAGCGAAGGTCAGTGAGCCTACCTGAACTATGACAGTAATAAATCAATTAAATTAGATGTAGAAAAGTTTTAAATAACAACAGATTTAAACACAGCTAGGCTAAATAGACATTTAAAGACAGCACATTTAGTTTTATAAAGATGAAAAATATACAAGAAAAACTGTTTAAATGAACCGAAGGATACCAGGGTTTTATTGTGTTAGTAAACCAAAATATTTACCTATTCAAAACAAAATAATTATCGAAGTTAACCTAAGCGTGTGAACTTAATGCAATTCCAGAAACTTAATATCGTTCTGTCGAAATGTTTTAGTAAAGTGAATTGAAGATAAATAAATATGCCACAAATAATGAGCAAATGTTTGTTTCAAAGGGGATTTTAAATGGGTATTCATTCAATGTCAATTTTGCATTTTCTGAACTAATTCGACAAATTAAATTGAGCACAATATTTTCTTATTATATGTAGTAATACACATAACTTGCTGCTCTATCAGTTTTGCTTGTATTTGTACAGTCTATTTATGAAGGTAGCATTGAAGAAGTCTTATTCATCTGTAATGTAAACCTTGGGAAATATTGGGAAATAAGATTTGTTTAAGTATTTGGACCAATGGAGCTGCAGCTCTAGAAAATTTTTAGTATTGTTATATGGGTAAAGATTCAAATATTTAAAGCATACACACCCATCTTCGTTGTCAAACAGGATCATTAAGACGAATAGGACTAAAAATATCAACGAGTAAGAAAAATAAATAAAATTAGTCAATTTTAGCTCATGAAACAGTGTTGGCGTGGTGTTTTGAATTACTTTTTAAAACTTTTTTTTCTATGTGAGCATCCGTTTAAAAATTTAAGTAATCTAGAAGATCACTTTTGGATTTAAAAAAGAGTATATTTTTAACCACTAAAACGAAGTTAATCTTGTAAGTCGAGGAACAATGTAACTCTTTCAAATTTCCAAAGTAAATGAAAGCATTTGCGTGGGAACAAAAACCCTGGTTTGAATGTGTAGCTAAAGGTGATGACAAATGTTTCCAAATTAGATTTCCGTAAGCCTAGATGCTCAACCCCTTAAATTATAAAAGGCAAGATTTATCTCATTCTATTAGCTCCGAACAGAATAATTTTAAAATGAAATTGAAATCCACCCCTTGGTTAAAAATATATTTCTTGGTACGTGAAAATCACCACCAGCAGGCGTTCCTCCATGTTCAAATGCCTTAAGCCACAGCCACAAAGCCATTTCATAACACAAAGTGGTTACGACACAGGACTCGTAAAATAACTCCATCTTTTCTCTTCGTAGCCATGGATATTCAGAAAACTTAAAACAAGCGAAAGGAAGCTTCTTTAGAAACATCTCTTTCCCAGAGTATTCATTAGTCCATTTTTGATATTACCTACATAAGACCAACCTTGGTCAGGTTGCCGTTGGTAAGAAGAGGATGCTTCGCAGCTTTCTTGACTTGAGACCGTTGTATAAAGGTGTGCTTATTCCCAATCGTGAGGAAGCTTGTCACTAGAGGAAACTCAATATTTCACCTGGAACCTTAAAAAGAGGCAAACTTTAAGCCCTTGTGCGCCCATATATTTCCTCACAAGAATTTATATAGTCTTTTTAAACTCATTAGTGATACTATAGATAGTGCTCTATAATAAAATACACTGAGCAACTATAAACTTTCATTTCAGACTATTTTCGTACAGATCAACAAAAGGTGCACGCTTTTCTCTGGAAATAACCATTTCTGAAATTTAAAAAGAGTAAAATGTTCAATTTAAAAGATATTATGAAATATTTTATATATAAACATGATCCATTTAACAAATATTTTTTCCTCATTATGCTCTTTTGATCAAATACAAGGCTCCAGTTGCTAAAACTCACCTCCAACAGGAAAATTACCAGAGCTTGATTCTTGATTCGTCGAAGAAATGTAGTTATATTCTTATTTTAATACACATGCTATATTTTAAATATTACAATAATTAATTATCGACTACATTTTAATAGGGAATGTTTGAAAAAAAGCCATTAATTTTAAAACTTGGGGGTATGACTGTACATTTCATTACTCTTAACTTTATTACAGGGTACACTCCTATACTCTTCTTAAACTCATATTCTCCTGGTTTGTGCTTATTAATTTGGAAAATAATGAGACTCGAATTTACTAGAGACTTTTTAATTTCCCATCCTTCACCACTTGGATCTTCCCAAACAAACTTTTGTTTGCTTTTCGTGATTATTGCTCTTTAGATTATAATGAAATTGGGCCTCCTAAATTGCATATAAAACCACAAACCAACTATATTCATACAAACTCCTCCTACTACATATTTATTGGTAAAAATGACTTATTAAATCATTACCTCTTTCTTTTTACATAGTTGCTAGAAAAGGCATTATGTTTTTCTAAGGAAAATGATTTCAACGTAGAAGTGACGCCATCTTCAAACCAAAATAGTAAGAACAAGTAGAAAAAATAATGAATAGATAAAGAGTTAAATATTCATTGGTTTTCCCTGGTTTGCTGCTTCTAAGTGCGGTATCTTCTATTGGTTGAAAGATTTATTCCCAGGTAACTACAACTACATGCATGAAAATATCTTACTTTTTTATAAGAATATAAGGTTAATATTATTCACAGTAGTGGTCAATATTTTCATCTCTAACCATCATGCATTTATCATGCTTAAAGCCTTCCCATTTGGCCAAATAAAATGTAATTAATTTCGAATCATTTAGAAAAGAACTTCATTGCTTTCCGTTTTATAAAATAATTCGTTTTTATTACTTAGTTTAATTTAAAACGTCCATTTGCTAGTTAACTTTAGAAACAGGGTGCAATTAATTTAGAATAAGTGCAGCTAAAAAATATTAATTTGAAATATAAATCAAATCAAAATAATTAATCTGAGCTTCGTTTGCTTATTTTTTTCAAGGATCAATTACATAGAGTACAAAAGAACGTTATCTCTGGAAGTCTACATTGCTCTTCATATCTACGACATAAGCTGGATTTAATGATGAAAATAATAAACTTTTGGTTTCCTTGCACTATATGGGATAAGTCATTTATTTTATTGCCTGTGCTCTTTTACTACTATTTAGTTCTTATCCTACCTCGCCGAAGTGCTTGACATGTGACGTTAGCCACCATGAAGCGCCATATTTTTCTATCTTCTGCTTTCCTGACTAGATCTGTTAGATCTGTCATCGTCTATCTTTTGTTTTTGTTTTCCGTTAGGGTCTCAATGAACCCTTTCCTTTGAGTTCCTCTGCCCCATTTTACTTCAATTCTTCTCAGCAGACAATCTGCTTCTTGCTCTCAGTATAGGGCCTCAAGAACTGTAGCTGCCTTCTCTGGATACTTATCATTATGCCCCTTTCGATTTGTGCACGCCCTAATACTTCATCATTTGTTGTTCCTGTTCTACACGGGATTCTTTGCAACTTCTCAAAAAAAAATTCTGTTGCTTGTTATTTCTTTTCCATATTCTTATTAATCGTTCATGACCCACATCCCTATGTTAAAATTTAACAAACATAATATTTTAACAACATAATTCCTAATATCATTCCCAAGCTCAGATTCGTAAGCAAGTTTCTCATTTTCATAAAAGCAGTTTTGGCCAATATTATTCTTCTCCTTATATCTTTCACAGGGTCTGCCTTTTCTGACACAGTTCTTCCTAGGTAGTTGAATTTCTTGACTTGTTTTTTTGGTCTCCTCAAATAAATACTCTCACTCTTAACCTCTCTCCTCTTTCTGTTACATCCAAGATCTCATTTTTGTTAATACTTATCCTCAAAACCTTCTCTTCACCAGCGTCTATCAGTTCATTCACAAGACTTGACAACTTCTCTTAAGAGTCTACTAAAGCAAGCGTAGTTTTAGCGTAACGTAAGTCCTTCAAGATCTTCCAGATTTTCCATGCTTTTTTGTCCAGACAAAAAGAAGATATGCAGGGGATGTACACACCCATACCTCACTCTCCTCCTTATGTGTGTCGATTTTGTCTTCCTTTCTTCTATTTTCATCGCTACTTTCTGTTTCCATTACAAATTTGCAATTAACCTGATGTCTTTACTATGCATTACAAGTTCATTAAGTATTTTTAGCAAGTCTCCATGTTTTACTGTTTCAAAGCCTTTTCAAAATCGATAAAACACAAATATGCATCCTTCGAGTTTCTATTGCTCTCTCAAGAGAGGTTTTTCTGCTACATTTTTCTCTATATTACTTTTTAGTCTGTTTCTTAGTACTCACAAAATTATCTTTCCCACCTTACTCATTCTGTTTATTGTTCTGTGCTTCCCACATTCTGCAGTTCCTGGCTTTTAGGGACTGGCTATAAATATGAACTCTATCATGATTTTTGGTATATACTCACTTCCATATATGCTAATAGCTAGTTCTGTACTTTTTTATCAGAGGGAAATCTTCCGCTGCTTTCAACATTTCTATTACTACTCCATCTTTACTTGTAACTCTATTACTTATCATCTCGCTTTATAATATCGCTGGTCCTTCTAGATCTTCTTCCTCATGTACCTACAGGATGTCTTCTCTTCCATAATAATATATCTCTTGTGTATTCTTCACACCTTTTTAATATTTTATCTAATTTCATTACAAGATTCCCATGTTTATTCATAATTAAGGATCATCTTGTAGGTTTCTTTCTTCCCGTCATCTCTTTCACTTTTTCATGCATCAATCTCTAATTTACACTTGCAGTTGTTCTATCTCTTGACATTTTTATTTGAGCCATCCTTCTGTTCTCACTTTGCATCTTTTTATTTCTCTATCCAACTCTACATATCTTTCTGGTTTATTTTCAAAATAATCTTCTTTCCTCCATAGGATTCAAAATCTCTTCCGTCATCAATTTATGTCTTGCTTTCCTCTTAGTTTTCGGCGCAATTTATTTTGTTGCTCCCACCAAATAATCCTGTAAAATTTTTCACTTTTCCTCTATTCCATCCGCTTCTATTAGGCTTAATATTAATAATCTGTTCGTCACCTTTATTTAAAAATCTGACCATTTCTTATCTTTCTTTAAGTTACTCCATTCTCTTCTTAGTTCTGGAAATTTTCCCAGTAATCTTTTTATCTTCACTTTCCTGTTTTCTATTACGAAAACATGATTCCATCCTTGTCTACAGTCAGCCCCTAGTTTCTAAACCTTAGATTAATTGTCATCTAGTCAATCTGATACCTTGTTACACATCCCGGTCTCTCCCAGGTCCACATGTGTCTAGGGTGATGTTTATAAAATGTTTTTTAATTATTTGCTCCTCACCAATACATCACTCCATCAAACCTCTCTCATTTCTACCATCCGCAGCAAAAGGTCCCACTAATTTATCACGTCCACCGCTCCCCACTTTAGCATTTAGGTCACCCATTATTAGTGCGATGTCATGTGGTATGCAGTAGCTCTTCAGTGGGGGAGAGTTTCATAAAAATGCTCAACCTGCTCATCAGAGAGGTCAGTAGTGGGTGCATATATATACTTGTATGATATTTATATTCAGAGGTTTCCCGCTACTTTCACTGAGGCAACCAATATCCCATCACACATTTGGCCACCTCCCTTTATATCATTACTCCTACTCCTTTCTGATGTTATTCACCACCACAATAAATGATTTCATAATCTCGATATTCATTAACGCCCACTCCAGTCCACCTACCTTCATTACTCCCAGAATGTCCAGTTTCTTTCTCTTCATTCCCCCTTTTCAAATTATCGAATTTTCCTGCCTGGTATAGATACCTGGCATTCCAAGTTCCATTTATAAGCTTATCATTAGTGCGAACAGTATCTTGATATCGGACGGGGATTACCTGGCGCAAATACTCGACCCGACCGGACGTGACAGCCTCGGCATTCACATAGCTCTCATTAAAATCCTTTACTATATCTCTTCTTAGGTTGCGCCCCTTAGTTATTTCTTGGGTGAAGTACGGGTGAGGGTCCTAATCTTCTTTCACGCTTTAGTTTCAAGGCATCTTATTGACTATATTCGAGGGAACCCTAAGTTTATTGTTCTTACTAGGCGCGTCTCCGCGCCAGGTAGGGGTTTTCTCCCGTTCAGGATTTAATTCTTAGTTTTTTTAAATTTAACCAATTTGGCTTATCTATTTATAATACCATCCTTTGCTTTAGTAGGTCGTATTGCACTACTTCTCCCCATTATGTTATTTCCATTTTATGATTTTGCTTTCTACTTCCTCATTTTGGTGCCAATGATGAGATTTTCTTTCATTGCTAGTTATGGACTTGGATTCTCTTGATACCTGCCTAAGAACGAACGGCACACCATTCTACCGTCTGTCCTTTACCACTCTATCTACAATTATCATGTAGCCTGATTTTTAGATAAAGGGTTAATTTTGTAGGCTAGTTGCTGATTAGTTTTGTTTCATTCCTCTCTGTCCGTGGCCAGGAGTGTGCAGACTCGTTCACCTCCACGTCATGACTCAGTTTCAAGGGTTTTTTTCCCAATGCTACACTTCAGTGAACGTGATACAGCTAAGGAGAGATCTATTAAGGCTGGGGATGATGAAGATGTCCAGCTAGCCGTCCAGGAGTGGCTTGACCAGCAATCGGGAGATTTCTGGTTGTCGGAAATTCAAAGCCTCAGGGACAAGTGACGCAAGTGTATTGAAGTCCAGGGTAGTTATATTGAAAAATAATAAAACACTTTTCGTCATATCTCGTCTCCTTATATCCGAATTGCAAAACTTATTGACCGCCCCTCGAGATTGCAAAAGTATACAGACAACATTGAAGCTTATGTAGAAAAATGAGTATGTTATGTTACTATTTCGTTTATTGCTATATATTAATATCAGCTCATTTTATGGCAAATTGACAAATAAGAATGTGATGAAGATATTTTAGACAACAAATATATACCTGCCTAATTAACAAGTTATAATTTAAAATATTTATGAATGTATATATATTCTTATATCTGAATATATGCTTAGTGTGATTTGAAATATACCTACGGTAGACCACACATCTTGCGGTATTTTCCTCACTTGGTTATGTACATAGATGTTGAAGAGAGTGTAACTGGTCGCGAGACCATAAAACTCTCAAAAGGACAAAATATATGCATCCCAGTTTGAAAAGAAATAAGACAAATCCAAATATTACATCGCAATTTCAGAGGGTGGTCGTATTAACGCCCCGTCCTAATCCTTCAAAACTTTGGCAAAGCCTGCTAGATGATAATTTGATGCTGCATATTCTTAAACTAGTTATATTATATGCTCAATAAAAGACCGATCATAAATTTTTGCATGGGTTATATAAAAAAAACTGTTGTAGGCGATTTTTCTTTCTTTTGGGTATAATTTTTTTTTCTAGATTAATACTCTATTGTTCTCTTGATGTGTTTTCGAGTGTATGTCTCCCTATAGATTTCAACAAACCCCCACAACAAATTCATTTATTCGGCTATTATTTCTACAATTGGTTCAAAATATATTATGTATTAATTACGTCTAGTGATGAATTATCTAAGATCTAGATTTCACATTGTGAAATTTTTCACGATAAATTTTGCATTGATGAAACTATTTAGTTGTGGAAAGACAAATTTATGAGTCATTTGATAAATATCATGTTCCTTAGTCTAATAAAAAGAATAAGATAGAGAGAAAGTCTCTTGATACTAAATTAGATCATGAGCTACTGAGTTGTGTGAATAACCCAAACGATGGCATAGAATTATGTGAGGGAACCCCACATGGAATCTCTTGAGCAGACGGAACTTCCACGCACTGTAGAAGGCCCGGTTAGGCCTAAATTGGTAAGCCTAACCCCCTCCTTCCTCCCACAAGTGGTAACCTCGAACAGCGTCCCCCAAGATTCACCTTTACGCGGACTAGAATAGCCTCTGCAAGAAGATTCAAGGCCATTCGAGCGTAGAGCTGTTTCCCACAAATCTCCCCCCCCCGGGGGAGAGCCCCAGACATATATATTGCTCGTTTCTCATGAAACTGACAGAAAGTTGAGAAGTCTCGCCCAGACTCTAGAAGATTCCCCATACTTCCAAGTCAATTACTAGCTACAAAGCAAAGTGACAACTGAACTATCTTGTGTATTTGGAATTAGCCCCAGCCAGGAGGTAATTCGACTGAACGATCTCCCCCGAGTAATTTTCCCGACTTCTTCCATTAACTCTTGTCGAAGGCCTCCTCATTTCAGGTAACGGAATACTCTCCCTTGGACCGGAAGTTTTCTCCCCCTCTTGTTTTGGAGAACCGTCATCACTCAAGCCATCCCACTCCAAAGTTCCGAACGGCCTCACCCTCGTGCAAAAGACATCCGTAAGCCAACCCCTCTCCCCCTTTCAGTAACTCAATTGAGTTAATTCCTCCCCCCCATTTGAATAGTCTCCTCCTGTAATACCTTAAGCTCTAATTTCATAGTCTCTTTTATAACTACATTTCCACTTTCATTTACTGATGTGATTTTGTCAGTTTATTCTCTAACGTAATTTTTTCCATCAATTCATTCATTATTTTTGTGTAAATAAAATTATATTTTTTTGTACATGCCTCTTTAAATAACCTTGAGCTTTCCCATTGTCCATAATTTACCTGGCCTCCTTGCACTCTGTCTCTATTCAGCCCGTCTAAACTCGTGGTTTTCCGTCTCTTTTGTCGGTTTGCTTTCAAATTATTGGTCCCTCCCTTATAGATATAATATGGTATTGATATAATGTAATGTTATACTACGACAAATTATTTTGACAATTAATTGATAAGTTTTGGCCTTTAAGTATATTAATAGAAAGATATAAGTGGTTAACTTTGTTTTAAATTATGATACGGTTTAACCACAAGATAATGTTAAAAAAAGGGCGACAGGAGAGAGAAACTTATTCCTGATCATAAAATTCATATCTACTCAAATTATACGAGTAACTTTGGGATGGGAGGACGTTATGTATTTACATGGCTGTAAAAACATCTAGTGTCTCCCAGAGTGAATATAGGGTGAGAGTGATTTCATGAATCTGAGGAATGTTTGAAATACATAGAATAGTTGCTTCAGATCCAATATATTTACTTTGTCTTAGAAGGACTGTTGACAGGCGCTATCGTCGAATTCAAGTAAATCAAACGAAACACAGCAATTGTTTTCACAAAGCATAATTCTTATTGTCATCCACCAACAAGCAAATAAGAACCAAGTGTTAGGGTTGTATGCCATTCCCAAGTACGTTGGAGATTTAAAAAGTGCATCAACTGCATTTTCATCCAGCAAGATTGCATTTTTTAACCTTACAAATTAAGAAATGAATTATGTTTTTTTACTAATTTTGGGTGCCTAAAATAGAAGTAAACATTAAAAAATAAAGCAAAGTCAGAATATTCTTTCAAAGTTTTTAAATAAATTATTTTATGTATGTTACACTTTTATATAATCCTAATGTACAATCATAACAAAATATTTTGAGACTACTATATTTTATCATATACGAAAAGTAATAAACTAATCAAAATTTACGCTTTTTTCTAGTAAAATTTGATCATAAATTCAAGGAAAATAGACACAAATTTATAGGACAAACTCATTTTATTAATAAATACACTCGATTAACCCACGTAGTGAATATCTACTATGATGTCTCTGCACTTCGGTAAGAACTGAAAAAATATTTAAAGTGTAAGAAGACAACTTTAATCAAAGAAGTGCGAACAATGAGATCTGAAGCTCAATTGTACTTGGAAAGAAATGTCGGAAAAGTGGAGTAAATTTGTTCTCACAAATGCATTTTGCTGTTAGGCACAATGAATAAACTTCATTGTATATTTTAGACTGTGCTGCTTATGATGGCACATTCAACACTCTGATGGAACTTTCAGGTATATTGCATACTATGAAGTTTCTCATGGCATATTTTTCATCAGACCCAGTTTCATGTTGCATTATATACTATGACGCAACTGCATGACAAATTATTTCACACTAAATACACACTGTGTCGCCTTTTCATGACATATTCTATAATTTGATGCAAATTAATGGCATATTCAACACTCTACCTTCAGCTTCTTTGGCACATTCAAAACTCAGCCGTAACTTCATTACACATTCTATAATCTAATACAACTTCTAGGTGTATTCCCTAATTAAATGTAACGTCATGGTAAAGTTTTATCAAAGTTTACAGTATAAACATTTTCCTAAAATATGCAAACGACTCGTATCCAATGGCAGAATTTTAGTAATTTTATGCTTCTGTCAACATGAATATCGATCATAACTACATCCTATATGGGCTCATTTTTTTCTTTCTCCAGAAGAATGAACCTCACTTTTGTGAAAGGAATGTTACGGTATAATGAGATATTTACATAGGGAGGTTTGAGCAGAATTTTGACAAGCCATTTCTAAGTTTTCGCATTGTTGTATCATTAAGTCTCGTTCATTATGCGGGAAGAGGTAAATGTGTAGAATATGGAAAAGTTTTCTCTATTTAAAGGGCAAACTGATAATAGGATGTATGGTCTAAAGATGGAGGGGGTGATTTATGTGTTATATTAATCTGTTATATTTAACGATAGAGAATTGTCAAAAAAACAATTTTGCTAATTATGGTGATGAACTTTCCTTTTAACTTCAAAAATTAACTCTCATATGTAAACGAAAGCAGGAAAGAATAGAATATCGGTTACATGATCTTAACAGTGTTTAAAGATCTATGAACCTAATATAAGATCAGAAAGACTTTTCAATACTTTAAGAGGCATACAAGTCAATTCATTCGATCAGTTTTGACCAATCTCTCACATGTGTTGACTGTATTCACAAGGATGCCCCAAAGCCATTTAAAAATTCTTTAAAGACTGATTAAATTAGGGACAACTAGATATAAGGAAGCAAATATATATTTATCAATGCAGTCATTAGTATTGTAAAGACTGTGGCAAGTGTGAGAGCAGTAATAAGAATATTCAAGTTGACCAAGTTAAACCGGTTGAAAAAAATGAATATATGCGCATTATTCCCTTATATCTAACTAGGTTTTATTTAGGGAATGAACAATTAATTGGGAAATTCATCCTCTCAAATGCAGAAAAGGAGGCATAGCCAGACTCCCTGACCAAATAAAAATTCCACTTAGTGATATCGTATACATGTTAATATAATAAAGTGGATTTTGTTCATGATAACTTATCTCTCTAATTATGGAATAAGTAAGCGACACAGTGCAGAACCCTCTATTGTTTCTCTCCTTTTTTCTCAATTACAAGGATGTGTTCTTTGAAAGCAGCCTTGATAAATAAAGATGCAGAAATTCAAATAATACATTTTGCTTTAAGCTCTGGGTAATGTTCCTTTTATGCAGGAAAAATTAGTCAATTTCTCTCCGCGTTAAATTTCCTGCCGATATAACACTTTTTCATATAAACAAAAAAATCTCATATTTCTTTTAATGGGTTAGATATTAATTTAGATGAAATAACAAATGCTACTAGTTAGTTAAGATTATCTTTATTATTGTTCCCAACGCAAATTGTTAGGAAAAGATTTGTTTACAATGTTAAATACATTTCTACCTAACCATATGGAATTTTGGTATGGCGTACTTCAAATACATGGCCTGTAGTGATATAGAAAAGGCGAGATATGATCAACTAATGTGAAAAAATTGATTAACGTGGCGTAATTAAACCATCTTTACTAGGTTACATTGAATAAAGTTTAATTGCTTATGTGAACCGTCAATAAAGAATGCTTAGTGTTATAATAAGCACCTACACTATAAACAAATAAGATAATCTTTATCCTGTGGCTAAACATAAATGGTGAGAGAAGTCGTTTGTGAGTAGAAAACGAAACAGTTTTGAGAGCTAAAGAAATTAAATTGCATTGGAGCTTAGGATAGAAGAGAATATTTATGTCAGTAATTAGAAAGTTGCCAGGACTACTGGCTAATCTCTTTTTATTACTGTTATTACTTTATATAATTATTAGGTTAAGCATATTTTCACTTTATCTGCAAAGGGTTCTTTATTTTACGAGGATATCGCAGGTTCCTCAGTGGATGGAGTTTTTCTGCTGTTTTTGTAATTAAGACATGTGTTTTAATCTAGTGTGTTAATATGATAGTGTAGTTTGTCGATGTTATTTATTTTTACCGAGATTTTCGTTGCCTTGTTTATAAAACTTTATTCAGTGTTTCTAACTTGATATCCTGATGTATGTCTATTAGAAGCTTTAGTTCCTTTTAGTTCCCGTAATCTGAATCTGAATCCCTTTTTTCTGAGTATTCGTATTCCTCTTAGTTTATTATTATTTGTTCTTTAATGCTTCTTCATATGGGGATAGATTTGAATATTTGTTTGTTTGTTGTTTAATATTTCGCTTCTACTTGAATTGGTTTATAGTGTTCATTTGCTTTGTATCTCTTAATGAAGGCAAACTGGCATTTCGGTACTATGTTACGATCGATTTTTTATTGCATTCCTTTCGTCAATACTTTATTATGGGATTTTTATACGGTGCTAAGCATGAAGACTACAATAGCGATTCTCAGCTTTTGCTTTGGCAATATTTTGGGTCAGGATAGCCAATGCCATTATATTATCCTTTCCTTTCATTAGTTCATATTTTTGTATTTATTAGATTTTTGTTCTTTTAATTACTAGATATTATTTCGGTTTAGCTTTTTTTCATATAGGTGTTACGAGGAAAATTGGGCATAAGTAGTTACCTGGGTGGAGTTTTTCAGGCTTATCTCTGAATATCATATTGGTTGTAGAGGTATAATAAGAAATTAGTATATATATATATATATTTATATAGTCTAAGGAAATAATAACTAAAAACATCTGGGTTTAGCTGTGCCCCTTCGATGTTCTCCGGTAACATAGGAGAACGGGCAAAAGCGTAAGTGATACGAGACTGATTCCTGACCTCAGCTCAAAAGGCAGGCACTTCGAGGGTGTACTTATAAACATCCCATTCAAAATTGCAAACTGCCGATCTCGTATTACTCCCTCTCCGAGCCACCAGAAGGAAAAGGGCAGCAGACCAACCCGAGGTCCCACCTTGCGAGCTCCCCCCCCCACATCCACCTCCCCACCGACCTCAGCGGGAGTAAGTTGGGTATATAACCTGAGGACCCGTGTAAACGTGGCTTGAGAGTGAGTGAGTAGAGCAGTACATTACTACAGTTTCACAAACTCGTCGTCGTGGGATCTTTAACTCGGCAAAGGAGGAAAATTTTTAGGTAAAAATTTCTCAACCCTGTGAAAAATTTTTAAAATTTCAAATAGACTATCATACTAGTCTGGCAGAGCAAACTCCTCTGTTCAGCTTCGAATAGCAACCAGAGGCTTTAACGCTGTGTAACACTCGGTTCGACCGGGCTATCGCCCTGCCTATACGATCTTATAAGGAGAGCCGGACTGATTGGAGATTCCTCCTGTTTCTGGCACTCCTCGGTCGGGACGGACTGATTGGAGATCTCTCCTGTTTCTGTCTTGACTAGATCTGTGTAGGCACCAAGAGAACAGTAGTGAGCTGTGCTCAACCTCAAGTCAGGGTGAAGAAAGGTGAAAAATCTCTGCCCCGGAATCTCCTTCCTGATAAAGGAGGTAAAGTTTTGGGGAAAATTTCTCAACTCCCCTCGAACTTCCACGAAATCAGGTCTAGACGGATTGATTGGAGATTCCTCCTGTTTCTGTCTAGACTAGACCTCCCAGGGCATCACTCATCTCGACCGGGCTCTCGCCCTGCTTGTACGATCTTATAAGGAGAGCCGGACTGATTGGAAATTCCTCCTGTTTCTGGCACTCCTCGGTCGGGACGGACTGATTGGAGATCTCTCCTGTTTCTGTCTCGACTAGATCTGTATAGGCACTAAGAGAACAGTAGTGAGCTCTGCCCAAACCCAAGTCAGGGTGAAGAAAGGAGATAAATCGCTGCCCCGGAACCTCCTTCCTGATAAAGGAGGTAAAGTTTTAGGAAAATTCTCAATCCCCACGAACTTCCACGGAACCAGGTCTAGACGGATTGATTGGAGATTCCTCCTGTTTCTGTCTTGACCAGACCTCCCAGACCGTCCTAGCAAGCAAGCATCTGCCCGAAACAGAGACCTTATCTCCTCAACGCTGAACCTCCTTTCCGGTAAAGGAGGGAAAGTTTTGGGTAAATTCCCAAAACCCCCAAAATACGAGTCTCCTCCCGCTGTCAAGCGCACTGCCCCCTGACTTGGTGGCGGCGGACTGATTGGAGAGAACTCCTGTTTCTGCCGTCGCTTGGGTACGGGTCATAGCCCTGGTGGACTGATTGGAGATACCTCCTGTTTCTACCGGGGTTATAGCAGTGGTGGGCTCCTAAAACCCTTACTTCTCATCCACACAAAACTAACTGGGAGTGCCGGACTGATTGGAGATTTCTCCTGTTTCTGGCGCTCCTTGGCTGGGTGGACTGATTGGAGATTCCTCCTGTTTCTGTCACGAACAGTTTAGTGTTGGTCACGAAAACACCTTTAATGAGAAGTTACCCTCACCATGAACGTGAGGGGGGAGCCGCTGGACTTTCGAGTCCCGCTTAAGCTAACCGGCAATCAAAAACCGGAAAAGGCCGAGGTATTCGAAGCCATATTCGATAAACTTGGCATCGGTCTCAAGCGCCTTCTTGAAACCAACAGAGGCTATACGGTCATCTGCCACACGCAAGATGACCTCGAAAAGATTTCATCCGAAGCAGGCTCACAAGAACTCGGCAAGATCGGTCTAGAACCTCGACCATCTCCGGCACTAGCTGCAGGGAAAGCAGTCATCTGCAGAAGGGTGGACCCCTGGGTAGGGGAAAGAACGGCAGAAGAAATTAAAGCTGAAATTTTGAGGAACCATCAATGGGCGGAGGTGATCGAAGTCGTGAAATTTCGTAGCCTTTCCCATGTCTTCAAAATTGTATTTCAAAACATGGACATGGCTGCAAAAGCCAAGGAATCAGGTCTCAGGATGTTCTCCATGATCATCTCCTCAGACCAAATTGAGCGGGAGAGGTTCTTCGAACTTCTTACCTGCTTTAACTGTTATAAGGTAGAAGACCACTCTACTAGCGCCTGCCCCGACTCTGGAAAGCCAAAGATCTGCTCGGAATGCTCACAGACCGGGCACGACTGGATGCACTGTGTGAGCAGCACGAAAATGTGCATCAACTGCGCTGGCAACCATCGCACCCTGAGCATACAATGCCCTGTCAGAAAAGAAGAGCTGAGGAAGAAAAGAGAGGCTGCAGACAGGCCTAAACAATCATATGCCGCTGCCGCTAAAGCGCAAGCACTACCGAACACGGTGCCGACACAACCGCAGATAGTGCTGCAATTAAGCGACAGTACTCCCACCAAAATGCTGGCATGCATTTTACACGCTCACGTTATGAACCTTGCTTGCCCTGGTTCATTTAACACGGAGATGAATAAAATGCTGGCAGCCAATGACTTGGAGACGGTTAAATTCCCAGACAACCCCGATTCCAATAAAGTCCTCTCGGCATCATTCAACAATAATAAGCAGCCACAAACTGAATCCATTCAGGTAACCTCCAAACCTCAAGGAATCGAACAAGCATCAGCACAACAAAAGTCTGACGCCCCAGCAACCATACCCAACTCACCCAGGCAGAAGAAACCCCGAAAAGCCAAAGTGGAGCCTAAGATCCAGTCAAATGAAGCCGATCAGAAAGAGGATGACCTCGAGCTAGACGGCAGAGAGATCAGACTCACTCTGTCAATTAATGCACAAAACATTGATAAGAAAGAGATCTCCACTGAGGAGGTTGCTGCCAGAGTCAAAAAAGGACTGATCAAAGTATGCTACGACGCCCCAGTCTCCGGTGAAACCATTCGAGCCTCTCTACTCGCGTGTAAGACAAAGCTCTACAACGAGAACTTCAGGCTCTATGACCCGGAACAGTACAAACAGATAAAAGCTGGCCGCCAAACGGCCAAAGATTAATAAAGACTAGCGGGATAGCCAATAGATACAGAAACAAGTTAACCATCCTGGCACACAATGTGCAAGGATGGGAACCGAACAAAAACCATCTGTATAACGTCTACGGAGAACTGAACCCTGATGTTCTTCTGCTGTCAGAAACAAGTGTTAAAGACTTGGACAAGCAGAAGATCTATGGATATAATGTTATACAGAAGAACTGCACCGGCGAAAAATTCGACGGTGCGTTAATAGCAGTAAAAAAAGATCTTCAATAGAAAATAGGCAACCCTATGGATGAGTCCACGCTGTCCATCATCCTAAGGTGCTCAATGGGTGACATTGAACTTAGTGCGGGATACCAGCCCCCTCGCAGGTCATATCTTCCATACCATGACCTGTACACCCTGTTCACTAAAGAGCACCCTGTCCTGTTCGCTGGAGACCTCAACGCCAGGAACAGAGCAGCGGGTTACTCCTCTACAAATTTAAGAGGCAGATCACTTGACCTCTTGACACGTAGAGGCGTTGCAGATCGCATTGGTCCGGACTTCCCCACATTTTTTTTACCCCAAGACGGCCACTAAACCGGACGTGGTGCTCACAAACCCCAACTTCCCGTTTCACCATCGTGTTGCGCCCGGACCCCTAACATCTAGCTACCATCTGCCTATGATAATTACCATAGCAACAGCCCCTATCCCAGTCCCAGTTATCCCTAGAAAGGACTTCTGGAATGCAAAATGGGAAGAGTACAGGAGTGCATTTCCAGAAGTTATCCCTGATTTGCAAGACGCATCCGAAGAAGATCTGGATGACGAGCTAACTGCTATTAACGACCTCATATCAGCCGCCGACGCTATTGCTATCCCGATGACGTCACACAAATTAATCTTACCCACAAAACCAACCCCAGAGAGAGTGGTGCTACAGCATCGTTTCACAGAAGTCTACGAGACCATCCTCAATTTGGGCTACTCCAGACCCATGGACTTTCGTAGCGTCCAAAACTTGAGAAATCAGCTAAATTTCCGAATAGGAACAGAAATTCGGAACAAATGGAATCATCTGATTGAAAAATTAGATACTGAGAGGAACCCCAGACCTTTTGGTCAACCATCAACAAGCTAAAGGGAAATGCTTGCATCCCTGGCCGAACGGAAATCAAGCATGAAGGTACAAAGGCGGTCACTCCTAAGGAGAAAGAGAAGCTTTTCCGCGGAGTCTGGAAGAACGTCTTTAGAATCTCTGATGAAGAAGAAGAAGACTTCGACCTAGACTTCGAGGATCAGGTTCTTGAGTACATAGAGAGAAGAGAAGGGAGGTTTGACCCTTACTGTACCACTTGCTACCTCCGATTTCAAGGATCCTCTCAGGACGGCATGAAAATCTCAACCGAAGAGCTTGCCAATTCCATTTCATCATTTAAGTCTAAAGCCCCAGGGCTAAGCCTAATCACTATCAGGCACCTAAAAGAAGCCCCGGAAAGACTTAAGACCAGACTGCTGAACCTATTCAATGCGTCTCTTGCAATGGGATACTTCCCGGATGGCCTGAAGACATCCAAAATGATCTTCATACCCAAGCCGGGAAAACCATCTAACCAGGTCATGAATTATAGACCTATCTCACTGCTGGAGACCATTGGGAAGGTTTTTGAAAAAATCCTCAACAGCAGACTGGCTAAACACCTAGCTGAAAAGAACCTCCTGAACGAAGAGCAGCACGGGTTCAGGGAACACCGAGGCACAGAAACAGCGATAGCCCATATGCTGCAACATGCGGCAGCATGGCGAGCCAGAGGTTGCTGGATCGATGTCGTCTGCAGAGATGTAAAGAAGGCCTTCGACAAGGTCTGGATCGAAGGCCTCAAATACAAAATCTCCAGACTGAGACTCGCTCCTTACTTCGAAAAAATTCTCTGTAGCTATCTCACCAACAGACGAGCAGTGATAGCATTCGAAGGACACGTAGGAGAATCCTTCGACCTTGCCTCCGGTGTTCCTCAAGGAGGATGCCTTAGCCCCACTCTCTACACAATTTTCACGAGGGATATCCCTAAACCAGCTGATGGGAAAACCCTCAACATCCAGTACGCAGATGATGTCACCCAAGTTGTGGTGCGAAGGACGAAGTCGGCAAGGCTGATGGCCATGGCCTCAGCGGCTGAAGCCGAGAGAATCTCCAGATTTGAAAGACGCTGGAAGATTCAGACCAACGTGGCTAAGTTCTCCGCAACCGCAATTGGAAGAGAGCGTACCATCCCCTTCAAAATCGGAAACACCGACATTGAATACACTCCTCGCGCGTCTATTCTCGGTTTCGGACTCTCCAGTTCCGGAATGAGCAAGCACGTGAGGTCCCGAATTGGATTTGCGAAAACTGAACTTGACAAACTCCACCGATTTAAGAATCTTTCCACAACCAATAAAAGAAAATTATACATCAGCTTGGTCAGATCCAAGCTGGTATACCCAAGCATCCCACTCAATGTAGCATCCGGCAGGAACATGTCGATGCTACAAAGAGTACAGAACCTAGGTCTCAAATTCGTTACAGGCTCCAAATGGTACGACTTCCGGACCTCAAGGAGCCTACACGAACAAACAAAAATTGAGCCAATCAATTTATACCTCTACAAAAGAGGGAAAAGCATCTGGGAGAAACTGGAAGGGTTTCTTCCAAACGAGACACTCGATGCTCTGGATCACGAAGAGGGAGGTTACATGAGTTACCTCTCAAACACCAAAAACGAAGAGCCACAACCCAGATTCAAGTGAGTTGAACTAAAAAAAACAACAAAAAAAACAAAACTTTTATACATATTCATATATGGAAGAACATACAGAATTATTGATTGAGAAAAAATAGAAGAAAAAAAAAAAGGTTCAACCATCACTTAAAGTACCTATTCAATGGAGATGGCCCGTACACCGGGCAACTACTCTGTTAACCTAGTACTTTTTTCATTTTCGCATCTTTCGCCCCCCCCCCCCCTCTCCGTACTCACTATCTACCCCCTCTTTTTCACAACTTTCTACAACTAATACTACAAAAAACGTGGCTTTTTGTGTTCATTCCCACCGAAGAGACAAGAAAGTCACCGGTTGACAGAAGATTTTTCGAGTTCGAGAAGAAGACTCAAAAATCACCAGTACAAAGTTAGCGCAAGTTAAGAAGAATTTGCAGTCCTTGTACAATACCAAATTGTACCAAGGAAGCTCGGCGCCGTTCGAGCCCCAAGATTAGTGAGTATCAACCGACACAGTTTGAGGACTCCAACTCTTATTCTATCTGAGTTTGACAACTCCAAACTAGATAGATTTCTCATCCAAAATCGAAATTATATAAGCGAGACCCAAATCGCTAGGAAAGAATATAATCATATCCCAAGATTAGAAACCGTTTCAAGGTCATAAACGTACGAGAACCCACCCTCCTCATCGGCGTCTTTGTTTTGATTCTCTCACGCCAACTCGAAATTCCTCGTGACGTCACCCGTCAACTCGCCAGGCAAGTCAACGAGCGCCATCTAGCGATCAAAAACCCCGAAGATATTCTTACGGGAAACTGGTATTAATCTCCATTACCTTATGTAAGTAAAGAATAATCTTGTTCTTTATGTCTTCTTGCTCAAAAATTAGTTTATTGGATGTCTGACTAAGGACAAAACTATTAACTTAAAAATTGTTCCTCCCGTAAATATTTATCTCGAGAGCTAGCCTTGTAATCCCATTTTCTTTTTATACGTGTGTTAGATCTTTGTGTTTTAATGTTAATTAGTGAGGTGGGTTATGTTGATTGAAGTCTATTTTTTTTTAGTAAATGCACTGTTTCAATTATCCCCGAACGAGTTGAAGTGGCAATATTTGATAAAGCTAAGCAGGAAACACAGTTTATTCATTCAATAGAATAAAAATCAAGTTTAGCACTCTTAGAGCCCGATCCTCAAGCGATCACCGAGGCACGAACCTACGCCTTAATTTAAAGTTATTTGGTTTATTAAAAGTTAATAAAACAAATAAATATATATTAGCTCAGCATTCTACGACATTGGTAAATTTCAAGTCTTCGGAGAAAGTATGTTCATTAATTCTTGCAATTGCAGATTTTTTAATGCTATTAAGATGTTTTTCGCTAAGTCAGATTTTTTAGGGCATAACCCTATGTATCGGCGATTTCGGTTTAAAAGAGTGTAAAGCGTTCATTATATAATCGATGGTAATATATTTACCGTGTGTTTCATGCTCAGTACTCTCTTTCTTTGCTCTTGGTCTTGGTTGGCTGGCTACTTTCTTCATTGCGTTAGAAGTGATTTACCTATTCTTCTAGCGTGTTTTTGGTCAGTACATTATAATTGAACATTTTTCCAATTTTTATATTCTATGGTCTCATATTATGAGCATGCACAGTTCTAAGTGTCTATTCAAGAATTCAACAAGGGTGTTAAAAAGACATTTTTCGGTTCCGTGAAAGTTCATGTTTTCCCTCCTAATGATATATATATTCCGGTTCTCCCTCTATCCTTAGGTTACCTTACTTTCACACTCCACCACAATCGCCAGGCAAAATTAGCGAGTGCGATCATTCTGAAAAACAAATTATAATTTGCGGGTGTGCGCAACTCCAGAACTAAAACTTGCAATGAAAATGATGTATGAGATGAAGAAAATTTACGAGTTTTGGCAATTTTAAAAATGGCGAGGTTTTTTGCAGAGGACATAAAAACATTTCTGGAAGAAAATTAGAGGCTTGTGGATTCCCAGTAGTTTGGATGAAGGGCCGGAGATAATAGCATATGTGAATAGGGGGAATGAGGCAGAGAAGATCAACGTACAAATGAACAACATCGAAAAAATTCCTGGAACACTTTTAAGTCAAATCTCTGTATAACATTTAACAATTTGTCAATGCGATTAGTTTGGTCTAGTCATCCTAATTAGTTCATATATTACATTCGAAATGCGATTTTAAAAGTAATAACGGATTATACAATAAATATGAAGTCAATACTTTTTTAAAACTCGAAAGCGGAAATACTACTACTATTAATTATTATTATTATTATATTAGTATTATTCTAAAAATAATAATAATATGTATAACAATAATAGCAATAATAACAATTATAAAAAACATTCCATTAATCCAGCTCATATTTTCTTCCCTATCTTTTTCTTTACAGTCAGTCTATGGAGAAAGTTAGATGAGAGGATTTGCGGTTTGAATACGGTCATCTAGTGTTTGCACTCTAATGTTATAGAGCTAATCAAAACTTAGGATTATATTGTGAACTCCCTAGATGGAGTTAGTTATGCATAAATAGCGAAAGTAGAAAATGCTGAACATGTATAAGTTAACTCACATGTCGCCACTATTTCAATTTCAGTATTCACAACCACCTATGCTCGAATGGAGAAATACGGAGTGTCAGACTCGTTTATGGTTAGCAAAGCCTATTTATAGCCTTGATTTGGAGAATTCATAAGGGATCTCACCGATCTGAGCAAACATTGCATACGGTGTCGATGCATTTTAAGATTCATTCCGTCTAGTGGTTGAAAAAAACCTCAGTACATACCTAAACGAAGAGTGAGGTGATGTATATATTTTGTGCTAAAAGATTAACCATTGACCCTCAAACGAAGAAACTAATCACCTACGATAGTATGAAATGATTAATTGGAGCTTTAGAGGGCGGAGAAGAAGCTGATAATCTTATCATTGTATCTTTTATGGTAGGAGGAAATATAAGTTGAATGGAGAGGAAGGAGAGTGGAACGGGAGAGGGAGGAGGAGAGGAGGGGAAACAAGTGAGGTTGGTGGATGATGCATACGTCAAAAAAATTATCAACTTAGCTAGAAAAAACACATTTAATTAGACAATCAGGCTCTGGAAATTAGTGTAACAAAATGGCGGACTAGGCAGAAGTGTTACAATACAGAGATTATTATAAATGATGAAAAATCAGCAGCTAAAGTGAGGATAATAATGCACAAAGATGCGGTAAATATTAACTATATTTTATGCAGGTTCTTCATGCAAAGATATCGCTATATAAATAATGAAATTTAAAAAACGATAACAAGTAACATATGATTAAACTTTATATATGGATGCACAATTGGCAATATTAGTATTGTGATAATGATTCTTTAATTTATCTATTTATTATATAAATATATATTAAATTAATAAGTTTCCTAAGAAAAGTACTTAATAATTAAAGTTACTCGTTTTTTTAATTGTCATTTTGGCAACGTCAGTTAACATTTTGATGGAAAATCATCGCTCATGGGTTTGTGATCATAAGGGTTTATTACACCTCAGTTTTATCTTCCTCTCCCAACTTTATCGTTTATTTTCTGCATTACTTTGATTTGCTAGGTTAGGGAATATTTTGTGTGATTAGCTGATTGTTTTGACGTAATAGCGGATCCACAAACCACCCAACTTTAGTTGTGACTACTTCACGTGAATTGGACAAACATAATTGTTAAGGAATCGTGTATTCATTGTCGTAAAATGATTTATTTTTCATCTAAATTCATTAGGTATAACGGGTTTTCTTTTCCGAAAGATCGCTCTCCCCTGAATTTTGCTGGGCGCATGCGATGCAGACTGTAGAAGTGAGTTTAGCACCTATGGATTGAGGAAAAACTAGAATATACAGATCCTTAAGGAGGAGAATATCTACTTAGACGATAGGAAAATATGACATTTTCACGCAGTCACTGAATTCTTGAATGTACTAAATACTCCGAGAGATATGATTCGCCGTGGTAATAATAATGAATATATATCTTTTTTCATGGAGAATGGTTATAAGGAAAATAAATTGCAATGGAATTTCACGCTCTCGGTTAGCAGAGGGTAAAATATAAATGGCTTACATCTGCTGCTGAAAAGTGCATTCCTCTCATCTAATATACCATTCACTATATCGACTTATATTCTATTAACTATCCCACATCATCTGGAATACTTTGTAACCTGGCTTCAGAATCACACTCTCACAGAGTGATATCTTTGTATTTGCCACAGAGTATTCGATTACTCTCTATTTTCTGGTAGTAGCGGTCCCACGATCTACGTCCACATATGAGAACATCTCGTTTGGGAGTACAGTCAGGTTTCTGACATCTATTCCCATAGCAACCATGAAAGCTAACCACGATTCTTCCTCCTAATAGCGAAAACCGATGAGGGAAAATTCTCTCCAAAATATAGAAGGGCTTTGCTCACAACCAGTTCTTAATTAAAAATCGGGGTTTCTCCGACGTTTTCTTCAAATATATTTCTTCGCATATCATAATAAGAAAACGCTTTTGGTTTCTTATTATCTATAATTGAGTTCGGATTTGCTTACAAAAAGACATGCTTATACATTATGTAACACATGAATGCTATTATATGTAATGCAATACTGCATGGGATCAATGTTAAATCTTCTGATTAAGGAACTCTTAAACTTATTAAAACAAAAATTAAGAATCCTGGTAATTAAATCTTTGTCTAAGTTTTTTTTACATTCATACTTAAATTTTATGCTTAAATGTAGAAAATACTTCTATTGTTATTGTTTGTTAATACAGAAAAAACATATGCATGTGTTTTTCCCATCTAATTTTGGTAAAAAAATTTACTTAGGTTTTAATTGGGTTAAAGGCCAATAGCTCTTTCCTGTGTTAAAGATAAAATTGAAATTCTATTTTAGTAAAACTTCAATAAAAAATTCGAATATATGAAAAAAGAAAATAATCATTTTCATTATTATTTTCAAGTTTACACCCAAACTTTCCCTAATCTCATCATTTTCAAAAGGTTCCTTTTCTTTGAAAATTTTAATAATTAATGTAACAAATATGGTCATTATCAAAACCTAGAAAATATTTACAAGTGAAATATTGTTTTATGGATAAAATTCTTTAGAAAAATATCTGTAAACTGCGTCTTCCTACTTGTGTGAAAGTTCGCTACTGAGTTAAAATATGTAATATTTATTTTATAATAAATTCTTTCAATTTACTCATAATTCAACAAAATTGATTAGATTATGAAGTACGTATCAAAAGAAAGACCAATTTCGTGTTCGAAAAAGTGAAGTTAAACTTTACTCATAACCATTTATTATATAATTCAGCCATTTCTTATAAAATTTCCTAAAAAGTAATCTATAAATGCATTTTAGTGCAATATCTTTCCATACTTTATAAGTAAACAGTTTCGAAATAGTATGGGAAATATTATTTAAATCTTATAAATCTATAACACTCACTTTGCTCATTTGAGGAAGAACTTATTTTAATTTACATAAAAAAACAGATTTGTATAAAGCATTTTTTTTTTTAAAAAAGAGATTTTGTTGAAGATGTAATACAAACCAAAAACCCAAGACTAATGATAAAATTAAAACAAAAATTTAGTATCATGATCAAAGAAGTTTAGAAAATTTAAAAGAAATTGTGATGGCAATGAGAGTCGGTTTTCTCACTTTCTCTTGAAAAAAAGAGTCTTCTGTGCTGAAACAGAAGGTAAGTTTCTTCAGTACCGACGTAGTAACATCAGTGCAATAACAACGGGTGAAGGAATAATGAGCGTAATTCACTCATTTAAACAGAAAGACCCCAAAACATCATGGATTACAATGAATAAATACACCACAGCCACGAATACCATCGTTATAGTATGAAAATACATTTTAATGCAAGTTCAAACACTGTTTACTTCCATCATACGTTAACCAGCCAAATATTGTACTTACCATAGGTAGGCCAACCTACAAGCCTCCTGAAGTGTTACAAGCCTATATCATTATCGATTTTATCGACAGGTTTTGGAAGAACGAATGACAAGAAGATTATCCCTATATGTAGAAGAAAGTAATCTATACAATAATTTCCAATTTTAAGCCCTGAAAAACAGGGATACCACAATTTCCCTTGCTTTACTAATAAAAAATAGCACAAGCTAAAGCGAACAAAAGGTTAGGGCCAAGAGACGTAGAAAAAGCCTTTACTGAAGTCTGGATTAGAGGATGTAATATAAGATCCTAAATATCCAAAGGAAGAATAATTTAGAAATAATTATCTGTCTATATTACTGAAAGAGAAGCAGGAATGATGATAAACAATTACGATGGACCAGAATTTGAAATGAAATCCGGATTGTCAAATGAGGTGTCTCGAACTTCCACGGATATTCTATCACCAATAAGAAGTAAGACGCTGAACATCCAGTTTGCGGATGATATCAGCCAATGTACGACATCCTGAAGCAGAGGTGAATGAAAGGAAGCAGGATTATCGACACGGGAATTCGCTAAGATAAAAATATTTGTAAAACAATAAAAAATAATGGCAAACATTCACAAGCTTACCAAAATTCCTATTTCAAGAAGAAAAACAGCAAATAACATATATGAACGAGAGGTATATAATTATACAATGGTAAACAACTTTTAAATTTTTACTACTGACTTAAGTTTGAGACCTGTTCTTGAGAAAGTCGGGATCACTAAGTTTATAAATGGCAAAGGGTTGCTTCTATTATGTCAAGTTTTTTTATTTATGGACTGGTCAATATTAAGCCCGCTCATAGTAGCAGGCTATCTTACGACCAAGTGAACGGAAGTGGAGGCGTTTGGTATTCTTCTTATTTTATTTTATCTATGTATTTAGACTTCTCTTTGTGCACATCTAGATATATAAAGCAATTGTTTATAAAATAATTTTGTGATTTTCAGATTTGTTTTTTAAAATAACATTCAGTAGTATGGCCTCATTATGAAGGAAATGTTTGAATTCCCCTTGACTCCTTTGGCTATATATGTGGTTGTTTTACTTCACAAACTCAAAGAATAAATATTAGTATCTTTGTGAAGAGCATACTTGGCATACTTTAAAATTAAATTAGGTGATCATGATAAACCCTGGGTCCCGGGCAATGTTGTAAACCATTTGTCGAAAATCTACGCCAATGGACAAAGGGCACAAAGAAACAACCAGGATTTGTCATTCCTATGGTTAAGCAAGGAAACGCGATATAAAATAGGGTACCCAAATCTTGATTTGGCAATTCACCTATTGCTTCATTCAGATGAAATTCCAGTACCTATATTCAAGGAACTTTCTTCATTGGACGATGTAAGTGATATCCGTGAATCGGATGTAAGTAAGGAACTTAACAGTGATCCAAAATTTGTACATACATCGACCCAAGAACGTGGAAACTTCAACTAAACAAAACTATATGATGTAGTAAGAGACCTAGGACGGTCAAAAGAGTTAGCAGAAGTATTAGCTTCTAGAATTGAAGAGAAGAATCTGTTGCAGGAAAAAACAAATAGATCTTTATATTGGAACACAAAGAGAGACATCTTGGCATTGTTTAAAACTGAAGATGATTTTGTTTACTGTTGTGACGTAACGGGACTGTTAAACACGATGGGGGTTTCAAGGTATGATCTAGGTGCATAGAGACTTTTATAGATAGTTCAAAGATGAGTCAAAAATGTGTGTTACTCGATAATAGAAACTTGTCCAGTGCGATTCCTATTGGTCACTATGTGCATTTAAAAGAGAAGCATGAACACATAAGATCTGTATTATATTTACTCAAATATGATGAATACAAATGGATCATATGTGTGAATCTGAAATTGGTAAGTTTCTTACTTGACCAACAAGGAGGCTATACATAATGTCCGAGTTTTCTGTGTTAATTGGACAACTGGGCATTGGACAAACATTGAGAACAGAAACTCTGGCTAGTTAAAAAAGTTTGCCTGTTGGGCAGAAGAATATTATACACTAAACCACCTATTTAGCGAGAGAAAATCATCTTCCCACACCTTTATATTAAACTAGAGCTGATGAATCAATTTGTGAAAGCTATCAATGGCTTAAGTAATGATAAAATAAAAGTTGTCTTTTTTGATGGGAGACAAATCAGAAAGATAATGGAAAACCAGGAATCTCCTCGAGTTGATGACAGACAGAAAAAGGAGCATGGGTTTCATTTGTTGCTGTTGTGAAAGGATTTCTGAAAACAAAAAGGCTACTAACTACAAGGTTTGGTGAGACATTATTTGATAGCTTTTATTGTTTAGGCTGCAACAAGAGCATAAATGTTTATTTCATCAAGAGTCATCTTGATGAATTTTCTGCTAATCTTGGCAACGCGAGTGGTGAACACGCAGAGCGTTTTGATAAAGATATCAAGATTATGGAGGAGAGATATCAAGGCGGATAGAACACAAACATGGTGGCAGACTACTCTTAGAATATTCAGCGAGACTGTGTAGACATCAAACACTCCAGACACTCTCGCAAGCGAAAGTTTCTCTCATGAATGTATAGATATGTGTACGATTGCTTATGTTTATATCAGAAAAAAACCCTGTATGTATTTAGTAATAGGTGATGTTTTCTTACAATGCATTTATCCTTTCAAAGTATGTTGAAATTTTAAGTCATGGTTTGAAACTATATCACTTAGGAAACTATTCTTACCGAGTAAATACATTCAGTAAAGTCATAAAATAGGAATATGCTTTTGAATGGAAACCTTATGTGTTACAAAAGAATAAATTCCATATTTTTAAAATCAGCACGTCAAACTTAGTTGAAAACAACCACACAACATAATCAGCGAAATGTGTGTTGACCAGTCATTAATAATTATAGATCCGTGGGTAAATCGTTGGGCCTATAGGCGAGAAAGGATACAACCAACAACCCAACTTTACAATTACAATATTTAATCCGATGAATCTCTTTGAAAAACAAGAGAAAAATATATATGACTTTGGACAGGGAACTACTTACACTCCCTCTAAACAGTCCATATGATCTCACAACCAAGGATAAAGTATAAACAAAAACTAGAAATTAAATCACTAAGATAATAACGAACAGTAAAAAGAGAGGTGGGAAAAACATGAGGGACCTAAACTTATAAGCTAATATACTACCAAGAAATAAAGTCTACAGAAAAAGGGCAGGAGATATTTTGGATAAAATCAATAATCTCCCACAAATATTCACATAACATATCTATTTCACTAACGATCAACACACTCAACTAAATTTCCAAAGTTTAAGATATCAGCTGAGGAAAGAAGACGAACCCATCACTACCTGATGAAATCATTAAGAATAGTAAAAAGGACAGAAATATTCACGGAGGAGAAAAGAGGATGAAGGAAAAGTTTAGTGAATATAGCCACATTATTATACTAGAATAATCATTAAAAATGAGATCCGAATTGAGACAACCGAACAATGGAAACTGAACTATAAAAGTGAATATGGACTCTACACTAACGAGATATATGAAGTAAGACAAGCGTAACACAAACTGAACACACAAACAATTGAAGAAGTAAACAACATAAAATAGATAAAAAATGAAAATAAAATATTAAAAAAATATGAATTTCATCCAAAGGCACGAATGACATTGCACATAATAAAAATATAAAGACTAATAAAAGCTAGATAATAGGTGGATCTTCCGAATTGAATTAGACAGGGTAACTTTAGGGAATCTGAGTGTGAATGAGAAAACATTAATTCGGAATTAATGCAGTATGGGGGTTCGGAATTCAAGCTATTGAGATGTTCTCCCGTGTCTTTTGGGCATGTAAATATTCCCATTCTCCACTAGATGAATATCGAGTTTGTTCATCCCACAACTTCACTTAACTTTTTCTCCTATGTTTTTATTGATGACTACCTAACAAGCACTTCCAGCTAGGTTCACTTGAGCTGAAGGTCAGAAGTGTGGGAAGTTTATCCAGGGGCAAGTCAGCCCTAGGCTTCCTCCTCTTTTCAAGCCCTCCGTGATCGTGGGAGGAAGACACAGTCCCGGAGAACCCAACCCCCTTAAAAATGCATGTTCGACTCAAAAATGTGCCCTATAAAGGACACACAGATACATAGAAATAATTTTATCAAGTATATAAGTTTAATTTCTCCAGTCTAATATTTATACACACTATCTAAATTATCATTAGTAGCCTGATAATCTTTAATTTGTCAATATTTTTAATTTAAATCCTAATATGTTTTGTTACATTTACAAGTCACTATTAATTGCCGATCCCATAAGCGCATGTAATAAAGTTTTTATCTTTATGGCACATAGGAACATAGGAATGTATTTTCTGATCAACGATCATAGCTAAAAGAATAGAAAGCAAACAAACTCCGGAGTCATTTTCACTATGAAGAAAGAAAAATATCTAAAGACTTTTACAGTAATATTAATAATAAGACCTCAAAAATGTACTGCTAGATAACTGTAATATCAGGCCATCCCATGACCTATTCTTAGCCAAGTGTGCCCCTCGCCTTAGCCTGCTACCAGTCAATACCAGAGGTAGGTATGTCGGGGAAACTTTTAGGCCAAATATATAGCTACTAACATTACTTTCCTAATAAGAAATTTTTACTGGGAAAAACGTTACATTTAGAATGTAAAATATAAAAATCTCTATTTCTTTGTGAATGCAGCATTGTTTTTAAATACAACAAATCTCTAAAGCCTTCTAATGCGGACACGATGATTTATGATCATTAAAGTTTGAAAACCATAAGGAAAGGAATGCCATCACCAGATCTAATTTAAGCATCAATGAAAGCTTTCTAAGAAGAATGATTGAAGTGCAAATATTTCAACATTTTTTGGCAATATTAATGAAAATTTTTAATAATTTACCATAACATTAATTAAATATCGCAGGGGTGATTCAAGTTTGTACTTATTTATACTTGTTCTTCTTAAAGAAACACCATTCGGAGATTGGAAAATCAATGCCTCTAGAAATTCCCTCTTTCATTCTTCCGCTGTTAAGCAAAACTACCACTTAACTACTGAATATACGAAATTTTGAACTCAGTCGTAGATTCCTGTAATCCACCAATATTGTTCATTTAATGTTAAGTCTTATTCTGAACGTAACCAACATCTTCAGAATAATCACTCGAAATACCCCGGACATAGCAGTTCACTCTCGTTTGAAGTGAAGAAAAAGAAACGGGTATAACAAAGAGATTAATTTTATGCAGTGGAGAAAGAACTAAGTGAAGAGAATGCACAGGCCAAATAAATATTTAGAAAAATAAAAAAGTAAAGAAAATTAATTCAGTAAAATATAATGAACGGGTGATGAATGAAAAAGAGGAGGAATAAGATGAATACACGAAAAAAATGAAAAGGAATGCATTGGCACACGTGATAAATCCTATTGAGGTGAGATTAGTGTTTCTTTATTCTTATACATTACAACAAACTTTACTTTAGTAACCACAAGAGGTATTTTACCTCTTTTCTGAGTTCCTATGTGTAGTAAGGAAGAAGTTACTTTAAAATACTGCACTTCTTACGAATATTAGTGTCGGGTATGGCAATAACCACACGATTGCTCTAAAAAGTACTTAAATTTACCACTCTGTGAGTATTCTCTCTTTAGCGAGAAGGAGAACGTCGGAAACTACCAGAATTCATGCCCTTGTTCATGTTATATAAAACTTTCCTAATTCTGATGGAACAAGTTTTCCTCGTACAAGTAAGTTCCGATAGACTCGGGATGTCGTTCAACCAAACGCTCCAACGTCTCTCCGGCCTCAGCCCCTTCTCTGACCAAATAGTTTTTATTTTTATTGAAGACGCAGGTTTATTAAACAGGTTGGTCTTTCTTACATTGTTAGGCCCCTAAAAGATGGCCTTTCTTTGAGAAACTCATACAAGGAGTCGTTAAAATGTCCTCCGTTTCTCAAGGAAACATTCTCGAAGGGCGAAGTGTTCTTATTCATTTTCATTCCTTTATTTTTCATATCAGTCCACTAAGAAATTCTTTTTGTTTAATAGGGGTATTGGGGCCACTCAAAACCCTCCGCAATGATTTCCTTTCATATAGTAGGCCGGTTTATATGTGAGAGAGATCAATTTAAATCGAGATTTAGATAGATGAAAGAATGAAATAGGCGAAGTTTCTTCCACGAATTTAAAGTGTAATACCAAAGGGGGTGTATCACCTAGAAAGTATTGGAAGGGACAGATGTAAAGAAAGTCCATCTTGAAATAATCTTCTCCTGAAATTAACTGTTATGATATCCATGTATGACAATGATATTTGTCAAATTGTCATCTATTTAAACTAATAAATATCTATTAATCTGGGAATGGGAATTTCTTTCCTTTTTTAGGATATCTGTAAATGTCTTAAATTTAAAGCATAGGAAATATTCAAGCTTTGTCTTTGCAGTATTATAATGATAGCATTAATTACTTTTTGTTGAAAAAAGACATAAGTAAAACTATGTTGAAATACCTAATAAAGAACTAAGAGAATAAGGGCTACTCTAAAGAAAGGTACATTTAATAAACGCTTCTAGGCTAAATAATGTTTAATTCCCTATGAGTTTTCTATTCGAAAGTTCTCGTTAATAACTTACAAAGCAATTACGAGATATCTTCAGCCATTTGGAATAGCTTCTTCCAAGACTTATCATATGTAAAATAAAAAAGGGCAAATACATTAGTAGATACAATTTGAAGCAATAACAGGCGAGATGTGTATGTGATGGCTATGCTATTTAGCCAATTTGACCTTTTTGTTAATTTCATTGATGGCCGTCCAACGCAATTTGATCAAAATTTCTTATCTACCAAATTTACTTGACTTGGATGTAGGGTATTTATTCGGGCAAACATTATGGTTAATATATCGGCTGCCCACCCCTCAAGGACACATTTAAAAAAATATATCTCATTAAACTCCTTCTTCTTTATGACAATTTTTATATTTTTAATCTTCCTTTTTCGAATGAATGAAACGCTATTTAGATACCTTTTATAGTTTTATTGCACTTCCGAAAATAACAAGATGGTGAAAAAAAACGAATATCGAGTGTAAAGAAATAAATAATCAGAAAGTTAACTTACCTACACTAAGTGATCGATTGGACCACCACTTTGATGCATCACTAGACTGACTCTTTTTTTATACACACACAAACTTTTTCTTACTTCATTAATACAAATTTTTTGCGAAGATTCACGCATTTTGGTTTTCAATTCTAGTAAAGCGAATTTTTCTCTTCTACCACGGTGAAGCTTTTATTTAAGTAACTCCTAAATTGAGTAATCCATGGGCTTACAATCTGGACTTTGCGGTGGCCACTCACATTTCTTTATTAATCTTGGCGTATTGCTAATTAGAAACGACTGTGTGGTGTGTCTTGCATGCAAAAATGCTCCATCTTGTTGAAAAATAAAATCATTTTCCTGATAAAGGCGATGAGGATCAGGAAAAAACTTTGTTTTCAGTAGTTCAGTGTAATTATCAGAATTCACTTTCGTTTTTTCAGTATCAATAAAATGAACATCTTTTTGGCCATTTCAAGAGACCACATCAGATATCATATATCATTTTTTGAAAATCTTGAAGTTTTAGGATACACTCTGTTTATCGGAATGTCACACTTTTTACCACACCCATAGACAACATCATTTTGGCGGTTTCACGGAATTTTTAAAGAGAAATCTATTTCATTCTTTAAGACAATAATTTTAACATTAGTGACAGAAAAGTTATCAAATAACTGTCCGCAATTTTTTTTTTATTCCTAATTTCCTACATACGCATTCTCTCGTTTCATGACGTGTTTATATAACATTAGTCTCTGTTCCTATATTCTCGTTCATTCCGGATCTTATCTATCCTCGACACTTTACAAGTCCACCTCAGCATTTTAATCTCAATAACATCCAGCATCCTCTTTTGGATCTTCTTTATTGCCTACGTTTTCTCTCCGTATAAAATTGCTGGTCTAACCACTGTCTTATACACTTTTCCATTTTCCTTTATGTTAATCTTTTTGTCACGAGGTATTTGACATGTCTTATTCAATTATTCCATCCTTCTTTGATTCTATGGTCAATCTCAGTGTCAAAATTTCTATCCCTTGTCACGGTTGACCCCATCTATCTTAAATTCCCCACTTTTTTTCAGTTTTCCTCCTGCATTCTATGCTCTCCCTGAGTGTCATACAAGAAACTCACATACTCCGTTTTTCTCCTACATATTTTTAACCACCTTCCCCCTGATGCTTCTCCAGCTTCCCTTTAATCTCTAATCTACTAGTGCTGCATAAAATAATATCATGAGCAAAAAGCCGGCACCAGGCGGGATGGTGCCTTATTCTTTCAGAATTGACATACATTATTAAGTCAAAGAGGCATGGGCTTAGGAACGACCCTTGGTCTAAACCGACATTGACTATAATCCATCCTATCAGGCTAACAATGATTTTTTCCCGAGTTATAGCATCAGAATACATATCCTGTATCAAGTGTACAGACATTTCTGGCACACTTTTAGTTCTCATATTTCTCCATATTTCATGTCGTTGAACCCTGTCGTACACCTTCTCTAGGTCCATAAAAATTATGTTATCCTCTTTTTTCCATGCATTTCTCCATTGTCTGTATGTAAGCAAAGATTACGTCAGTTGTTTCCCTGCCAGGCATGGAACCAAATTGCTCATCTCCTATTGCTGTTCCATTCCTCAATCTTCTTTCTATTATTCCTTCTGAGATTTTCATAGTTGGAGACAATTGCTTTATACCCTATAGTTCCCACATTATTAGATGTCACCCTATCTTTATATATTGATACTATTATACTATCTCTCCATTCGTCTGGTAATTTTTCTTCCAAGTACATTTTCCTCATCGGATCCCATATTATGTCTACACATTCATCTCCAAGTGCTTTCTATACTTATTCTCGGATATAGTCTGGTACACTTGCTTTCTGTTTCTTGATTATTTTCAGTGCCATTCTCACCTCCTACCTACTTATCTCGGTTGCTAGACCCATATTGGGGACTTCTTTCCCATAGATGGCTCTTGAATTTTCTTCATCGAGTAGCTTCTCAAGGAATTTCTTCCACCTATCCTTGATCTTATCCTGCTCACTTTTGACTATGCCTTGATCATCTTTAACCTACTTTATATGAGTAAAATCTTTCAAAGCTTTGTCTCTTGCCATCGCAATTATATGAAAGGTCATTTCTCCTGGTGTTTTCAAGTCCTCCTCCACCTTTTTCCAAGCTCTTACATTTGCCGCAGCCACCACCTTTTTAGCAATTTTGTTTGCTATATTAAACCTTTCCCACTCTTTTTGTAATCCAGATAGCTATCAATTCTTCTTCACCTTTTTTCTTACCTTTTATTGTTGCTTGCACTCCTTCATTCTCCCACCACGTTTCTCTATTTTCTGAGGGCAACTTTTGTGATGTTTTCCAAGTAGATCTTCTCCAGATTTTCTTATTGCCCTCTCGATCTGCTACCACCACCGTCTCCTTAACTTTCATTTTCAACTCTTCATATTTCGATTAGCACCATTTACTTTTCGGTTTAACCTGCTTCCTTCTGTTTTTCCTTTTTACAATATACTCAGTATCTATCACTACAAATTTGTGTTGCGCCGCCACACTCTGCATATTTACAACCTTACTGTTTCTTATTTGCCTTACATTTTGTCGCCTATACCTAAATAAACTAGCTGGCTATCTCTACTGATACTCTTTCAAGTTACATAATGTTCTGCTCTTTTCTGGAAAAAAGTATTCCATATTGTTATGTCAAAGGATCTAGCGTAGTCGATTAGTCTCTCTCTTTCTTCGCTCGCTTGTACCATACCGCTGCTTCCATGCACTCTAGCCACAACGGCTTTCATTTTACTCATGTGTCCATTCAGATCCGGTTCTCTAACCACTTCCTCTGCCAATAGTATTGAGTGTGTTTCATTATTTTCTCTTCCTCATCGCAGCCCATTTGAGGTGCGTATGCACCCAAGATGTTTATTGTGTCTTTAAGCCTTAGTTTAATGCTCATCACCCTGTCACTCCTCCTAATGATGGCAGCTATACTGTTTTTAAGGTCTTTTGGAAGTATGATGCCAACCCCATGTCTCCCTTCATGACTCGCTCCGCTGAAAAGTAGCTTAAAGCTACCCGCCAGTTCCTTTGCTTTCTTTCCTTTCCCATGTGTCTCCTGTACACATAATATTTCTATCTTGCTTCTTTCCGTCAAGTCGGCTACTTTCCGACCGTGACCACTATTATTTGGACTAGCTTCTTTAGCTGATCCCGTCCTTGAATCGGTTGCCCTAGCTCCTTTCTTGTGGTGGTCAGGCTAAGCCAATGCGCGTCGCTTTCAGGGCACGCCCTAGATATTTTCGAGGCTTTTATTTAGGGTGCTTGTCATATAAGGTTTTGCAAGTGTTTCACGGCCGGATGCCTTTCCTGAGGCCAACGTTTCCCATTTACCTGGGCTTAGGACAGGCAGTGTGGCGGACCAATACACCGCACGTGCTGGGTTTTTTTATCCTAAACAGTACTACTTTTTCTAGAAGAGAAAATTCTTTTAAAAACCTTTAGCTTTTGTGTTTTAATTATTCATTTTACAGAACTCCTCTCTCTTCTCGGCTTATTTTCTTTAGGGCATATGTTATCGTTGATGTAATTCCAATTTCGCGGGTCTGAAGATGTTTTAGGTCTAGCGCTTCCTGGTTTTATCTTACGCTTCCCGTTTTGCGAAATATTAGGAATAGCTCAACAGCACAACTTGTATTCATGTTTTCCACAAAATTCTCGAAATGCTCTTCCAGTTTTCCATTCCTTTTCACAGTAAAAATCTTTAATGAGAATGTGATCTTCTTCTGACAACGTCATTATGGGTAATGATGAACTCTAAATAAAGATATTCATATTATGACATGTGCATTCCTGGAGGTTTTTGTAAGAACGTGAAAATTTCTGTATAATATTGCACAAAAAAATATATCTTGATATTCGTGTGTTTTACCCATGTTGTTCTTTTGGTAAAGTGCAAGAAAAATATTTATGGTATCTAAATACCATTTTTAGCATTTGAAAAAGGAAGATTGAAAGTATCTCGCATAAGAAAATTATTATAAATAGAATGGAGATTACTGAGATATTAATTTTTTTAAATGAGTTATTTTGGGGCAGGCAACCAGATATACTCGTATATATATATATATATATATATATATATATATATATATATATATATATATATAATATATATATATATATATATATATATATCTTTTATTTTAACGAGCTATTCTAGAATTCGCGTAAGATACCAGTCTAGTGTATAACATATTTTTTAAGTTTAAATATATATTGGGTTAATATATATTTGTATTTTATACAAATTTTACCCAAAACATCGTGAATCGTAAGGGTAATTGAGGTTCTCTGTTTAAGGGCAAAAGAACGAATATTTAATTTAACTAAATTTCATTTAACAAAGCTGTCGACGAATAGGTCACCCCACTAGATAATATATATATATATATATATTTATATATATATATATATATATATATATATATATATATATATATATATACATATATTTGTATTAATTGGTTGGAGGAAAGAAATAAAGGCCAATAAAATAGGTATATATACTCTAATGTACGTGCACGTCTTTGCTACGTACAAATACGTTCACTTTATAAAAGTAATCCCATAGTTACAAGGTATAAGGGTGCGATTTACTACAGAGGCCGATAGCGTTTAACTGAGTCTACCAAGTTGCAGCTTAAAAGTATATGGAAGAAAGAAAACCAAAAATATAATTTTAATGACGCACTAGTTAACATATATATACAAATGGGCAATATAGGTAATGTAAATAAAGGAGAACGCTGCCAGAATACCGATTAATAGGCAATCTTATAAACATTAATTAATAGTTAATCAGCTTTTAAATGGAATATTACAAATCAGTTATACAAAGCGAATATTTACTTGTCGGAAAGCTGCTCGATTATTTTAAGATTAAAGAAAATGCTCGTTTTACCTTAAATGGGGTCACCTCGAGAAAAGTAAAAGGCCAGCGGACGCATCCCTCGACTGAATATCCTTCAGTGGGTTGGCGTGAGGAATGGGGAAGGCCATTGTACGTGGAATCAGGCCGAATATCCTGATGGTGACGAGGATGAATGGGGATGGGGCAGAAGACGAGTTCACATTTCTTCTTGAAGACGGACGATGGCACTTCTGCTCCAGAGAAGTACAACATCTAAATCGAGACCCTGCAGTGCCTCAGCAGGAAGTCTCACACGGGAAACTAGAGATCCTTGAGAAAGGAGGAGATCAGGATGAGACGAGAATCCCGGCCAATACCTTGGGGACGAAAATGATTCAAGGCTTGCTCGGAACAGAGTAAGGCTTCAGAAAAAGAGATGGGTCTTCCTGGTGAGATTTGATCTCAAAGCATAACCGTATACCGAGGAACTTGAGGAAAGAGACACATCAATCTGAACGGAAGTCGACGGGTTCTCAATCTAACAAGAGACTCGAAAACCCGGGGCATTTATATGAGGGCCATTTTTTATGCTTAATCGCTGGAAGTCACAGACATTTGGCCCCTATAGGCATTAGGGTCATATTCCTCCTTACAAAAGCATTTGTCATGTCTCCGCGTTAATGATTGGCTATTATTTATTGTTAATGTACTTAATTAAATTAAATGTAACAACTTGTAAAGTGAGTGAACACCATTATTTTAGGTTGGGTAGTTTTTGTAATTTTCCTAAAAGTAATCATCATTATTATATTTTTCATGATGATGTGATTATTCCAATTAATTAGGTTTAAAAGGAGGGTATAAAAATATAATTAAAAAAATGTTATTTATTATACATTATTGTATACAAAGATTTGTCAGACTAATGGCTATTACTCTAGAAAACCAAAACATAATTAAAATTCTGATGGCAAATTGGTGCATTGCCCTAAATACGCATAGCGATGAAGATAGAAAATTATGCTTTGGACGAAATATATTTGTTGCATGTTGAATAGAAGTGTAGATATGAGGGAGCGCACCTGCATTTAAACCCAGGAAGATCTCTGATTCATCTTTTGCCTGTAGTTGGACCTGGAAACAAATTCATCCCAGCGAGGTGCCTACTTAGAGAAACATTTTTCAGAGACCATTTCTTCTCCTGGAAGAAAGGTTCCATATCTATAGCATTATAACGTCTAAATACGCTTAGCGAGCGAGTAATGACGGACTAACTTCTCTCTTTGTGTTGCAGTGAAGAAAGTTGAATACAAAAGTCACGCTGCATGTGACAAACAACGCATAATTTCTCTCATATATGATAATGTTGAAATAGAAGCAAATGACAGGCGTTGTACATATGTATGTATGCTATGCATGTATAACATGTATAAAATATCTCTTTACACCCATACAACACCAAACTGCCCAAATACTAACACAGATACACGACACCACACATCTTTTCAACTGCTCACAGATACACACTGATCTGGGCCCGCTGGATCTCTGGGAGACAGCCCTGGCGAAGGCGGGTCTGCTTCTGCGATGATCCAGGGAACTTGGATAGGGCTTGGAATATTTGTGAGAGTCTCCGACCCACTGTCGAACCTGGGGCGGGGTCACAACCACCATGACAGGCGTTGTAAATGAAAGAGTTAGCTATACTTCCCTGAAAAAAATTCAGTGGCAGAACTGAAGTTTTCATTATGAAACGTCATGAAATTAATGAGAATAAAAAAGAGCTAAACTTAGAAGAAGCTCATAATAAAACTTCTATCAATGTTGACGTACCTGAATATTCGATGGATGTTCTCACTCTAGTCCTTACGAATCTCAAATTTCTGCTACAGGATGACAAATTGCGATCAAATTGACTGCCTAGCAGCTTTAAGGGAGATGGTAGGAAATATTTTATCAGTTTTAGTTGTTACAGCCTTTAGCAACTACTTCCTTAAGGCTGGTCATTTTTTCATAGTTAAGGTATAATTGGTTATAGATAGCATGAAATTCTGGAAGAATATAATACCCTTATTATATAAGGCTCTCAAGGAGAGTAGTAAGAGAAGATTTACAGAATATTCTTTGATGCCAAGTAGGAAAAGAACACAAAGTCAATGAAATATACTGATAAGAGAAGAAGAAATAATCCTGTAATAGTTATTGAGGAGCATTTAATTTTCATGTAGGAGCCTGAAGAAATTACTTATTCCACTTTATTTCTAATCAAAATGAGGATGTAGAAAAGCCTGATCATAAGATCGCTTAGGTCCGGCATCTATCATGGAACCAATAAGAACATCCTCATTATTGGAGGGGTCTCTAAGTACAACAATAAGGGGTGGTGTGCTGTTATAATACCGTAATTGGCAAAGATACTCTATTGAACGAGCAAATGGATGATCAGTTAATTACATATGAGGGACGTATCTCTGAGTGATCATCAAGTTGGATGGCCTTGCGACTTCCCGATCAGGCTTCAATAGGCATATTGGTAATCCTCTTGAGAATTTATTAAAATTCAAGGTCAACTTCAACCCTAGACAAGTGAAAATAGTTGATAAACTGATGGAGTTTCTAGCAAAAATAGTTAAAGCTCTCTTCCCAGTGCAGCACAACTGCTATCTTCTTATCTTTGCCATCAAGTTTTCGAGTCTTAGTTCAAAGTTAGCTAGTCTCAAATGCGTACCTAATGGCTATTACATGTGGCTTACCACTACAATGACCATCTTTATTTTATGGATAAAGGAGCATAAACTGAAGGGGAAGGGGTGTTAAGGTGGATAGACTTTGCTGAAGCTCTCCTATACCTATACTTTAAAATATACTACGACGTTAGATTGAAGTAACACTTCATAGTCGGTCTTGATCACTTCGGTGAAACCTTTCTTTCTCTTGAGTTGATATATTTTCCTGCAATCGAGATGAAGAGAATCAGAAAAGGAAAATGCTTTGGCAAGTCACTTCGTCAATTTGTACATGAATCGAACAAATAATTCTCAGAATTCATTTTTAATATTAATACTTATTAGGCATTTTATCTTTTAAGGATTTCAACCTTAACCCACCAGCATTATTTCCCTTGAAACGAACATAGATTGGATATAAAAGAAAATAAACATCTTTATGCTACTTTAAAATATAATCGAACTCTCATGAACAAACCTAAACAAGAGCAATAAACGTGAAATAACAAACATAAATATAAAAAAAATGAAATAAATGAACCAGGCTAATATGCCCAGAGGTTTGCCAAGTTTCGTCAGTAACCTATTTGCACTCCAGTTATAAAAGGCAAAAAATCAAATAGTATTGATAGGCCTTTCTTCTCTAACAAATTTATCGCACTACAAGAGGGAGAGCAGGAGACCTCCCTGGTGACTAGTAAAAATTTTCCTCTTTCTTTAGGTTCCTAGGAGAGTTAACAACAACAATGGTCCACCAGGCTAGTACATTGAACCAAAAGGTAGCATTAAGAGAAGGAGTCACCAAAATCTTCGCAAATTGGCTCCATTGAAGATACAACAGTAAATTAATTAAAAACATTGAGATGTAACGGAATAGGTTGAGAGCAATAGGAAGGGGAAAATACATGCAAATTTAAATAACAGGGCGTAATATTCCATATTGTTTCAAATTCATCTTCTTTCCTTTATTAGAAGTCAGTTATAAAATATTATCTTACAAAGTGAACTCTAGGTCACCTTTCTAGGGAAAAATAGGATTTTCTGTTAAAAAGTTTAACACTAAAAGATTCCATCAGAATCCTCATTGTCTCCTTGATAAGATTTCATAGGGTTTAACATTAAGCTTCTCAATTAACTTCAGTTAAAATTGTCGCTACTTTATAAAACATATCAAAGGAGCCTTATGAAACCTCAGGTACCCTTTGCTTCTTCATGATAGAAAAACAATTTGTAATTATAATTCTGGGTAACCACTAGTCAAAACTATCAATAGAATTTTGTACTGTCACAATCAAAAATAATAAACAAATATCTAAGAAGGTAATGTGGTATTAAACGTCTTAGAAACGCTGTTTAATGATTCATGAGCAAGAGTCATCCCTTGTGAAATAACAGCTTACAAGGATCAAAAGACAGTGCCTCGAGGAACTGCAGCCATTTTCAAACCACTCCTTCAAGAAACAATCCTTTAAGAGCTTTAATCACGCTTCTAGGCTTACGTACAGAAAGGAGAAACCTTATATTACCCCTCTTATTTCTTTGCCAGTACCCCTGAGAAAGCATAATTGGGATAAGGGGCAATACCGTGCTAGATAGGGAACCGCATTGTGTGACTCTACGTGTCAAGCTGATCATACGGCCCATGCTACTTTAGTATAGGGAAAAGATGAAGGAAAACCATTCAGTGTCAACAGTTATTCTGATAATAATTTGATATTATCGGGCATGGATGCCTATTTTTGGTTTGTATAAAGGCTTTAACGCTTAACACGATGCCCAATGTGGAGAGGGTATATATGTGTGTGCATGAATTTATGTATATTTTTTGTTTTCATTAAATCACGAGATATCAAAACCAATTAAGAAACAGACATGGCATTCCAGAAGTACATATTAGCTACCAAAGATAAGAGATGAAGCACATGCTCTGTGAAAGTGGACACTGTTTGGTAGTTGTTTTTATTTACTCATAAGACTTCCTTTCCTGTCTGTAAGTAGTATGCTTTGGTGCAGTTTTAAAAAAAATAATTTACATAGGAGAGGAGACCACATTATTTTTTAGAAAACCATCATTTCCTTGCTAGAATTCGTTTCTTTCTCGAATCACACTTTTATAAATTTTAACTTTATACTCAAATGCGCAGGAAGGAAAAATGAAATTTGATTGAAGAAAATAAAAAAATCGCGATTCTTTTTAAATAAAGAAGCCTAATTATTTAGGGAGGAATATGAGCAAGCGAGATAACTTTTAACGTTGTTGTTTGACTGTGTTACAAAGGGCGAAAATGTTGGTCATTTGAATAAAACTCTCAACTATGAAATTTCCCTAATATTCGGAAGACTCATTATATAAGAAAACCTTTTAGGATGTGTACCAACATTCTCTGCATAAGCAGGATCCTATTTTATATATACATAATTTGCATATTATAGGAGAGAATTTAAATGGAGATTTAAGATTCAGTCAATTACTTTATGAGTCACATAGAGAGACCGCATGTCTTTATACGAGGGGCGGTCAATAAGTTTTGAAAATTGGTAGTGCAAAACAGAGGAAAGGGGATAGCTGTTTGTAGGGATGTTAGGACAAGTTATGACAAATCAGGACGAGCAGCCGCACGTTCCTGCCTGGTCTATTTAAGAAGCAGTAGCTGACGGAGATCGTCAGTTACAATTTTTTCAACAATAAAGAAGGTTGAGCACCGCGCAGTGATCAAATTTTTGACTAAGGAAGGCAAGAATGCAAAAGAGATCCATGAACTTAGGGTTGCAGTGTACACCAACACCGGCCCTTCCTATGCAACCATTGCTCTCTGGAATAGGGGTTCCGCCATGGTGATGACTCCCTTGAAGATGATCCCCGTCCAGGAGGCCCATTAGAGGTGACCAATGAGGACAATTTGCCCGTGTGGATAGAATGATCCTCAAAAATCGACGGGTGAATGTCGAATAAATCGAGTGAGAACTTGGAATATCACATGAAAGTGTTGTCAACATAATCCACGACAATTTGGCTATGACTAAGGTCTCTGCCCGTTGGGTCCCTAGAAACCTCACGCCCCGTCGTCAAAGTCCACAAGGCCAGAGTTGCACAAGCTGCCCTGCGCGAGTGTGGAATCAAGGAGCTCATCCACTCTCCTACAGTCCAGATCTGGCCCCTAGCGACTACCTTTTATTCCGCCAGCTTAAGGCTGCACTGCATCAACGCCAGTTTGGGGACGATGAAAATTTCCAGCTCGCCGTCCAGGAGTGGATTGAACAGTAGTCGGGAGATTTCTGATTGTGGGGAATTCAAAGCCTCAGGGACAAGTGGCGTAAGTGCATTGAAGTCAAGGATAGTTATATTAAAGAATAATAAAACACTTTTCCTAATATCTCGTTTTCTTATAACCGAATTGCAAAACTTATTGACCGCATCTCGTAGGTGTTCATATTTTTACTCTCAAATAGGAACCAAATGAAGTCTCCTGCCAAGTATCAACGAAATGTTATAGTTCAATACGTTTGTCACATCTGTCTTTTACAATGAATGGACCTAAGTTTCCTTCGAACGTATGGAAAATTGATGTTGGGGACCCATTTGTATTTTCATTTCATTGAAATTCAGCATATCCTTTTTTTTAATAGTCACCTAATTATCTGCTAAGTATTTGTCTATAAAAACGTTTTCATTGCATTACTTAAGATACACCTATGTGGGTGTATATTTGTAGTATATATTTTTAGGTATGAATAGGCAAGCATATGTTTCTAAGACACCATTTTCTTGCTCTACCATTCTGAATTTTTAAATTTCTCTAATTAAACATATATCAGGTCGAAGTGATGCTTGCGAATGAAGGCCCCGCAATTTTTAATTTCCTGCCAGAAAAAAGCATCTGACTTGGATTGGGACTTACCGAAAGTATTGCGATCCAAGAAATTAGGTAACCTAACTTTTACTAATTTCACTTTATCCCTGCACAGGAAAGAAGATAGAGGAATTTGGAGGAAACCATGTGGTGTGGAATAATCTATGATCGGCATGCGATCAAGACCGTATATGCTATATGTACTAGTAGTAATTAAAAATAACCTTCAACTAGATTCGTCGGTAGAAATATAACAGAAATTCCACGCATCACTCACTTAAGTATCGAAGCGTAGTGCACTGAGTATTGTTCAAATCAGGAAACTTTTAGGCGCAGAAGCGAGGCTGAAAAGTAATTCACTCAGCAGAAAGATGTCATTGAAGTGTTTTAAGTAATGGAATTGACGTGCAGTCTTTGCCCGTTGCGTGACAAGTTAAAGGTGTGACTAGTTAAAGTTGATAGGGTGTATGAAGGAAAAGGCTTGACGATAAATAGAAGCAGGCTGTGGGAAAAAATAGAATCCGACTTGGCAAGATTAATGGATAAACTGCCTAAAAAAATTGTTGATCGAGAAGGCCATATAAGCTTTCAAGTTCCCTTGAAGTTTATAACATAAAACTAATCATCAAAAGCATTTGGACTGATTGCAACTCAAATTTCCCAATTACGATATACCTAACCATGTGTGATAAACATCTGTGAGATTAAATGAAGCAACGCTCATTTTGAAGTGTCTCTTATTACGTAAGACTCTTGAGTTTAAACAATTTGATAATAGTGTCTAATGGTGAAGAAGTTAAATAATTAAAAGTTGCGCATCCCCAGTGGAAATACTGTAAATGAGATTAAACCAGATATAAATGATGATACCCAGCGTTTGATAACCTGCTGATAAGAGAGATTTTATTTCTCATCAAACTTCGAACCTCCAAAAATTCTCTTAGTAAATGATCGAATACAAATGTAAAATTTTACATTTATGCACTTCTGGGTATTTGTACCTCTTTAGTTATAAATATATATATATATATATATATATATATATATAGATATATATATATATATATATATATATATATATATATATATATATATATATATATTAGAGTGTCTATTTTCAGAAGAATAATATGACATTCCTACTGTGTTTATTCATGGTGCAGGCCTAAAAGTAGCCTCTTAACCAAATATGTTCGACGATCTCGAAGATTACGTTTTCATAAATTATGGAGAATGAGTTATTACACTTAATGATATCTCAAAAAACAAATCCTTAATATTGTGTATTTTTTCTTTCCTTATTTCTTTTTCTAGTGACTATTTCATACAAATTGAGTTATCTTTTCTCTATTTGGTATTTACATTAATGATGCAACGTTAAAATTTCTTACAGTCTGGAATTTGCAATAAAAAATGACATTTTCTTTCACTTTTAGTGCTTTGAGAGCTGAGATATTCTGCGTAAATCTCTCTACCACATAATTTAGGAAAAAAGGATGTGCATTGCTGAATTGACTTTAAACAGACAGACTTATACATTTTGCCAACTTTCCTTGATCAAAACATTTTTCAGAAATTTTAAAATAAACAGAAAATATATGTAAAACAAAATGCACATTGTTTTAATGTAAATTTTGTCATTCTCTTGAACTAAGATTGAAAAAATGATAAGAAAATACTTAAGGATGGAATAGCCTACTATATATTCGTCCAATTTCTTTTCCCTCAAGTGGTTTCGTTTTTATTCCTTTTTTTATTCGAGATATGTATGTTTGAATCTGTTTTTCCTTTTTAATAATAGACATCTTTTATCTTGTACACATTATCATTCAATCATTTCAAGGTAATAAAATGTTTGCACTCTATCAATCTCAAATATATCGTGAAAATTACGGAAGTTATTTTAGTTTTCTAAACCATGAGTTTTCATTTGAAGGAGAGAAAGAATGACTACTTGGCGTAACATATCTTCTAATTAACCATGTCAGGAACAATTCAATGCCTTTCAAGTCATCGCTCAGCCGATGTTATTTGCGTTTAAGTATCAGAACAGCACTAAGGTGAAATAAATACACAGGCAGGAAATTGATAGGGTTAATATTCCGTTTTCTTAAACGCGGGTTTTTTTTAATTTACCCGCACCCCTTCTCTATTTTGGCTATCTGTAACCAAAACAACCAAACTCAAATCACTTAAACTAGAAAGTAAACCTTATTTCTGCTCTAGGGATTAGGATTTGGATTTTCAGTTTCCAAGGATAGATTTATATTCCTTTATATGTGCTAAGATTATATGAGTAATACAAATTGACTTCCAAATTGATTTAAGAATCCCTCTATATATATTTAGAAAACTTATATTGTTTTTCTGTTTTATATTTCAACCATGAACCGGCTATCGGTCTTCATTAATACAGTACCCGAAAGGTTAAGCACTATTTTGATCAATCAATAGTAAACATGGATCTGAAAAGGAAGAATAATTTGGGAGTTCTTATGACAGCTTTTTTTAGCAAAAGGGAGGCAGAAGCTAAGGACGATTAAGGCTTTTTTCCATTATTTTATAAGAAGCAACAACCCTCTAGGGTAGCCAAAATGACGCTCGTGTAAGTTTTTTCTCTCATTATTTTCCAAACTAAGAAGTGTAAACGAACGGAAGCATGATTTTGGGAAGAAGAGTATAAAAGGGGTCCGAGTGATAAAGTTAGGGGAAGTCATATGTCTGAAAGATACTTCAAGAAGAGGTTGATTACGGTACTAGAGCAAGGGTAGGCACATAAGTCATTTAAACCTGCCAAACTGTCAGAAAAATGGCTAATGCATAACCAATTTTCAGCTAAAATCTTAAAGATCGCCCCCCCTTCTAGCCCCAACTCAGCTAGGATATCTGCGATAACATTGGGCAAGTTCCAGAGATTGGAACTTCAACGTATATAATGAATTATATCGTAGTTAGCTTACGTTTGGCCAAAACATTTAAGAAAACGTGAAAGTAATTTGGGCACATTTTTATTAAATGTATATGAAACTTGGATATGACAACCTGCAGTTTATCTTACTAACAAGGTTTCATTTAATTAACTTTAAAGTGAAGTTTGAATTTTTCACGAATCTTACATAAATGGGAATTCAGAGCATTTTTTATGATTCACATCAAAAGAAAGGACACCATTTCGAACAAATTCTTGATACCTGTAATTAATTTCAAGTTTAAATTTCTTTTTTTAACTAAGATATAACAGATATATAAAGAATCCAGTTTTTCATCTTGATCCATTTCGAAATTTAATTAACACTTTCCTAATCTACCAATGCCCAAGGATTTCTCGAAATTCACTATTATTTTTTTAGTTAACTTTTACAAAATTTGAGAGACAAAGGGTGCTCACATATTCTTCGACCAAATCTTTCATCAGTGTTAATTATAAAATGAGGTCGTTTTCCTACCAATGGCACTACTGAAAACAAATGAATACCAGATTATTTGTAAAACATTCGCAAAATCACATTCAGAAAGTTATTAGAAGACTTTGAAAACTGAGCGTCACCTATTTTAGTAAATAGTTTCTAAACGGTCAGATTGCTAATACCTGAAAATCCTTTCTAGGCTTTCTCCGTAATCTTAGCCCCAGTGGCCTTCGTTTTTTTCCAAATAAATTCGAGATTACTTTTAATTTCTTTGCTACCTCCCATCTAGATTATTCTAACCCTATTTTTCTGGAACATATTCTATTCATTTTCAAGCTTTAACCTTATAATTTGTCGCAAACTACAGATTATTCTTTCATGAAGCCCTACACCTATGCTCCATAAACTGCATTGGTCCTACCCAGCCCTGTGCCAATAATTTTTTCTGGGTTAGCGCATTTATTTTTTTATTACTTGTGGTTATCTTTACCTCAAAGTTAGATTGTGTTACTCTTTATTTGCTCAAACCATTCATGAGTTTGTGACGGGAGTCTCTGTGGGAAGTTATTGGCTTGAAAATATCTCACACTTGATCAAATGAAAATCCACTTCTCTGCATGAACTAAATTTCAAGTGAATAAAACCCAGCCTGATCTTCTTATACCTATCGTGTCAAACTGGGACCAAGCATCTAATCCATCCCAAAATAAAAGCTTGTTTCCGAACAAAAAGCAATTTTGATCGAACTTCTAGACGAGTTATGTACAATAATTTTTCGTAAAACCAGGAATTTAATCTAACTCGCTTTAAACATTTAAGAAACAGTATCATTTAAAACATTGAAGAATGCAAAAATATTTATCTGTCATTGCCAATTATCAATGAACCAATTCTTGTACTACCATATGCTACATATTTTAAGCGTGGCAATATGGAGACTTTTTCCACACCTCGAGCCTGATAGGAATGCTAAAGAGCATTCAAATATACTAGGAATTTAGAAATTTGTCGCAGAAAAACTGGGAAACATTCATTGAGATGAGTATAAAGAGGGATTTAACAATGTTTATAACTGATGGAAAAAGGGACTTAAATAAGAGAGAGATTATTTGGAAGGAGGAAATTAAAAAAAACTTCGTATGTACTACAACATTTAGTTTTATCCTTAGTCCACAATAATTCAACATTATGGAAAGGGTGTACGTGCCAATCGTGTATTAGTTGTTAGAAAATCAGCAAATGTAAAATTAAGAAAAGTTATGCGAATTGAAAGCGAATTTTACTACTGTCAATCTGTCATTATATCTGCATATTTACTTTAAATAATTAAAATATCAATGCTCGCGTAAATTGACAAACTATTTGTACTAAAATTTATGATATGTGTTCTTCTCCGTTGTTAGTTTTCTTTCAACCAACCGTATTGCTCCATAAACTTCATTGGTCCAATTCCTTCCACGTATCAATATTTCTCTCTAGATCTGCATAATTATTTTTTTAATTATTTTTGGTTGACTATAAGTTAACGGATGAGCGTGTCACTCATTATTTACAAATGAGCAAATGAAAATTCATTCCGCAATATAGACTAAATTCAAAATGAATAAAACATAGAGTGGTCGCCTGTTTCTCATGGTGTCAAACTGAGGCAAAACATCCAGCCCATCCAACCATAAAACCTCATGTCCAGGCAAAAAAGGCAATGCTTATCGCATTTTTAGACGATTCATAAAGAAGAATTTTTTGTACAATGATGAATTTCATTTAAATGCCTTCAAATGTTTGAGAAACAGTATTAGTCAAAACATTGCAGAGACGGCTAAATATTTACCTATAATTACCTATTGTAAAAAAAATAATTCTTTTACTACTACTTGCTTCATATTTTGCAGCCTTGAAGATGGTGTTTTTTTCGTGTTTCTACGACTATAGCACGCTAAGAATATTAAACAGAATTAAGATATACCGGGAATATAGAAAGCAGTCTCTGAAAAACTTAGGAAAATTTATTCAGATGTCTATTAAGAGAAATTTAACAATCTTAATAACGGATGGAAAAAGTGCTATAAAATAGGGTTAGATTATTTTAGAAGAAGAAATCAAAACAACTTCTTATCTCCTATAACCTTTATTTTTAGCAACAGTCTAGAAAAATTCGGAAAAGAATGTACATACAAATCATATATTATTTGTTAGGAATTCGCCAAATGTAATTTAGGAAAACTTCTTAGAGTTGGTAGTGAATTTTAATCTTGTAAGATTTGGTAACCAAAGTTTCTTGAGAGCATCGGAACGCAGTTTTTTAATCATGAATAACTTTACGGATTTACGTCAGATAAGAATGATCTTTCTAAGGTTTCGACTCATTTTTCTGTACATTCGAATACCTTTTTCATAAATTTCCGTTCGAAAACTCCTAATAATCTAGTGCTACTTCTTTTAGGAGGTTGAATGATGTACATTAGTTAAATAGGGACATCGAAAATTACATAAAGAAGCGTGATTAATTATTATACCATAATATCTTACAAATGAATGACAAGGGCGAGGTAGTTGGAATTTCTCTCTCGGTAAATCCTTGGAATATATATCAAAATGCACATAATCTAGAGGTCCAAAATTATTAAGAAAGCTAATTTATGTCAGTTTTGTAAAGGAAACCTTATAGAATTATTGAGAGATTTTTATTCTGAGTAGTCGTACGGCTTCTATTGGGAATATTTCAAAAATATGTGCGCCATCAAAGGGGCAATGCGCAGACATTTGAGAGTCGAAAGAAAATAAGTGTCAGTCAGCTTTGGAAAAGCCTCATCGTATGTAACACAGCTGTATGAATTCACTTACAAAATACTTCCAGGCAAAATTCTTTAAAAGTCCGATATTCCATTTAGAATTCAGAAGAGTTTTAATTAATAAGGTGTTTTGCCATAGCTTATAAAAATATAAACCAATACGAAAATTACATTTTTCTTCACATAAAATTAATTATGTAACATCCTTATTTTTTACAAATAGTATCTTCAATTTTTAATGTCTATTATAAAAGTTAATACTGACTATAGAGAAGAATCATTTGCTAATTATCCCTTCGTACAACGAGATACGTTTCTTAAAAGAATGTAAAATATAATTTAGTCACAAATATAAAGTGAGAGTTTGTATTAAACACGATATCTAAGTGTTTTAAGTTTGATAATAATATTATTTCCGTAACACTGTCTTTTTTTCCTAATTATAACTAAGAGTGACCATTCAAAATGATACTTAGGCTACAAAAGCCTTTAGCTGCTGATTAATTATTAAATCTTGCATTCCCTTTAGCATGACTTACATTAATGATACAAAAAACGTTTTGCAGGGAGAATGTTTGTCTGAGGTGTCACTCTACCTACACAATTTATAACAAAAAACAGACGCATAAGATTTGCGGGACAACATAACACTAATTAACTAAATATATATATCAAATTCAGGAAAATAAATTCATACATGACCATTCAATTTAAAAACACAATAGTATTTACTCGTCATCTTTTTCATATTTGAGAGTTGTTTTTTTTCCTCATTGCAAGAAATAAATAGGCAACACGATTTAATTTAGGTACCCTTAAATGGCAAACCATTTGATGAGGCTTCATGACAATTTTCATTCAAAAGAAAGCGAAAGATTTTAGCTTTTCCTGTGCCAATTGATTTGTGGCAAAGTAAGAGGAGTGTGGAAGTTCAGCTTGTCTAACTCTGCGAGGTTGAGCTACGTAAATCCAGGTAATAAAGATTATGGCCTTATTCGTCTCTTAGATGGAAAAGTTTTTTTCCTAATATCAAAGTACGATAATTCTTATTGGCAATCCTCCACGTTTCTAGAAAAATAAATTTAGGGACAATTACACTAGGAGTGGATAGAAATTTTGACATAAATTTTATTTTTATTGTATTTTACACCTTTTCACCGTCAAATAAAAAAAAAATGAACAACAAATTAAAAGAGGTGAGTTTCATATTGAAATAATTGAGCTTCCAATTTAAAAAGTCTACTTTCATATTAAAAAAATATAAAATAAGTAAAAAAATTAAACTGCAAATTAAAAGAGTTGACATTCCAATTTGAAAAGTTGACTTTCAAATTAAAATACCTAAATTCCACATAAAACATGTTTACCTTCAACTTAAAAAGCTGACTTTCAAAATAAAAAAGTTTCTTTCAATTAAAAACAAATGAAATTAAATTCAAAAATATAATATCATCAGAATTTATGTAACCTCAAGAGCAGTAATTACACCACCAACCTACGCAAAAATATACCGAAAAACATTCCCCAAACTCATATCTACATTATTACCTACAATATGCGTATGTAATTATAAACTGCTTAAAATTAGAAAAAGAAAATTCGCCATCAGTAATCTTCAGAACATTTCCCATATTTTGGCCAACTTTCTACCGTGACGTTAAAGAGCCCTTTTTCATAGCTTGTGTGGTTTCTTCTCATCATATCCTCATTGGCAGCTGTGTGGCGCCCCGAGCAACCGTTCCCATACATATGTAACTCAGCCCTCTCAGTAACCAAGTGAGTAATTTTCAAATACTGAACTGGATAAATATTCAATAATGCAAATTTGCCTAACTGGTACTTTCTACCTGTATAAAATTAAAAGATCTCTGAAAAACCAAAATAATATCCTGTAAAAATATAAAAGTAACTTAAATAAAAGAGGAGCTGAACCACCTCCAGGTCGCAATGAACGACCTTACAGCACATGGCCAACCAAATGAACCATTTGGCGCTGAAATGGCCTAATGAGCTCGACTTCCTACCCAAGTGCGAATGGATTGGGCATAAATTCTGGTTAACCCCTAGACGGGGGACATTCATTTATTTTAATTTGAAAATCAACCTCTATTTATTTGAACGTCATTTTTTTTATTTAAAATCCAGCTTTTTTAATATGAAATAAACTTTTTTTAATTTTAAGTTCTTTTTTTTAATATAAGACAATTTTTTTTAAATTTAAGTGCAATTTTTTAATATGAAAGTCCACTTTTTTTAAATTGGGGGTGAAAAGGTGTAAAGTCTAAGTGGTACATAAGATGCATCCGTTTTAAATGTCCTTCCATGTTTTGTGGAGCCATGTAGGAATTCTTAAATGTTTGGGAAAGTTTTTCTCTTAAAAAATTAAGTGGAAATGACTTAGTATATATGTTAAACTAGGGTACAATTTTATGACAAGCAAATGATTAGAAAGGAAATATCATTTGTGTCTGTCGTAGAATGGACTCTCGACGATATACCATATATAACTATTCGTTGAGGGAACTTCTTTAATTATCTTTAGAGCGCGTGAATGTCTGGCGGGCCGAAATTATGTATCTTCGATATGCTTAAGAAGTGGAACTGAGCTCAAGGATAATAATATTGCTATCATTAATAAAATAGAGTTTTATTAATAATAACTATCAACAAACACAAAACGGAAAATATTGACATAAACAGAGAATGGAAAGGGTCGTGAGGCTCGGGCTAATCCAAGGATTAAAGGATTTAAAAAAGGAAAAACAAATATAGAGTTAAAGGGATGGGATGGTTCGCTAAACTATTTAAAGCACAGGATAGAATTGACAAAAGGGTTAAGTACTCAAAGGTGACGTTTGTCCTACGTAACTTTAAATTAGTGGTGCAGTGGAAGGCGACGTGAAGGAATTTTCAGTCCGCTGGCGAGTTCTAGCCGAAGGGGGGAAATAGGATGATCCTGACGTGGCGTCTAGGGAATGAGAACCGTTTCTCGACGAACGGCTTGAAGAACAATGGCTGTTCTACGTTGTTCTCTTCTGAACAACAGGGGGGTGAGAACCGTCTCTTGTCTACGGGCTCAAGAACAATGGATGTTCTAATGTTGTTCTCTTCGGAACAACAAAGGGGAAGGGTGAGAACCGTTTCTTGGCGAACGAAATCAAAAGAACAATGGCTTTTCTACGTTGTTCTCTTCTGAACAACGGGGAAAGAGTAAGAACCGTTTCTGGTCAACAGGGCTCGAACGAACAATGGCTGTTCTAACGTTGTTCTCTTTCTGAACAACAAGGGGGAAGCCTTGAGGACTTTGCGTCACAAAAGGCTCGAACCTTGGCACTCAAGGGATATTGTCCTCCTTCTGGACAAGTGATGGTGAATCTCGAGGTCGAGGTCCCTTGGCGCACAAAGTGAGAGAGGGTCGTGGTGATGTTTCGCGACGAAAATCTGGATCTCCAATCTGATCTTAGTGGTAAAGTTTCCATCTAAATAGTCGAGACACTCCCTTGGCTTGGGGGACAATGAAGTGGAAGCTTCGAGGGAATGCACAGCCGAGCCTGGGAACAATGCCTTATTTGCCCATAAGCCTAACTCAATCTGGCGAGGTCGGCGTATGGGGGCGAACGGGGAGATGATATCCACCTTGTTTAAACATTGACATCCGTTGGCTGCGATAAGGCGCCAAGCTTCGAAGCGAAGATGCACGTGAGAGCATCGTGGTTTTAAATAATATGTGATAGGAGTTGAAACTAACGCTGCCTCAACCCGTTCTATCACACCCCTCCATTCCGGGGAAAGTTGTCACTTCGAAAAAAGAAAGAAGGGACAACGATAGAGCTCCGTTGTGGGGGAACTTGCTTTCTTGTACCAACCGTACCTTCCTGCACCTAACTAGTATCACCTCAATACATATGATTATTTTGATCTTTTGATTATAAGGGAAAATAACCTTTAATACAAACTTTAAAAAAAGCCATGGAACAATGAAATGATATAAAATTAGTACATTTGGGAAAAAATAATTTATTCGTAATTTAATAGGTACAAATATATATACATACAAAAAAAAACATTGAGCGTTAAAAAATTCAGACATATACATTAACTAATTATATTACAAGAGAATCTTAATTCAAGTCGTACAAGACGGTATATACCTACATGGAGATACTAATCCTATGAATACAATTATTCTACGCTATTCGGTAACGCATTCCTACTGAGTGCGTCAGTTACCTGGTTTTCGGAACCTTTTATATAATTTATTTTAAATTGATACTCTTGCAAGAGGAAACTCCAGCGCATGATGTGGCCGTTGGAGTGTCGCACATTCCTAATATAAGCTAACGGACGGTGGTCGGTTCCTATCTGTAGTTCTTTTCCTATCAAGTACATCTTGAGTTTGTCTATGACCCAGATAATTGATAGAGCTTCCTTTTCTATAGTGGCATATCTCTTTTCGCGGGGTAATAATTGACGACTAGCATATGCAACTGGATGACCCGTGCCGTCATCCTCGTATTGAAGGAGTACACCTCCAATGCCCTCGTTGGACGCGTCTGTCTTAATCCCAAAGGATTTTCCGGGTTGGGCAACTTTAAAATTGGGGCAGAAATGAGCTTACTCTTGAGCTGATTAAGATGGGAAATAGCCACATCATTCCAACGTAGACGATCGGGTGAATTCTTTTTTAAAAGGGAGTTGAGGGGTGCCGAAATTGCAGCGAAATTCGGAATGAATCGCCGATAGTACGAACCTGATCCTAGGAACGATTTTAATTGCTTCTTTGTAATCGGGAGGGGCATGTCGGCGATTGCCTTAATCTTATGCTTTTGGGGACCCAACTGGCTTTGTCCTATTTTAAAACCTAATTATTTTATGGTTTTGTTGGCAAAATAGCATTTGCTGGGGCCAATGGTGAGACCATTTTCGCGCAGTCGCTCGAAGAGAGCTAATAGGGTGGTTAAATGGTGACTCCATTCGCGAGTAGCGACGTAGACATTATCAAAGTAAAAGGATACGTTTGGAAGTCCATCTAACAACCTTCTCATGAGACGGTTATAGTTGCTATAAGCAGTGACGAGGCCAAAAGGAAGGCGCTTGAATTGCATAAGGCCTTTCTCCGTTGCAAAGCGGTATATGCTTTCACCTCGGGCCGAAGGGGGATTTGATAATACGCCTTGCACAAATCGAGTTCTGAGATAAACTTGGCGTTTTCGAAAAGGTGGAGGTTTTGGTTTACCAACGGGATGGGCTCGGCGTCGAACACAGTTACCGAATTTAACCTCCGGAAGTCGATGCACATCCGATAAGAGCCATCAGGTTTCTTGACCATGACGATTGGGCAACAATAACTAGAGGTGGAAGGTTCTATGATGTCTAAACTAATTAAATTATCAACTTCGGCGTCAAAGGCTTGGCGTAAATGAATCGGCATCGGATAGGGTTTTGAACGGACGGGTTCTAAGGTTGTTAATTTGATATCATGCTTGAAACGAGTAGCGCACCCAGGCTTGTCCGAGATAACGTCGTCGAACTGACATAATAGATCTTGTTGCTGACTCTTTTGATGTGGTGTCAGCTGCGCGTCGATATCCAGGTCAGAGGGTTCAAAAGGCTCGCCTGGTAGGGAAGGAAGAGGGTAATCGGCATCAGGTTGGATGCACACTGTCTGGATTAAATTAAGGAACTCCGCGGGGTAATCCTCTTCAAGCGCTAATGCTTCGTCCAGTGCTACGAAGGTATCTCCATGGGCGCGCCGGTGGTACTTTTTCTATAAGTTGACGTGATAGAGCTTATCGCCTTCTGGGGTATCAATGAGGTAATCTACCGGTCCTCGTGTCTCGCGAACCGAGTACGGACCTTTCTATTGGCTCAGTAATTTATTACTGGCTGTGGGAAGGAGCAGGAGTACTTCATCACCGGGCTTAAATTTACGATCTTCGGACCTGACATCAAAATAGGTTTTGTATTTCTCCAAATTGACATCGGCATTTTTATAGGCGATGTTTGCGCATTTCTCGAGCCTCTGGCGTAGGTCCAAGACATAGGCGTAAGATTACTGGAGTTCTTGATCCAGTTGGGGCTTGATTAAGAATCTTTTAGAATACTGAGTGGCCCGCGTACATTACGTCCATAAAGAAGCTCGAACGGGAAGAAGCCTAATGTACGGTGGGGAATTTCCTGATAGGTGACCGGGAGATATCGATGCCATTCACGGGGCTGCTCGGCACAGATCTTCTTAATTATGGATTTTAAATTTCCATTTAATTTCTCGCACCTCCCGTTTGTCTGTGGCCGGAAGGGGGTTGTAAAAAGGGGCTTTACCATGAGCAGCTTTCCTACGTACTCCATCAACTCAGAGGTGAATTGTCGGCCTCTATCGGAAAGTATTTCCTTGGGAACGCCTAACCTTGAAAAGATGGAAATGAGTGCCTCGGCGCAAGAAATACTGTCGATTAGGCGAAGGGGGACAGACTCGGGAAAACGGGTAGCAAAGTCTATCAAGGTAAAAATGTAGCTGTTCATTCGCTCAAAGGGGTGTGGATAGGGCCAACCAGGTCGATAGCCACTCTGGAGAAGGGTTCAGTAATAACTGGTCCACTTTGCAAGGGAGCAGGTGTGTGGATAGGGCCAACCAGTTCGATGGCCAAACTGGAGAAGGGTTCAGTAATAACTGGTCCACTTTGCAAGGGAGCAGGTTTGACCCACCCCTTAGCGGACGTCTTCTGGCACACATCGCACGATCGACAATGCTTTGAGATGTCAGCTGCAGCACCCGGCCAAAAAAAATATTTAAAAATGCGCTGGCCAGTTTTAGTGTGACTAAAATGACCAGAAAAAATGCTGTCATGAGCCACTTTGAGCACTATAGGGACATGGGGTCGTGGAAGACATAGGACAGTAGTAACAGCGTATTACTGTCCTCGGCGGATCGATAAAGTAAGCCACCTTCCTCCAGGTACCGGATGACTTTGGGTCCACGGACAGTCTCCGTGTCCTGGTTTTGGGCCTTATCCCATAGGGTTTTAGTTCTTCACACTCCTTTTGTGCCGTCCTAAAGTCCTGGTTAAGAATCTCCGAGAATTCGGACGGTATCGGGGTTCTGAGGGGGGCGGACTCCTGGACTTCCTTTTTAGTTCGACCTCGAATAAGGGCGGCCTGGGACACAGGGTCGGAGCTTACTTGAGGGCTCTGTCCTATAAGTACAGAACAGAATTTTATGGGTGCTGAAATGACTTCAGCCCAGCCATCATAGTATTAACACTGCAGGTAACATCTAACGACGGGGATTCTGTTCGCCCGCCCAAGGTAGTCATGTACCACCGCAAATTTTTCGTGGTTAGGGTCCACTGGGGGGAGGAGTTCGTCGGACACGATGAAACACGTACATCCTGTATCCCTGACGAGAGTCGATACTTGGCAGCCGTTCACGCTGCCCTCCTCAAATTTCAAAGTTCCTGGTGAACTTTTATCAAAAATAAAATTTACCTGGTGGACTAACGGAGGGGGAGAAGTTGCTGCTTGGGTCTGCACCACCGGGGGAGCCGGGATTGCATCAATCTGGTGAACTGGGTGGGCTGGTCCGCTTTTAAGCCTAGAATTTTGGGGGTAATTCCAGCTCATGTGGTTTTCTATACCACAGGTGGAGCATATGATTGGTCGCTTCGGGTAGAGAGATGGAGGAAAATCTTAACGGGAGGTTTCGAGTCCCGTTGTTGGTTTTGGGGAAAGAAGTTTGGGGGTTTTACGGGGCTCGGAAACTTCGTCGATTTTCCTGTGAAGGGGCGCGAATCCTTCCTTCTTTCCTTGTAGGGGGATTGGTGAGAAGTTCGATTCTCCTTTCGGTATAAATTATGGCTGGCGGCATAGACATCCGCTTCTTCGGTACATTTTTTAAAGGACTGGCACCGACGATCCTTGACGAACGCGCGGATCTCCGTCAAGAGAGACGCCAAAAATTGATCTCGCAACACGAAGTCTGTTAAGAACTCGTAGTTTGGGTCAACCTTTGAGGATTCTAACCAAAATTTAAAATTCCTCTGAAGAATGTATCCGAATTGACGGAACGTCTGTCCGGGTTTAATACGACCTCCTCGAAATTCTTGGCGGTAGAAATCGGGAGTCATATTATGAGCGGCCAATAACTCAGCTTTTAAGGTGCTGTAGTTAATTGTACATTCAGATGGTAAAGATATAAAAATTTCGCGCAATTTACAATTTAACAGGGGAAGTAATCTGGCTACACCTTCAGCCACCAGATCCATGTTATTGATTTCGAGGATCTTTTCAAAGTGGGCTAAAAATGCTCCGAAATCCTCTCAATCCTTGAAATTGGGGAGCTTTCGTGAGGAGATTGGGGGGGGGGGGGGCTTCGGAACAGAAACTGGCGAACTGGATCTCTAGTTCAACACGAGCTAATTCAATCTGATGGTGAAGCTCAGCTTGCCTTATCCGTTCCTCTCTTTCTCTTTCTCGTTCTTCTCGTTGGATTTCTCTTTCTTCTCGTTGGATTTCTTTTTTTCGTTCTTCTCGTTTTATTTCTCTTTCTTTCTCTTTTCTTTGCTCCTCTTCAACGTACTCAATTAGTTCTTTTCCGGAGAGTCCCAAGGATTCTCCTTGCGCTTTAAAGATTTCGAACTGAGTCATCTTTGCACTTGGGGGCGCACTAGTCAACCAACTAAAATTCCTTGCAACAAGAATTATGCCTTCTAGAAAATTAGCCTACCTAAATATGGGCACAGACCTATTCGTACTTGGTTTCTAGATCTAAATAACCACTGATTAAAATCACAAAAAAACACAACAAATTATTATAACAGTTCCTTGAGCTATCCAGCTTCTTAAGTTTCAAAAAAAGGGGATAGCAATCGTTAAAACAAAAGGGAACTACTATACTCTATTATTGTAACGAATAACACTATGCTTTACTCGACTGAGACCAGTGTTTGCAAAGATATAGCGTTAAACCTTACAAACCTGATACCAAATTTAAATAGTATATATATATATATATATATATATATATATATATATATATATGTCGTAAAATGAACACTCGACGATATACCATATACAACTATTCGTTGAGGCAACTTCTTTAATTATTTTTAGAGTCCGTGAATGTCTGGCGGGCTGCTATTATGTGTCTTCGTTATGCTTAAAAAGTTAAACTGAGCTCAAGGATAATAATATTGCTATCATTAATAAAATAGAGTTTTATTAATAATAACTATCAACAAACACAAAACGGAAAATATTGACATAAACAGAGAATGGAAAGGGTCATGAGGCTCGGGCTAATCCAAGGATTAAAGGAATTAAAAAAGGGAATACAAATATAGAGTTAAAGGGATGGAATATTTCGCTAAACCATTTAAAGCACAGGATAGAATTGAAAAAAGGGTTAAGTACTCAAAGGTGACGTTTGGCTTACGTAACTTTAAACTAGTGGTGCAGTGGAAGGCGACGTGAAGGAATTTTTGGTCTGCTGGCGAGTTCCAGCCGAAGGGGGGGGGAATAAGATGATCCTGACGTGGCGTCTAGAGAATGAGAACCGTTTCTCGACGAACGGCTTGAACAACAATGGCTGTTCTACGTTGTTCTCTTCGTAACAACAGGGGGGGGGGTGAGAACCGTCTCTTGTCTACGGGCTCAAGAACAATGGCTGTTCTAATGTTTTTTTCTTCTGAACAACAAGGGGGAAGAGTGAGAACCGTTTCTTGGCGAACGGACTCAAAAGAACAATGGCTGTTCTACGTTGTTCTCTTCTGAACAACGGGGGAAGGATGAGAACCGTTTCTGGTCAACGGGGCTCGAACGAACAATGGCTGTTCTAACGTTGTTCTCTTTCTGAACAACGAGGGGGAAACCTTGAGGACTTGGCATCACGAAAGGCTCGAACCTTGGCACTCAAGGGATATTGTCCTCCTTCTGGACAAGTGATGGTGAATCACGAGTTTTAGGTCCCTTGGCGCACAAAGTGAGGGAGGGTCGTGCTGATGTTTCGCGACGAAAATCTGGATCTCCAATCTGATCTTAGTGGTAAAGTTTCCATCTAAATAGTCAAGACACTCCCTTACCGTGGGGGACAATGGAGTGGGAGCTTCGAGGGAATGCCCAGCCAAGCCTGGGAACAATGCCTTATTTTCCCATAAGCCTAACTCAATCTGGCGAGGTCGGCGTATGGGGGCGAACGGGGGGACGATAACCTCCTTTTTAAACATTGAGATCAGGTGGCTGCGATAAGGCGCCAAGCTTCGAAACGAAGATGCACGTTGGAGCATCGTGGTTTTAAATAATATGTGATAAGAGTTGAAACTAACGCTGCCTCAACCCGTTCTATCACAGTGTCACAACATTCATGCATGTTTATAGGCGATGTTTATAAACTATTTGAGGCGGCGCAAATTATTAGTTCTTTTTTTTCTCTCTAGAAGTAAAATATACCAACATATTCCTATCAGGATTTGGAAGTCGAAAAAACCGTGAACATTTTAATTATCCTCCAGTTTGTCAAATAACGCTGATATTCGTTTATTAGTTAATAAATCCCAGGCTTTCTATACTAATCACGTATGTCTTTGGCCAAAGTCTCATAAGTTATGAAATTAACCCCTTGAAATCTTGTTTAATATGATGAAGTTTTTCTTCATGATGAAAAGAATATATTAAAATTTAATATATAAAAAAGACAAAAAAAGTCATGGATTTGCGCATGTATAGAGGCCCCACACATTTGTGATGGACACGCATAGGTGATTGGAATAGAAAAAATATTCGACTCGTCCAAATCAAGCAGATGCCATACATTTATTCACATTTACATACTTCTACTAAGGACTTATAGTAACTGCAAGTGGAAGATTATTACTCTAAAATCTTTCAAGATTGCAATAAGTGAAATAAATTTAAAGGGGTGAAGGCCATCATAGTGATCAGGTTAAATGAACTTGTTTAATGTAAGAAGGTTACAAAAATGCCTTAGATTCCCATTTTTAAGTGACATATTGCAGCGATGAGCAGCAGGGTAGAGGAGGCGATTTGGGGGTGATGTCCCTTTGTATCTTTACAACTTGCTATTTCGCGATCTGGAATTTGCCGGACATTTTTTTTAAGGCGAGGGTTTGGTAGCAGAAATTTGCAGGAGGGAAACGTGGCTGTCGGTAGTAAAGGGACCGGCTTTAAGTTTTGGAGAGGATAACGTAATGGTGTCGATATGCAAATCTCTGAATCAGCACACAGACCCTATTAGCCACGCGTTAAATCCTGATTGGCAGAATTCTCGATTCAACCAGAGTTTTAAATCACCTCGCATTTGTCTCTTCCGACAAACGCGAATAAGTCTATGAGGGAATAATGCTACGGATGACTAAGAGTCTATATCAAGTGCTTCACTGCACGATGACTTCTAAATTTCTCTATCTTCTAAACTTATTTATTCACTTTATTCCATTGTAGCATGAAAATAGATGATCATAAATAAGATGTGATGAAAAGGAATCACACTGGATTTTGGGGATATTCACTTTATTTCTTAACGATCAAAAAATGAATTTCAGATTTAAACACGTATTTTAATCCCGCAGGTAAGTCTCAAGCAGAGATAATTAGAATTTTCAATACCACGGTTATACATACTGATCTTTGTTATTCATTTGTTTGGTTCTCATTAGAATTATTATTAGGCCAAGAGAAAGTCGTGGTGGACGAAAAAAATTGAAAAAAATTTGTAAGTAGAAATACTCAGTGTTTAGCTTCAGAACAACATTGCACATTTTATTGGTTTAAAAAAATAAGAAATAAATTGGCACAAAAAGAAGAGCTGTGCAAAACATTTGGAGCTATCAACGTCCGCCCCCCGCCCCATAAAGATAGCGACAAATTTAAACTAAGGTAGAATAGTTAGGAAGTGAAAAAGACGCGCTCAGGTTAGAACTTGTTAAAAAGAGTATTAATAGTCTAAGTAGGTTAGCCTAGTTCTCATTTGTCGTTTATTATGGAGAAAAGCGTCATTTGCTTAAAATTATTTGCATTTCAATTCTTATTCCTTTCATAAATTTTTATTTTTTATTTCTTTTCAAGACAATAAAATCTGAAAATTTTTATTTCGTTTTTTTTTACAAGACAATAAAATCGCCAAATTTTCTAGCACATAATGTAAACTATAAAAGATTAAATTTACTTGCAAATGTCTCCTTTTGTATTTTTCCAAAACGGTGCGCATTGGCTTAATAAAAAGGGGGATAAAAGGCATTAGTAAAAACGAACATTTTTTGAAGAATATTGCTGAGGTTATTTAATTACAGTTATTTTTAAAATTGTATTCGGGTGAACAAGCGAAACTTACAATACATATTCACACTTTTGGTAAGCACGCTTAATCATAGCTGTACAAATTTAACTCTATAACTATTTGAGCGCATTCAAGTACTAACAATACTTTTTTTTAACAGACTCCTCACTTACAGGAGTTTTGGGGCGCTTATGTGTCCTAGTTGCATCTTTCATTCGTGTTTAAGATTTATCATACATCCTTGACTGTATGTGTGGCAGCAAATTGCAAGGTGCCGTGGAGTCTACGAAGAAAAATCACAAAGAGCACCTCGTGGCCCTATGAACTCCTGAATTTGGCACACGCATTAATTACTGAAATAATATGACATCTAAAATAGAGAGGAACACTTATGATAAAAATTGAAATGATTTAAGAAAACATGAATATAAATAATATATGGACTTTGAACAAGGCGAGAAGAATGAATTCGACACAACAGCAAACATATGCACACACATAAAAAAGGGGTTCCCATAGCTGCGATAGAAGCTTATGTTTAAACAAAGTTTGGGTTGCAGGTGAAGAACTGAAAACATGATAGCAGCGGCCTTTGGTTCCTAGCAAGGGACAACGAAACTCAGTCGCGTCTTTGGTGTATACACGAATTAACAGGGAGTGAAATAGGCTCTAACCAAACATGTACTAGGCTACACCAAAACAACATCAGGGGATAATAATTGGCCACGCACATTGTCCCCAGCATATATATATATATATATATATATATATATATATATATATATATATATATATATATATATATATATATATATATTATATAAAGAAGAAGGAGCAAATGCAAGTTCTGCGGGTGATAACAACCACCACAGGGCTTTCGCCATATATATTTTCTGCCTTTCAAAACAATTTTGAAGACAGAAATAAAGGTGCAGAAACCTTGCATTGCAGACTATATTACAATATAGTACAAGAAAGAAAAATTTGACGCGAATGAGCAATGAGACAAGAAACAGTGGTTTTTTAGAGGTAAGAGAAAGGGACATTAGAAGTAGACTAGAATCATAGAGAGCAGAGGGCGGCACAATGAACGCAATCCTTTACCGAGAAGACAGAGATAACGCCAGGGGAAAAAAGTTTGAAATTCCTGGCCGGGACTCGAACCCGGGTCTGCTGATTGCCGGTCAGATGCTCTACCGCTCAGCGGTAGCTCAGGTTCGAATTCGAGTCCCGGCCAGGAATTTCAAAGTTGAACATCGATCGAACGAACTTCTTTATAAAAATCTTTGTTAATCGACTAGAGAATTAGCTGTACAATTGTAGTAAATCACTTTTATTCGATAAGAAAAGTTCAAAAGCTCGTGGCATAGGTTCCGGGCGCTTTAAGCGAAAGCAACAAACTTCAACGCTCCATGATTGCCGCAGGTAAGCTTGATCGTTACAAGGCTACTCGTGGATATAAGAAAAGATTTATTCACCGCATCATCACTGGCAACGAAAAGTGATGTGTTTATGTCATCATGAACCATTGAGAACAATGGCCTAGCTCCAATAAAAAACCACTTCCGCGATTAAAGCAAGGACATCATCCACGAAAGACAATGAGGCCTGTGTGGTGGGATTGTGAAGGCATGATTCTTTTTGAGCTCCTTGCGAAAAATGAGATTGTCAATGCAGAACTCTACGTTCAACAAATGTATCGACTCGCCGAAGCTATTCGTGAAAAGCGACCTCATCGACGTTATGGAGTCTTTCTGCAATACGACAATGCTCGTCATCATCTTTCAAAAATAACAAATACGCCATCCAAAAGGCTTAATATGGAATTCCTGCCGCATCCTCCATATTTGCTAGACTTGCATCCATCGGATTTCCATTTGTTCCGATCGCTCTCCAATAATTTGCACGGAGTTTCGTTCAATACTGATGTGGAATTCAGAACGTGGTTAGACAAATTCCTCGAGTTAATGTCCAGAGATCTTTATTGCAGAGGCATCGAAAAACTAGTTGAACGTTGGAAAAAAGTCATAAATAACAATGGAGTATACATTAGTGATTCAATTGCATATTGTTATCAATTAAAAATGAAGTTTTTCTAAAATTGTTAATGGTAAGGAATAAATTTGATAAAACCGCAAGAATTTATTCCTCAACCCAATATATATATATATATATATATATATATATATATATATATATATATATATATGTGTGTGTGTGTGTGTGTGTGTGTGTGAGAGAGAAAGAAGCGATACACAGAAAACCTGAGGCAGAGCCTACTGGATGTAACCCCGAGAAAAGCAATAAGAAAAAACACATTTTTAACTCAGCAAATTTTAACTAATATTATTTTTTTCTTTGTAATAATTATATGCTGATTTTATTTTTAGTTGATATCTATTACAATTTCAATTGAACGATAAAATGATTCATTTTATCTGTGTTCCTCGAATTCTTCTTCACTTTCAGAAGAACGTTATTGTAAGCCAGCAGTAATAAAATGATCTGAATCAAGTTCACTTTCATCTCATATTTCAGATACGTCCTATGAAATGTCACTTATAATTGAGACCATTTCATTTACCATAATTCTTTATTTTGGCGGCATGATTGCATAGAATATTCATGTATTGTAGAGACCTGTGACACGTCGATATTCATTTAGTTGACACAATGCACTTCGAGAGACTGTTAGCACTTAGTCAAGGTGACTGTTGGGAAGAAGGAATCGCATCAATGGGGAAGGAGAGGAAGGGAGAATAAAATCTGAGTCACTGACTCTAAACACAGGCTTGGAAACAGATAGATGGATGATGTTGTATATTAATTGTTTTAACGATACGAGACAACGTCTCACTGTCGTTTTATATACGGATTCAAAATGACTCTCTTGGCCATCCGACGTAAGTTCCAACAAAATAGCTTTTAGAATTTGGGGGATCAAGTGCATATTATAGAGTAATTTTAAGCAATACAAATGATTACAGTTTAAGAACGTATTCACTTCAAAGCGCCATATCATTACACATGGATGCATGTGAACTCTCTACTGGAGTAAAAAAACCCAGTCCATTTGGTTTTCTAGTTTTAAAACCATCACGCATTTTCACTTATTCTTTTTTCGTTTGTGACTTTCATCTTTGGCTTTTATTTTAGTTCCCTTTCTTATCCCACACTTTCACTAGACTTGGGACGCGTCCGCAAAGTTTAATTGCCATTTAACAGAAACGTACAATTAGTAACCATTTTTCTATTATATTCAACTCTCATTCTGTTAAGTCCCTCACACTCTCACTTTGTCTCTTTTTCGCTTTCATTTTATCTATACATCTTGTTGTTCCTATTTGGATCTGTCATCATTTTTTGGTCTGCCTACATGTCTTTCTCTGACACTCTCTCGTTTTCTATTTTCTTCTATTTCTCTCTTTATTTCCAATTCTCTTCCATTCCGTCTTTCGGTCTCTCCTTCATCCTGTATCAAAACTTTATATTTCTTCCTCGCTAAATATCTGGATACATTGACAAAGGCTCAGTAAAATGGAAAATTACTTAAGTATGTTGATAAATGGCGATTCAAAATTCTCTTTACAAAGAGTTGACGCAGAGGTAATGGCTTAGCGAGGATTGAAAATAGATTGGATTTATTATATTTCTAAAAAGGGCAGCTTTACTTTCAAAATTGATAGTTGTCTTTCTTTCCTTTCTCGCCACAATTAGGTATCTTTTCCAATTTTTCGTGTCCGCTGAAGCAAAGGGGCTGGTGTGGATTAGTGATGAGAATCTTATTGGTATTATGCTTTTTTCTCAAGAAGTATGTTGAGCTTTTCACAAATAATTGTTACTATCTTGGTATGGATTGCAATGTTTGTTGAGGTATTCCTTTCCACTGTGATCTTCTGCTTTCATTGATCGTTAATCATCCATTCTAAATCGGCGTACATCCTGCTATCTTCCTCAAATCGACTTATGAAGCAGTATGAGTCAAATAGCTTGTACATGAACTCCCATAATTGATATCTTCGAGAGGGGTCGATTCTATAAAACCTGTTTTCGGTTTTCTATGAGGTAAGAAACGACTACGACTGATTTCGAAAGAAAGAATTAATTTGCTTGTAACTCCAAAACGCCTTCGTTAAATTACTTCCTTAAATAGCTATCGTGAAGTGAAACTTCTTAAGAATTAGAGATAAAGATAGAACTCTAAACTCTCAGAACCTTCTGCGATAGCTATCCGGAGTTCTTCTCTCTAGAGATAATGAAAGTATTTTGTCAATATATTGAGTTAAAACTTCTTCGATGTTCCGAAAATATTAATCACATGATGCTGTTCCACGAGTCGAAGTTGGAGTTTCCGTGGTTTTTGGACTAGTGTGGTGGAGTGCTTTTCACGTACAAAATAGTGGAACATTGCTGCAGTCTTGCTTTGCAGTAATAACAGCTACTATTTCTAACTGAATAAATTTGACGGAAAATATTTATAATTTTATCAAAATTTCAACTTTTCTATTAAAATGCAGGGTTTAACAAGATGTCTAGGTAGTTTTTCTATTTTGATTTTTAGAATACTGCGATTGGAATCGTAAAATAGAGGGAAAGACCTTCATCTTTGCTATGGTTTGGCGCCTATTAATATGGTACCTCACTCTTGTTTGCAAGATCTGTTGAGGTAACTCTTTACATTGTAACTCCTGGTAATACCATCTCTCTTCCTACCGATTTGGCCCTTTCTCTACTGATCACTATTTCTCCCTCTCACTATCTCTCTGTCTTCGCCTTTCGATCTTTCCATCTATCTCGTTCATTTTCTTGCTGCTGCTAGATTTATAGTTTATACGAGACTACGTGCGAAATAAAAGTCGAGGTATTATCGACGGCAAATACTTCTTTCAGGGAATAAATGGCATTTTTATGGGATTAAAAAGCAAGCAAACCTGAATAATTACCTAATAAATTTTGAACAAACTAATTGTAGAGGTTTATTTATTTTAGTATATCAGATAAAGAAATTAAAGATGGCAGGTGAATTTTGATCTCAATAATACAAAGTAACATAGATTTACTTTCGACTTGGAAAATTTATTCATATGCTATGCCAAGCATAGTTGACTTACGGGTATTGAGAAAGGAGGTGGGCCGCGGTTCAAATCGAATATTTCGAATGTTTGAAATAATAATTATATACTATTAAGTTGCGAAGATTTCACAATTAAATGCGGTAGAATTATAAATACTATATTATTTCATCAAAATACAAAAATAACTAAAGAAAATGAAATTGTAGTCTTCCGCAAGCCTCACGAGATTTTCTTTTTGGCCACAGTTTGCACATATATGCGTTAGAGTGTCAGTGATTATAAAACGTTTCTGCAGATTGTGATCTCAGTGTAATAGTTTCTAGCGTTTTCAAATTTCAGAAACACTGTACCATATAGCTAAACAATCAAATAGAATATAAGAATTTGTTACGATTAAGAGAAACTTAGAATATCAAAGTAAAGAATTAGTATCTCCATTCCTCAAATTATTCCCACATCATTAGATTAAATAAGCTGTTTAGTTATGGTGTCGTTCACCGGAAAAATATATCGTTACATTGGAAGGAGCTTTTGAAGAAATCATGAAGACACACTTGAAGAAATAAAATTGAACTCGCTTTAATGTTTATGCCTGGGAGGGAAATTGATAAAAGTCTTCGAAATTTTAGATCAAGTGAATATAAATTTCGATTCCCTTTTTGTATCGGCTAAAACTTAAATATGAGCAAAAAAACATAAATTAAAATTAGAGAGTTATTGGAGTAAAATGGTTGAGAACTTTTACCCTACGAAAATCGATTAAACTTTGAACTTTCTTCCAGTAAATGTGTTTCAAGGCAAGAAAATAAAAAAATTTCAAAACACGTTATACAAACTGCTATTCAATGGTCAAAACAACCATACTAAAACATACCTAATAAAAACCCATTTTACCGACGCGCAACTTGGTATTTACTTTAAAGTTCCTTAAATACCTCATTATCTTACTTTCCCCACGACCAGCCATTAGAGCGTATCTAATTATCGTTGCTATTCTTGTCTCTCTAGATAGTAAAATAATAAAAGAAGAGTTGCAAAGAATGACTCTTAGTGATTAAAATTTGCAATGTATATTTCAAGTTCCGTCATTCATGAGAAAAATTGGCACGAGATGCTGAGGTGATAAACCTCTTTTAAATATAAAATTCTTCTAAGTTTGTTGAATATCCTGTATGACATTGAAGGAAGGTCATTTATTTGCCTTATACCTAACTTTTCTATCTTTCTCCTAATCTTTTTTTTATCATATCCCGTTGAATCAGATTTATGAGTTATAATTATATTAAATAAAATAAGGGTAAACTTATTTTCCTTTTTTTTCACATCGTATTGTCGATTTTCCTTTACTATATTTTCAGGCTGGAACAAAAATTAAGACGTTTAGATCTAATTAAAAAATGAATTTCTTGCAGATCTTTCTGGATTTATCAAATTTTGTGAATCAAAGTGTAACTCATAACAAGAGCCTATTTGCTAATATATAGCTCTCGTATATCTTTATAAAAAACAATATGTTCAAAATGTTAAACATTATTGTGAACCCACCTTGTTATTTTTTTAAGCTATAAAAATGAATAAAGTGGTTGTAGTCTTTCAATAGGGAGGATTATCCTGCTCTATCAGTAAGAGCCTCAGTCTTTGTCAAAAACTTAATGAGCAAGTTTAAGTGAAACCAAAAATGAATGTTGAACACCGTGCATCAGAGCCCCAAATGAGCAAGTTACAATGTAAAAATTGGTAAGGGCGATCTGAAAGTTCGTTCATTAAATATAACAAAAGGACAGTTGCTTTCAACCCTTCCCAAAAAGAAAAGTGTAGGAGGAGAAAACTTCTCCAAATGCTCAGTGATAAAACGCAGCATCCAGTTCTCTGGATGCTGCAGTCAGGTCATATCTAGATATAGCCCTTATGTTACATTACAATTCAAGCATATAATTTTTAGTTCCTTTAAATTTAAGCAATATAAGGGAGATTCCTAGTATCTCCTTTTTTAGAGACTGTCAATTATACCCTACAACTGCCGCTTTCTAGAAAAGAGGCAATAAATAATGCCATCTTTTAAAATCCAATTATTTAATAATAATTATCTGTACAAATGTAAGAAAATATTGTAATTGATGTGACTTGAATTTCTGAAAGAATAGATTTTAATTACAGTTTTCACCAAAAATGAAGATATTAATTCTCCCAAATTTTTAGCCCGAGTTAGAGCAGCTATTTTTAATACAATACGAAAAAGAAGGGCAAATATTAACTGCCGTTCGAAGAAAACTTTTAATAAAAAATTCATAAATATGTTATCAGCAATTTTTCTTCCCAGAACAAAGAATATTTTGCGAAATAATATTTTTTCAATCGGTTTTTGAATAAAAGTGCTTAGAAATGGATTCACATTTTTAACTTTTAACATTTTTAAGATATATATTGTACCTCAAACATTTAAAATGCAAGATTTCATTTTTATGAAAATAAAAAAAAATTCAGCCACTTTTTCCCAATTCTTCCTGCAAAAGAACTGTTGAGAAAGTCGCTGCTGATACACTCATTAACATACATATATATCATCAGCTCATTTTATTCAACTACTTGGCAAAAATCTCGTGACGTAATGTTAACTGCTGACGTTTTCTGTTAATGATGAAAAAGCAAAAGTTATAAATATTTCGAAGATAAAATCATCTAATGAAGATATTTCTCTTTTAATGTCATGTAATTTTTTCCAAAATCATATGTACATAGAAACGACAAGTGTAAGAAATATGAACTATTTATTAAACTTGAAGATTAATAAAAGGAGGAAATAAAGAATAGAGTGAATTTAACCATCTTAAGAAATTGAATTATAAAACCGACTGTAATACTTCAAACTTGTTAAATAAATGCAATAATTAATAGAAACAGCGTAAAATTGAATCAGTTCAAATTAAGAAAATATCAAAATAAAACATGTATTATTAAAACTATATTTCCCTAAATCTCTTCGAATCTTCTTTGGATTCAAAGTTCTATGTGAAATTGAGAAATTTCCCTCAAAGTAAATATTCGCTTTCTTTTTCCTATGACATTATCTTTCTCATATTTTATTTTAATTCCCCCTCACCTCCTTGGTTCCGTAAGGAAATTTTTCTTGTTTTGGAAAAAAGGTTTTTTAAAACTTTAAAACCATTTTTTGTTTCTAAGTACCATCTTCAATGTGCAGACGATTCGCTTTATAGACTAATCTGACCCTTCCCCCAAACACCCCATGATTTTCCTTTTGAAATTTCATGGGTTTTATCCCACATTTTTGCGTAAATGCTTCTTCAGCTCTTCGAAGAACAGACCGAATGCTATCTTTAAATAATTCTATTTGGGACTCCTGTAAAACAACACCTGAGCCGAATTGAAACAGGAAACAATAACTATTAATCCCAAAATGGTAAATAAACTTGGTTACTCCAAGTGGTGTGCCATCCGAAACTTGAAAAAAAAAATTATTGCAGGAGTAGATGTCTTTTAAACTATGTAAATATCGATTTTATTCAAATGGGTGATATTAGCAATTTAGACTTATATGACTCTTAAGTTTATCAAGTGATCTTAAATTCATGAGAATGTTGCTATGCTAATTCATCACAAATATTAAACCTTTCTTTCTAAGCCTCGCACAATTACGGTATTAGGCACTAGAAAATTAAAACCATTATAATTGTTCACATCATTTAGTTAAATTTATGCTCATATTTCTAAATAGGATAAAAATATCATTTCAAATATATCGTCAAATGATGAGTAAAATCCATATCCTCACAATAATAATCAAGCTTCTGATCTGAAGTTATTTTGCCGGAGTAAATATGTGTGTATTTTTACAAATTGAAACGATATGCCTAAATTCATTTTGCTGCATTCCTTGCGTTGATGGCACTGCAATTTTTTGTACTTAGGTATAGTAATGGAACCATTTGAAATTCTGACGATTAGATGTTTTCTGTAGGATTAGTGTAATGGATATCAAATTGAATACAATCATAAAATCGATTGAACCCTGAAATCCCAACTAAACGTGTTGATCTAAATAACCTTTGTACCACGTCTTCGCAATCACATTGATTACCACTGCCCTCTCTGGCACGTTCTCTCTAACTCACTCTATTTCTCTGAAAAGAAACAATAAAAACTTGCAAAAAAACATTTATTTGAGGTCTTTGTAGACTTAAATGGGAATTGGTCAATATTATTTCTGTCACTTTTGTTCCTGCTCATATTATTTTATGGTCCTTGGTAGTTACTTCGTCTCTCTGAAACAGATGGTTTTCATTTGGCAATCTAGACGACCTCTTTGCCGAACTTCTTATAGACATTGAGTCTTAGAGATACCTTAGTTTTAACTCCCAAATGACTCACGTTATTTATTTATTATTGTATTGGCTAACCAGGGAAGAATCGTTTTATTTTTCTATCTCTGTAGAGATAGTCTATTTTACAGTTTATTTAAACACTAATTGAATGAACCTTTCTTTGAATTAGGTTTGTCTCTTGATTAGTCAGCTCGTCGCAAATGTATTAGTGATTATAAACTGTTGCCTTCTGTGTCAGACTATGGATCTGCTCCAGGGATTAGAGCGACAGTCGAGAAAGCCTGCAGCAGGTTCCTTCTCCGCCAGGAGGCCCTGGTTGGAACCGACAGAGATTGCTTTGTATAAAATGAATAGTACTACCCTTGAAGTCCTTAATCAGCTACACGAGTTTCTAAATTTTTGAATGAGCTTAATAACCTCCCTAACTCTAGAAAATTAAAAGTTGATGAGAAAAGGACAATTTCGTAACTTTTCAGGAATTTAAATTCTTAAGAATTAATGATTAATTATCTTTTACTGTGTATCGTGAAGTTATAAAATCTCTTTCATATACATATACACTATTTTTTCATGTCGCAATGTTAAAATTCTAAAGAAGAATTGAAATATCTATATATGTAAGAGCCGTGATTTTTACTAAATGAAATTACAAACATACATTGAATGTTAAAGAGTTAGAATATCTCATTTTGGGATAGATTAAAACCTATTGAAGATAGGTCATTTTCTATCGAGCTACTAGAGAAACTTTAGTAGAAAAAGAATTGTTTATCTCTACCATATTCCCCCTTGCTTAAAGGATTCATCTCCAGTGCTTATCAAACTTGAGCACTATAAATATCCTTAAACGTTCCGAAAATTCTTCCCTTTACTAAGCGAAAATCGGAAAGTGCAAAAAATTACACCTCTAAGTAGGAGAGAACAGAAAGTCATTAGCTAAACGTATATATAAGTACAGGAGGGTTTTATTAGAGCAATCAATGCATCTAGTATTTTATGATAAGGAAAAATACATATCTAAACAAATCCAGTTTAAATAAACTTTATCCAGCTAAAGATTGGTTTCTTTATATATATATATATATATATATATATATATATATATATATATATATATATATATATACATAATATACTCTCTCTCTCTTTCGAAAACACATCAGAAAACACTTACATCAGAAAAAGCTTCTCAATAAAATATCCAATTGGTGATCGAAAACTAGTTACCCCCACTTTACCTCACATAAATAATTGGACTTTATAGAAAAGCCTATGACACGTTCAGTCACAGCTCTTCAGGAAACACAAGTCTCGTCTATTCATTTTCACCGTTTGCTTATCCACAGAGCAAGGACTTTTAACTCGCCTAAAGTACAACCAATTAATTCCTCCAGTCATCTAAGTAATTAAACCTTTAAGCTAATAAAAAAGTTATAGTTATGAAGTTCTTTAGAAATTACAATACGAAGATATTTAGGAAAAGACCCCCTTCCACTTGTCCTACCTTTGCTACATATATATATATATATATATATATATATATATATATATATATATATATATATATATATATATATATATATATATATATATATATATATATATATATATATATATATGTATATATATATATATATATATATATATATATATATATATATATATATATATATATATATATATATATATAATATATATATTAAGAAAAATGATTGCAGTAATGCTATTAAATATGCAGTTAAAAGGCTATTTTTGGCAAACACACCATTCCTCAAAACCCTCGTGATGATCTCTTCTCACATACACGAGAAGGTAACAATTAAAATAGACGTTCCCGAGAACGCCTATTTTAAGTGTTACCTTCTGGTTTATGTGAGATGAGCTCCTTACTAGGGTTTTAAGGAAGACTGTGTTGGCCAAAAGTAGCCGTTTAACTTCATATATATATATATATATATATATATATATATGCAGGTTCTATTGAAGTCAACACCTGAGGCAGCGTTATCAATTTTAGCTTGAATTTTCTTAATATATAAATTACAAGGTTTGTAACGGGGTTTTCTAGGCGAGAAAAAACATCCGCGAATGATATTATTCATTCCTAGACGTCTTTCGACCATGTTAAGTCATCTTCAGGGAATGAACAAAAATGGAATTATTTATGTCATGAGTTGTAAGAGTAGCTTTAGGCAGGAGCTAGAGTAAGGGTGTCTGTACAGATAGCGGAAAGTAGACCAGTGATGAAAAGAGAAAGAAGTGTGAAAGCATGCAAAGAGATGTTAGAGGCTGGTGATCAGGACTATCGCTTTCAAGTATTTTTGGTTTTGTAGTTCCTTTGTTGTCTTTTAGTATATATATATATATATATATATATATATATATATATATATATATATATATATATATATATATATATATATATATATATATATATATATATAATATATATATATAAATATATATATATATATATATATATATATATATATATATATATATATATAATATGGCGTACAAGCCATACGTCTTCAAAATCAATTAATATCTTTGGATATGATATGCGCATTTGCTGTTGTGGTAATATTTGCTTTATTGATTACTTTATTGTTTTGCTTTTTTCATATATTTTGTAATGTCTGTTATTTGTGTTTTTTGTTTTTCGAGGATATCTTCTTCGGTAAATTTGTGTCTTCATCGGTAGATTTGATTCTTTTCTGCAGTAGTGGCCTTGGTGATTCTTTTTTGGACGTGCTTCTTGTACCTGGATGAGGTAATCTTCATTCCGAGTACATTGCATTTCGTGGTGTAGGGATAACTTCTATCCCCCACCCTGACGTCGTAAATAGTCTCCTGCCTATTGGGACTACTTTGAACTTTTCCTAGTTGGTGCGGATCTTTCCCTGAGCCTCGTAAATGTTAAGATTTTCCTTTTCTGCTGTTATGATACGAGTTTGTCAAGGCGCATTCTTCCATGGAAAAGTGATTATCTGGGTGAAATCATCGGTGAATCGAACGTTGAGGCAAGTGGGGCTTACAGGGGACGGGATACCTGCGGTGTAAATCATGTAAATAGTTGGGGACGCCGCTCTCTCCTTGACCTACTCACAGAGAGTTCTTTCTGAGTTTTCACTTAGGCCCAGTCGTCCGAACTTGTACTGCATTCACCGTTGCCACAGCTTATCAACGCCTTTGATAGATCCCGACAAACAATGTCCACGTAACTCTTTTCCCGTTTTGCTTGGGCTAGCTTTTCCGTGATGATATTAATCGCTATCTCCGTACTTTGCTTTCGCCTAAACCTGAATTGATATGGGTTGAAAAGGGAGTAAACTGGCCGATAGCTCTACATCAACGTTGGGTTCTTTCCGTGCATAGGCAAGAAAATCATCTTAGCCGTTTTATAAGAATCTGCAAAGTATCCCGTGTTCAGACGGGCGTTATATATTCATATTATGATTTCATAATATACCTTAAGATCACGGTATAATTTCTTCATGTATTAAGTCCATCTATAGGTGGAGATGGTTCTATACTTGAATTTAAGGATACAAGCCGTATCTGCGTTGATAAGATGCTTATTGACGTCGTCAAGTGCTTCGTCTAAGTTGGGCGGATCGTAGGCCTCGAGAAGGCGCGCGTACCGTGTCCAGTCTGCTCTTTTGTAGTTATTTCTTACTACAGCTGGAACTTGTATATGGTTCCTGTTGATGGTGAGTTGGATCCCTATATGCTCACTACATGTTACCTAGACTAGTTCCTAAGTCGAGTTTGACCTTAATCGCGAGATAGGATTCTTCTAGATTTCTAATTTACATGTATTTAATCCCTTTCTTTATTGCAATAGCGGCTCCGTCGAACCGCTCTTGCTAATAATTTGTGATTAACACATCGTATTTCCATATTTTCATTCCTGCACTGCGCGTGTCAATCCCGTATTATGAAATTAAGATGATGTCTGCATCAATTTCCCTGAATACATTTCCGTAAAGAATTCCTTTCGTCGTCCAGGTGTTGGTATCAATTTCTGATATCTTCCGTGCCTTCCGCAACATGGTGAATTGTATGTCGAACTCGACTTAGAAAAATTGGTCATTGCTACCGGATATCAACCGCCAAGGATAGATGTGTTTCCACTTCACACTCTTACTGGCCTATTTGGCAGAAGAACCCTTACTATATTAATAGGGGATATAAACGCCTGAGGCCGAGAATCCTGTTACAGGACCTACAACTATATAGGAAGAAGCCTTGACCTATTGCTGGACAGAAATATTGCCCAGCAAATAGTCCCCGACTTCCCTAACTTTGTCAGAGCAGGAATTGCCACAAAACCAGATATCTGTCTGGCGAATCTTCAGCTACCATTCAATTACTACATGGAACCAGTTGAGGTACCTTGCAGTGACCATATAGAGATCCTATTCACCATCAGCAGGAACCCTATACAAGCTTCAGCTGTAGTCAGAGAGAACTACAAAAGACCAGACTGGACACGGTACGCGCGCCTTCTCGAGGCCTACGATCCGCCCAACTTGAACAAGGCAATTCTCGAGGAGATTTAGGAGGCACTCGACGACCTCAATAAACATCTCATCAACGCAGATAGAGCTTGTATTCCTAAATCAGAGTATAGGACAATCACTACCTACAGATGGACTGAATACATGAAGAAATTATACCACGATCTGAAGTTTTTGTATAAAATCAACATCGTGAATGCGTCAGTTCATTCAATGCAGCGAAGTACAGAAGGCAAAAAACAACTGAACCAGTTGATCCTGGACATTGGACATAGTAAGTGATGAAATATAGGTAGAATTTAAAAGAGAATAGTAAGAGAGTAAAGTGATTAAAGAGTGAATTTAAAGAATAGATGATGTGTAGGAGACAGAATAAAAAGGTCCCTGGTGAAATGGTAGCTCTGTTTGTGTTAGTTTTTTTTTTTTTTGTTTGTTTTTATAAATTATAAATTTTATAGTTTATTTAATTAAATTAACATTGTTAATTTAATTAAAAGGGTATGAATCTTAATGATGATTGATTTGTGGCATTCAAGCCTTTGTTTGAGACGGGGGTTATTAATCCCGCTTTAGGTATTTGAACAATTATATTTTTCTTAAAATGTTAAGTTGAGTTTTAAAAAAAATTTGTATTATTTAAGTGAATTTGGGTTTATAGTGAAGTAAATTTTAACTAAAAAACTTGCGCATTACACTGGTTGAGTCTTGTCTATTGTCAATTCTGTAGTGTGTATTGGGGAGTTACGTCACCGTCAGACTGTAATTTACTGCTTCTAAAAGGTCTTATTTGTCGGTCGGCTTCGATGTCTAGGTGTGTACAAGAGAATTCAGGGTTCAAGCGTGCACCAATTGATTGCCATATCCTCTTAGCTCTCTCGTGGAGCACCACGTTGATTGGAGATAATCCAACCGAGTCGTGGAGCTCCCTCTGTTTTTTATGTTCTCTTCGTTGGGTGTTTGTAATAAGTAAAACTGCCTTATTCTGGATGACTTGTAGTTTTGCAATGTAGGTCTTGGTGCTCGCGTATAACGGCACCGGGGGGTATAAAAGTCTTGAACGAATGCATGCATTGAATATCTTGAGTTTATTTGAGCGAGTTAGGCCAATAAACCTATAAAACTCCCTCAAATCTCTCTTGCTATTCACGACTGTCCACCCGATATGACTCTTGTAACCCCTTGTGGTTATTTTGAGCCCCAGAACCGTCCCTTTCAGGCAGTAGGGCATTCTCTCCCCTTCTACCCGTATATCATTGAAGGTCTTGCGAAACATGGAAAGTATTTTGAATTTTTGGGCATTGGTCGATATCTTCCATCTCCTCTCGAAAGAGTTGATGTTGGAAACCTTCCTAGCCTGATTTATCGCCATAAATTTCCTATGAACGTGAGTGGCTGTACAAATTTTTGATATATCGTCAGCAAACTGAACGTATATCGTACCTTCGGATAGAGGTTGTGGTAGGTCACGTTTAAATATGTTGTATAAAAGGGGACTGAGACAGCCCCCTTGTAGGTCCCCTGTTCGAGCTCGAATTCGGGGCCTTTGTATCCTCTGAAGTGTATGTATGCTCTCCTCTCCATTATTTAATCGCAAAGAATACTCTCAAGAATGGGGTTGAAGCCTATTTTAAGGATCCTAAATTGTAGGCCTCTCTTCCAAACCTTATCAAAAGCTTTTTTGACATCTCTGAGCACCAGGTCGGCATGCCTTTTGTCGGCCTCGATCTTAGCGAGTCTTTCTGTGATAACGGCTTGAGCCGTATCAGTCCTTCTTTTTCTTCTGTAGCCCTGATGTTGCTCGTTGGGCAGGTTGGCTTCGTCGAGAAAAGAGTTGACTCTGTTGGCTAATATCTTCTCAAAGACTTTGCTAGCCAATTCTAAGAGAGATATCGGCCGAAAGCTGACAGGGCAGTCCGCGGGCTTTCCTGATTTGGGAATAAAGATCATCTTAGCCACCTTCCACTGATCTGAAAAGTAGCCCGTGTTCAAAGCAGAATTCATGATGTTAAGAAGCCCACTCAGAACATTAGGCGGGGCCTTGATGAAATTTTTCCTGCTCAGCCCCGTGGTACCCGGTGCTCTTTGACGAAAATTATTTTAGTGCAACGGAGAGCTTTGGACAGTTATTTTACTCCCATAGCCCTCCATCACTCTTTCCTGTGATACACAATGATGAGGGGAGGTTCTTTTTATTAGTGTGTTTAGTTGTTCGATTATGTCAGTCTCGAATTCGTGGTCGTAATTGTCATTTCCTTCTGAGGTAATTGTGAAGATTGAGGACCAGAAAATCCTAAAAATTTCCTCAATCACTTCAGGCTCGTCGATTTCTATACCTTTGTTTCTAAGTGTTATTCCTTTTGGGGAAGGTCTTCCTTTTAACCATTTAACGGTTTGCAAGAAGGTGTGCGAGTGTCTTTCAATGTCGAGTCTTTCTATTAATCTGTCCCATGTGAGTATCTGTTAGTCCGTGATTAGTGTCTGGAGTTCTTCTTTAATTTATCATATTCTTCCGTGAGCATTGTGGTTGGGGTCTGTCAGTGCTACTACATTGGACAGGTCCTTATATTCCTGGGCCAGGGCTTTCATGGGATGGGTCCAATGGGGAGCTGAAAGGATTTTATACTTAATATGGGCAACACTATTTTCATCGGCTTTAATTAGAATATCAGTGATTTTATCCAGTTTTTTATCTATCTCTTCTAAATTGGCATCAAGTAAAGGGTAATGGATATAATTTAGAAGATAATTTCGGTAGCTTTTCCAGTTCGACTGCTTGTAGCTTTTGAATTCTGGGATTGCAATTGGGATGGGATTTACACCTACCGTAATTTTAATAGCTTGGTGGTCACTCGGAATTATGGGGCCCGGTTCAATGTAGTAGTTTTAGGGAAACCTGATACTGGATAAAATAATATCAGGTTTTGTTGCTGCATTTCCTGTAATGAGGTCGGGAATTCTGGTCCGATCCTTGTCACGTATTGGCTGTCAAGTAATACTTCGATGCTCCTACCTGCATTGTTGTAGGAGGTACACCCTGATGTAGCACATCTTGCCTTCAGATCTCCAGCAAAGATTACATTTTTCTTATGGCTGAAGATCTGCAGAAGGTTGTGCAAGGGTACATAGCCGCGTCTTAGGGGTTGATACCCCGTGGCCACGACCAGACGCCCCAGGGTTGTGCCTACCTCAATGGCAAGGTAAGATTCATCTAAGTCGGGTAGTTTTTTATATTTTAGTCCTTTTTTGACTGCTATTGCGAAGCCGTATACCGTTCCTGGCTATAGTTTTTACTAATGACGTCGTATTGAAATATTTTAAGCTCTTTTTGCGCGGTCAGTCCGTGTTCGTTTATAAGTATGATGCCAGGGTCATTTTGTCGCAAAATATTGCTATAGATGGAACCTTTTCCGTCCCATTCATCGACATTCATTTGTACAATTGTAAGTCTATCGGTCATTTTGTGTAATGTTGGGTCTTTTGTGTGTGGGATTAAAGTGGACACTTATTCGCGATCCACTTTAGCTCTATGTGGTGTACTGGGTGGGGTGCGCTCCCTCCCGTTTCCTTTTTTCCTGAATTCAATGTCTGTGATTGTGAGAAAGCAGTCGGTGGGCAATTTGATCATGTTTTTAGAGAGAGCCTCCTCAACCTGCCGTTCCGGAACCTCATCAAGGAATTCCAACTTGTATCTTCCGGTCCTTAGACCCTCAGATACTTCATGGGAATCGATTTGGGTTGGGCAAGGCGCCGATTCGGGGGCATACAGCTTAAGATCGAAGCCTCTCGCATGATACTTAAGTTGGGTCTCCCTGCCTCGAGATGAGGAGGTTGACCTTGGGCCACTTGTTTTTAAGAGTTTTCTTGACCGTGGAGTCCTGGGCTCTTTTGGTCGTACTGCTTCCTTTTTTGGTGTCTTTGTGTGTGTTTGTGTTTTTGGAGTTTCTGTGTTAGTTTTTTTGTGGGGTGAGCGGCACTTGTTTTACTGTTTGTGGAGTTTGTTTTTGTTTGTTTAGATGCGGGTCGCGTGCGTTGGCTGTGTTTAGGGGTGCGGGTACCTTTTGGCACGGTTCTGGGCACTGAGGGGCTACGCTTATGCGCATAACCTCCTCTAAAGGAGGGTTTTTGGGGAACCACATCTCCTGTAGGCCACTCTTTACGAGAATACGGTTGACCTCGGTTGCAAAAGTTCCAAGGCGAGTAATGTTGGCTATGTGTGCATTATAAAGGCAGGACATTATTTTGGTAGAGTGTTCATTTTCGATGTGGAGGTAAATCTTTTGGTTGTTCGTCTCAGCAATCGCGGCTTTGGCAACTTTTGCATAGGTCTAATTAACCTTCTTTTCCTCCGTCTTACGTCGTAGCTCGGTTTGTTTTTGGATTTCTGTTTTCCTGATCGGGCATGCCATGGACATATTCCGGTGGGGGCCTTCGCAGTTCAGACACTTTGGGGAGGTACTCTTGCAGTCGCGCCCAAAGTGGTTGCGACTGGCAGAGCCCAAGCTTAGTGTGAGGTCTTTATTTTCAGGGCAGCTTGAGATGTTGAGTTTGCTGTACTTGTAGCACCAAAAGCACATTTGCAAGTCAACAAACTCTTCCCTTTTAATCTGCTCTGGGCAGACTCTCACACTAAATAGAAGCAATCCAAGATCCTTAGCCTTCTGAGCCATCGACGAATCCTCGAACACAACCTTGTATACGTGCGTGTAGGTTTTAAATTTAATTACCTCTGCAACTTTCGGCCAAGAGTGGTTTCTTTCAACTTTGTTTTTAATATCTTCTGCCGAGTGACTCCCGACCCAAGAGTCGAGGCGCCTGCAGATGACACTACGGTCCTTTTTGATTTGAGGGGGTATGTGGGGTTTTAGGTTTACAGTCTTTAGGCATTCAACTGCTTTGCTTGAGGCCAAGGCTTCACAATCGGCCTCTCTCTTACAAAGAGCAGAGTATCCATTTTGTATGTCAATGAGTCGTACCAAGGCAATCTTTAAGTTTCCGTATATTTGTTCGAATACCTTTCCTCGATCCTCTTTAAAATTGCTACATTTTTTTTAGTATTTCTACGCGAACATAAGTATTACAGAAATTGGCCAATCATGGCGCGGAAAGTTTTTAAAAGGAAACTAAGCGCTACAAGAAACATATAAAATTGGGAAGCTAAGATTTTCTGACAATTTGTCGCCCCGATCTAGTTCTCTGGCAAAGAAGGCAAAGGAAAATCAAGTTTGAAAACATGCTTCTTTTAACGGCGGTCAACACAGGGACGTCGAGATGTCGGGAGTATGGTTTCCGGTTGAAGTTGCACGTTAATCGCCGGTTCCTTCATTTGAATGATTACGGCTTTGGCCATCCGCAATCTTCTGCGATTTTGTCTAAAAAGAAATTGTTCGCTCATCTCGTTTATCTTGAAGGGCAGTGCAACACTAGAGAGGGTCGGAATTGTAGAAACACCATTAAACTTATCTCTTAAAAACATTTTCGTTTATCTCGTTTTGTTTTCGCTATTGTATTTCCATCGTCTTACATTTGACTGTTTCATAAAATTGCATTAAAAGAATGACTGAGTGTCTTTGATAGGGACAATTTTGGCCGCTCTTAATAGTCTTTGATTTTTTCGAAATAAAGAAATTATTTCTTTTATAAACTCTAGGAAAAGTCAATATGGAAAACATTTGAGAGCTAAGGGGATAATTTTCCTAAGAAAAATAAAGGAAACTCTGATTATTTGTTTTATTTTATCTTTTTTCCCTTCATGTAATATATTAAAAAATTGAAGAAATTTCCAAACCTGACAATCATTAGAATTAATATGAAAGGCTTTTATTATTACAATTTAAAAAATTACAATAGCCTATTAAAAATTTTCCATCTCGCATATTGAAAATAAAGTCCTAAAATATAACGATGAAAATGATGTGTGGAGATTATATACCCGCAGACGCCAAAAAAGGAAACTAATTGCGTGCGTTAGAAAGTTAGTGGTCCTGCCTAATCGATTACGTTGCTGGGTGTTTTGAGATAAGACAAAACTCTAAAACTGTTTTATCCGATTTTTAGAAAAAGAAAAAAGGGAAATAGGCTTGTTGCCTATTTCTCTCTTTATACTCATCTTTCCTCATATTTACTACCACTAACGTTACACAAAAATACCCTGGAGACAACTTAAGCCACAAGGGTGTGATGGGGGGTGAGCTTCAATTTAAATAATACTAGATGCATGCTTTACGTGGAAAATTATTAATTACTCTTTATCTATTGGGCACCATAAAATTAGACCGAAAGATTCGAATGTTAATTATTAAAAACACATCCACAGCGATGGTTATTTACTACGATCTGCATATCGTTGCCCAGGAGACACTCCTCATCAACGACAACCGTATCAATTGACTCAAATTACCTACATAACTTGAAGTTCCCCATGAATGTACAGCAAATAGTGGGGCCAGGATATATGTCACTGAGGGCCATAGAAAGTTTGATCTTTTTACGCAAAATTCAGCATGAAATAACACTTCATGGTTGAACCATAACTTGCTCTTAAAACATCGAGATTAAAATAAAAAATTACATAAGAAAGATCCAACCCTTTTTCCAAAGTATTTTGACTATTATGCCTGCCATATTGATATTTTTTGATACAAATATCAAATGCTCAAAATGATGTCGTTCAAAAGATGAAAGCTCTCTTCTCATTATTTCATCAAAGGATTCAGTGTATATAATTTTTTTTTTCAAAAACGAAAGCTATTACTCTTTCATGGCACAATTCTACAACCATATTTAAACAATTATCGCCTTAATAAAGGAATAATGTTTCCTGATAACAATAATAAAACCACCCATAATAAAGTATTATTCAACCATATAATGAATCGTTGAAGCTAACCTTATTAAAAAGGTTTAATAGAAGATTAGTGTCTAGCAATTAGCAGAAATTCAAACCTAAAGACCAGAGCCAGAAATACACTACTAGTGTCTGAATAAAACTTTTCAATATAATGCGTTTAATTAAAAAATAAGTTAAATAAATAAAACAAGCCAGTAACTTAATTATACAGTAGTTACAATAATAATTATCTTTGGCAATATTTTTGTTGATTATCCTGCGTCTTCTTTATATTACCTATTTTTCCATAGCTTATATCTGCAATACACCTCTTTGTGATTATAATGTTTAGTATAGTTTTATTGCCACCACATTATCCTTAGCTTTTAGAAGAAGTTGGTGTAGTTAAATACCTCAGTTCATCTTTTCCCTTTTAATATGATATCTTTTTCTCTTCTTTCCACACTTGACAAATTATATCAAGGCTACGAAACACGAAGGTTCGTTAGTTTTAACTTTTTTCTTTGTATCAACATAAAAACGCATTTATTTCGTCAAAATGGAATGGGTCCAATAAAGTGTGTTTACTCTTTTTCTTACTATAGACTCGGATAGGACAAATGAGACGTCGTATCGAGAGATTTGGCTTATAGGAGGAGGAGGAGAGGATGAATGGGAGGCCTAAAAGGAAGGAAGATGGTCGTCAATAATTTATTTTAGGCGCTTAAGAGAAACGGATCTTATAAAAATGCAAAACTATTTTAGTGAATAGAAAGTGTAGAGTTAAATATAGATGGTAATTCCTTGCATGCAAGGATGCTGAGATAGTAAATAATGTTTAAGTAAATAAGATGATTTAAAAAATAAAAGAATAATTACTCGATAGTAGAGAATATTGTTAAAAAAGGAAAAGGAAGTTAGTTTGTTATTTATTTTTCTATTTTGATTAAGGTTTATATTTACACATGCAAGTGTGAGCCAATTAGTAAAAAAATATCGCTGCAGATTTTATACAACCAGAGCAATTCTTACTTTCGTTTACTCATCATTGTTTTAAAAGTGGCCTCGCCAAGAAGCTTTTACTAATGACGGTAAGGTGATCAAAAGTGTACTACTTTATTGTTGACATTGAGCAGATCTATTTCACCCACCTTTGCCAAGGTTGTCTTCTGGTTTTTATATATAAAACTGTAGGTTTAGTATCTTCTTCATCCACCTTTTCTTGGTTCATCTAGCAATGTGTTCTGTCCATTTCTATCTTAGAATTTTTTATTTTCTTACTAGAATTATGACCCTTGTTTATTCTCTTATCCATATATTTCTATTCAACTTCCTGTGCCTCATTCCTAAGATATACCATTAAACATTTAATTGAGTTATCACAATTTTGGTGATTTTTACAGGGTCCAAGTGACACTTAACTATTTTTAAATGCGTAAAATGTATTGATTAAATATTTTTTCTCATTTAAAAAGTGAGGCATGTCTCTAATGAAGATGTAGCTAATATTTCTCTCTAATATTTTCTTTTTCCACATTCCAACAGCAATCAGATACTGCGCTAAGTATTATTATGCCTATTCCAAGCTCAGACTTCTATTTACAGTAGTCAACAACCAAAATGCTTCCGGCGACAGAGTAACAATTTCCAACTAATAGTAGGTCGCTAGTAATTATAATGAATATCATAGTTAAAATAGTTTGTTAACTCTTCATGTGAAGATACACTTACGTATCACAACAGGTTCCAACAAGCTTGTTCAAGTTTACATTTTAATATGAAAGTTATGTGATTTTTCTAGTCAATAACTTTATAAATATCAATTGACCAAGCTATTGATATGCATATGAGGCATTTTATATTAATATTAATCTCCTACTGAATGATATATATAATTTTACTAAGCTGTCATGCTCTGAGTTATAATGGTTAATTTATGAATGCATTTTCTGTTTATCTTCTAATTGTTTGTTGTTTTCTTCTTTCATATGCTTCGTACTTGTGTGAATAAGACAGACAACTTCTGCTCCATTTATGGTAAGGTGACCTTTTTATCACAGAAGCGCCGTATAACTTCAATGGTTAGAAAGGAATATCACTATATTTTCAATGCAAGGTTGGTGACTCGGATAAGAACTGGGCTCCTCACATATGCTACAACACTTGTGCTACAACTTCGCCAATGGGTGAACAAGAAGAGGAAAAGAATGCCTTTTGATGTGCCAATGAACTGGCGGAAGCCCACCGGCCCTTCCTAAAAATTGTTATTTTTGCATGGTACCTCCAGTACAAAAGGGCTTGAATCAGAAGAAAAAGGAGAAAAAGGAGTACATTGAATATCCAAACAATCCTCAGCTATTCACCCAGTTCCACACGGATAAGATCTACCTGTTCCTGATGCCCCAACTTTGGTTCCATGCGAGGGGGTGCTGGCAACGGCTCTTTAGTAGGAAACTAAGGGGAGACGCTAAGGCAGCGGAATTAGGCCCAAAACCTTGGTAAAATATGTCCACCCGAGAAAAGAGCGTAATTGCCTTTTAGTTCGCGGAGAGGCATGTCGGCGATAGCTTTTACCTTTTCTTTTTGAGGAACCATTTGATTTTTAACAATGTGGAAACTGATGTACTTAATAGTGCTATAGGCGAAATGACACTTGTTAGGACCTATAGTAAGGCCATTTTCAGGAAGCCTATTAAGGAGCGATTGTAGAGAGGTAAGATTCTGGTCCCATGTACGGATAGCCAAGTAAACGTTATCGAAGTAAAATGAAATGTTACTCAGCCCATCCAGTATCCTGCGCATCTTCCATTATAGTTATTACAGGCAGTAGCTAAACCAAAAGCTAGGCCCTTAAACTGCATAAAGCTTTTTCTGTGGGAAATGCTGTCTATTTCCGGGCACTATCCTTAAGGGGGATTTGATAATAGGCCTTACACAAGTTGATCTCTGAAATAAACTTTGCCTTTTCAACGGATGTAGGCTCTGGTCTATCAAACGGAGAGGCTCAGCGTCAAAAACTGTCACAGCGTTCAGCTTTCTAAAATCCACGCACATGCGAAAAGACTGATCGGCTATCTGACCATGACAATGGGAGAGAATTAATCCGACCTGGAAGATTGAATTATTCCTAACTTTAGTAAGTTTTTCACTTCCACGTTATAAGTAAAGAGCAAACTATATCCCTACTTGACATTCCAAAGAACTCTCCTTGTTTATGGAAACGCTCAAATGAGGACATCTTGTTAGTGTAAATGCGCAACTGGCCACTCGCGCGCTCAAGGAACTTACGGAAATGATTATGAAGCTCTGACGATCGTATCAAAATCCTAACGGAGATCTTGTTACACAAAAATTGCATAGAATAAAGAAAATAACAAAAAATAATTTAAACTTTGCTCTCTATGTGACCAATGATTATAGGCCTTTAATCCTGCACGGGGATTAGTAGAGTTTTTTAGGGGAGATCAAACTCACCTCGCGATATGGGGAGTAGGGTTAATATTGCCGCGCATAGTGTTATCACAGGGGAGGGGGGACAATCAGCGTCTGAAAACAAACTCAGCTTGGACGGGAGATTGAGCGTTTGCCTTATTCTTCCTCGACTTTCTAAAATTCTCACGCTGGCTCACCTAGCCTTGGAAGAATAGAAGGGTAATTCAGAATGCGCTTCGTTTCGCGGTGGTCCTTCAAGGGCATTCCCTCACAGTAATACACCATCACATTGTCAATTGGTATCGCATCATATTGTATTATATATAATTTTGAAGTTAAATTTATGAATTTAAATATTATATGGGCATTAAATATTAATTCTTATTAAAGAAAATATGATTGATATAATCAGCATTCGTGTAAGGGGTTTTATATAATGGCCGGAGTCAAGAATTTGGTCTAAGGGCGTTTGATAACTCCATTTGAATTCGAACCTAATGATCGCCTTTTCGAGTTGTGTATTTTCCGAGTTAATTTCGAATACCGCATGTGTAGGGGAGCAACCCTTAAATATTAAAGGAGAGTATGGTTGGGCTAATCTCAGCATTTAAAAAACAATTAGCTTAGGATTCGAATTGCATGTTAGCTGAAGAAAATCCTAAAGTTAATATATTTACCATTTTTAAGTTAAAAAGTAGATTTTTATATTCTATATTCATTGCGTGTTAGGTAAAACATTCAAAACGCTTAGTTTTACTGTTGATGATCGTCTTATAGCTGATGAAATTCAGAAATCCAGCATCTATCATAATCATAATATTTACAATGATCAATCAGAAAAGGATATAAAATACTGAAAAATCCAAATTTTGTAGTGTCGAATTAAAGAGTAAATTTTATTTCGGGACTACATTATCATGTATTACTACACCAATAATTATTGCATGGCGTAAATGCGAGCAACCATTTGTATTGCTGACTTGTATTGACTGGTTAAGAGAATTTTCAGGCAAGTATATGAGAGATGCTAAATTGCACTAAGTACGTCAAGTCCGTGTACAGGCATTTCCGAGGAGACTTGGGTAGCATAAATTAGAGCGGCGACATGATTGTGAGAGGTGTTTCTCCTCTTCCCTTCAACAATAGTATATAGAATATATATGGAGTGAGGTGAGGCAAACTAGGCTGCTCAATGAACACAATATTAACGGACAGCAAACCATTTAGTAGTATTTTTTTACCTTGAGTAGGCGCTAATTCCTTTTGAAAAAGAAAATAGCTGCAGCATATAACTTGTCAGCCAATGGAACTTGCAGTTCTCTAAAACCTCCTGTTAGACAACATCTTTGACATTAAGCTTGATATAACAGTGGAGCACTACGAGAGATGACTAGGCACCTCAACTTATCAAATAACCCGGCTACCTAACACTGATATTCAAACACCTTGAATTCAGTATCCCTGCCATTTTATTTCGGACCATAACTTTGATTTTCAAAATTTATTTACATCTGTAAAGAGGGCTTGGGACGACCCATCAAATGTAATTGATTTAACTCAATGTACATAGACACTAATGGAAACTATACATCCGCACAGCTTTCTATCTATAAATTTTAACACACACACCACGCATTTATGTCACTCTGAATGGTAAGGACACATATTTTAATAATGTTTCTTTCCTTTTTTTGCCGCGCAGGATTCAAGGATTACACACTGACATATTCTCGACACAAAAGTATTCACCATTCTTATTAGCTGTCCATACCACATTAGAACACTTTTTGTTACCCTTATTTATCACACACTTTTTTCCGCCATAAGCTTATCTTACGTGTTGTACACCAAGCCTCTATATCAAGTTTTACATTTGCTTTCCTCATAAACTTTCCTTCTAATTTAAAAAATCTAACTTCTAAAAAATATGTTTGAAATCAACTGACTCTGAGGCATCTTCCTTGGGCATTCTAAACTTCCAAGCTTTAGCATTCACTAACGCACTAATTTTTTTGTCCTTTCTATCATGTAAATGCTTCCTATGTACCAATATCACCTACAATTCCTCCTAGTTACATAAAACTGGTAATTGTTCAATGGATGATACAAAGCTCTCTTATAAGATACACACCAATTCTCACCCCCCCAAATACCATTACCTTACTCTTTTCTGTATTCATTTCAGCTGATTCATATCACGCCATTTGTTAAACGCTTCGATCGATATCTCCAAATCCCTTTCACTCCCAGCCGACAACAACTGTTCATCAGCAAATACCAAGAGAAAAAGAACCCATTTCCCACAGTTCCTTATCAATCTACCACCAATTATCCTTCTTCACATAATCACTTCTCTCAGTACTCCACCAATAAATATATTAAATAGCCATGTCGATATATCATGACCTACTCTACCCTTCCTTGAGGCAATCTCATACCTACAACGTACTAATTTTCACACCATAAAATGATTACCCACTCCCTTCATTAATTAATAAAACCTACACTAAGGTATCTCTATCTACACGACCATACAATTTCCTTAGTCAAGGGCCATAGCATATACATTACACCTTGCCTCCATTGATTTTTTAAGATAGCTGTTTTAGTGCAAATACTTGATCCACCCACCCATTACTACTTAGTTGTTTTATAATTTATAACGGTGAAACCCGTAATTATATTTATAACACCCTAATGAATTATTACTTTATATAGGGGCAAAAACTAGAGTTTTACTCACATAAAATTTAATCTGATTGTTTGAAATAAACTTCTCTTTACCAGCATTATTCCCTTAAGACCTTTATTCCATCAAGACATTTCCAATTTACCCGTTGCGTCACTCTCCTCGCAATCCAATCCTCACCTATTAAGTATTGACGGGTGAATAAATACGCCGGTAAGTCATCTAAATTTCGTCTATTTATTCATGGTTGTGGCTGAAGGGAGGCTGGTTAAGCCATCCCTCATATATGTGAGTAAGGTAGTGTTCGTTAACATATCTGCATTATTCTCTCCCTTTTCTTTTTCCAATGTCACCCATTCTCACCCTTTTCTATCCTGTAACGTACCTGCAACTATATATTCTGTATAGAATAAGTAGTTTTGATGAGCCTGACATCTGGAAAATTATGATTCCTATCTAGTCAAAACAGTTTTCCCTCCAAGTCCCAATGCCTGAAAGATGATCTTCTTCTCTATAATATATCTACTCTATATTTTTACTTTCCATAGCTTCACCCATTTTTTACAGAGCTATAACTACAATTTTATACATGATCTGCCCTCGTTGGTATTTCGTACTAAGTTTGGGGACGCAACAAATTTACCACACAAAGAGGACAGATGCCTGATTTTTACTTATATATTCAGTGTAATGATCAGAGATACGTCAGTCTGTTGGTCAGCAAGGCAGTTTGGGCAACAAGTTTCGCTAGTTTATCCGCGAGCTCATTTTCTAGCGCCTGTACTTGGCACCTCTACATGAGACACTGGTTGTAAAATGAGGTACATTCTTTTCAGATATATTAAAATTAGAGGTAGCTCAATGGATCAAAAGTTCCTCTCTGTGGAGTTATACGATATACATACAAATACACCTCAGGCGTCTGTATAATGAATATACGAGCACCTGCAGTCAGTTTGTATTCGCCTAAATTCATTTGATACAGCCTGAAACTTTCAACAATGTTGTCAGGTGTACACATATATGTGTTTATCCATAAAGATATTTTCAGGTAGTTCTATAGATATGCCATCAGTGCGATCTGGCAAAAACTGCCTCTCAGTCTGAAATGTGCCCGTGAGAGAAAGGTTGTGCGTAGCTCCGGTGCGTAGAGTGACTTGAAGTAAAGACTGCCTCTATTTCTCTTTTTTCATTATGAAATGTGTTTACAATTTTTTTACACTCACTCCTGTATCTTCAAATAACTCGATTTTATTTTTCTCAAATATATCAGTGTTAGAAACTGTTAGATATTAATCATGGCTTATGAAGCGGTATGAGTGTGTATCTCGTTGAGAATTATCAAGAAGACATTAAAGGTTCTAAACTCCCATCCAACAAACAGGTTATAGGTTTCTTTTTTTAAAATCATGAAAAGCTAAATGAAACTGTCCACGTTTCTGCTACTAAGACTGTTGAAAATGTGGTGGAGTTTGAGAATTGGGCAAGGATTCCCATTCGTTACAAGCAAGATTGTATAAAAGAAGTAAATGGAGTGTTTGAGAAGTGGAAAAGTATCAAGATGAACGCAGGAAGACAAACTGCAACTCAAAATGTAAAGAAGCAGCATTCATAAGTATGTTTCAAGATTCATTTGATATTGTGATGACAATGCGCTTTAGATAATTATAATAAGGAGAGTGGCAATTTCCAATTGCCCAGCTCAAACCTTGACGTCGTGAAGCCATTGTATTAGTAGATGTCAGCTTAAAGAAGAAAGAAATAAGAGGAGATAACAACAAAGTAAGAAGCGGCGGGAGAGAGCTTCAGATAATTTCTACTATCTGGATTCTCTAGCACAAATGACAGTACTAGTGAAGAGGATGAAGATCAAATTACCAGCTGCAAGACATCAGGACCTTTAAACCTAGGCAACAAACAAGTGCATTCACCAGACCGTGTGGCAACTTTGAACTGAATAAGGTGTTAGAAAAAGCTACTGCGATGGTAGTTGGTGGAAGTGTTCGCAGTTTGTAACAGAAATCTCAGCGACTACGCCTGACCTAATCCAGTATCAGACGTCAATGACAGCATCATCGTAAATCCACCTGGAAAAAAATCAAAGATTAAAAGTTCAACCTACAGTTACCACTCATTGTTTTCTGTGATGGGAAGCTTATTCCAAATCTCATTGACACTGGAACTGTGCACTGATTGCTTGTACTAATGACATGTCATAGCTAATTAAACTATTAAATGTCTGTTGAAATTTTAGGATAAATCATTTTGGCATCCCTCTTCAGCGAGCACGCGCTGGAGGCGAGAAATTAAGGCCGTGCACACTTGCAATCGAAGTCCTTCTGCATGCTGACCGAATCAGGTTGATGAATGACCAGTTCATATCGAAGGGCCTGCCCTTGATATGCTACCACATGTTGTATCCAATATGATTGAGGTCGGGTGACAGAGGCGTCCCAAATTTCTTCAGCCAGGATTTAACTTTCACCCAAACCACTCTTGCACAGTCTTGGCTGTGTGGGGCTGGTACTGTCATGCAGAAAAAATTATTCAACATTCTTGGTGTGAACCCTAGCAGCTTCCTGCTAAATGAATTACTCGGCCTTCTTCGTGATCTTTCTTACTCGGTGCAGGACTTTTCTGACCAAAATGTGCCTCGAATCGGCCGTATTGAGCCTGTAACCGGCCGCGAACCACACCAAGGGCATCTTCTCGTCATTCGAAGCAACAAAACACAGAGCATCATCTCGGACGCAGGGTGCTGGGAAGAGGAAACATTAACGAACCTCAGATTCGTCCTGGCTGGAGAATGTGGTTCTGCTTGTTGACGACAGGTTCAACCAAAATGTTCAAATTATTAAGCCTAACATATTATATTTACCCTACCAGGGCCGGTAGTCAAATGAGTAACCCTACGCTAACTTAATGTTGCGATTGCTTCCCCAATTTTTTTTCTTTCTTTCGCTTCTTAGCATATCAATACAAAAATAAAAAACATCTTTTAGATTATATATTTAAAGGCTAATTGACTAATTAAATTACTCTAAGAAGATTTTTACAAAGAATATATTAATATATAAGGGATTCATCCTTTAATTATGTTTATTTCATTTCCCTAGCTGCAATGGTTATTGAGGCATTGATTATCAAAACGGTCCAGTAATTTGGGGGGCGAAGGGGGGGGAGCCACACTGAATATTTATGTCTAACTTATATTTTCTTTTTCCCGATTCAGCAGGTTCGTTAAAGATCTCCCTCACAACCGCTGTCCATCATAGTTTTTATTGAGTTTTAAACCTTGGAAAACAATCCAAAGAATTGGGATCAAATCGGGAGAGATTCCTTTAATTTAGGCTTCCTATGGTAAAAGGGGAGCCCGACAACTGCTGTAAACAATGGGATGAGAAGGATCCGTACATTCCATTCTTGATTAAATAAAAAGAATGAGAAATTCTGTTTAGCAATTAGATAAACAAAAGAAAACAGTTGTTTCCTGAAACGAAATGTTGAGGAAAGTGAAAGAATGAATAATAAGTATTGGTAAACTTGCGATTTATCGTTCGTAATTACACTGGTTTTGGATAAAAATAGTCTGATTCTAGGGTAATTGTATGTGCTGAATTCAATAATGACATTCGTATAGGTGTATCGGGTTCAGTTTTCTAGAACCAACCTATTTATATATTTGGTGCACCGTATTATTCATACCGAATGTGTATGTTCATTGGTTGCACTTATGCAATACTTATTTCCTAATTTATAATTTTTGGTTTGTTTCAGATTCCTGGTTTATGATAGTACATATCTACAACTGCCTAATTTATAATTACTCTGAATTTTAAAAACCATGGAATGTGGCAAGTCCGTGAACGATGCTGATCGTTTTTGTTGCATATGTGCCGCCTTGAATCGCGGTAGCCTTCGGAAACCAATCAAAAAAGCTGTTTGATTGAACTATAAAGTTACTTCAAATGTCCTTTGGGTGACCAAGACAAGAACTGGGCACCTCATATAACTTGTAATTCTTGTGTCAACCACATGAGCGAGTGGATCTGTGACAAGTGAAGCTTAAGAATACCGTTTGCTGTACCTACCAATGAAATGGCATAAACCCAAAGACCAAAACAGTAACTGCTACTTCTGCACACAAACATCAAGGGAAAAACCATCAAAACATGAGGCAAGGTGGAGTACCCCAATATTGCTTCTGCAATCCAACCAATTCCGCACAGCGCTGAGCTCCCAGTCCCAAACACACCGACTGAACAAGAATTCATGAATGATTCCGATTATAATCTTTTCTCAAATCAAGACGAGTACCAGGATAACTGAAAATATCAGGCATAAACTCTTTACTCATGAAGCACTTCATAATATCATCAAGGACCTAGACTTATCCCCAAAAAAGGCTGAAGTTCTGGGATCCAGACTGAAGCAGCGTAACTTGCTTGAAACTGGAGTGTGTAACACTAGAGCTGGTTACTGACATAGAGAGCTGTCTACCATTTTCAAGATGGCAAACAACCTTTGTACAGTTATGACGTAGTAACGCTCATGCAACAATGTTTTAAGTCTGAACCATACAAGTAAGATGATTGGAGGCTGTTTATAGACTCTGGAACAGACTCCCTGAAAGCTGTTCTTTTACACAATGACAATCCGTTTCCATCTGTCCAAATAGCATATGCAGGAATGATGGCTGATAGCTATTAACATTGAAAATTTTCATAGCCACTATTGAGTATGAGAAACACCCGTGGAAGCTATGTGGGAATCTTAAAGTTATTTGTTTACTACTGGGGTTTTAGAGTGGCTACGCAAATCACATGTGCTTTTTGTGTTTGTGGGACAGCAGAGCTGATTCATAGCACTATGTGAGAAAGGAATGGCCGAGAAGATCAAAAGATCCGTCTGGAAGGTTCAACTATATTCACAATTCTCTTGTTAATCCAGAAAATTTATTTTGGCCTCTACTGCATCTAAAGCTCCGTTTGGTTGAATATTTCATCAAGGTTATGGATCAATCTGGTGCTGTGATTTGATACTTATGTCAGAGACTAGATGGTGAGTTTCCGAAGTCAAGTTGAAAGCAGCGATGTGCTGAATGGACCACAGATTCGCATACTAGTTCATGATACGGAATTCAGCAAGGCTTTGAACACACTGAAGAAAAACTGATCCAAATCATTTGTGAATGTGTCAAAGTTTTTTCTTGGAGACTATCGTGCTGACAACTACAAAGAAATCATTACAACTATTCTGCAGAATTATCATGCATTAGGGGCAAGAATGTCCTTGAAATTGCATTTTTTCTACTCTCATATAGATTTTTTCCAAGATAACTTTGGAGATATTAGTGATAAACACTGAAAAATTTCATGAAGACATCGCCATAATGGAGAGTAGATATTAAAGAGAATTCAGTCCTTAAATGATGGACGATTATTGCTAGCCCCTGTAACGAGAACAGAGCGAGCTGTACAAACAAAAGGGTAGACCTCAGAAGCAGATTTAGAACTTCATATTTTGTCAATTATAAACGATTTGAACTTATGCTTTCTGGTACAATTTCTTATGAGCTTATCTGATATGTGTTTAATATCGTTATCTTGCCTGAGATAATTAATGTCATCATATTTACTATTTTTATGAATGTCTAAGGAAGTAGATCTGATAGTAGAATAAAACATCTAAAGCATTCTCCATAATGTCAAATTAGTCATGTAAACACAGTCAGATAAGGGACATGCTGGTCTGTTTTTATTCAAATATCTATTGCATGATACATGTTTTGGAATGTTGAATATTTTTAACTATTGATTTTTTTAGTAAAGCTAGTCTGATAGAAAAACAAAAACAAATATCAGATTCAAATTCAGCCATATAAAATTAGTTGTGGGAGCATAATCTCATATGTGAACCATTTTGGCGGTTGACCAGTGTTATCTATCATCTAAAATTCATCTCCTGTGTGTCTGACTGGGACCTATGGTTTATAAAGCTACGTAATTATGGTTAATATGCATTCCAAAAATTACTTGTATAAAATAAATGTTTTCGCTTCTCAGTAAAAATAATTCTAATGGAGAAAAGGAAACGCTTAAGGCAACTGCCGTATATTCAAATAGTCTTAGTGTAAGAAGAATAGGGGTACGATTATATGGGATGAAGGAAAAATTTAGATGAATAAAAATAAAAAGTGTAGAGGATGTGATAAGTTTGTTCAAGCCCGCAATCACAAAACCTCATATATCTTGATTAATCGAAAATGGAAACTAGATTTAAACCTCGAGTAACAGGTTTTTTTAAACACCCGTCATAATTTTTTCTTTACTTTGCAAAAATGTCCTCATTTCCAGATTTGGAACGAAATTCACTGTATCTACCCGAATTGTGGAAGTTTAATTATGCTTCTAAGGGATATATTTAAGCAATAATTAAAACACTAAATGAAAACGCATATTCTCGTAAATCTCTGGGTTTTTTTTATTTCATGCTTAATGATTTGAATATCCAATGGCCCAGAATAAGGAATAGAACAGTTGCCGAAGTTTTACCTTATTCCATATTTATAAACTACTTTTCGAATGCTAAGCTTCTATTTATTGTTTAATGCAACCACATTTTATATGCAATAACATCAAATAAGTTTGAGAAAAAGTTCAAATAACAATTGTATTTGAATCATAACTTTTTATGATATTCGATTATAATTATTACCCGTCACCTCTTTTTAATGATGTAATCGTTTTGTTTTTACCAAAATTAAACGGTCATTGAATCAATTGTCTCGAGCTGTGCCAAATGGGAAGACACGAATCCTCTGAGTTTAATTACATGACGCATACTGATCATATATCAGGAGAGCACGCATGTTGCTCCATTCACGACCATACGAATAGTGTTGTTCAGCTCTCCAAGAGGCCTTGTAAAATTTGGCAAATTGCACATAATTACCTTCGAGTCACAAATAAAGATTATTTCTACATCTCTTTCATCTACTGTAAGGCAAACTTATAAGTTTAAAATGCAAATTGGCCATTGATTATTGTGAGGGAATACCCTCAAAGGACTAGAGCGTGAGAGGAAGCCCCTTAGCGATACCCCTCTATTCCTTCAAGGCCACCTAAGGCAGCGTGAGAATTTTAGAAAGTTAAGGAAGAATCCGTCACTCGCTTAATCACTCGTCCCAGGTGTGTTTGTTTTCAGACGCCGATCGCCCCCCCCCCTCCTTCCCTGCGATACCGCCGTGCGCGGCCATATTAACCCAATCCCCTTATCGCGAGGCGAGATTGATCGTCTGGAACGACAAGTTACCATGAATTGTGTTTGATTAGACTAGCGCTAAGAATCCCTAGGGGCCGCAAGGCCTTGAGCCGTCTAGCAGAGCAGCAACCCGGGTGTTTAAGCAGAAGCTCACCATCTCTCGAGGAGAATCAAAGGCGCCATCCACTCCGTCCGGGCTGCCGTCTGTTTGCCGTGATCCCCCGCAAATCGTCGCCGTACGTTGTAGAAGATCTCGCCAGCATAACTAAATTCGTTAAACTTTGGCATCTGTTTACAGGGAAGCTATTGCGACCCCTTCTTCCGGAAGAGATGTGCGGCCCTCTCATCTTCAGCACACCTTCAACATTCCCGTCTTTCGAGACTGGGCCTTCCTGAGGATCAGCAGAATCATCTCGAGTTGAGTTGACGTCTCTCTGGAGCAGAGAAAATCTCATTTTTTATCAAGAATTAATCCAATCCCATCTTTGAGTCCTCCTAGTTAGGATTCCCCAAAGTATCTTCATGAAGCCCTGTCTTCCAACCCCGGCCAATTCGCACGCGCTTGAAGGTAAAGCGATTCGTGTATGGTCATCCCCAGTTTACCTTGTTAATCTTAACATAATTTATTTAACCACCATAAGTAATTTGTTCAACCTTTTGTTCATATATATATATATATATATATATATATATATATATATATATATAAAGTGCCCACTGTTTGTTATTGCAAGGGAAAACGGGACTCCAAGAAGAATACCCCGTTCTTTTGTTTCTTGAATTCCTTCCCACCCTATGTCCCCTAATTTCAACTTCCCTTGGAGTAAAACGCTCTGTATCCAAGGAGAAAAATAAAAGAAGAAAAAAATTGAATATCCCTTAAGCTGAGCGCAAAAAGCTTTCACCTGGCCGATGAAATGCTAATCTCTGTAGTGGAGAAAAAGATAGCCGAGGGTTCCCGCCCACATCGTTACTGACGATTAAGAGCAGTGTCGGGCGACAAAAGCTAATCACTCTCTCGGCCGGAAGTTTTATCACAGATATCTCTGCCTTCCAGCAAAGGAGCATCATAAAAATCGCCGTCAAATAAATACCGTGCGTTTTTCAATGATCGAGAGATTGAGTTTGACATCTCGTCGCCTTCAGTTTAGATCGTATTTCTGTTTTCCCAAGTCCCTGGTTTTCGCGGATACAATCAAGGCTGGATCTCACCAGGCAGATCCATCTCTTTTGTGAAGGCTTACTTTGTTTAGGGCAAAGCCTCGAATCGTTTTTTCCCCGAAGGATTGGCTGGGATTCTTTTCGTCTCATCAGAATCTCCCCTTCAATGATCTCCAGTTTTCCATGTGAGATTTTACGCCGAGCCGCGTCATAGTCTCGCTTTTTGGAGCTTGCACTTCTCTAGAGCAGAGGTATTTTTGTTCGTTTTCAAGTAGGATCGTGAACTCGTCTTCTGCTCCCCCCCCCCCCCTTTCTTCATCCTCATCACCATCAGGATATTCGGCCGAGAATCACGACCATTTGCCGTCTCCATTCTCCCGCGCTAACTCGCTAAAGGAGTCCCCTTCCTCTAGGACTCCCTTTAAGGTAAAACGATTGCATCTCCCGTTAATCGACCCACTTTTCGACTTTTAAATATTTCTTCTGTATAACTGATTCACAGTATCTCATTTGAAAGCTAATTACCAAGTAATTAACGTTACCAGATTGAAAATTTTCTCTAGTCTGTCATCATTATCCTTATTTGCATTTCCTATATTTCTCATATATATATATATATGTTAACTAGTGACTTATTAAAAATTATATTGTTGGTTTCCACTCTTTAAATATATCCTTGAACTGCAACTTAGTAAACTCATTAAACGCTATCGGCCCCCCTATTAAAATCGCACTCTTATACGTCGTAATCAACGGATTACTTTTACGGAATGAACGTAATTATACGTAGCTAAGTACGCGTAAGTACTTTAGAGGATATATGTCTATGCAACTGTATATATACATATTCTCATGGCTTTTATCTCTTTTCTCCCAAGATAATAAATTTGTGAAAAGAAGATAAGTGGGATATATTTCGAAAGGAAACGTTATATATTAAAGTAGTAAACAAATGAAACATTCACAAGCTCGAGTGAGGAAAAAAGATAGGAAATTCAAATTTCTGAAATGAAAATCGGTATGACAAATTTCCAAATGAAAAGATGAAATATGACCGATACTACATAATCATTAATCAGGAATCAATATAATAACAGTCAGAAAATTTCTTAGCAAGAATTTTGCACATTCGAGGGTGGGTCTCATTCAGTGGCAAGATTTCAGAGAGACGTTTGGCTATTTCACGAGAAAAGAAATCAACAGAAGGGAAATACAAAAAATATTTGCGTATTTTTAGAGTATTATTATTATTGGTTGCCAACCTACCCTTATCCAAGCAAAATCCCGACTGGATAATAAAATTGCCATAAGGGTCAATATGACCCTCAATGGTGAACAAAAGGGCACATAAGGAAGGTGCTAGGAAGCATTAGGTTTTGACATCAACAGCGTTCAAATGGAACCTTCGTCATCTCGAGGCAGAAAGACCTGTTCCGCGTCAGAGGTATCTTGATATAGGTACTCATCGGCAGGATTTTTTGGAAAAAAGGGAGTATGTGTGTGTTTTGTGCTTCGAAGATTGGAGATGAAAGAATGCATGTATGTGAAGAAAAGTATAAAATCTACTTACCCAAGTACAAGGCTAAGTATAGAGCGTCCATTAATTGGTAGCTAGATCTTTAAGTACGCGGAAGCTTGTGTCCTCTCTTGCCGGGATCGAACCCGGTACCGCAACCTTCGAAGATTAACGCCGTATCTACTCGCTTAGCAACTTTAGATATGATGACTTAGCTGACGTTTAGACATCTAAAACTATTGTGATTAATTAGTGACTAAATGTTACGAGGCCGAAGAAGACATGTACTTTGGACAAGGATGACTATGATCAGGTTTATAAAAAAAGTATTAAGGAACTAAATGGCTACGAAATTTAGAAAACTTGACCAGCGTAAAGCGTAGACTAATAAGAGTAATCTGCGCTGCAATCCAGTACGATTCTAAACCAAAAAATAAGTGATATTAGGAATCATTAGTGAATGTACTCCCATAAAATATATTGCAAAGCAAAAAGGCTATATGCACAAAATTGAATCATAATCTGAGGAGCGACCAGGAATTTTCATAATATAGCTGGTCATAGAATTTTATAGCGATGAAAAATAGAAAACCAAAAATATCGCGTAAGAGAAATCGGCTGCTACTCAAAGAATAGTTACAAGCGGTTATTTCTCACTCGATTAACAGAAATCTTTACTAGGAATGGTCTCAGGATTAACCTACAGCCCAGTACAAGGCTTACATTAGAGCTTCATTTTTGTTTACTTCTAATATATCCTTTAAGTTCCAACACTAAAGAAAGTACTTTGTCTGAATAATAAGTCCTTTCCATTTTTCCAACGTCTGATCTTCCAAAACTCTGGCCAACTTCAGTTTGCCATTACTAAGTAGAGGCTATTAAAGAGGTGTTATTCACGTATTCACCTTGCTCCACCATTTGGTGTTGACGTTCACTATTCGTTTATTAGTGTAGTTTTAACCTTTCTTGCTTTTACTTTGAATGCCTTCTCTTATTCTGATTACTCAATAGGAGAACATTTTCTTTGCACAACCTAAAAATCAGAAAATGAAAAATATTCCTCCCGACAAACTATATATTTGATTTCAAGGATATACTTAGATATATTTTGCGCTTCAAGGCGCTGCCGGCTTCGAATGATTATCGGGGGAGGTTGAGCTCGTCATGCGACTATTTTCCTCCATACACCTCGAAACCTTAGGCAGGCGGGGAGGATTAGGAAGTAGGGGTACCTACCTCCTTTAGCTGATCAACTGCCTTCGAAGGTACCCAGCCTAGCACTCGGTGTGGGTGTAGGAGCCAAAGTTCTTTACTCCTGTCCTTCTCTTGGGAAAAGCTTAGGAAGCCCGTAAGATGGTCGCAAAAACAACTTCAAGGGTGTTGTCTTCTGTAATTCTAACGACTCGATAGAGGCGTACGGCCATTTCACCTTACCGGAAACGGTCACGCTGGGAGAAGATGGGGGACAGGCCTGGATTTTGCCTGTGCTGGGTGTAAACCCTGGGCTCGGTATAAACCTCAGTAGGGCTTCCAATAGGCGCGGAAACGACCGAGCTCGTAGGCTTGGAGAGGCCAGAAACAAAGGGTGTTTTTTAACATTGAGGCATAAGACGACACAGGTAGCGCCGGGCACGCCCGAACTATGTCTTTAGCCTTAGAAAATGATAGACAATCTTGAGCCTGAACGGACAGAATTTCCTTCTCAAGGATATACGCACCACATTATTCAAAGAAGCGGGTGTAGCTCTCTACAATTGACACCCTTGGCCACACACGATTTGGACATTTCGTATACAGCCTTGGAAGAACTTACACAGACTTTGGGTAACCTCGTATTTACATGTCTACTTGAGCAATTCGTATAGATAAAACGGTAGAGGTATTAAAAACTCAGTGAGAGTGGCACAAATACCTTCAAGCAGTAGCGATACCAACCGGCTCGCACTGCCTCAGGGAGCTGGTCACAGTCGAACGTGAAAAATATAAGGATGCTTCTCGAGGCCCCTCCGTATTTTCTCATCACACGTTCAACATTGACAACTGCATGGTCAGCCAGATCTAAGGTGATGTCATCTATGGAGTAGTCCCCGAGTGGTCTCCCACAAACTACTCTTTTTCAAGAAGTTCATGGTAGACTGCGGCTTCACACTCACTGGCCTGCCATCAAGTGTCCGAATGAAATCAAATGTAGCATCCTCGGAGGGATTAAACGCATTTGCCAGAAGGCTCCCGTCCAAGAAACGGGTTATCTTCGGCAATCTAGTAATCACGCTAGGTAATGCACTCAACTTATGCATCATTTTTCTGTTGGCCAGCATGCTGCCAACAGTAAAGCGAATAAGAACAAGGCGTTTGAAGCCAGCAGGCCCTCAAACGCCAGGTAATCTTTTGTATGTTAGGCAACGACGTAATCGAAGGGACGCTCTTCTCGACTACAATTTTGGTGTTTGTCTATGACTCCCTGGCCGGGAAAGAAACGGGGCCTCACATGCTGATCTTGGCTTGGTCGCTTGCCGAAATGGAGGTGGAGCTGTCCGTCCCCGTGGCTCCTCCGGATGGAGAAGAGCCTGTAGTCTTTTTTGTCTAACGATTTTCTTATTAGGAGATGTGGGTGGGGAATGAACTCGCTTCTCTCCTCTGCCGAAAGAGCCCTAAGCTGAATGGAACAGACTCAATAATACCCTTCTTACAGATGGAGAAGGTCTTACTGTGTTCCTCCCCCACAAAGATATCAGGGATCTATTCAAGGTATCTTTTGTTTCGTCATGGGTCGTCAAGCAGGCATCCGTCAGGAAAGATATGGGAAGAACGTTCAGTGATCCCAGCAAGAATTTAGAGGGCATTGGCTGATAGGCCTTATTGTCACTTGCTCCCCTAAGTGTGTTGGCCATATCGAGCCGCTCCCATGAGGAACAGTAATTATGGGCCCCTGGTGTGCTTTCTTTGCAGTACCCTGGAGAACTAAAGGGGATGGTGACTGTCTCTAATCAAGAGTTTGACAATTATCGGCCTCATCTCCTGTGATCCTTGATCTTAATTAACTAAATATAAAATGATTATACAAAGAAATTTAATAAAGTATTTACTAATTTAGAGCCAAAATCTTTGATTTTGTAGGCGTTTTATCACATTCTTACTTCAGAAAAACCATACACCATGCATATCGTCAATCAGTTTACTTTATCATCATATGCGCTAACTTTTGCTTCTTTCAGCTCTTTATCTTCATTGGTTTACCTCTTTTGTGCCATTCTTGGCATATTCTTTCTCAGAAAGCCATTGGCAAAGAAGTGGAATTCTTTATTCCTATTTTCTTGTTAACGTTTCTAGCCATTAGATTAGAAATATGCAAATGATAGCTGTTTAATCTTTCTTTTTACCCTTTTCAAATAGGCCAATAATAACTTTAGTTCTGGTAATTGTTATTCGAAGGCTAATGAAGAACACCATAAACATTTCGTGACAACATTACTAATTTGCGTTTCTTTACCTAAAAAGGTTATTACCTCCGAGGAATTTACAATTAGGGAATATAAAACGCCTTATAAGAAAGAAACCTCTGTTACCCGATGGTTCTTTGCCCATGGTACATTGTAGAGGAAGTAATACCTAATTCGAATTTTAAATCTATTCATCCAAAATTTGTTTCTATAGATGTCTGAAGGTGCCTTTAAAATTGTACCAAATCACATGGCTCAGTTACTTATGATACAGGCTTTAGAGAATATAACTTTTCTCTTCGATTATTTTCTTTATTACAACAAAAAAACAATACATACGTAAAGACAAAGTTTTTCTTTTGTTAACGTTTTACTTCCAAACAAACAATCCATTGTAGAATTATGGATTATGAATAAAAAGACATAATGTAATTCAGACTTCACAGGACTAAAAATCACATTTTCAACCATTGGGAATTCGATAAAGGCTTTTTAGCAGTAATAAAATAATCATCTTATTATTCCTGAGAAATTCATATTTGAAAACTATTTACATTGGTAAGAACTCATAGTATAGATTTTATTGTATTATCCAATGTGAGCTTGCTATACCAATAAATAATGCAACCTAAGTGCATCAAGATGAAGTTCAGTCATTTTTGACTAAATTAGATCAAATCTTTAAAAAGTAAACGATACGGTCATTTATAAAATAAAATAAACAGAACTGTGAATATTTATACGTGAACTACAAGGCCGTTTCCGAATTTCATCAAACAAAACCTTTATATATATATATATATATATATATATATATATAGATAAAAATATATATATATATATATTGATAATATTACTCTATAATGTGCCTGCTTTTTATTTAATGAATGAGAACAAATCATCGTTTTTGCTTTTCTTCTTAAACATCTTTAAACTTCCGTTGCATTGCTTTTCAATCATGCATAACTAACAAAGAAGTCATTCGAGCAACTTAAAATTTTAGTAAAGTGTATTTTGGGGAATTAAATGCATTCGGATGTATTATTTTTCGTCCACCTCTTCAGACAAAGAAGATAATATCTTAGCAAATTTTGCTGTTCGGAAATAAAATTTTTATTTTGAGAGGGGAAAGATAACTAGAAAATGAGATGGAATTTATACTCATTTGAAGTGCTGAAAAGAAGGAACAAAGAGAAGAAATTTTGTGAAAAGCAGTACAAAAGTACTCACTTGACAACACCTAATACTCAAACCTTTAGAAAATGTTTGAGGGAAAAAAGATGAGGGAAGCAAAAGGTTGTAATATAAATAAAGCTACAAGGAAAAATTACACAAAGAGAGAAGGCCCTGAAAATTAAACATACCTTCACTTGAAGACAGGAAGGAAGGAAATGGGCATATAGAGGTTTAAGGTTAATAAATTGGTAAATTCTTTCCGCTTACCATTATAATGGCGCTTTCCAAAACTAGCTAAAAATAGACAGTAGACAACAAATATTTTTTGACGTGTAAAGGAACACCTGTTATTTTGGTATGGTGATTATTGGTTTGTCATCAGAATATTTATATAAGCTCCCAGATAGCTCTAATTTAATTCTTTTTATGGTGCATAACATTAGAGCAATTCTTATCCTTTCTTTTTTCCGTGACAAGGTACACATATCAGTCGATCTATCAGGCAACAACACTTGTTGACAGAACTGACATAAAATAATTACTTCCTTTTCTTTTCGTATCTTAATATTTTCTTGAGAATATAACCAAAGAAAATTGATTAGGTTAACCAATCAGACAAAATCTTCTACGTCTTTTAAGACGTAGAAACAACATAAGACAAATTTCTAATATCCTACTGAATATCTTTAAAACGTTGGCTTCCGGGGGGGGGGGCGGTCGCTCTCTTGTACTCAAGTGCCAATGGACATATGCTTAAATTTTCTTTGTGAAAGTTTATTTTTTTACATATTTGATTTTATTATGATATATTACTGTCTTTGAGTAAGCGTGCGTACTGAGGATACCGGCGGGTCGCACGGCACTTAAATAATATGATATTTCCCATGTGCCGTGAGACCCGCCGGCGTCCACATTTTATTTTTCCCCTCCCACAGGTACATTAGAATTTACAGTAATTGATATTTCTCTTCTTTCCAGATGATAAATCTATAAAATATAAACGAAAATAACTAATACTCATATAAAAATGTTCTCAAGTAAATCTTTTATGGATCTTCATCTAAAGGAATTTCTCAAAGTCCTAAAAGTGATTTAGATGATGATCCCATGTTTAGTGGTGATTCAAATTCAGATGAGTATAAACCAATAGATTCTGAATCTACAGGCTCATCAATTTCAGAGGAAGAATGTTAAATGTCTCTCTCCAGCCAAAGAGTCGACTCTCATAACCCTGAGGATATTTCATTGCCGTCAAATGTTTGGCACATGGTAGATAAAACATATCTAAAAAAGTATTCAGTTCACTACCGTTGAAAGTAATTCTACAATAAATGTATTACAGTCAGAAAATGTTACGCCTATCAATATTTTCAATGTTATGGTTACAGACGATATATATAATTTAATTGTTCATCAGACAAATATCAATGCTTACAAGGTGCTTATGAATCATCAGATGCAAATATCAGCACGGATTAAAGAATAGAAAGATACTAATGTTGCCGAAGTGAAGAAGTTTTTGTTTATTGTTATGTAAATGAGACTAGTAATTTATCCAAGAATTACGCTTTATTGGAGTAGGAAGAGACCGTAAAAGAATGAGTTTGTTCCATCGATTATGCCACGAAATAGATTTCAACTATTATTGTGGTTTTTATATTTTGCAGATAATGACCATTCTGCTTCTGGTGGTCGATTATTCAAACTTATAAATTTACTTTCATTACTCGAAAGAAATTTCACTAATGCCAAGAATCATGGAGAACTAATTGCAGTAGATGAAACTATGGTTCCCTGGCGTGGTCCTCTCATATTCAGGCAGTATAATCCTGGAAAAGCACACAAATATAGGGTGAAACTATACAAGCTATGGGATCCAAAAGGATACGCATATACAAGTTCTGTATATTGTAGTAAACTGGATGCTCAAGACAATGGTAACCCAACGGAAACATCTACCCATTCTACTCAAATAGTGTTAGATCTTGCAGAAGAGTAATTGAAAAAAGGAAGAACCCTCGCTACAGACAATTTTTACACATCTGTCTCTTTGGCCAGAGCCCTGCTTCAATAGGAAACGCATCTAATGGGAACTCTTCTACAAAATCGTAAGTACAATCCAAAAGCCATAACTGAAGAAAAAGTAAGAAAATGGAAAGTTGTAGGGCGTGAAAGCAATGATGGAATAGTTGTAGCAAAATGGGAGGATAAACGGGAAGTTCTTATGCTGTCAACCAAACATGACTTGAGGATAGCGACTGCAGAAAAGAAAATCGCAACGGTGAAGATATAACTAAACCAGAAATGATAATATCGTATAATGTTGCCAAACAAGGAATTGACATTTCTGACCAAATGGCTAGTTACTTCTCACCTCTCAGAAAAACAGTCAGATGGTACCACAAAATTGTCTTTGAATTTCTTCTAAATACAGCTGTTATCAATGCACTTATCATGTACAAGAAGCTTACAAACAAGAACATGTAAATAACTGAATTTCGACTAGCTATTATTGAGTCACTATGCCATGTAGAGGCTGCACCCCAACCTCAACAGTCTTCAAATGCGAGCAAACACGCATTAGAAAAATATGACACCAGAGACTCAAGAAACAGAAAAACTCGCAAAACATGCACACGACGCTTCTCGGAATTAGCAAAGAGCGTAGGTCGAAATGAGGCATTGAAAAAATACAAAAAGGTATGTATCTATTGTAACAAATGCGTAGATAGGCAAGCTATGTGCTTAGATTGCTTTAGAAAAAGCCACTAAAAAGTAAATTGCATTCATTTTATTATAGGTAAAATGCACTAATAAAGTAAATTTTCTACACTTTTTTTGCAATTTATATTAATTTGGAAATATATTTCAAATATATTTTTTCCAAAAATTTTTGGGTAAAAAGTTTATTTTAGATTATATTTGTAATATCCAAAGTTAAAATTTATTTGCTTGTAAGTTGTACAACATACTTCAAACCCTTATTTGTTTGTATTTACCAATGTACTTCAAACTAAATAATTATCTTTTCTAAGCATGTCTATTATTTTCCTGCATCTACAGATACACCAATGAAATTTTCACTCAGGAAAAAATAGATATTCCCGAGGTCCCGAATGGCTTTTAAAGTATTATAACTCATGTTGCCGAGAAAAAATGAATCCATAAGTAAAACACGCATTGTGACCCGCCGGCGTCTCACGCGGTACAGCGAGACAGATAACATGATAGATGTCAGCAGGGCACACGGCAGCCAACGTGTTTATACATTACAAGATCATCAAATAAATTCATCAATCGTACCAACAGTAAGCATTAAAACTGTTCTTCAGAACATTAATTAAATGAATTCTGATACATGGCCCATATATTCCAGACAGAAATACAAATTTAAGTGTTAAAGGAATGGAATTTTTGCTACTTCAAAACCAAAGTAGTCAATTTTTTGCCATAGCATCTAGAATATTCATCACTTTACTAATAAGAAAAAATAGCTTTTCTATTGATATCATCGGCCTGATTGAAGTTATTTTTATACAAAGTGGCATGTGAAACAATTAATACATGTAGCATATCTAAATGTTTATGGGGAAAATAATTCATGTAGCAAAGATAAGGTATGTCAATGCATGGTCAGACGTAGCTACATTTAAACCATTACTTCTTTCCTGTTATCCTTATGTTATGGAAAGCAGTTATTAATTAAACTTCAGGTATCGGCGATTATTATTGATTCCTACCAAATGGGAGGTCTTCATTGCATAGTAACAACTAAATATCTACGAGCTTTGGGTAGATAAATGTCTAAAGAGGTTGGAATTTCGCCAGTGAAACTGAATTGACGGTCCCCTAAAAAATGAAAGAAGGAAGAACAGATCTGTTTAAGATATTTTAGCACGATTATCATAAATCATACACAGGAAAATAGCATACATAATCTGCTTAAACATTAGAGGCTGTATGGGGAAATTAAAAACGGGACTATCTTTGACTAAACATAAACTAGAGATCATAAGAAAATTAGGAAATGCTATTTATGAAGTATTGTCAACGTGAAAGGAAAGAGTAGTCTTTTTGAGTGTAAGAGAAAAAAAACTGGGGGAGAGAGGGTGCCGATTATTTATGTTGGAATAGGTTTAAAACAATTTCACTCAGCAAATAGGCACTTCGCAAACCAATCTTCAAGTGAATAAAAATATAAGTGGTTGAATTAAAATTTTTGTCTGATAAATAATATTTATTACAAAAATAAGTAATTAATCTTAGTTGGAAAAATACTGCTGAAAGATTGCTTTTATTTAGAATATATTTTTTGTAACTTTATACCGATTAACCCATTATTTCATAAAGTCCGACTTTTTAGATAAAAAGTTAATATTTTTATATGTTTCTAAATACCTTAGAGGGGGTATTGATACACTATTTTATGTTTCTCCTATTTTTATAGGTTGAGATATAAGGTGACCAGAAAACATGAAGTTATGAAACATAAGGAAAAAACGAAAATTTCAAAATTTCAATTTTATTACAAACAAATAAATACTTAACAGAATATAACAGTGAAAAAAGGTAATTTTATTAATTTTAAACATATATATATTTAGTCTTTTGCATGATAACTAAAATGGCAATTAGGATGCAGTCTTACATCACACTTAACACAAGTTAATGCTGCTTTTTCAGGACAATTCGCACATCTTCTTGTGTTCCAAAACCATCATATATAACTCCACTCTTAACTTGAGCAGCACTTTTTCCTTGAATCGATGCAGTACCATGTGATTTCAAAATACGTACTGCCAACTTCCTTCGAAAATTCAGAAGAAGAATATTGTTTTCTCGGCTTTTCTCAATAAATTCTACCTGTATAAATTTGAAACATCAAATAAATATATAAATATAAGCCACCACCATTTTCTTAGTCTCATTTTTGTTCTGTAAGTAGAAACCCACTGGTCCAATTTTTCAACACCTCCCATATAAGAATTATAATTCTTTATTTCGACTGGTTGAGGATGTGAAGTTGTAGCAAGAGAGAAGTTCAGCCGAGTGGCTAAAATGCTTTGCTTAATTGAGTCTTTTTTGGGACTCTGGATGGTCAAGTAGGTTAAGGTTCTCGCTAACGGTTGTCCAGCGAAGCGGGAAGCGCGAGCAATTAAGTAATCATGGGCTAGAATTATGCAAGCCTGATAATCTACATCGCCACTATACCCTTACGTCAGCAAAATTATATCAACTGCATTTGTTGGGGTGTAAAGCCTAGTGGTTCCTTGTGAACGCTGGTTATTTGGTCAGAGAAAAACGATGTGAATTATCGGATATTTAATGGGGCATGAAACTGGGTGGGCAGACGGATGGGTTATTCTAATTTCAACTGTTCTAACATACAACATCTCTTTATCTACAGTGTGGTGTTAAGTGTGGACCGCGACTACCTCATGGAACGGCACCCACCGGTGCTAATGCTGTGACGGACACAGTTGCTTATTAATCGTGATCAGCGGCGTCTGGCTAGAAATTTCAATGGTAAAAGAGAAGCAATTAAGTAAAAAAGAAATTGCAGGCAATTAAATTGTTATAATTGAATATTCTCACAAAAATCTCTGGTAGTTTCTGCCAGATTTCTCGCTTAAAAAAGAGTGATCCTGCCTCAGAGCCTTCCTCGTGTAAACAGACGAGCAGTAAAGACACCATCCCTGATTCCTCGGTTGGCTCATAACCTCGCAATCTAATTATTATATATAGACTGGATCTTCACGGTAAAATAGAGAAAGGGAAACGATCTAAACTTTGTCAACCAACACAGTTTTGGTACAAAAGTTGTTTAAGTTTGACTTTAAGTGTAGTTAAAAACAAAACGCAAACTAATTAAATAAAGAAAGGTATGCAAGGTTTAAGAATAAATAAAGCAGCAAAAGTAACTATACTATCCTCAGTGAGCCCGCTTAAATAGTTTATTTTCCGAAGTAAATTTTTCTCCTAAAGTAGAGTGAACTCAATGTTCGTATGAGGAAAAGATGCACTTTAACTGTAAACTTAGTTGAACATAATGTTGACCGGCTCGAGGTGTTATAGAGGGGGGGAGGGGCATATTTATATTATATTTATTTTCTCATTTTATCAAATCTATTTATTACTTCTTGAGATGAAGATGCCCTTCAAACATTGACTCCATGTATCTGACTCATCGTATTCTTGTAGGCTGAGATTCTTTCTTTTTTAAGTCGGCTGGGTTAATTCTTGATCTTCTTTTCTTTATGTATCTTACTTTTAACGACGATGTGATGATTCCTTCTAATTCTGAGGACGTGATGACTTCTTGATGCTTCTGGACGATTTTGATGGAATAGGATGAGTTGAGATGAGTTAACCCTTGAAAGTCGATTTCCTTTAGTTCCGTTTTCTTTGAGCGCGGTTTTCCCTTTAAGTCGATTTCGTTGTCCTTCTGGATTAGTTAGTCCTTGAAGCATTCTCCGTTTTCTTCGGGAATTTTCTTTGCCAAAATTGTGGACTTTGGTGATCGATCGCGGTCTTTTGCATCCCGAGAAAAGCACTCTCCCATTTTGCCACTGCGTAGTGCGTTCTGACTTGGTAATTTTATGGGCTATTTATATTCTCGCTTTTGGAAGAAAATTTTATCTTATACATCTTCGCCCCCCTACAGTGTATTCCTTAATTGGAGTAAGGAGAAAACAATGTTGACGGCGAAACTAGTAAAGAACGTGTAAATCAGCTCGATAGGTAAATCTTTGCCACAAAAAATAGTTAATTTCTAACAAATACAATTATAGTAGTTAAGTAAAAATAATGTAAGCGATTATTTTAAGATTCAGCTCGCCATTTCCTCAAGAGCTGAAAGCACACTGATGTTTGGTAAAATTTAAGACGAGAATGAGCTCCATATATAAACACTTCTCGAAGTCTACCTTTCCTCAGAAGGAACAAATCAAAGAAAAATAGTAAAGCAAAAGCTAGTTCAAATTTATGCTGCAAATCTCTAAATCGTTAAGCATACTAAAGGTAGTTAAATAGAACAAGTTAGGCTTAATTTCCATCAGAGGTTACACGATATAATTGATCTAAATTTCCAAGTAAATGACCTGAAACACAGAACACTATTGCGATTGACTAAATTTAACAGAATAATGCTTTTTTATCCAGCTGAGAGGCAATATCTTGGGCCTACAGTTTTCAATAAGTTCTTGAAGGAATTCTCTTGATCGCATTGATTATAACTATAAGTAAAAGAAAGTTTCATAGCTCAACGCTAAACTTAGGCAACCTTTACTTAAGAAAATGAATAAAAGATTAATTGAATTAATAGGAGATTTAACTTACCATTGATTCGTCTTCAAATTGCTCATAAAATGGAATTATAATCAGAAAAATCTCACCTTATAGGTGATGAGATGAATTTTATACTGGATACAGAAGCGAATAGGTAACCAGTGTAGCTCTTGTAACAGAGGCATCGAAGGAGAGAACCAGGGGGGGCGAAGGAGGAGCAGGCCAGCATAGTTTTGAACTAGTTGTAGGGGGCGAAGTGACAAACAAGGAAAATTGACTAGAAGTGAATTGAAGTACTCTAACTGTGAGGGGACGAAGGCATGAATAGCAGTCTCAAGGCTGTGTCGTTCAAAATGCGATCGAACACGTGAAAAGTTTCGGAGAATCGGAGGGATGTGCGGTTTAAACGAGAGTCGCTCGTCGCAAATAACACCAAAATTACTGAGGCTATCAGAGAAAAGGGACATTGGTTTCCCCAAGGTTAAGGGAGGGAAAGAGAGCTTTAGATTTCTCAATCATCTTCAAAGCGGTACCAACAAGGAGAACTTCAGTTTTATCGTGGTTGAGAAAGTTTGCAGACAGCCATTCGTTTATGGAGGTATAGGCTGAGAGGAGCTTGGTAATTGATTGAGAGAAGGACACAGGGGATGAGGAAAGTTATATCGTGTCGAAGTGATGCCTGCGAATAAAACACCCGCAATTGTTATGCTCCGGCCAAAACAAAGCATCCGACTTAGATTGAAACTGACCAAAGCAACACTGTGCAGAAAATAGATGATCTGTGTGATCAAATAAATAAAGTACCCAGACATTTACAAATTTCGCTCTCGACTTGCACAGACAAAAAGGTAAAAGAATTTGGAGGAAACCAGCCGGCGTGGAATAATCTATGCACGGCAAATGCTATTTGTACTAGTAAAATGTAAAGATAACTTCTAACCAGATCTGTTTGGAGAAATATAAGAAAAATTAAACCGCTGACTCACATACGTTTCGAAGCATAGTGTACTGTGGTTTGTGCGAACCAGGAGAGTTATCTGCGGAAGAAGTGATGCCGTAAAGAAACTTACCAAGCGAAAAGAGGTCATTGAAGTGCTTTAAAGCTTATAGAGGTGAGTTCTAGTCTCACTTCCCCCCCCCCCCATGCGACGTAATTGAAATGCCAAGAGAAGTGACTTCAAGTGAGAGAAGGGGAAAGGCTCGATTGAGAGCTGCTAGCGCGTCTTTTTGTGGCAATCTGTCGTTGTTCATGCTTCATTTGGGAGCGGGGGGGGGGCTCAAATGACTCCTTTTATATATGAATATATGAGTCCTTCTGTATGAATAAGGAGGATCGCTTCCTTGATAGATAGAGAGATGAAACGGGCGACTCAAAGAGAACAGAATTGAAAGAGAAAAAGAATTAATCGTAAAAAAATGTGGTGAAGGGTAAACTCTTTGACTGTAAAAAATATTTTTTTGTTCCTTTGTTTTAGATGATGATCGATAATCCATTAATTTTTGTTTTTAACGCTAAAAGCGCCTCCATTAACCTCGTTACGATGTTGATGCAAAAGGTGCCATTTGGACCGGTTTTGAATCGCTTGGAGGCAAGTATAAGAGATCAAACAAGGACCAGTTAAAGACAATAAGGTGGGGAGAATGCAGATGTATTCAAACCATCCATCGGTCTATTAATTGAAAGCTGCTTGGCTATTAGCCTGCGAAGGTAGATACTCATTGGCAAAAATAAGGGAAAAGTGGGCTTCATATGCATCTGAGATAATTGGGACAAAGTAGTTTAAATCTAGATAGGTACCAGGGGCATCCGACCCCTTTGTGGCATGCCTTTCTTCCAGTTGATAAAAATTAGTCTAAAGAGGCAACCTATTCGGTTATTGTGATCGATATGCTTGTTTAATTTGGATGGATATTTCTATGATACTGTCGTAAACTATTCTAGTAATATGTAAGTTATTTTATACCTTATTAACCTCCCTCATTTTCAGTATTCCATCAGGAGTGAGCAAATTAATACTTTAGAGGGGGTTTTTTCTTTTTGTGTACGAACTAATTCCAGGCTGTAAATGCCACTAGGAAATAACATTGTACCTTCAATGTTCTTTGTTTTTGCACATTTCTCTTACATCATCTTAATAGTGTCTAGAGTAAACGAGATTAGCTTTTGAAATATTTTTTCATACTAAACACGATTTCTTTCTACTTAGAAACACTTTTATTTTCCAGAATCTGCCAATTAAATTCTTTTTAATCTCAATAAAGTAAAAGTTATTTTGTTGTTTACAAATTATATATATATACCAATAATTCTTAATATATATCATCGTTCTCTATTTTACCTTAGTCATCAACCTGAACCATGTGGAAAGAAAAAAGTTTTCTCGGTAAAGAACTCAGTAGCCAGTGCCTCATGGGTACAAATGAATCCACGTCACCCGGATGCTTTTTACATGCACGCTAGAAAACTTTACCATCAAGCAGCTAAAAAAACGAGATTTAAATCAAAGCTGATATTAGCCTACTTCCACTCATGACCTGCTACAAACTCTCCTTCAGAGAATTTAAGGGAATTTTCTTTTAAATGCCATTCTAAACTATGAACCAAGCTTTATATCTCAACATAATCTAGCGGTGACTAGTTAAAGTTTAAAAGGTGTATGATGGAAAGGTTTTGGTTAAAAAATAGAAGTAGCCTGTAGGAAACGATACCATCCGTGGTGGCGAGATGAATCGAAAACCTTCCTACCAACGTGTTGATCGTGCACGTCTTAGAAACATTCAAGCACCCTTAAAGTTTCTAACATAAGACTAATCATGAAAAGCCTTTGGACCCATTGCAACTACAGGGTGCGGCAGAACTGATTGAGCAGTTCTGAGGAGTCAATGCTCGGGGTAAGGAGGGGGGAAGGATTGGCGCGTGGTTTCATTCTGCCCCGTAGACATCCTCATTTCAGTAGCAAACATGTGGACGGGAGCACATTGCGGCTTGGCCATGTGCGCATATTTTGCAAACAATAAATCTGTGATTGCGACGCAAAGAGCTTTTCGGCGACGGTTCAATATTCCGCGCAACGATGCCGTTCCTCAGGTGAATACAATTGGGTGATGGGTTAGGTAGTTGGAGGCAACTGGTAGCACACTAAGAAGAGATACAGATGGCCTACGTAGGTCCATCAGAAAACCAGGAAATGTTGAGATGGTGAGAGCAGCGATCGTGGTGCAGTCACCGAGACGTTCTGCTTGAAGGCATGCTGTTGCTTTGGGAATCTCCGACCGCAGTTTGAAGAGGATTCTGTATATGGATTTGAATTTCCATCCCTACAAAATAATGATGGCTCAAGAATTAAACAAAGTGGACTTTGCCAACCACCAAAATCTGTGTGAAAACATGCTTGCATAGATCGCTCCTGAGGTAGCTTTCTTCAGTAGCGACGAGGCACATTTTCACTCCGGTGTAGTTGTGAATAAGCAAAATTTCCGTTACTGGGCTGAAAATAACCCCCAAATTATCCAGGAAATACCGCTATATTACCCTAAACTAACGGTGTAGTGTGCCTTATCACAATTTGGCGTGATAGGCCCGTACTTGTTAGAGAAGAAAAGAATGACTGTGATGGTGAATTTCGAACATTATGTCTTAATGTTGCCCAAGTTTCTGCAGCCCAGAATGGAGGAGATTGTTGAATATGATGGATTGGAGACTTGTGGTTCCAGCAGGATAGTGTTACAGCTCACACAGCCCTAAATTCACTCAATGTTTTGAGACGAATGTTTCCTGGACGTCTGGTAACAAGGAGTAAAAGGAAAGTAAGTACCCTAGGAAACCTTACGGTCCATTCAAAGAGGGTAACTTTGGACTAGCAATCGAACAGGCACATGGCTGCTCAATTGTTTTGCGTCCCTGAACGGCCGCTTTTCAAGACTTTGTCTAGCCTTGACTTAAACTAGTCAACAGATTCACTGTTGACAACTTCCACTGGAAGTGCGGTCCACTTACCACAGATACTGTACGTGAAAAAGTTTCCACACAGATTGCGGTTGTAACGCTTCAGTTCAAGTTTGAAGCCGTGATTGCGCGTTCTGTTCTCACTCAGTGTGAAAATATCCAGGTAGTCAACATTGCTGAACCCTCGAAGTATTTTGAAAACTTTGATGAGCTTACCACGCAGTCTACGGGTTTCCAGCGATAACAGATCTAATTCCCTAAGTCTATCCACATAACTTTTATGTCGGATAGAGGAAATCAGTTTGGTTGCCCTAGCGCGGCCACCTGATTTGAGTATATGTGACTTTTTTATTTCCCCTCACACCCTACCACAGCTAAGAGTGCGAGTTATTGTAGAACTTAACGCCATACTTCGCAGTATGTGCAAACGTGCTGTACGGAACTTCAGAAATCGGCTCCAGCAGTGTGTTGCTGTTAACAGCCACTATATTAATAGCATTATTTTCAGAACTTAGGGATTATAAATGGTATGTACTGCTAACCGTGAATGTAATAAAATTTCTTCTCTATATACCCTCTTACTTTTTAATAACTCCATAAAACTGCTCAATTGATTCTGCCGCCCCCTGTACAATGTATTAACTATGATATATCTAACTGCGTGAGAAAAATAGGTGAAAATGAATATAGCATCAAACATTTTAAAAGGTTTTATATTCCTTAAGACTCTTGCGTTTAAAACAATTTAATAAGAGTATCAAGGAGTAAAGAACATAAATAGAAATTTCGCATCAGCAGCGAAAATAAATGAAACGAACTTCGAAGCTCCGAAAATTCTCTTAGAGAATGAGCGAATACAGATGCAATAGCCTTACATTCAGGTGCTTCTGGGTATTCGTACCTCTTTATATATACAGTAGAGATTTATGATAGAGCCGATTTTCAGAAAAAAAATTTAAAATTCATATTGTTCTTTTTCATGATCAGGCCCCCAAAAAGGACACTTAACCAAATATGTTTTACCAAATCCAAGATTACGTATTCATAAATTATGGAGAATGAATTCGACAAAATCTTTAAAAGGCCAAAGCAACAATGTCTACAACCACACCTGTTAGACAAATCTCCTATCTCGGTTTCCACATCGATTTGAAGTTGAAGCGCATCCAGCTTACCACCTCCATGCGGGACAAGACCCGCACCGCCCTCCGCATCATGTCCTCACGACCTGTTTCTCGTAAGGCGTGGTCTCGCCTGGCGGGGCTTCTCAACTTCATCCTTCCAGCTCTTCGACTTCCTTTCTGCTGGGTACAGCTCTGCTACCTTCAGGACGCCCATCCTAACCCGGCCCCCTTTCTCCATCTCTGCCGTCTCATTCACAGCCGGTGGACCCGTTTTCGCCCACCAAAGGGAGTCGCTCCGGGCCTCTATGTCGACGCCTCCCCCTGGGGCATTGGTTGGTGGTCACAGGGCGCCTCTATGGCCCTTGACTGCCGCCAATGGGACATGGGGATCTTCGAACTGGAGTCCATGGGTCTTTTCCTCTCTACCCTCTTCGCTCCCCGCGCCCTCACTTTTGGGGACAATATCGGCGCTCTTTGGAACGCGAAAAGAGGAAAGCTTCCGGACTCCATCCTCCTGGCCGTCTCTACTACTTCTCTTCTCAACTACTCTGCTGCCTTCAGGATCTCTTCAAGGAATTTGGCTTACATCCGTAGCAGGCACAATCCGGCTGACGTCCCGTCTCGGCACTTTTCAAGAAGTTCCTAGGCGTGTGTGGGCCCGCTCCTCCTTCGGACTATATAAGGACCCACACTCCCCGAGACGGGACGGACGTTTTACAGCCTTGCTACCGGTGTGACCTGCTCCCTCCGACCGCCCCTGGCTCCACCAGACTCTTCTAGTTTCAAATTTTTTGTATATCTTGCGGTAATATCCTTTGTTCGATTAACTCTTGCTGTAATGTCCAGTCTTGTTTTTGTTATTAATGATCTTTTCTAAGGTCTCTCTTTTTGTCTCTTTGTTTGCGACCTTTTCTAAGGTTCCTTTTGTACTTTGATTTTTGTACTTCCAATTTCCTATCAATTGAGCACTTTATATTGTTAAGGTTGATGTTGTAAACAGTACTTTATTGACAATTATCAGTCCCTTCTGACGGAAATCCAAGTAGACACGCTTAAACTTTAGATCTGACCCACAAATAAATACAAATAGGACAACTACCGCAAATTGGATCCGAATCGTTTAAGAACTAGCTTGACACAATATAGTTAATCTATCTTTAGGATTGATGGTGATATTTCCACCACCTAGGGCACACCCTATATTTATCAGCTGAAAGAAATGGTTAGGCTCTTTCTCTAGGTGTTGCATGCCTTGTGTGATTAAGAGAGTAGATCCTCAGGAGGGCAAATAAGATCAAGGAGATATGTAACTACGAGTTAGAAAAGATATGCGATGTGTTTACCATGAATTGCTGAAGCCTTACCATGGTATGATAAGTATCTTGACTGGAGTCCGCCAGAATAAATTTCCCTAAATCGAAAGGATATAAAATTTCGGCTCTCTGGTGTTTATAAAAATCGCTCGACGTACCTAAAGCTCCTATTCTGTTATTATGATGACCTCTTTAAGCCTTTTCTACAAGGTATATTGAACACGCATCTTACTTGTCACGACGTCTTTAAATACTTTATAATATCTGTTTGCACCTATGTACCATTAAATAGTCGAACCTGCATACAGCTCGCAGGAAAGAGTAAGAAGGAAGAAATTTTTATGTTGAAGACATTTTCCTGTTCGAATTGTGTAAAGTTGTAGTGGTGTACACAATATTGTTTGTACACGCTCAAAATTCAGAAGATTAAATTAATATCGTAGTTCTTCCTGTTTACAATATCTTAAATAGAAGAAACTTAATTGCTTCTCTCTTTGTCTTTCGAATTTTCATTCTCCGTTGATTATTTCATTAAAAAATGGTTTCCTTTTCTGTAATATGATATTGGCATTAATGCTGCAACGCTATTTCTTCCAGTTTGGTAAATGCAATAAAAAAATATAATTTTCTTTCACCTTTAATGTTTTCAGAGCTACGAGAGATTGCGTAAATCTCTCTGCCATGTAAATTATGAAAAAGAATTTGCATTACTGAAATGAATAAAAAAAGACATTACATTTTTCCCAATTTTTGGCTTGAACAAAACATTTTTCAGAATATTTCCTTTACTTTTTCCAAATTTATAACGCAAAATTCGCCTTGTATGAAATGTGTCATTTTCTGGAACTAAGATCGAATACTCGATGAACAAATAATACATGAGGGAATAGAGTCTAATACATCTTTCTAATTATGTTTCCCTTAAAAGCTCTCGATTTGGGGTTATTCGATTTATGTCATTTTCCATCATTTTCCCTTTGTTAAATTCTTTTTTTTTTACTATGTCAATTTTCTATCGAGCTACTAAACATATTTTATCTTGAACACATTATCATTCAATCGTATCAGAAGGAATAAAATGTTTTACTATATATGAATATCAAATATATGATAAAAGTGAGGAAACTATTTTAGTTTCCTGATTATTTGATTTTTCGCTTGAAGGAGAGGGACAGTCAGTATTTGCCGTAACATGTATTCCAACTAACCATGTCAGACATAATTCATTGCATTTCAACACGCCATTCAGCCTAAGATATTGGCCTTTCTGTGTCGAAGATCATCGATAAGGTGTAGTAAATACACAGGTAGAATGGACTCCCGACGATATACCATATATCACTATTCGTTGAGAGAACTTCTTTAATTATCTTTAGAGTGCGTTAATGTCTGGTGGGCCGATATTATGTATCTTCAATATGCTTAAGAAGTGGAACTGAGCTCAAGGATAATAATATTGCTATCATTAATAAAATAGAGTTTTATTAATAATAACTATCAACAAACACAAGACGGAAAATATTGACATAAACAGAGAATGGAAAATGTCGTGGGGGCTCGGGCTAATCCAAGGATTAAAGGATTTAAAAAGGTAAAACAAATATAAATTTAAAGAGAAGGGATGGTTCGCTAAACCATTTAAAAGACAGGATAGAATTGAAAAAAGGGTTAAGTACTCAAAGGTGACGTTAAGCTTACGTAACTTTATACGAGTGGTGCAGTGGAAGGCGACGTGAAGGAATTTTCGGTCCGCTGGCGAGTTCCAGCCCAAGAGGAGAATAAGATGATCCTGACGTGGCGTCTGGGGAATGAGAACCGTTTCTCGACGAACGGCTTGAAGAACAATGGCTGTTCTACGTTGTTCTCTTCTGAACAAACCGGAAGGGGGGTGAGAACCGTCTCTTGTCTACGGGCTCAAGAACAATGGCTGTTCTAATGTTGTTCTCACCTGAACAACAAGGGGAAAGGGTAAGAACCGTTTCTTGGCGAAGGCTTCAAAAGAACAATGGCTGTTCTACGTTGTTCTCCTCTGAACAACAGGGAGGGGGGGTGAGAACCGTTTCTTGGCGAAGGGCTCAAAAGAACAATGGCTGTTCTACGTTGTTCTCTTTCTGGACAATGAGGGGAAAGCCTTGAGGACTTGGCTTCACTAAAGGCTTAAACCTTTGGCACTCAAGGGATATTGTCCTCCTTCTGGACAAGTGATGGTGAATCTCGAGGTCGAGGTCCCTTGGCGCACAAAGGGAGAGAGGGTCGTGGTGATGTTTCGCGACGAAAATCTGGATCTCCAATCTCATCTTAATGGTGAAGTTTCCATCTAAATAGTCAAGACACTCCCTTGGCGTGGGGAGAAAATGGAGTGGGAACCTCAAGGGAATGCACAGCCGAGGCTTGGAACAATGCCTTATCTGCCTATAAACCTAACTCAATCTGGCGAGGTCGACGTATGGGGACGAACGGGGGGACGATAACCTCCTTGTTTAAACATTGACATCCGGTGGCTGCGATAAGGCGCCAAGCTTTGAAGCGAAGATACACGTGGGCAGCATCGTGGTTTCACTATACGATCCTTGATAGCGGCTTCCAAAGTCCAGTAGATCCTGGTGAAAGCTGCTCGTCATGCTTCTCAGTGTACGCTCCCATGTCCTCCTTAACCCTGGATCACTAACCATCACTTCAATACACACGACTACTAATCCTAGATATATCATACACAATTTAAAAAAAAAATGTAAAGTTTTTAATAGAATAGATTTATATGAAGGCACTTCGAACATTGAACTTTGACTTAACATTGAAAAAAAAATGAAAAATGTATTATTTCGGTATGAAAAACAGTACTGAATAATATTGCTAAAAATAGGAAAATATTTCAAAATTTTCCCGGCCAGAAATTATAATCAGATGGCTTCTATACTCTTTATACAATCTCACAAGTAGTGTGAGTAACTGCTGAATGGGGTACTGGTTTCGAGCTGCTGCGGCTTCTGTAGGGATGAAAGATGGGAAAAGGCCCTATTTTGAGATACCAAAAACAGGACTCTTCTACAAAAATAATTATTTCAAATTGAAATTACTGAGCAATTGACTATGTATTTGTTATGTACATGTAAATAAGGTCTGCAGTTGCATTTATATCTAACTTAGCCTTATAAACAGTGGCCACAGATGGTGTAGTAGTGGTTGGGACACACAGCTCGTTGGCAGTACACACACCGAAAGCGTATTTTTTTGTTTGCCTTCGAGGGACACACAACACATCGCACTATGGCCTCCCTTATCTGTACTGCAGGTAGTCCAGTATCTTGTGAATGTCCAGTGGGGGTGGGTAACTCAAAGACAGTGCATATGTGATTCTTAAACTGGCTCGGCAGAGTTTACCTTGCGAGCCGATGCACTGCCCAGGGTTTGACCAGTTTTATAGCTAATACCTGCATCAATTGCTTTATCTGAATGTTTGTGCCACCTGTCTTCTGCATGTTTTCACCATGGATGATCCAAAAGTTGATGACCACAGCATTCAGCATGCCGAAGAACACGCAGAGTGGCCACCTCGTGGTCTTCCTGCCCCACAAATATTTGCTACATATTTGGTCAAAAGTGTCCACTCCCACTTTCATCCTGTTGTAGTCTTCAATGATGGTTAACTTCCCACTGCTGTCCACTGACTTATCTCCATGCATTGAAGAAAGGAGGAGGACAATTTTCTTTCTGAAAGGGGTGTCAGGCAAATATGACACCAGTCTCATGTCCTTCGTGAATAGGAAAACACTAGAACTTGGTGTCCGCGTGGTATTGTCCTGTATCCCCCCTAGTATCTCCAACTTGTTCCCCCTGACTGTCCCAATCAGCTTCATCCCACAATTGTGCAGCATATCCTAGATCAGGGGCACAGAGGTGAACCAATTGTCAGTTGTCACATTCCTGTTGGTGTTGTGGTGGCGCTGTGTCAGGTCCTTGGTGAAGGAATAGCCAAGGTTTTACCCGTCTCTCGGCCGTGTCCCCTGCTTTCCAAGATAGGGAATCCCTCACAGTATGTACTTGCTCTTGACATCATTTGCCATGAAGATCTTGATGCCGTACTTTTGTGGCTTATTTGGGATGTACATGCGAAAAGGAAAGTTGCCACGGAAGGCAAGCAACTGCTCGTCAACAGTCAGAAAATCGGGGGTGCAAAAGGCCTCAATGTTAACATCCCACACTTTCCTGATTAGGGCAAATTTTTCGGTTTCTCTTCGCTGTTCTCTGGTATTGGAGTCATCAAACCGTATGCCGTTGTGGAGGAAAGTAAAGCGACCCTCAGATATGACTGCCCTTTAGAAATTGATACCAACAATAGGGCAGAAAAGTTTCTTACTGGAGAGCTGGTTGTCTCTCAGGTAGCCACTAAAGATGAGTACCTCGAACATGGCACGTATCTACTCAGGTGTTGTGCGATGTACTGTGGCCTTCTGCTGCTTGTACTTTGCTGCATCAATGTCTATTTTCTGGTTGGTTTACTGCATAATTTCGCTGATGAGTTTATCCATAAAGAACAAAGAGAAACACTTCTCTAGAGTGTCAGCTTGGGAAGCTTGTTGGTTGGGGCTAGGCTGTAAAACGCGCAATATATTTCTTGCAGAAATACGTCCTGATGCTGTTGCATATGGCCTAGTGCTCCACAAAATATTCTTTTTTAGTTTTAATAGTAGCTGTGTTGGAGTTTACAACCAGCTCATCAGGATTGGTTGTAAGTACACGGCGTCGTCGTCCACGGGGAGCAGCAGTGGCAATAGCAGGTGGAGCATCAGGGCTAGCAATAGGAGCATTAGTAGGCAAAGCAGCAGAGCTAGTAAAAGGGGCAATAGCAGGTGGGTCAGGAGGGCGAGTAACAGGAGCAGTAGCAGGTGGAGCAGCAGGGCCTGTCTTAGGCAAGGCAGGGCTACCACGCACTACTTTCCTTCTTTCCTTTCTTGGTGGTTCATCATCCAAGTCACTATTGTCACTGCTGTCACTGTCATCCGGTTGTAGCATATATTCAGCACCAATGTCACTGTCATAAAAACTTTCACACTCCACATTGACAGCTTCTTCATCAGAACTGTAAAAAAATTATTTTCTATTTCACTCTGTACAATTTATTTCTTACGCAAAGCCATGTTCAATAAACCTGTAATCTGAAATGGTAAAAAATATTCGTAAATAACACACAAACACTGTTTACGCAGATCATTAAAATAGTACGTAAACACTAACCACGGAAAGGTATCAACCGACGTGCATAACACCCTGTATCACCAACCATGGGTATGCCGTATCAAAACGTAGGCCTACAGCACTGGAAAGTAGAGAGAACGATACGACGTGACCTTCGCTACACTGTAGAGCAGGCAACTGTAGGTACTGACCACGTGGGCACCCTCGCAGCGCGACAAACATACGCATTGACAATCACGTCGTTGCTATGGGTACCTCATACCCATGGTTAGCGTTACAGGGGTAAATTTATCAAGATAAGCGTCAAGAATATTAAATTGGAGAGAAATCTTGCAACCCATCTTGCCCTAGTTTCTCACAAAGTTCTCAACGAGCTCTAAATAGGAAGCCCACAACCACTGCGATAAAGCTGTCCCACGCTGATTTTTTCGTCCTATTGAGCGCTTCTCGGGAAACTAATTGCACTCAATAATCTTTTCTATTTGTGGACCGACGGATATCCCGGCTTCACCTTTGCCGCAGATAGCTTAGAAACAAAATCTTGAAGATACTTGAAAGCTAAAGACTGCTTAAGTAAAGGTCTGGCGAATTGTTTAATATGCCCCATATTTAAAGTCAGAGGAGGAAACATTACTTTTCGAGGTCCAACAAAGGCTCCCATTTTAGGTTGTTTCTCACCACACTAAACACGGTCCGCTTTAGCCTGATGGTAGTGTGCCACGATGTTCCTGCTGTACCTAAGGCAAAGATAACAAAGAAACTTATAAAGCCACCTTAGAGACCCAGCAAGAAGGCAATTATTTTGAAGTTTATGATAACTTCACAACCGTACTTTTCATACATCAATGCATCTAGTAAGGTCTTAACACTGCTGTCCTTCTCTTTAAGCTGGATCAAATGAGTAAGGGGAAGAGATGGATACATGTTCTCGTTATAAGGCAGCACTGCTTTGAGGCTCCTAGACGAGCTGTCAATGAAGAGGCGCCACTCGTTTGGGTTACAGACGATTCAGATAGCCTAATACAGACCGGGCGCATTGAGACAACGCTGATGTTGCTTTCTCTAACCTAAGATTTGCACAGTGTCATATAATAAATCCCACTGCATGAATCTCAAAGGTAAAAGCCTGGCATTGGAATTTGTAAGGGAAAGATCTCTGACAAGGTCGGTGAGATCTTTGTGGTTGAGTTAGTATGGGTTTCTCACCTGAGTTGCACCTCTGTAATCTGGATCAATGACTTCCTGCTCTTCTGAACTGCTTTTTCTTTCTAAAAACAACTGCTCTCTCTTTGGAGGAGGGGGTAGGGGGAGTTCAGAACTGTGTGGCACTGGCGCAATAGATGACTAAAGGTCTGGATACATGATAACAGGCGCATTTTTGCCTGCTCGACGTTTGGAAGTGTTCATCATGCAGAAGAAACAATTCCTTGAGTGTTAGTTGGTTCTCTCCAAATTCGGGGGATTGCGATTCATGGTTCTTTTTTCTCCTCTGTAACATCCTTTAAAAAAAAACAAAATGTAAACATAATATAAATATACAAATACTTTTCACTTAGTATTATTAGAAATGTTAAAAAACTATTCTTTATCCAAATAAACAAAACGCATTATATATATATATATATATATATATATATATATATATATATATATTATACCTTCCAGATTTCACTTTGCAGAGATCGCATGTGAACTGTGGTCCCCAAGGTTCGACTTGATCTCCGGGCATGCCGAAATATATGTTGTAGGCTTCACAAATTTTAGCAGATCTCTCTAAAGAGTACTTTTTCGATCTGGTTTTAATAAATACGCCACAGACATAGCGAAATGCGCCTGACGCATAGTTATAACCTCTTAATGCCATGTGTGACAAATTCTTGTATCACCGACGAGAGACAATGTCTGGTTGTGACGACTAGAATTAAACTAATCTCTTTAGTAGACATTCTTTGTATTTATACAATCATCTAAGTTGCGAGAATGTTCTTAGTCTTCTCCAAACATGTCAAAAAATCTCCAAAGTTCTAGAAATCTCTACAGTCTTTTACATTCAAGTGTTTCTGGATATTCATACCTCTTTATATATAGAAATATATGATAGGATCTATTTTCAGAAGAAAATTATTACATTCTTACTGTTCTTTTTCATGAGCAGGCCCAAAAGTGAACACGTACGAAAGATGTTTTACGACATCCAAGATTACGTATTCCTAAAAAACATACACAGGAATTCCACGTTAAATGCCTCAACCAAAAAAAGATAGAAAAAAACACCAAAATTTTAGACTATGCTGTGCTTCGAGGCCATGCTTTTGACCTTAGTCTCGGGATCCCAGTGCTGGACACACGTTTCCTCACCTGTCACTATCCGTGACTCGAATCTCGCCGTGTCTTGGTTGTACAGGAGCAGCAGCTCCTCTAAACTTTGACGACGTTGAAGTCGATCATGAGGCGTGAGGTTTCTAGGGACCCAACGGGCAGAGACCTTAGTCATGGCTAAATTGTCGTGAATGAGGTTGATAACACTTCTATGTGATATTCCAAGTCTCGCTCGAATTCTTCGACCTTCAACCGTCGATTTTTGAGGATCATCCTCTCCACACGGGCCGCCACATTGTCCTCGTTGGTCATGTCTGACGGGCGTGCTGGACGGGGCTCATCTTTAAGGGACTCACGACCATGGCAGGACTCACTATTCCAGCGAGCAATGGTTGTATAGGAAGTGGCGGTGTTGGTGTACAAGGTAACCATGCGTTCATGGATCTCTTTGGCATTATTGCCTTCTTTGTTCAATTAGTTTTCCCCTCCACGGTGCCCCAAAATCTCCAGTGTTTGAAAATTTGTGACTGATGATCAGCCATCAGCTACTACTTGTCCTAACACTACACAAACAGTCCTCCCCCTTTCTCTGTTTTATCCTACCGATTTGCCAAACATATTGACCGCCCCTCGTATATAAACTGAATACTTTATAATAATTCTCCATTGTAACTCTGAAGATGGTACTCGATGTATAGAAATGCGTTAATTAATTTTAAAAAGTTCTAAATTACATTAATTTACTTCTACATTTGGCAAAATAACAAACGTCAGTCTTCGATGAACTTTGGTACGCTTTTCCACAGGTTAAACACTGAAGAAAAGGCGAATATAAGACAATTCGCGTAGATTGAAAAAAGAATTATAAATTCGAAACTAGCGGTCGCTTTTAGTAACATATGCAATAATGAAAATATACTGCCTAAATTCACAACGCACAGATATATATATATATATATATATATATATATATATATATATATATATATATATATATATATATATATATATATATATATATATAAATATATATATATATAAATATATATAAATATATATATATATATATATATATATATATATATATATATATATATATATTTATATATATATATATATGTTGTAGAATAGGCTCTCGACCATATACCATATATAACTATTCGTTGAGGGAATTATTCTAATATTTCGAGTGCGTGGTAATCTAATTGACCGAGGTTATTTATCTTTAATATGCTTAAAAAGTGGGACGGAGCTCAAGGATAATAATATGGCTATCATTAATAAGCTAGAGTTATATTAATTAAACTATCAACAGCACACAAAAAGAAAATGTTTACATAAACGGAGAATGGAAAGGGTCGTGGGAATATCTGACTAATCGGAGGATTAAGATTTGGAGAGATTTAAAAAGGTAGACAAATAAAAATAAAAAGGGTGGGGGATGGTTCGCTAAACCATTTAAAGGTCAGGGTAGCGTTGAAAAAAGGTGAGATAATTAAAGGTAATGCTCAGCTTACGTAGACGATTCGAAGGAATCTTCGGTCCACTGGCGATTTCCAGCAGAATGGTTCTTCGGGGGGTTGTCCTTAGCGAAGGGAAAGGACTGTCTTCAAAGAGTAAAAGCTAAGTGGGGCTCGGAATTACGAGAGATCTTTGTGACAGCAAATCGGGGATGTTCTAGATGAATGATGGAGGTTATTGTTGAAACCACGCGTTCTCTTGAAGAACGTTAAAAAGGGGGGAATTAAATTATCCTGACGTGATTTCTTCAAATGAGAACCGTTTCTTGACGAACTGGCTTGAAGAAGAATGGCTGTTCTAACGTTGTTCTCTTTCTGAACAACAGGGGAGGGGGTGAGAACCGTCTCCTTTTAACGGGCTTAAAGAACAATGGTTGTTCTAACGTTGTTCTCTTTCTGAACAACAGGGGGGCCTTGTTGACTTGGCGTCTGGAAGGCACGAACCTTGGAACTCAAGGGATATTGTCCTCTTCTGGACAATACGGGATTTCTCGAGGTAGAGAGTTCCTATGGTGCTCAAGGGAGACCGGATCGGCGTGATGCCTTGCAAAGATAATCTGGATCTGAACTGCTTCAATCAGGAAAGCTATGATATAAATAGTCGAAACCATCCCATTGGTATAGGGGAAAATTGAGTGGGAGGCTTCGGGGGATTGCCCTGGTCGCGCCTGGGAAAATACCTTATCTGCCCATAAGCCTAACTCAATCTTGCGAGATCGACGTATGGAGGCGAAACGGGGGAATGAACCTCCTTGATTAAATATTGGCTAAAGGGGCGATAACGCGCTCTGCTTCCTCTCGCAGATGCACGTGGGTAGCAATGTGTTTCTAAACATGTGATAGCGGCTGAATTTAAGCGGCCTCAGACCGTTCTATCACATATATATTTATATATGTTTATATATATATATATATATATATATATATATATATATATATATATATATATATATGTATATATTTATATATATATATATATATGAAACCTACATAGTTCAACGATATCACACATATAGAACTCTTATACACATGGATTCTTGTTAAAACATCTTTCTCGAACTTCTTCTAGCCCACTATTAATCCTTTTTACTCAGTTATATCTCGTCCTTAATATAAATTTTTTAATATTAAAGGTAAAGTGTTTCCTCTGTCACTCTTACTTTCATTTTTTTAGAATTAATCATTATTAAGCTACTCATGCTCAATTATTTATCACTCTGTCATTTAACTATAATGCATTTGTCTAGCTTCGCGCATTCAGCTGCCTTACTCCTACCTCATTAAAATTTGCTCATTCATAATCAACTCACTCCTATTTATCAATCGCTCATTTGAATTAATTTCTAGAATAAACTTACTTAGAACTCCAAATACGATTTATAATAATCACAAATCGGATTTTTAGGCAGATAAGACATATTTTTCCCTGATAATCAACAAAAATCCTTTTACTCCTATAAGGAACGGATGACACGGCTCCATCGAAGAAAACCACCTTCAGTCCCCTTATATATATATATATATATATATATATATATATATATACATATATATATATATATATATATATATATATATATATATATATATGTATATATATATATATATATAAATATAAATATATATATATATATATATATATATATATATATATATTTATTTATATATACATTGTTTACGTCTTACATCCATTTATATTGAAGCATCCGCAAGAAACTAAGAAATCGGTTTTATTTCTTTGTATTTGGGTGCTTTTAGAGTGTATGACCCAGAACTTTTCGATGAAGAGTTAGAATCAATCAAAATCATTAGTGAAAGGTTAGATTATCCGTCATATTTTCTAAATGATTCCCTGCGAAGAGCTAAGCAGTCCTTTTATGGAAATTAAATTAAACACTCATTTACGCGAAATAATATTTTAACGCGTCCTTTCAATGAACTCCTGTTACATGTTACGAATTTATTAAAATATTTTAATGTTAATGTTGTATTCTCTAATAATTTCACCTTAAAATCTTAGTAATTAAAATTCTCCCTATAATAAAATGGCTTGCATTTATAAAATTCCTTGCAAATCTTGTCTTCGTTTTTATATAGGCCAGACAACGAAAATCTTAGATGCGAGAATTAAACAACATAAGTTCTGTTGTCGATCTGGTCAAACTCTAAATAAGAAATCAATTATTTTTGTGCTCAATTTTATTAAAAGAAATTTAATGGAATCAGCCATAATCATATTCTCCCATAAAAACTAATTTCAATTTAAGTGAGGGCACATTTAAATTAAATAATTGTATGGCCAATAATATTTGTTTGCAATATAAATTTAATTTGTTCAGCATATCTATATATATATATATATATATATATATATATATATATATATATATATATATATATATATATATATATATATATATATAAGTGTGTGTGTATATAAAGGTACATCCACAGAGGAAAAGTGAGGTTTGGAAATCTCTTGAATTGTTTTCTACAACCAAATTCCATCTGTCGACAATCCTATAAATCATAAGCTTTTAAAATTCTTTATGTTTTGATGCAAAAAAGAAGTCAAACTTCTTTTAAACTTGTTCTAGTGATTTTAACCTATGATTTGTTTGAAAGCGGCTTTCAAACAAATCAGATAATTGCAGTTTAAATTAGTATTAGGAGTTTGATTGTTTGATAAGAAATGATAATAGGCAATTCCTCCATTATCCCATATTGCACTCAACATATTTTTTGGGATGTAGTTATCCTTCCGGTTGTTTACAACTTCTGTTTCTTTGACTGATCGAAGAACAGTTGCGTTTAAAGTTATGATAAAAAAAACCATTTCCTATCACTAGTAACAAGCCTGCCCACTAATGTTAATTGAAGGTGTCGGGAAAGCATTGTTTCACAACAAGCAACATGCTTTTGCAGATACGCCGTGTACAGTTCGTGCAGGACCCTTCTTTCAGTCACTAGAAGCTTCCAATCCATTTCATTTGGCGTAGGAGAGTGTTATGGCTTACGCTAATTTTTTATAAGAAGTTCCAAGAATATGAAGAAGGATTTATTGTGAAAACAGCTTCCAATTCTTTGGAATCAAGTTCTTATCGACGATCTTCATTTGATTTGTCTTTTGCCTGAAATATCCACTAATATCTCACTGAGTGCTTTGAGTGTAATTTACCACTGTACTTGCTTCGAAACATTTATGAAACTGAGAATAAAACGTGGCATCTATATGGGACGAATATGAGGGGGGAATTTTAAAGAAGATTATGAAGAATGTAAATTACTTATTGTAGCATTCCTAAAGATGTAAAGAGGTATTAATCTAATAAATATTATTGAGAACTTTATTGTCCAAATCGGATATTACTTTCGTTTTTTCTTAATAAAGGGTGCGGTAGAACCGATTGATCAGATTTGAGGAGTCATGCTTGGGGGGAAGAGGGGAGAGGCAAGTGCGCGTGGTTTCGCTTTGCTCCCTAGACATCCCCAGTTCAGTAGCCATATCACAATTTGGCGTGATAGGCCCGTAAATATTTGAGAAGAAGGAATGACCGTGACTGTGAATTCAGAACGTTATGTCTCGATGTTGCACAAGTTTCTGAAACCCAGAATGAAGGAGATTGTTGAATATGAGAGATTGGGGGACGTGTGCTTCCAGCAGGATGGGGCTACAGCTCACACAACCTTAAATTCACTCAATGTTTTGAGACGAATGTTTCCCGGACGTTTGGTGTCTCTGAGGGGTGATTTAGGGGGGCCTGCACGGTCACCTGATTTGAGCATTTGTAAATTCTTTCTTTGGAGATATCTAAAAAAAAAAGGAGTTTAAACGTCGCCTTCACACCCTACCACAGCTAAGAGAGCGGATTATTTTAGAAGTTAATGCCTTACCTCGCAGTATGGGCGAACATACTGTACGAAACTTCATAAATCGACTCCAACAGTGTGTTGCTGTTAACGTCCGCCATCCTTATTATATTATTTTCAGAACCAAGAAATTATAAATGGTATGTACTGCTAACCTCGAGTATAATAACATTTCTTCACTAAATACCCCCTTACATTTTAATAACCCTTAACAAAGCTCAATCGGTTCTGCTGCACCCTGTATTATTTGAGTTAAATATCTTTTTACGTTTTACGGCAATTCAAGCTTTAGATTAGAATCTTTTTAACATGCCTTTGTTTAAAAAAAAATGTGCCAAATCTGCCTAAATTTTGCCTTTTCATAGTTAATTTAGCTTTATATATTAATTACATTTTTGAGGCATCGATATCACCAGAAAAATTCGCATTGACAATTGAGTATTAGCTATTTTGATCGCTAAAACTAATGTTACATTATAACTTGTGAGGAAAATATAAATATTTGGCAACAACGAAAGCTTATCCGCACCATGCAACTATATTCGATTTTTTATAAAACAAATATAATTAATTACATTGTAGTTAACTTAGTTTTGCCCAAAATATTTAATAAAATGTCACATAAGTAATTTGGGCAATTTTACCTGCATATGTATATATCAAGCTTCAGCAGGGGCGACCCTGAAGTTTAACTTAATAACAAGGAGGTATTTAACTAAGTATCAAGAGAAATTTAAATTTTTCACGAAACCTGCATAAATATGGAATTTAAAAGAATATTTTGTGTCACTTGAATTGGAAAGACACTATTTCAAAGAAACTCTTGCTACCAGTAATTAATTTTAAGAATTAAATTTATTTGGCTAACCCTGATATAACGATTTTGAAATATATTCATTCTAGCATTAAATGCTTTATTGAAATTTAGGAAGTGTATTGGTATTTTTGATATTGAAAAATATTCGATTCTCCAGCAATAAATTCCATTTTGAAAGGAATATCCAGTTATGATCTTAAATTTCACTTGGTTCTTTGATTAATTGTCTTCAGTTTAAGGCTTTATAACTAATCTGGATTAGATGCAAAAGTTAAATTTCTCTCTTTCCCTTAAAATTTTAGTTAACTGAGAAGTATTTAAGGAGCAATTTCGAAAGGGTATGAAAGTCACCAGAGATATAAAATTTCATAAATCATCTCTAAAGAACGTATTTTTATTTTGGTTGCCATTAATTTGCATCCAAACGAAGGTTTTGAATAATGTCTGTAAAAATAATAACATTTATCTTTTTTTTCCAAGATATTGAAAGCACTCCGGTCTATTATGTGAAAACTATATTACATACATATAAATTAATATTGCATTTTTGGACTAACAACTAGCAAAGATCTGTTTGGTACAAATATGTTAGATCACATTGGAGATTGTTTACACTGCATTCTAGCAAAATGTAGGTAGGGGTCAGGGCCTATGTAGGAGGGTAAAAACATAAACAGAATTCTTATTTAATCAGTTTCTGATAGTATATAATATTCTGTTTGGATACTGGACAATCATGTTTACATTTTATCATGCAAACATTTTTGCGTTTATCTAACCTTGTTTTTTTCGGATTAATGGAACATGCAACAATTGAGGTATTGAAACTACAGAGGTCCTACTCTAGCCAATCGAGCTGTTACATCTAGTTGACTTAAGAATTTAGTGTCTTCGAACACTCACTTAAATTATATCGATCTGAAAATATAATAATTTAGGTTCTGAACTTTAGGATAACAACAGCCAACTCAAACAGGACAATTTGAAGATTGATCGCCGTTTCCTATTGGTTATTGATTTAATTAAGCAGTATTAGGTTTATGGCTACTCTAATATCATCAGTAATTGGAACATTTGAAATCTTTTAAATACATAAAAGCTCAAATTGAAATGTTAAAACAGAAGAGAAAATGAGATATCCTCCAACCGTCGTTTATCACAACATCTTCGGAGAACGAACAACAAAGTAATGAATAATATTGAAAGAAACAATGGAACTCTGACAAAAAAACGAGATGCAATCAACCTCATATTATTAAAACAACTCAATCGCTTACCTATTATAAAACAAATGACAGTTGAGAAGATTATTTGATAAGAAATGTACAAGAAACCATGGATAAGACTGCCGAAACAAAGCTATACAAAAATACAATGTGTGATGGGAATTGTTTTGCGTCGGTTCTCTCTTCTTTCTATGATTCTAAATTCAGTTTTTTAATCATCTTTGAAGGAAAAAATAAAATGATTAAATGCAATCATCCAAAAATTTTGAAAAGGCTGTTTGGTATTCACGCCGGAAGCTCCAATTAAAAAATACCAGAAGAATTGTATGTCGAACTGAAGACGATGATGAGGATCAGGTAAGAGTTCAATAAGTCAGGTTTTGAGTAAGAGGGTAAGGCGGATATGAAACCTTACTGTAATCGTTCTGATATGTAAAAAACCCAGGAATGTTGCGGACATCAGCCTCACTATTGACAACGGTCTCAAAAGACTAACGAGGTCTTTAAACAGGGTCAAGGGACTGTTAAATCTTTGCGTCAGGCAGTTAGTGTATGAAGGCATCCGCTAAGTTTGAAAATAATATTTATTCCCATCCTCAACAATATTCCACAAATCTAAACTCAAAGGGGAATCCTGAACGAAATAAGTGGTGTTTCCTACATTTATTTGTGTCCTAGGCGAGACCTTTGATAAATAAGTGTAAGTGATGCGGTAATCGACATTTAAATTAAGTGACTATGAAGGTGGCTCGACGCGCAAATCTATCTATTTACATATATATATATATATATATATATATATATATATATATATATATATATATATATATATATATATATATATATATATATATATATATATATATATATATATATGTATATATATATATATATATATATATATATATATATATATATATATATATATATATATATATATGTGTGTGTGTGTTTATTTGTGAAAATATTCAAGAAGGTAAGAAAAATACTTAAAAGGAAGGGCTAGATGATCCGACATCTTTTGATTAGGCCTACTTTATTTTTAATTTTACGTTCTTAGTCTATATTGCTATAAGCTATAAATTGTTTAAATGTGTAAAAATGATGGGAGTGACTGAATTTACTAAGATCCTAAGACCGATTACTTTATAACTTCGTTCTCGGAGCAGATTCAATGATTTAATCCGACCCAAACCTAAATCACGATATTCATAACTAATATTAAACTTAATGTAGTTTATATTTTTTAATGACACCAAAATCTACCGATTTTTTAAAGAAATTTACTACCATGTGAAAACATGTCCCATCTTTCTATAGTTTAAAAGAGAATACAAATTCCTGGATCCGTATACGGATACAGATGCTTTCGCGTCCAGTGTTCTAAAAAGTGCATAATATATTTCAGATCTGCCTCAGATAGAAATTAAGTGAAATCCTATTATTTGGTGAGACCCGCAACAAATCCGTCTCATTTAAAATCATATGATTGTCTATAATTTGTAGTTGATGAGTTATCAACAAAAATATGATTCTCCGTAATTGCGGAATTTATTCAGATTTCTAAACTGTATAAGCGATAGAAAAAATTAAGGTTTACGATATAATTATTTTCCATTTAAACCTACGTATCAGACTATGAATAATTTGCGAATAATCACCGAAAACTTGATTTATCACAGTTGCAGATCGGGATATCATATTCTTTTAGGTATAAATGCTACACGCATATGTTTCCCACACTTGAGTATTCTCACTTTGAATATCTCATTATTTATTATAATATTTGTAAAAAATGCGTTCTCTCGCATTATTAGAGAAAATGAATAAATGATAAAGAATCGATATCTTGATCTAGATCCATCTTGAAATCTTATTAGTTCTAAACTAATCTACCAATGCTAAATAATCTACCCAAAACTTTTATTTTTTTTAGTTATCTTTTAGACAACCAGAGCGACAAAGGGGCCTTATATAACCTGCGACCAAATCTTTTGTCAGAAGTAATGAAAAAATCACCTCGTCATCACTAACTCTATAATTTAAAAAGGGGATTTTTTTGAGTATTTGAGTAATAATTTCATCTTAGTTTGTTATGACTTATGTAAGTATATTTTGAATTTTTATGAAGGTAATTTCTATGAATTAAATTAGTTTAAAATTCAAAATAGTTAAGTTCGGGAAAAAATATGATTATTCAATTCTTTATAATGTTTTTAAAGAAAATCAATTACAATTGGTGAAGTTCAGAAAATTTACTATAATTTAAGCAAGGCTGCTTTTTTCTTAGATTTTAAATTTTAATCTTAGTATCGAAGCGCCAGGCCCCCCGTAGGGAGAGTGGCGAAGCCATTGTCTGGTTTTCCTAATAAAATCAATACTGAAAACCATTACTAAAATGATCGTAAAATCACGGTCAGAAAGTTATCAGAAGACTTAGAAATATGGGCTTCACCTTTTAACGCCCATAATGCTAATATCTGTAATCTTTCTCCGTAATCTTAGCCTCAATCGCTCCAATTTTGATGTCATTAATTTTGAGTTTTGTATAAATTCATTTTTTCCTTTGCAACCCCTAAACTTTATAATCTGAATTTAAAATGACGTTTCATCTAATTTCACCCCATTGTGTTTCTTATAAATTATTCATATGATTATTCTAAATACATAGTTTCATGTCGTAGAAGGACCCTTGGTTTTGATCAATATACTCTTTGACACCCTTTTAGTAGCAGTATGCTTTAAGGAGCGTGAGTTACTTCTATGATGAAGTAGGCTTTGTTCTAAGAGTGCTAATTCAGTAGTTTTGTTCTTAAGGAAGAGCTATTTTTAAACACATAAGGATAAGAGGAAATACCAGAATCTACCAAAATAAACATGTATTTTAAACGAAACACTTAACTATTACAAACCAACAGTTAACACATTTCTATCTTTGGCATCAAAGATCTTCCAATGACAAAAAAAAAACAAATAGGCTTCCCGTAAACATACCAATTGCCGATTAGTATTTTTTTTTGCGACTCTATTTGATTAGCGTTAAACATTAAACTAACGTACTCTCGTCTACAAACACATATGACCTAAGTTCAAGAACAATGGTTTCTACTCTCCTTTAAAAAGTGGGACGTACTAAACTTCTACTATCGCAATAGAGATATAAATGTTATTTTTAACTTACAGGTAGGTATTAGTGATTGCCGGATGTCGCTGGAGGACTTATCTCTTGCTTTACAGAGTTGTGGCCGCTGGTTGAATTCTTGTCAAGGAGGGATTGCTTGTCGCCTGTGACGGGGGCTGACTCTTCAACGTAATTAAAGAACGGGAGCTCGTTGGGGCTGGGTTCTTCTCCTCTCACTCTAACGGTGCTTAAGATGTGAGAATCACTCAAGTGTGAGCGGCTTTGCTTTTCTTCAGCCAGACTTCTTCACAATCTGTAAAGGCTTCTTTGGTATAGCACCGATATAAAGCTTGACTATTTATGTTAATACGGCCCGAAAAGGAGCGGATCGATTTTCTCAATCTGATCCTATCGTTTCTCATGGAAATAGTCTTGTATGGCGGAAGGATCGATCTTCCCGAACTAACCCTTCTTCTGGCGTATCGACTTCTAATCTTCTTGTCCGGCTGAAAGATCGATCTTCACGAACTAATCTTTCTTCTGGCGTATCGACTTCTAATAATCTTCTTGTCTGGCTGCAGGATCGATCTTCACGAACTAATCCTACTCTGGCGTATCGACTTCTGATAATAATCTTCTCTTTCTTTGCGGGGCTTATTTATAGGCGGATTGCCGCCCCATCTAAAGGAGGAATGACCAGGCCACAGAGGCAAAGGAGGAGGGGCGAATGGTGAGTTTACATCTGGGGAAAGCGAGAATTCCTTAGGTGGCACTGGGGTGCCCAAGTCAGCTCGCAAATTAGAGGCTGGCAACCGCCCTGCTACTTGGCGTGCCTTCTGACTCGCACCGCTTTTTTTCCCATAACCACGGGTTTATGGGTCTCGTAGGTAATTGGATCGTTAGAGCGTCGTTTAAGGACCTTAGGTGGTCGCCTTAAAACAGATGTTAGCTCCAACTGCCCACAGCGGCGGGGTGATCACACATGGTAAGTATTTTTGCCGGCTACCTTTCCCACGCTTCTCCTCATAAGGGAGGGGGCTTTAATGTACCTATACTCCTTCAGGATGCTTAATGTAGCCATTTCTCTACATTTACCTCCCTACTTAAGAAATCAACGGGAGCAGGGGGGGTTCCAATCCGACGCTTACAATAATATACATGGGTAACTTACGGAACATTATATTATACAATAAATTCTAGTTCACTCGGGAATGCCTCGATAACATTTCACCTGACCTTACATTAATTCCTATATTACTGTGCCAACTTAGGCTTTTCTTACCTACCACTAGGGGGTTACTCGCCCCTACTTACTTACAATTCTACTGATTTACACTTAACTTTGCTATAATACAAAAGTTGGGCTGCTCCTTAATCGTCACAGGGTTCCGACTTAACGAGTCGGCCATACAACTGTTGGACCCTTTTATATAGTAAATGGAGTACTGGTACTCCATCAAGCGTAAATTCATCTCAGGAGTCTTCCATTCTTACTCTTATTTTTACTTAAGTATGACAACGGTTTATGGTCGCATTCCAACTTAAACTCGCGCCCTATTAGATAATATTTGAATTTACTTATGGACCATATTATGGCCGAAGCTTCGATTTTAATAGTAGCGGAGGCTTTTTCTCTACTCAACAGTTTCCTACTGACATAAGCTATGGGATAGACTGTTTCGTCACCTTCCTATTGAAGCAATACTCCGCCTAACCCGTTTTGACTAGCGTCCGTGCGAAGGCCGAGGATCTCGTTGGGATTTGGTAAGCGAAGAATGGGCGCAGTTACGAGTTTTCCTTTTAGAACCCCCAACTGAGTTATTGCATGGGGGTTCCACGCGATAGGGTCTGACGCTGTCTTTTTTAACAAATCATTCAGTAGGGCCGCAATGGAAGCGAAGTGTAGTACAAAACGCCTATAGAACGAGGCCGCTCCCATAAACGATCGGAGTTGTTTCTTTGTTTTCGGCCGGGTCATTTTGACTATAGCGTCCACTTTTTCTTGCTGGGTAGTCAAGTGTTTTTGTCGTATTTTGAATCCCAGGTAGTCAATTGATTCGTAGGAAAAAAAAACACTTGGTCGGCCCGGCGGTTAGACCTTGCTACTTCAATTTCTCCAGCAATGAGCGTAAGGCGTGTAAGTGTGACTCCCATGTACGGGTAGCTACGTACACGTTGTCGAAGTAAAACGACACGTCACTTAGGCCAGAGATAATTCGCCTCATCATCCTATTATAATTGCTACCGGCTGTAAGTAGTCCGAAAGATAGCCTGGTAAACTGTAACAGACCTCTCTCAGTCGCAAAAGCCGTCAGTTTTTTGGACTCCTTGGCGAGAGGTATTTGATAGTATGCTTTACACAAATCCAATTCGGTGATGAATTTAGCGTCTTCAAATAAATGGAGATTTTGATCTATTAGTGGGATAGGCTCGGCGTCGAAAACGGTCACTGAATTCAATTTTCGAAAGTCCACGCACATCCGAAATGATTGATCAGGTTTCTCAACCATTACTATGGGAGAGCAATAATCGGACTCTGATGGCTCTAGAATTTCCAAATTTAATAAATTCCGGACTTCCTTATTGAAGGCTTCTCGTAGGTGGATCGGTAAAGGATATGGTTTGCTTCGAACCACTGAATTAGTTTTTAGTTTTATTTCATGTATAAAATCCTTGGCACATCCGGGGTTTTCAGAAATGACTTCTGGGAATTCCATGAGCAAGTTCAACATTTCCGCTTTTTGTTGAATCTCTACATAAGTGGGGATTCATCTTTAAATCTACCCGAGGGTCTTCGAAGGTAGGTGAGAGCGAGGGAAGTCGTATTCCTCGTCTTGTTTCACACACACGGTGTGTAGGACTTGCAGGGGCGTACCCGGGTAAATGGCATCCATCGGTTCTTCTTTGTCTAGAAGGGTAATATTCTTTATGCACGCGTGGCGGTGATATTTTTTTAGCATGTTTATGTGATAGATTTTTTGCCCTGTTGGGGTATCTATCAAGTAATCAACTCGACCCCGTGCCTTGATTACTTTAAACGGTCCCTTCCACTGGGCCCATTAACTTATTATTTTGGGTCGGGAGTAATAATAAGACTTCATCTCCTGCCTTTAATTTTCGAGCCTTTGCTTTCATATCGAAGTAGTCCCGGTATTTGGCCTAAATTTTTCTCGGCGTTATCTCGAGCTAATCCAGAGCAGTATTCTGGGCGCTCGTGCATATCCATCACGTAGGCGTATGACGATTTGATTTCTTGGTCGAGCTTCGCGTTGAAAAATAATTCCTTAAGAATACTCATAGGACCTCGCACATTTCTCCCGTATAATAGCTCAAAGGGCAAGAATCTCAACGTCCGAGGAGGTATTTCTCGGCAGGCGAAAAGGGCTGCAGGCAGGTATCTGTGCCACTGTGTAGGGTTGTTTTGACACAACTTCTTCAATATATTTTTGAGAGTCCCGTTTAATTTCTCGCAGATTCCGTTAGCGGAGGGATGAAATGGACTCGTAAAAATTGGCTTGACTAACAGTAGTATATTAAAATACTCCATCAATTCTGAGGTGAATTGGCGCCCTCTATCCGATAGAATTTCTTTAGGCTGGCCTACTCGTGTAACTATTGAAATTAATGCTTCAACGCAGGAAATAGTGTCAATCTTCCGTAGTGCCACGGCATCTGGGAACCGGGTGGCACAATCCACTAGGGTGAGGATGTAGGAGTGTCCTCCACTTGAAGGGGGATGAATTGGTCCACCAAATCAATAGCCACTCAAAAGAATGGTTCGGTTATAACGGGCACCTTTTGTAAGGGTGCGGGAGGTACCCGTCCTCTGGAGGGATCCTTCTGACAGACGTCGCATGATCGGCAATAGGCCACAATTTCCCTGGCGGCCTGGGGCCAATAAAAATGTCGGAATATCTGCTGCGCCGTTTTGTTGTGCCCAAAGTGTCCGGCTAATATTCCATCATGCGCGGTATTCAAAATTCTTTGCGTGTATTCTTGAGGTACACACAGTGCTTTCTTGTTCTCCTTATCCTCCTCGCTGATAGTACAGTAGAGAAGTGAGTCTTCTACGATATACTGGATAGGCTTCTTTCCTTTCACTTGGAGAGTTTCACCTTTAAAGGCTTTCTCCCATAGAGGTTTAAGAGTGGGGCATTCCTTCTGAGCACTGGCGAAGCAAGTCAATTTGAACCCATTGTCTTCGAGGGTAATCCTCGGGGTCAACTTAGCAGGTTGCTCTTTCCTCTGGGCTTCTTGTGCCCGGGTGACTACTTGTTTGGCCACTTCTTGCTGGGGAATTAAGGCGTTTTGTCCGATTAGTACTGCGCAGAACTTAATCGGGGCTACTACCACGTCCGTCCAACTGGTGGAATATCTGCATTGTATATGACATCTCACGACGGGGAATCGATTGTCACGTCCTAAAAAGTCGTGGACGATAGCGAATTTCTTATGGTTAGGGTTTACTGGAAGCAGCAACTTGTCGGATACCACTTTGCACGTACATCCGGTGTCTCTGACTAAAGTGGATACTCGGCACCCATTAACAGTGCCCTCTTTAAATTGTAGGCCACCCGGCGAACTTTTGTTGAATAGAAAGTTTACCTGTTGCTGGCGCCCTTCGGATGTTGACGCAGGGACGTAGGATGAATCAGCTTGTCCTGCTGGAATCGCGGCAGTCAGGTTTTGCACCTGTTATCTCGAGGTCTCATTCAGTCGAGAGTTCTGTGGGCATTGGAAACTCAGGTGACCTATTATCCCGCAGGTATACCAAGTGTTGGGCTTCCTGGGATACGTGCCGGTATTAAGGTATGATCCTCGAGAAATCCTAACTTCTTTTTGATTTGTTTCTCCTGCAAAATTTGGTTTATAAGTTCCTTTTACTGCTGAGAACTTAAAGGGCTTCTTCTGTAAATGCCTGGGTGGCGGCCCATTTTTCTTTGGGGAGGGAGCCTTCTCTTTCTTGTACTCCCTCGGATATAAACGATGATTTACCGCGTAAAGGGCAGCCTCGTCCAGACACTCGTTGAAGGTAGAAGCTTTTCGGTCCTTAACTAATGCACGGATTTCCTGGGGTAGCGTACTTTGTAACTGATCTCTATGCATGAAGTCAACGAGGGCAGCGACTTCGTTCTCTACCCCTTCTGACTCCATCCAAAACTGTAGGCTTCGACGAAGCTCAAAACCAAAATGTTTGTATGTTTGTCCAGGTCTTATATGAGCCTGCCTGAACTTCGTCCTATATTCTTTCGGGTTAAGGTTTGTTGCTGAGAGAAGTTCGGCTTTGAGAGTGGAATAGTCCACAGTCGCTTCTGAGGGTAAAGATACAAATATCTCTCTCATCCTACGATTGAGTAGCGGTAACAGTCTGGCGACCCCATCTTCTTCTAGGTCCCAAATATTGACTTCAAATATTTTCTCAAAATGGGAGAGATATGAGCATAAATCTTCTTCGTCCTTGTACTTCGTGAGTTTCATGCTGGCCACTGGTGAGACTCCTGTTCTGGAGGACACTGAAGGCACCTCTAACTAGTCTTTACTAAGAGCTCTTTCGTGGGACCTTATCTTCTCTCGTTCATCAGCTTCCATTTTCGTCTTTTCTCTTCTTTCATTAGCTTCCATTTTCATTTTACGTTCCTCTCTCCTTTCTTCTCTTTCGTTTCTCTCTTTCTCCTGAATAAACGAGCTCAGATTGGCTCCTTCCAGTCCGAGGCTTTGACCTTGCTTCCGATTAAGATCAAAGAATGCCATCCTGCTTATGTCAGTCATCTACCTTGGCCTAACAATTACCGTTAGATTGTATCCACCTCTAACTTTACCAATTTTCCACTCGACAAATATTCCATTATTCTGGGTGTTTCTTTTATGTGTTAGCTCTTCCTTAAATAGACACTGCGCGGTTCTTTCTAATATAAAACCCCATAGACCTGACACCACTTTTATAATATGTCGTACTATGACCCTTGGTTTTGATCAATATACTCTTTGACACCCTTTTAGTAGTGGTATGCTTTTTTGGGCGTGATTTACTTCTATGATGAAGTAGGCTTTGTTCTTAGAGTGCTAATTCAGTAGTTTTGTTCTAAAGGAAGAGCTATTTTCAAACACATAAGGGTAAGAGGAAACACCAGTATCTACCAAAATAAACATGTATTTTAAACGAAACACTTAACTATTACAAACCAACAGTTAACACATTTCTATCTTTGGCATCAAAGATCTTTCAATGACAAAAAATAAACAAATAGGCTTCCCGTAAACATACCAATTGCCGATTAGTATTTTTTTTCACGACTCTATTTGATTAGCGTTAAACATTAAATTAACGTACTCTCGTCTACAAACTCATATGACCTAGGTTCAAGAACAATGGTTTCTACTCTCCTTTAAAAAGTGGGACATACTAAACTTCTACTATCGCAATAGGAATATAAATGTTATTTTTAACTTACAGGTAGGTATTAGGGATTCCTGGATGTCGCTGGAGTACTTATCTCTCGCTTTGCAGAGTTGTGGCCCCTGGTTGAATTTTCGTCGAGAAGGGATTGCTTGTCGCCTGTGATGGGGGCTGATTCTTCTATCGACTTCTAATCTTCTTGTCTGGCTGTAAGATCACGAACTAATCTTTCTTCTGGCGTATCGACTTCTAATAATCTTCTTGTCTAGCTTCAGGATCGATCTTCACGAACTAATCCTACTCTGGCGTATCGACTTCTGATAATAATCTTCTCTTTCTTTGCGGGGCTTATTTATAGGCGGATTGCCGCCCCATCTAAAGGAGGAAGTGACCAGGCCACAGAAGCAAAGGGGGAGGGGCGAATGGTGAGTTTACATCTGGGGAGAGCGAGAATTCCTGAGGTGGCACTGGGGTGCCCAAGTCAGCTCGCAAATTAGAGGCTCGCAACCGTACCGCTACTTGGCGAGCCTTCTGACTCGCACCCCTTTTTTTGCATATGGGTCTGGTAGGTAATTGGATCGTTAGAGCGTCGTTTGAGGACCTTAGGTGGTCGCCTTTAAACAGATGTTAGCTCCAACTGCCCACAGCGGCGGGGAGATCACACATGGTAAGCAGTATCGCCTGCTACCTTTCCCACGCTTCTCCTCATGAGGGGGGGGTCTTTAATGTACCTATACTCCTCCAGGATGCTTAATGTAGCTATTTCTCTACATTTCAAAACCCTATAATTTCCTACTAACTAAAAATCTCTGATTGATCTTGTCTCTAAAAAGGTTAATTAAAATGGATTAGTCTTATTTTCTTCTAATTTTTACATAGATGCCATATACTCACCTTAATTTTTGTGCTTTTTATAGTCTTAACTCCGTAAAGAACAAACCTCTCAAATTACATGTCCTGAAATTCGTTCAAACGAATTCATATATTATAATCTATGACATAAGATATATAAGGTAAGAGAAAAATCAGAGGGGAAATATATAGAAGAGCGGTCCGGCCGATAAGATGTACTATTTCGTCCGTGTTCCAAAATGTTTCACGTTTTTGGATTACATTTAAGGGGACCGCTCGTGTTGGGGTAAACACAATTGTTATAATGTTCTGACGTTTACAGAGGTGAATGCTTTAACTACATCATGTCAGTGCCCTTAATCGTTTTGCGAGTTATAATAGGGGTTGGGGGTGGGGTATAACCACAGAAATGATTGATTTGAATTTATTTTTTCACTTAATAGCTTTTTATTATCCTCGTTTGGAGTCATTTTTATTTGTGAATATATTATTTCCCATTTTACTATTTTTATTCCCTTCTTTTATATATTTAAATCAATTTAGCTGGATCATTTAAAGGAACTACTTTTTTTTAGCAGTGTGGTGTGTCAAACAGACGCAGTGTGCAAATGACTCATACAGACGTCTTTTAAGCAGTGTGAAAATGGTATCTAGTTGTGCACTTTGTCCGTCTTCCATTTCAGAACTATTAACTCTAGTTTCTGATAAAGGTAAATTGTTCAACTTTTTGGATGTTAATAATTTAGTGAAAATTAAAAGCGAATGCGACATTTGTGGCCGGGCATTAGATGTGACCCCACAGTTTGAATTTGGATGCTCTAAAATGAAACGTGATTCAAGTCAGCTATATTTGGAATAGGACTCAGACGCGAGAAATTAATAGGCTTTCCTCTTCGCTATTTCAGAAGTATAATCACTGCCATCAAGTACGTAAACAGCGTTTTCCGTTTGTTTACTTTCGGGACGTTTTTTTCTAAAAAATATAGCGACAGCTATAATTTGAAAAAGACTCAAACGCGCATGAATATTCAGACACGGATGAACGATAATATTTACACAAAACAATTTGTTTAGGCCGGGCCGCTCGTCTACATATTTACCAATCAGAGTTGTCATTATAGCACATGACTAAAAATATACGCATTGTGAAAGGATGGGGAGTGGTGCCTTCAGATGAATGCAATAGCTACCTTGTCAGGCCTCAATCATGGATGGAGAGGTCAAAGGTATATATAAAACGTCCAAATCAGATGTCTTTCATAGAAAAAAGGCACATTAAAGTAAATAAAGTGGAATAAATTTCCAGTGTGTGACTAGATAGCATAGTAGGAAAATTGAACGAATTAATATAAAACTAAAGAAATATGTACGCGTTTAAGAAAAAAGGACTGGAGATGGGCCTACTACTTACGCCAGCTTTCTGGAACATATTCTTATGCCAATATTGAGATATTTGTCTCAATAACCTTCCTATTGAATATAAACCTATCTATTACAGATGTTATGTCGATGATAGATTTGTATTAATGAAATCACGACAACAGAAAGAACAATTACTTAAATTCCTGAACTTTAGACATAAAAATATAAATTATACAATGGATGCCCAAAAAAGTATGAGCGAAGCCTACATTTAGATATTTAGGTACAAGCTTCTTTAGTTTCTTGCCAGAAAGCCTTAAGTTATCCTCGATAAAAAACTTTATTCATCGAGCCTAAAATATATGTTCTTCATACAGACTGCTGCATTTAGAATTTCCTTTTCCAAATCTTTCTTAAAAAAGAAAGAGTTTCTTAATTCTCTATATCAAGAAAATCCAACGGAAACTACTGTAGGGAAATTATCCATTTTCTTCAGTCTCACATACTTTAGTAGAAAATCAATTGATTTTGTAAAATAAATTTACAAGAGTAAATAAATACTATACATATCTTGTCACAAAATTCATATTAAAAAAGGGGCACAATATAAGCTATTAGGACTGAATCCCACCCCCCTGCCGCTCCTCTGTAAATTATAAATATAGTTGTGAATCTTGCGAGCCATCTTATATTGGTTTGACCATTAGGTCTCAATACATTGTCGCATCGAGCAGCATTAGGGAAGGTCGACCGCACGAGGCTAATTTTAAACAAACCAGACCGAGATCACATCCAAATATTTAAGTCAAAAATTAATCTGGATAACTTTAAAATACTTATTCATAGCCCACATTCCAAAGAACTACGAATATTAGAATCACTTGGCATCCTTAAACTTAATCTAATTTATATATACTGTATATCAAACTGCATCAAATCTTTTCATTGTATCATGATTTAATGAAATTTTTAGTCGTGTATTAAGCAGTTAATCCTAAATAACACTATCCAATTCTAGTATTTTGTGGAAACTAGAAATTTTAACCCTTTACAATCTTAGTTTCTTATTGCCGATAATGATGAGGTTAGTTACTCGAAACGTTTAAACTAAGATAAATAGAGATGCTTTCAGCAATAGTGTGCTTTGTTTTCACCTTCATATATATATATATATATATATATATATATATATATATATATATATATATATACATATAAATATGAAGGCCATCAGAGAATCTTAATTGATATTAATCACCATGTCTATATCTTTCTCAACGACCTTCTACACCATGTAGGTTGTTTTTGAACAACAGAGCATGTGTTTTCCTTGACTTTTGTGCTGGAGCAGAGTAGGATGGAAAACGTAAGATATTGCTTTGGCTTTATGGTCCATCCTTGGCTTAAGTACACTCTCCTTTACGTCAATTCGAACGTTCCCATTAAGTTTGAGGAAGATTTGAGGTGCCTACGCTCAGATCACCCAAAGTAGCAGGAATTTTTCTTTGCAAAACTATTGACACTTTGCATAGCAAGGCATCATTCTGCCGGTTTAGCTTGCAAGCGAGTAAGAATTTCTCTCGTCGGAGAAGCAACGAAAACATCTGGCCCTATCATGGTGATTGATTTCAATAATGAATGATTGTGGTTTCAATTTTCGACCATTCTTGGTACTCTGCGTGAGAAGCTTTCGCCTCTCAGCACCTACTAATGGTATCCCAGGTCCTGTTGCTCTATTCTGGGGAGAGATGCCTTGTTCACACACATTTTCCTCACAAATTTCAACATGGGTTGACATGGGATATTGTTTGTTCGTATCCTCAATCTCGTGGTACCATGGTTTCACTTTGTAAACTAAGTTCGCTGTTTTTTCAAACCTTCACAAATTCCTTATGCTTCATCCCGGGGCAAGGGTTTTTTCGATTTTAAACTGCATACTTAGAAGACACCACGTATGTTGCTACCCGGATAAAAGGTAATTTCTTTTGTATTTTGACCAAGGTCAAGTAACCTACTTTGGTGGCGTCATGATCCGTTAGGCACAGTTTCAACTATTTATCGATTTTCATGATAGGGAGAGGGAGGTTAATATACCTATTGATCTATCCATCTCTCTCACTCTCTCTCTCTCTCTCTCTCTCTCTCTCTCTCTATATATATATATATATATATATATATATATATATATATATATATATATATATATATATGTAAATATAGATAGATAATAGATCACATCTCCACAAGTTTATTTTATGTAGTTCTTAATTTAGTCAATTAAATATTTTCCACTTTAGCCTTATCCCATAGTTGGTATAGATTGTAACGTTTCCAGTTTCTAGTAGGTTTGTCAAATCACATTAATTTTAATATAATTTCAATCCCAATAAAATTGAAATAGTAAGCGAAGGCCGTTTTCCTACCTACACTACTATTTAATGTCTAAAGTTTTATTACCGTAATGGTAGTTGTCAATGTTTAGAATATATATATATATATATATATATATATATATATATATATATATATATATATATATGTATAATGTATATATGTATATATATCACAAGTATAAAATAGTAGAGATAATACTGAGCAAAATAAGATCAATTTTCTTGTTGTTTATAAGGCACCAAGGCAAATAGACAGACTAATAAGATATTAGTTTTTTGAAAAGCATTTAGACCCATGGAAATAATATTAACTATTATATGTGGTGTCTCTAATATTCGAACTAAAATTTTCTAAATAAAACATCAGAAAACATAGAATATCAAATTCAAGATGTCATAAATAATATTTTCCCGCATCCAAAAAGCAGAAGAACACAGAGAACAACAGGACTTCCCAGACCTAATTATAAAAATATGAAGAGAAATTACGGTGTGGATAAACAAGTGTACTCAAATAATTATTCTATTAATTTTAAAATACGATGCATTGTTACATAATGCTTAAAGTAAAATGAGAGAAAAGGTTTTATTATATATCTTGATGTTAATAATAATACTAATTTTACAGCCTTTTGCTTCTGGTACTTATGCTTGCATTTCACCTGCAAGGGTTCATCTTGTTTATGCTGGTGTTTGAGGTCCTTAATAATTAGAGCAGGGTGGCCCTCAGTGTTAGAATGCAACTGACTGAATATTTTAAACATTCGATATCATTGAAAAAATCATCTTCTCACAGTAGGGGTCAATATTTTGAAGATATTTCTTCTATACAGATATTAGATTTATTCACATTTTCAAGTCCTATTTGTAAAAGAGTTGTTGTTCTGAATTTTCAAATTGATTCACAAAATTAAATAAATGATATAAGTAATTAATTCCTGTGATGTAAATATTTTTAAAATGATATCTAAAAATCAGTCTAAATTTCGTTATTCCACCCTATAGTAGAAAGTACAAATAACATAATTCGATTCAATATGAAAATTTCTCAAAGTTTCGCGACAAATTTGATCAAACCCAAAATATACAATTTCTAATTTTGTTCTCTTTAATGAAGAATATTTTTTAGATTATATTTTTGGTTATGAATTTTGAGTAGGTGTACTAAAAAATTATACGTTTTAATAGATCAAACCAGGTACAATGGTAACCGTTACCCCGTGTATTTTTGACTATTGAAACTCTAAATAAGAAAAGACCAAAATAACTAGATATGAGAGGAACTAGTATCCTTGTCGTGTGACAAAGGAAGTCGAATTTAGAGATATTTAATTAATCCTAAAGAAATATAGCGTATTTTGGAACCCCCTCTGATAGTGAAGGTGTCCTTAGCGAAAGCGAAAACGTTAAAAAAAAGAGTAGAGAACTGATAAACTCATTTGTCCCCTTTATATACTTTATCAGGTAGGTAAATTCTCATGTATTAAAAGAAGTAAAACAGACACCATTTTCCAAAATGGAAGGGAGAATGATGCTGAAATTTTTCTGATAATCTCTCTCTCTCTTACTTTGAGTGTTAGTAAAAAATAAATTCTTGTCTCTTCTTTCGTGTGGGAAAGCTTTGCATTTATCACATCTCTAATGACTATATAACGGGTGTTCCATTAAGACGGATCGTAGATAGCAGTAAATATACATTGCAGAAAAATATATATTGAGTTTTCTGCCTCTTTCAACACTATTTTCAATCATCAATATATTGATGATTGAAATTAGTGTTAAAAGAGGCAGAAAACTTAATATATATTTTGCTGCAATGTATATTTACTGCTAACTTCGATCAATCTTAATGCAACATCATTTATATTACGAAAGATTAGAGTAACGTTTATTATCAAATATTAAAAAATTGATCCCATCAAATGTGCTGTGATTAATGTAGGCCTGAAAATTTGGTTATATTTTAAATGCTAAGCCTAAAACAGCATTTTCTTTTGGGTCCCATTTTACTGGAACACGCTAAAATCCAATAGAGAAAGGGGACACACAACATCCGGTTACCGAGAATTTCTCCCTGTTGACAGGGAACATACGAGAATAAACCAAACAATTAGACGCAGGAACGTAAGGCGAAGAAGAATTTTAAATATTATCAATTTTTCACAAAGAATGAAAGCCATAAATAAGAAAGATATAAAATATATTTGAATTTAAAAAATAACTTACAAAAATCTGCTTTCTCAAATCTCTTATCAAATTGTTATTCCTCTCTGAACGATGCATAAAATAATCTTTTTGATAGTTTTTGTTTTATTTGTTTTAAGGTAGTTTAACCTAATGTGTTCGGTACTCTAATTCTTGCGCTTGCATTTTATCTTCTTTAAATTTTTAATATTTCTCTTTCATAAATATTTCTCTATATCATCTGCGAAACGAAGGTAATGTTATATGGTATTTATGTAATTGATAAAATAGCCAAAGCCCAATTGTATTTATTTTCTATTTTACAAAGTTTCTCTTTTACTTCCTATATTATTTTAATTCCAGCTGCATTTTGCTATTCGAAATTATTACCATTTTGGCCCCATGAAATCCTACTAAATATTTAGTGTTTATTTTTGCCCTCTCCCATAAGCCAGTGTTTTTCAAGTATTCTTATTAATTAATAATTATCATTAGAATAGGGTAAGCAGATCCTATCTATTACTGCTCTCTGAAATTTATCCTAATGCAGGAGCACGTTGGGGGATTTTTGAAATTTTAAGCTGCTAATCTCTTACCTGCGAGGATATTTTAGTGAAAATATGTGTTTTCGTACGTTGTCTAAGCCTTTTTATATGTCTGATGCAGCATGTATTGCTTGTGAGTGGGGAAGAGGCGTTTTGACAATCAAGGATTTGATGCGTAAGCTCGAAGGAAAAGATCGTAATCGAGTAGGCTTTGCGAAAACAGTGTGGTATTTTTCAAGTGCGAATACTTAACTATAAAATTTTGAAACTGGTATCAGCTTTGATGCGCATTAATAATTTCTTTTTAATTCAAACGAGGTTTAACTTTAAAACTTAAAATGATATTCAAAAATAAGCACCAATTATATCGCTTATTAGGTTTTATTGAATTGTGTGGTCGTAAAACAAAATTTTGTTTTTAGGGCCAATTTCTGAAACTATGTATTTCTATCCTGATAATTTAAACTAAAAATAGAAAAACATAATGGATTTCTAGGAAAAATTTAGGAAAGTTCTGGTAATTTGTTTTCCTAAAACTGTGTAAGATCAATGAATAACAACTCTAAATCGACCATAAATATGTGTTTAGTTCTACGCTGCCATTAAAACTGGTAAAATAGCCTATAAACTGACTGTGTTTCTGGTATCGATAAAAAAGCGAGATTTCAGGGTAGGAATGATAATATTTTATTAAGAGACTCTGAGAAAAGAAGGATTTGAAACTTAAAATAATTTATTTTAATAAGTTAAACCTTATTTGTAGCAAAAACAAATAAATGTATGATTTATAAATGAATGTTGGCTGATACTTATTTTAGAAAAAGAAATCTGATTAATCGAGTTATTTTTATAAGTTCCTCTTCACTAATAAATTAATCAATCTCTGTAGTTTCGAACAATTCTAATATGATGCATGAAGACAAGGGGAGGAATTTCGAACAGTAAAAATCCTGCAATAATCATTATATTTTCTCATATATTTTATGTAGTACCAACACTTTTCTGTCGTGAGAAAAGCTGATATACGGAAATCATAGAAAAATAAGCAATTTTAAAGTGACTAATGAAGGGAGAATATTTAACAAATCAAATTCAAAAATATAAATTTAATTTGATCTCTAACAAAAAGATCATATGCAATTTCTAGTGTATCCTCTCTATTTCAAATCGCAATTATTTACTAAAGTTCTAAAGTTTAGGCTAAAAACTATTACATAATATGTATGGTAGTTTTTTATTTCACCCTTAAATTATAAACAATTTAATTAAAAATTCTACTTCAATAACATTTCTAACACAGGACTTTTATGCATTACTGGAGTGATAAAATATCCTAGCTATAATAGCTCAGATATTATTGAATTCATCATTTTTCCCTCCTTAGTCTCGTTCAATTTTTCTGTTTTTATCCCAAGTTGACAATAATACCATCTTGAATTTAAGTCCGTCGTATTGTTTCTTCTGTTTAGTAAGACTCAGTCAGAAGAAATATTCCTTTAATGACTTCAATCTCTGTTCAGTGAATGGAACAATACTCCTGTGAAACATAATAGACATCATATACCGACTGAAATGCAGAGCCTAGAATACCAGATGGTGTTTACGCATAGTACTTCTAGTGATATAACCAACCCTTGATGCCTTGTTAAATGGTCACTCACTCTTTCTAAGTAGTATCATCCATTTGCCTCAGGCTTTATAAGGAAATAATCATTAACCATAATCCACAAGTAAAATGATGTTAAATACACAAATCCTCTTTTTGGGGATTTTAAAGAGAAATATAAATGATTGTGCCGTATCTATAGAGTATAAATTCTCAAAATTATTTACCATATTTTTGCTGGTTGCTCATGGAAGGAGCGGCAAAAAATTTAAAAAATTTCAGAATTGCTTTAATTGGGTAAAATTCAAGATAAATCTAGTTTCATATTATATCTCAGACAAATAAAAAGTAGCGTCAAGGAACGCGCACTCTTTATAAGGATGAATGTATGAATATAATCACAAAATACACTGCTACAGTATTTTCAAAGCAAACTCGCACGTAATTTCTCTAAACTTTTTAAATAATCTTTATTTATCATCTCTAAAACATTCGTGGCCAATTTCTTTTGACTGTTTACTAATATTCTCCTTCTATATATCAAAAAACTATAAGAAATAAGAAAAAATAAGAGCCTGTATTTCTTGGAATTGTCTACAATCTTTTTACCTTAGAAATGACAATATGAGGTGCAAATTTCAGATTCTTTTCTAACGCATGAAAAATTCACTCGTTTTATTTGGTGGCCACATATGGATCAAGGAACTATAAATTCATCAGGTTATTGTGTTAGTTTTTGTTCTTCATGGATTTGAGCTTTTCATCTATTCGGTTAAATTTAAGTATAGTGAGAGGGAAAAAAAGTAAAGTAGTTCTTACCTACAGGTTTTAAGGGTTCATTTATCCCGGGACTTTAACATAAATAAGAATAATACAGAGTACTTTTATAAATATACAATTGTTTAAATTACATTTTAAAAATGTGAACGATTGTAATATTCATTTTACTCAGGAAATCGCCTTTTACCATGTGCAGGCAGCGCCTGAACCTACTACAAAAGTCTCCGCGAATAACTAGGGGAAAACTGTGGTGATCCTGGAGCTAAGATGTACCGTAGTGGTGTATGTGGACCTCTTAGTCTCTTTCTACCAACTCCACATAAACTAGTTTAGGAGGTTTCAGTATGGGCATTTGGCATCCCAGAGGTTTGGAATGATATGGGGGAAAGAAATTATCTAACAGCCAAGACTGGATCATCCTAATTGTGTGGCATAATTCAGATTCCTGCTGCCACCTATTCTGTCTTGCATCAGCCAGCCCCTGGCTCTAGAGCAACAAAAACTGCTCAACTGACTAGGAATAGGCCTCTCTATTGATTATGACTCATTCCCCGAAGATAAACAGCTGCAAATTGTTGCCTTCGTGGTTTTCTAGTCACCTTATGATCGTAATAACAGCTTGACTCATCCAAATCTTTGTTGATCCTCTATATCATTCTCAGTAGGACATCCAAGGACTCGGGAATGCTCGCATTGAAGCTACCTGCCTGAATACCAAGAAGCGTAGCTTGCCTTTTTGAAATATTTGGTAGATTCAATACAACTATCGTATTGCTTCAGTCACAGAAGATAACCCCTGAATCTAATATGATAGGAAGAAGAGAGAACCGACACCAGACAGATCGGATGCGCTGAATTCAGTGTTTCTAACAGCGAACAATTTACTGTCACACCACTTTACACATTATTATACCGAAAAGTTTACTTCTCTGTTGTATTCATTTGTGTGCCTTATTTAGTGAAGTAGACAGAGTAATTGCACAAACCTAGTTCCATCCAAATCAAAATATATTTTCGAACAGTCGTTTGTTGGAAATCATCAAATGGTAAAGATCTTAGAGGTCTAGGGAAACGCATACAAACTATCACCCCATTCATTTTTAGTACGTCAAATGATATGCATGAAACGATTACAAGCAATTGCTGTTAAAAAGCATGTCACAGAGGCCATTAGTTATTTTTGAGTTCAGCAATGGTAAAGAAAAGATTATGGAATATAAATAATGTAGATTTAAGGTCCATTTAACATCTTTCATTTGAAAAAGGAAGGATTATATTCAGGGAATATGTAGATTTACTAACTAAATTTTAAATATCACTAAAACAAAAGAAAACACAAATGCTATCGCTTAGGATAGGTGATAGCTAAAATATATCAATATGCTAGAAGATGAAGAGAAGAGAATTGGTTAAGAGATTATTATTATTTTTACATTAAAAATTACGGTGGACAGAAATTTTAGAGAATTAGTGTACACCTGAATTCCTAGGTCCTACATTTTTTGGCCAATTTTCTGCCACTCTTCTATATAGTTCTGTTCCTTATTATGACTAGCATAAATTATGTTTTGGGGAATCAAAAACTCTAGTAATCTGCTCTCTTAATTTATTCAAACACACTTACTTTTTAAGGCCTTTAATATTTCTAGGTATTTTGAGAAGGTGAGTTCATTTCTGCGTCTTTTACTAGTATTTGGTGAACACCTACACTGAATACCGAATACCATTGAGTGGAATTGGTATATGCCTGCCTTTATATTCGCCCTTATCTATAATTTAATTAACAAGTGCACAATCATTACATATTTATGCAAGATTAATTAAATTGAGAAATTCATTTCCAGGTATTTTGATAAGATGAATTTTTTAAATATGCAAATATTTATATTTTAATCTTTATTTAAACTCAAATTCGTGCAATTTAGTGAACAGTTAAAAAATTGTAAACAATATTAGGACGCGTAATGGATAGCAAAATTTACAGAACTTCGCTTGATTGTGACCTCATTTAAATAAAATAAAAGGGCCCTGAGAGTTATGTATATATTTATAGATCTAGTCATTCCGACAAAAGGAAGATTAAAGATTTCTTGAGAAATAAATGAACCAGTAAAAGGCTGTTGGAATAGTCGCTCGGCAAAACGAAGGAAAGTAAGAGAAGTATCAAGAAAATCGTTCATGGAATAAAAAGCTAGATCACATAATCAAGCTGTATCAGTTTCTTTATCACTAAATAGTGATAATGGGCAAGTTTTAAGGCTTTCTAACAGTCTAATGAGGGAAAAATCGGGAAAATAATATTCATTGCTTTTTATATGCATACTAAAAGTTAAGTAAGAAATTGTTATGTTATTGAGTCATTGATCATATGATTCGTTTCGGTTAAAAAAATCTTGAATTATTAAGGTGAGTTCTACCCAATTTATATTTATAAAAGCTCTCGTATAAATTGAGATAGTAATGAATGTCTTATTGAACGTATCTGATTCTATTAAATTTTAAGTAAGTAGTAGTATTGTAACATCCACCCAGATTTTCTGATTGGCTAGATCATTCACCGTTTTTTTTTGAAGTCGATGATTGGTTTCGATGTCATAAGGCCACTACCCACCTTAATTCTACACCTTTCCCTTCCCCCTTCCACCACTTTAATGTTATTTCTTATCATTTGTAGGAAAATGCCAGGTAAATTTCAATCTTTTTTTTTTCATTTGTACGCAAATTCGAGGAAAGCGAGATTCAAACCACCACCACCACCACCACCACTCTTTCGTGGTTCCCTTCAGAATTACGCAGTTGCTAGTGAAGCGAGCTTCAACCATCCGCTTCTCTCACCTCCATGGACTTACGAATGAAGCGTGTTTTAAACTGATTTCCACTTTTACTGTCAACTTCTCCTCACACTCGTAAGTCTATTATGTTTACAATAATAAATATCAAGAGCACTTGCATAGTGAATCATCAAACTGCTGAAAGTTTCGATTCACACTGCAGATATAACCTGTGTTTAGAGACCTGTAGACGATCTTTTGATAAAGAATGCTACGGTTTTCTGGTTACAGCTACCGGAAGACTTCTCAGCAAGTGGAATGTTCACTGATTTTTCACAGCACCATATCGATCAGGTGTCAATGGGTTAGTAAATTCTGATTTGCTCTAAGGTTTATTCAGTTGTGGGAAGGCAGTGAGGATTGACGTATCCCAGCACTGGTCAGTAGTTATTGTTTAGAAAAGGTTTGTTTACGTTGACGCCGCCAATCTTCTTCCACGCTACAACTCAAATAAGTAAGAATGTTTCTCCCGTGTATTACTACTTTGTATGTTATAGCAACATCATTAAAGACATCTTATGCTAAAAACCAATTTTATTTTGCATTCATGTTAAAATAGATAATTCAATTAAAGTTTTATGGATAATTGCAACCTTATTGCAGTGTATACATTTACTGATTCTAAGAATCATAAGAGTTGTGATAATCTAGTCAGGAAAAAGGTATTAGACATGCCATTGATAAAAATAATTAATGAGTATTTTTAATACCCGTGTTGGACGACCCTCCCCCATTGGGCACGTCCCCAGGGTTGTAAATAGGGGAACGGCAATATAATAGTATGGCTAACTGCGATTAGGGCAGTGGCCCATATGGCTATTACAAATAAACAGTCACGGACAAACTGGCGGTAGCTCTGTTGAGTGGGAAGGGCTAAGTACCCGCAATACCAAGTCAATAAATCTTTCCCTAAAGCTCTCTAACAGGGTTATCTGGCCAGTCGAGGCCGGCTTTATAACTAAGCCTCCCTTTGCAATCGAGTGCTACTTACGCATGGTCAGCTGATTGCAGCTGCTGGAGGGGGGAGCCCTTTCTGCACCTAATTTTTTCATTGGGCAGGATTCTTGTCTTCTTTAAGCAAGCATTTTTATTCAAAATTCATAGATTTAAAAATAATTATTTATTAGAAGTGTTTTTGATAGAATCTATATTTTGAATAACATATTTGTTAAGGAATCGTCCTCCAAAAAATAATTATTTTCATCGGGAGTTGACTTAAATTTTCTTCTTTCAATTCTTGATGACGCAGGCTGTTCACGCTCCTTACACAGCACTTCCCTGGTGAGGTAGATCGATAGATAGATATTCTATTATATTTTCTTTACATTTAATAGTGACAATGAAACTCATCAAACGACACATCTTTATATACACAGCTTCTGTGATGGTAGAGTGGTTATTTCGAAATTCATCGAGTCGATCGAACAATGCAAGATAACAAGCATCAACTGTATTCTGCAAACACTTCAGCTGACGAAATCTTCGTTTAAACTTGCGTTCAAGTTTTCTAAAAGTATTGACTTCATACTCGTTGTACAATGTGATTTTAAATCGTGTAGGAATGAACTCTTTGGTTGTTTTCCAGTAAATACCGAAATATATAATTGAAAATAGACTGTTACTATTTGCTTTCTCTGCACACTTTAGTTTTTTTGCACCATTGGCTTTCGCGAGTCGATATACACAAGGGAAATTTTCCTGTTTTAACCTGTCAGTTGCCAAAAACAATAGCTAAAACTCCGAAATAGTTTCTCGTTATAAGAAGATGTTTCATAGGTATTTTCAAAGATCACTCTAACATACTCGGATTTTGTTTTAGCAAACTTCAAAGGTTGAATATATCAATTTAATATTCTTGTTGTTCTAAATTACCTAACCTGCCATCTATATTTAGCTTTTTACGCGTGAGTATTCGAGAGAATTTGGGCAGACAATAAGACAATGTTCAAAATAATAGGGAATCTTTGAGGCGGTCTGAATATTCATGTAATATTCGTATTAACCTATCAGCGTAATTGCCACTTCACTTTTTATAAACCTTCAATTGGTCCATCTAGTTTTTAATTTTTATCATTGAAATTCATTAATAAATAAACTACTTTCTTAGTTTTAACTGTAGGCGATGAAAAGAAGTATGCTTTGTGTTTGTGCAAACTAATGAGTTTGATGTAGAAGAAGATGGTGTATGAGTAATAATTTCTACTTCTTTCCCACAGTGCAAGTTTTGTATGATAAGTGTTTGGAAATTAGAAGATATTAATTTTACTTTTCCAGATTCTAGCTAAATCATTATCTAGCTTGATAATGTTAGACTGTAGAAGTCTTTTAACATCGATCATAATCACTCCATTATTACCTCAACTGAATCTGTGTGTATTATTTAGTGTCTTATAAGTTTCTTCATCGTTGAGGCCTAAGCAACGTCCCATCGTTGTGAAGAAGATAGAGGATATTATGGTGGGTCACCAATATAAGGACGGAACATTTGTGTTGCAATATTGTGCAGAGCGGCTGGAAAAACTTTCATCAAAACTGATTCGCAGAGAACTGAAAAATTCTTACTTTACCGACCAAGCTATTTGCGTGGAGCGTAATCATATTTAATTTAAATTTCGTGGAAAATCGGGGAATATGCAGTTGATATAAAACTATAAGGAGAATATTCCATGAGTACTCAACAAAATCGTTAAATGATTATTTAAGAGCAGATGCCGTTCAATTCTCGCAAGAAAGAAAAGTAATCTATTGCATATCAGGTCTGTCGTTGTGCAGTGTCGAGACAGAATATGGTTTTGGAAAATAAAGGCATTAATGAATAACTAACTTAGTAAAGATTTTTTATAAAACAAATTCACAAAATGGTTAACCAATTCATTAAGCCATCTCAAAATTTGTAAATATTTTGCATAAGATCCTTTCATGTATACGTGTTGTAAGGTCAAAGAGGAAAGTCAGAAAATTTATTCTTTTCCTCTGTGAGCTTTCTACTTAAAAGGGCAATGTCATATTAATTTTTCCTATCATCTTTGAGAGATTTTAATTGGAAATTAATGCTTAACATTTCTCATCCAATGATTCATATAAAAGTGTCGCTTTGTGGCCCTCAGTCCTTTTTATTACAATTGCTTCTACCAGCTTATCTCTGAAATATGAGTGGCTAAAATTTGTGCGGAGGTAAAACCTGAAGTACTGAATTGCCGGACACAGACACATTATCACTCTCTTAATCGCCCATATACGCCAGTGTCAACAAAAGCGAAAGATCTCTACAACTCAATAGAACTTCATACAGTAAGGACCTTTTTCCTCTCTGTGAAAGCAACGATATATCACCAATAAACGTATCCTACGTCATTTCTGCAAACGAGGCCAAAGATTTAGATTACTTTTCGTATGTAACAATAGTGCTTCATGTAATTTATGTTGGCTATGTCCCAGACGCTCCATTAGTGAACATCAAACAGGATTATTCATGAGCTATCTTCAATAGAGGTTTACTTCTAAGTACATGTCCATTAATATTTTTCCGGTGAATATAACTTTGTACTATTTTAGCGTGTACATCTACAACGCGTGATACGAGATTTGTTTTAAATCATTTAATAAGGTGTAAGAATTTTATTTGGTCTTCTCCATAGATAGAGCATATAAATGCCATAGTTTTTGTTTGATATTCACGCGGGAAATATAATATGATGCTATTAGATATATACTTCACAATATTGTTCTTTACAGAAGAAATTGGAATGCTCACATAAAGAAAAATTTTCTATATCCATAACCTACATTGTGCAGTTTAGCAAATTGTTTCTTGCAGATTTTGTATGCTCATTGATCTCTTTTATTTGCTCTTTGAAATGATTCCTCGATGAATTCATGACAAGACATGGCAAATCTCACACGTAAGTTAGTATCTTTTCCTTATCAAATGTTCTTTTTTAGCCTAAAATGGTCTAGAGAAGGTTTATGTATATAAAAAAATGGCTATGTAATCTTAAAAAGCAAGGGCTGTCTCTGTTTGCTATACTTTTGCACTCGTATAATTTTGAGTCGAATACGTAGCCAATATTTATTTACATTCATAACATGTTCTAAAGGAATTTAATATAAAACACATGGAAAAATGAATGCTTCTGTTACGAATCAGGCATGCAAAACCTGAATTAACGAATATAAAATGATTGTTACATTAAACTTCGTGTTTGATTCACCTGTGGGGTTTTTAAAGGTAAAAAAATTCAATTATTTTTGTTTCAATTAGCCTCCAATATTAAAGTGAGCTTGGGGGTCAACTATTACTTTATATTCATTTGGTTTATATTAGTGCTTCTAACATAGACTAATTTATTCATAGCTGTATAGTTTGTTTTTTAGATTTCACTTTTTTATGTTGCAATTAAAGATATATTTTTTTTAGAAGTATTTACTTCAATCCTCAAAATGCTGCACATGGCACTTGAAACCCTAATAGATTAAATAACGTAAAACAATATAGCACTCTTAGAGAAAACGTAATCAAGGAGTTATTCAAGTAAGTAACAAACCTACGTACACCAACTCGGCATTTAGAATACCACGATCTAAATATTTGATGTTAGATTTTATGGGTATTAAAAGAAATCAGTATAGTTGTTTGTCTTCCGTTCCCTTCAGTAATAATAAATTTGTGCCTAAGGTTCGAGAAAAAGTTAAGCATAATAAGAGGATAAGGTCCGTCTATAATTAATTTTTTGGAGTGTTTTTCCAATTAGCAAAGAGTGTTGTGATATGGGAAAGTTAGGCAGCACACTACTTGTTTGAGGTTGTATAAATACCTTTAGCATATCGGTGTGATTTGACGTAGAGACAGAGTTAAAATGCCATCATTTGACAGACTTCACCATCACGGCCAAGTTCTTGGACTAGCAGACAAAGAACTAAGTGCCTACATAAAGGAACTAGAAAGGATGGAAAGAGAAGAAAAAAGAGAACAGATGAAAAGTGAGGCAAAAGGAAAATAATTAAAGATAGAAGGAGAACAAAAAAAATTACAAAGGGAATCAGAAGAGAGAGAGAACGAGTACGTCCTCATGAAAGGTAATGAGCAAGGATCAGGAGAAAGACAATCCCGTTGAAACCCAAGCTGGGGCTACACAGATAGCTGCGATGAAACTCCCAGCTTATAAAGGCAACAAAGACCTGTGCTCGTACCTGACCTAATTTGAGAAGATATTCGAGTTGAATCACTGGGACAGAGAAACAGAAGGGATCGCCAGATTAGTGCCTCTGATTAATACCCTGATCCGTGACATATTCATCTCGTTACCATCCGAGGCTCCGGTGGATTACACTACTTGCAAACAGGAGCTACTGGCTGCCATTATTCTGAACCTTGAGGAGTATCGGATGAAGTTTAGACAGGCTAGAATTCAGCCAGGTCAAACATACAGGCAAATTGGATTTATCCTCAGAAGGCATCTTCAATTCTGGCTAGAGTCAAAACAAGTGAGGAATGAGTTCGATTCCTTGCCGACTTCATGCTAAAGGACCAATTGCTATGTACCCGCCCCCAAGAGATACGCGCATTCGTCAAGGACAATCAAGCCGCTACATTAAAGGACTGCGGGGAGAAGGCAAATCTGTATGTTTCCAACCATAGATTATACTCTCGGGAGTTCAGAGAGAACCAGCCCTTCTCTCCTAAGAAGGTGGGTATCCCCAGAAATCTTTTTCTCCAAAGAAATGGGGTATCTCCAGAAACTTCCACAAAATAACCACCTTAGGTTTGTCAAGAACTTCGGACACCCCAGAAACCCCATAACCTGTTTTAATTGTCACCCCAGAAACCCCATAACCTGTTTTAATTGTCACCCTAGGTAACCTTAGCTATAACTGCCCCCATAATTTGATGCTTAGGTCGTCCTCGAGTCAGCAGGTACATAACCTCACTGTAACGCTTAACCGAGCACAACTTCCTAATCCCGCGCCTTCTCTGCCTACATCAAATTACCCTGACCAATAGGTGAACTTTGAGTTTAACAAAAGTTCTCCCGATGTACTAAAGTTCGAGACTGGGTCCGTAAATGGTCAACGTGTCTCAGCACCAGAAGTTCGTGGTCGTCCAGGATTTTCTGGGTAGACCAAAGAAGATCCCCCTTTGTCAGATGTCATATTAAGGCACAGTATTTCACTGGCTGGACCGCAGAAGTGGCAGCGCCTCTTAGATTCTGTTCAGTCTTAATAGGCCAGGGCGCGAAGCTCTCCGCAAATCCGATGGCTTAGCTCGTAGTTACTCTGATGCCCGCAACTATGAGGTCCACGGTCTTGACCCCTTCATCTCCTCGTGAGAACTGCCTAGAAGAAGAGCTTAGTTTCCATGAATTCGAGACTGCCCCGAAAGTAGGTCCGACCCTGCCACCTCTGAATGGGAAGGCAGCAAAAAAGGAATACGAAATCGAAGTAAGGAGAATACTGATGGACAGAAAAATAGAGGAAAGAAGAATGCAGTGAGATAGAGACGACGAATAATGAAGAATGCAAACGAAAATAGAAGCAGAAGAAAAAAGAACACAGATGAAAAGAGAATTAGCACAAGCGGAAAGAAAGAGAAAAGAAAGAATGCTCGCACATGAAAGGGCATTGAGCAGGGATCAGGTGAAAATCCAGGCCGTTGTATCCCGTCTTGGAGCTAAGAAAGTACTTACAATTAAAACCCAGCCAAATGAGATGATAATGGAGGAAGAAGTAAGTAGGGACGCGGTCTACCTATGTAAACCCAGTCAGATGGTAGAGTCGGATAACGAGTATCCCCTACACTCAGTAGACTTTTCCCAGAACAAAACGTCCACTGAGTTACATTTAAAACCCCAATTCGCCATGATAGCCGCACCCATTACACTGGTCTGCGTCCAAAAATGTTCCTAAGGGGTTTCATAGGTGATTCCTAATAAACTTTGTCTCCTAAATCCAAATCTAGCATTTATATTGCTCAATCAGGTCTAGTTCTTAAGATACAGACCAAGCTTCCTAGATGGCGTTAGAGAGCTCAGTCTCTAGCTGACCGCGAGCGCGACATGTTGTGTGTTGCTTGCTCAATCTCCAACTAAGTGTTAGTTTTTTTAATCCATGACTTTTCTCATCTATAAACAGTGTTTAAAGTGTATTTTTAAAACTTTATTTATCTTTGTGAATTTTTTTGCAGGCAAATACATTAGCAAAACTCCTTATATTTCATAAAAATAAATAGAAAGGGTAAAAACAGTCCTGATAGATTTTGTTTTGTTTGTGGAAAGGTAACTTTTAGTGACCAGCAATGCACTATAACGCTATTAGTAAAGTTCCTTTACAATGCATATTTTGGAATAAAGCTAGGTGATCAAGACAAAAACTTTGCTCCACATATGTGCTGCAAAGCCTGTGTCATAGCCTTAAGACGCTGGAGCGAGGGCAAAACGAACTGTTTGTCATTTGGTGTACCTATGGTGTGGAGAGAAGTCAAGGAGCACATTACAGACTGCTATTTTTGCACGAAAAATCTTAAAAAGTGAGATAATTACTTTAACAATATAGTCCTTGACAAATCTAGAAATGTTTATACAAATCTTTTGGTAGCCTATTAAAATTGTTATTGTGTATAAAAATAGTGTATTATGCTGGTAGAAAAATTGTGGTTAAATTTTATATAAAAATTGGTTGTATTTAAAAATTGTAAATTTACCTGGTATAAAAAATGTGTATAAAAATGTGGAAACGAGGGTCGAGTGAATTACAAGTATGTAAATTAAGTTTGCGAAACTTTTTTTCAGGTGTCAATAAGAAGAACAAACACACTGTAGTCTATCCTGATGTTCCTTCTGACATTAAACAACAACCACATGGTCCAGGAGTTCCAGTTCCTTCTCCAACTAAAAATACTAAGCTACAAGACAATATAGAAGATATAAAAGTGGATGACACTGACACTTCAGTGACATATCAGCCTACGTCTACAATGACTTTGCCAAGACCACTCACTCAAGGTCAATTAAATGACTTGACTAGAGATCTTGGTCTTTCTAAAGAGAACGCACAACTTCTTTCATCCCGTCTTAGTGAGAGCAACCTCCTCTCTCAAGAAACTACATACTTTTGGTTCAGAAATAGAGACGAAGAGTTTCAAAAGTTCTTTGCAGTTGATTCTTGCAGCTCTTTGGTGTATTGCAATGATGTAAAAGGTTTAAATGAGGCACTTGGCGTTCCTTACCAACCAAGTGAATGGAGGCTCTTTATTGATTCTTCTAGCAGAAGTTTGAAGGCACTACTCTTAAATATTGGCAATAAAATGGCATCTGTACCTATTAGCCATTCAGTTCAGTCAACAGAAAGCTACGAAAATATAAGAAGTATTGATTGATACAATCAAGTACTCTAACCAGAACTGGTTAATATGTAGGGATCTCAAGGTAAGATATATTTTACTTTATTGAACTTGTTAAATATTTCAAGGAATGTTTGTTTCTAAATACCAATGACAGAAGGATATTTTACACATATTAGTTTCTCCCTACCCCTACTAAACTTAGTGAAAATTGCCTATGCAAAAAATAGAAGTTCTTAGAAACCATGTACATCAATATGCATCAATATGTTTTCTCTTAGGTTGTGTGCCTTCTTCTTAGGATGCAACGAGGCTACACAAAATATCCATGCTTCATGTGCTTATGGGTTAGCCGGGCGGATAGTCTTCACTTTAAGCAAAAGGACTGGCCATCTCGAGAGGCATTCCAAATTGGCTGCCACAATGTGGTAGCTTAACCTCTAGTCCCTCCCCAAAATGTTTTACTGCCTTCTCTTCATATAAAGCTTGGCCTGATTAAGAACTTTGTCAAAGAACTAGATAAAGAAGGCCAAGCTTTTAAGTATCTACTGCAAAAATTCCCACAGATCATTGATGCCAAGCTCCATGCAGGCATATTTGATCGTCCCCAAATTAGAACTCTGTTAAAGGACAAGCGTTTTACACCAATATGGAAGCCAGTGAACAAGAAGCATGGCGATCGTTTAGTAAAGTAATCGACGGTTTTCTGTGAAAAAAAAGAAGCTCAGAATATATCTCACATGTAAATGAGCTTATGAAAAGCTTCGAAAAAAATGGGAGCTGGCATATCGATAAAAATGCATTTTATCCAGTCACATCTTGACTATTTTCCAGCAAACTGTAGAGATTATAGCGAGGAACAAGGAGAAAGATTTTACCAAGACATAAAGACGATGGAGACAAGATATCAAGGACGCTGGGACATCAACATGTTAGCTGACTATTGCTGGTGTCTTAAACGCGACGAACCAACATCGGTTCACAAGCGGAAGTCATCAAGGACTTGTTTTCTTGGAAAATAGTTTCTTTGCACTCCTGGGTAAGCTCATAAGTAGTCTGTAAGTTTAAAATTAATTAAAAGGAAGTCGAATTGAGTCGGTATTGTTTTTATTACAAGTAATTGGAATTTTTTAAATAACTTTTATATAAATAAGGGATTTTTTCAAAAATGGCCCTTTTCTAAAAACAGTAGTACGCTGTATCTTAAAAGCAGACCTGTTCAGCAAAATGAATGTCATATTTCAATTTAGGAGAACAATTTCGTTAAGAATCAATACAGAAAACCGCAGAAACAGAAAATCTTTTTTCAAACGCAGGCCTGTGTTATCGATCTCTTAAAGGAACTTTCCCCAGACCCCATTAGAGGGAATCCAAACGCAATCTCCCAGTTTAGTTTGGTAAATAATGACGATGGGACTACTATTCCCACTACTTATGCAGCCATGAAACAAGCCGCCCTAGCTCTAAGGTGGAGAGTAAAGTTAGTCAGTTGCCATAAAAAGAGTCATACAAGTACGTTGAAATACCATCACTAGTTTTTGACATACATACGTGGTTATACACAATAACCAAAACGGCCGCCCCATGCATTGTAAAGTCTTGGTCATCGAGCACCATTTTAATATTAATTATATAAAAGGTAGGTGCCAATAAAATAAAGCCTATGTATAACCTGAGCGGAAATCTCATCGAGGGTTATTTTATCTACCGTTAATCTTAAGACCATTCATTTGTTTTGTTGTTCGTGTTTTGTGTATATATTTAAGGTCTGAAGGTTTAGAGGTGTAAGGAAGTAGCTGGCTAGATACAACGTAAGATTCAGACTCATTTTTCTTATTTGTTTAATCAATTATTTTGTTTTGGGGGGGTTTTCTTTTAAATAGGGTGTTGTACCCGAGCGTGGGTGCGCCCGAAATAAAATAAACATAAGTTAATAGGAAGGTTGACCCGGCCAACGGTAAGAATCAGAGTTATGTTCTAGGACAAGTAAGTTTACTTTTATCGGTTATGTTTGTTTGTTTGTTTTTTCTTTTTTTCACTGGAGTTTACCCCCAATTAACCTGTTTGAAGGGAGGAATGTAGGAAATATAAACCAAACATAATAACAGATGCTTCGTTCGGGTACCACAAAGTTCTGATGCTAGGCAGTGTAACCCGATTACTTACCCCCTTTCTCTCTCCCATCGACGCGCTGGCCACCATACGCCTCCAGAAACCAGGAGAAGTACGAATCAACAAATTTCTGTGCCAGCGAGCATAACATTACGAATGGGAGGAGACCAGGTTCAATAACAATGGTTAAACAGGCACTATTTCCCTTAAGGTTGAGATAAACTTTCGCGTAATAGAGGAAATTATAGCAGCTGCGACGAAGAGCCAGAAGATGCCTTTAGGGCTAAGTGAATGATGCTCAGAGAAGAGTCGTTAGATGAGCGAGGTAATACATAATCCCTCATCCCCCCTTCCCCTTCCCCTAGGAAGTCGGTAGAGTATATAGGCAGATAACTAGAGAAACAGAGAGGAAGATTGGGTTAGAGATCGACACGACGAAGTCCGGCGCCACTTCCGGGAATTAAAGAAAGGAATAGAGAAGAAGTTCATTCTGAACCGGTTCCTGGTGGTCCCACCTAGTATTAGCTTTTGTATTGAGGATCGCTCTCATACATCTCTCGTCAGAGAAACCTCCCATCTTGGTTTGCAACAAAAACCAGAGATAGTCCTCGCCATTGAGGAATAGCGAAAGTGAACTCCCTCCTCTCCAGTCGTCAAAGGATTTACTGTTTGCTCAATGCTCGTCAGTGCAAAGCAGCCCAAGATTAACCCGAAGATTGGAAAAAGAATACCTTCACGCTCCCGTTGTCTAAATCATTTGACTAAGACAACCTGCTCAACGCCATCCGTCGCCCTCACTGAAATCAGTGGTTCTCTAAGTCCGTCTACTCGTCAGACGAAAGGCGAAGCGCCTGAGAACACGCCCATGCGCCTAAACGTAAAACCATTTTTACTTCTACATAAGATCTAAGCGCAAGGTCATTTTTCAGCCTGATTCACGTGTGGCTTGCGACAATATTAAAGTGTGCTGGGGAGGCAACCATTACTTTATATTCATTTGGTTTGAATTAGTAATCGTAACAAAAACTCGTTTATTCATCGCTGTATAGTTTGTTTTTTAGATTTAACTTTTTTATTTTGTAATTCAAGATATATTTTTAGAAATCCTCAAAGATTAAATAACGTAAAATAATATAGCAATCTTAGAGAGAACATAATCAACGAGTACGTAACAAACTTACGTACACCAACTTGGCCCTTCCAATACCACGACACTTTGTTTCTCTTGTTTTGTCCCTTACCCTTGGAAATTCCATCTCTTTTTAATCTCGACCACCACCGTTTGTTCTATTACAAATATGTACGAGTATCGGTTTAGCTTTATTTTGTTAGCTTTGAGTTACCTTGGATTTTTCGGTTGACCATCCAGATTTTTACTTGCTTATGAGTTAGTTGCAAAGTACTAAACAAATTTCTCGTCTTATCGATAAAATTGCTACTCTTATATGTTTAAACAACGTTTATCCTAACTATTTTATTTCGTTTCCTCTGTTGTTATCAGGATTGAGAAGCTTTCATCAACTGTATTAATTTGCAATACCCTAAACTTTGATTTGAAAGCAGAATAACGGCTAGTATTTATTATTTTATTATTTTTAAAGTCCCTTTTTAGTCAAAATTCGAGAATTGGCTGCGAAAATTCACTCGATGTTTGACAGAATTGGTCCTTTGGAACTTTAAACTTTTTAAAATATCCCTAAAAATTTATTTTCTCACGACTATACACTCTTTACTGTTATACCCCATTTGCGAGTTTGATGAGTTTAGACCACCCTCGAAGGATTCTTGGTATCATAAAATGTACCTTTATTAATTACATAGATTTATACTATATGCATTGAAAACTTCCATGTATTTAATATAAGTTTTTGGTTATTTTCCTTATACCCTTAAAAAATACCACATTTAAGATCTTTAAATATGATACTATTTTAACACAGAATTGTCACTCTCACTCACGATTTGTGGAAAAGAAAGGCAGTTTTCTATAGTACTTAAGCTAATCGGCTTAATTTAAATTCTCTTTCCTTAATATGGCCATAGTTAATAAAGATAGAAGTGCTTTGATTATCTTTCCTCTTTCATTGCTGGGACATAGCACATTTTTATCAGTTGGCATACAATGTTTTTAAATTTTACTTGTTGTATCATAGTAAGCTTGAACATATTAAAAAAGTATATATAGTGATAATATACCAAAGCCCTTGTCTCATTATAGCTACAATTAAAGTTATATATTTCCTAAAAATTTCAAGATTCAAAGTAATCTTCGTGTTGGAAAATCAATCCTAATTAAATTTAAATTATTTTAACAACTTTATCGATTAAAAGAGAGGCATCTCTTTGTCAAGTTAATCTTTATATCTTCATTAGGTCTCATTACAGCCTACTTTAAGCGATCAGTGTAGTACTTTGTTCTTAATTTTACTTTCAATCAACTCTACCCGATCCACAAGATATAATTTATCATTTAAGAACTCCTATATTTCAAAATGCATTGTAGCCAACATTCTTTGATTCAGAATTCTCAATTTTTATCTGAAATGCTTTTATGTACATGACATTGCCTATACGCGACAGTTTCCCCATTATATCCAACATAAATGTCCTTTTATGTAGAAAGACTAGCACAGACTGGCAACATAAATGCTTGCGTGAATGTCTTTTATATTATACGACATTCGTTTTATTTATCTATATCCATTCATTTTCGGTATCAATAAAATGGACATTATCTTTTCCGTTCAAAGAAAGGCCTGCAAATATCATGACCTGCTTTAAAACTCTTGGTTTCATTATAGTCTATTCAGTGAATAGCATTTTATATTATGTTCGTAGATATCAATTTGCAGAATTTTTAAAATTCTACTGTAAATATTACATTGCTCAAAAGTATTAGAAAAGGAGAATCTTTCCCCCAACATCGTGTTCAATCTCTTTAACATCGTGTGGTTTCTTAAGAATAAGAATCCTTTCATTTGATCCAATTACTTCTGCATATACTAGTCATGGCCAAAGTTTAAAGCTACTTAAACGTTACATTGTGTTTTATTATGTTTGTATCATAATTTGGTGAAATCTTAAAGGATTCATGGCCCAAACCCATTTTAGTAACAACTACATTTAATTGATAGAATAATTTACTAATAATTTTATTCCTTGTTATTCAAGAATGCTTTAATTAGTTTTGGCATGTTTTAGAGAAAATTGTGATGATATCTTGAGTGATATTGCTCCATTTTTATTCAATAAGCACCGGCAGTTTCTTCTAATTGGATGGCTTCTGTTTATCAACCACCAGTTTGTTTATCGCCTAAAAATTCTCTATTACGTTACAATATAGCAAATTCCAAGGATTAGCTCCTAAACTTTCGATGTTCTTTTCAGCCAAAGACTTCAAATATTGCTTATGCTTGGTGACACTGTGTGCTAACCTGCTCCAAATTACATTTTTCATTCTCAAATTGGACCAGAACTGTTAGGAAAGGAGATGATGAAGCATGTTTGGTAATATTGGCGTTCATGTCAATGATTTGGGGCAAAATTATTAGTGCTTCAATTCTCTTAGATAAGAAGCAGCCACAGACATGCTGACTGTGCAGATACTTCACTGTGGGCACAGAACAGAACTCTTTAAAGTGGTAATCCTTTCTTCACCTAAGGAGGGATCATCTAGAAGCTGGAATTAAGCATAAGGAAGCGTTATCATAGAATATCACTGACGTAGCCTTTACCATTCCATTCTTTATATTTCCTACAAACTTGAGCCCATTCTTAAGGCTTTCCTCGGTGAGATGAAGCTTTGTCGCAGCTCTTTACAACTTTAGACATTTGTCGAATAGTCTTGGCATCACTTAGGGAGTCCCACGTACCTCTTTTCCATCGGAAGTAATATAGCCATTGAAGACAACCCGATTTTTGAGCTGGTACCTTAACAAGAAGCGATATTGACGGTCATTTGAATCACCTTGGCGTTAAAAGGACATCTTCACACGAGCTTACCAAGTCTTTCAGAATTAACTATTAATCCTAAGGATAGTGATTATTGGCAGAATACTCTTCGCAACTATCTCATTAGATTTTAGGCCACTTTGGTGTTGACCCAATATGGTTGCACGTTTATCTTTTCAAAGGACCATTTTTTAGAATTAAAAAATATTAAAACATTTATCTTTACTGAAAAATATTTGAAAATAGATTTTAATTGCACATCATCCATTCAACCCACATTTGTCATCATTTTACCCTTTTGATCGCTCCTATAAAATTTAGAGTTTTTTTGTGGAGTTTGTTGATGTTGTACCTTTCACTATTGATAAGTTAAAACGAACCATCTGATAATCACCTCATACCAAAGCTTCTCCGACAGTCAATTCCTGAACCAAGTGATCAGAATTTAAAAGAACCAGATCTAATATATTGGCACCCCTTGTGTTCTTTTTAACAAATTGAGTAAAAAAATGATCCTCAAAACATTCTACAAACTTAAAACTTGCTCTATCCAATCCTATCATATTTTTCCCAGTCAACAGAATTTAAAAGAAATTGACGAAGAATAACTGTATGTACTTCACATACTTTACTTATTTCCCTGATCATTAGCTCATCAATACAACCTGTCTGTCCGGATGGTCTGTAAAAAACGCCCAGGTGTATTATCCTATTTTACTGACCCTAATATATATCCAAAGTTACTCAGCTTCTTCTTGCTTTATATAATTATTTAGATTTTAAGAAATACTATTTCTGATATTAATAATCAACCCACTACCAGCGTTATCTCTCATTTGACTAATGTAAATATCATAACCCTGTAGTTCAAATTCACTCACGTTGTCATTAAATTTACTTTCTTTAACCCATGATTCTAGTACACATATTATATCTATATATTCATCAATAATGTGACTAAATAACTCATATTTATTATTTGTAAAACTAAGAGCATCGCTATAAATACAACTCAGCCCACCTATCCCTGAAGGACCTCTTTTAAAATGTATACCTTCCGCTTTCTCTCTTCTGGTTCCCTGTCCTTTCCTTGACCCACCGTGTACTCTTATATTTCCCTGACCACTATCAGTAACTAGTTTCCCGCCTGAAAATACCCAACGACACTATCTAACTCCTGCCACAACACGTCAACCCCAGTCCGGCTTAAATGGAGACAATCCAATGCATACAATGCCTTATTCTCATAAACTCATTCCAAACATCTACAAACACGAATTCCGACTCCTTACACAGGCCTTTCACCTACTCATTTAGTCCAATTGCACGAGACAGCCATATGATCCCCACATCTAATCACGGAAGCACACCTAAAACAACGTCTTTCACTTTACCTTCACTCATCCTTTCAACTAACCTTTTGTACCTCTCTCGTAACTCACATGAACCTACCTTTTTTACATCATTTACACCCTCATGCGTAATCACAACTGCATCCCTCTCACACCCAGATACCAGACTATCATAGCTCTCAGACACATAATTTATACCAGCACCCGGCAAACAAACTCTCCCTCCCTTCCATTTGCTCGCACTCAACCTCCCATCGAAATATCTAAACTAAGAGTCATCCATCACAAGCACCTCAGTCATACTCATAGTCCCCCTATGGCTAGCATTACTCTCTCTCCTGTTCTCATTTAGTCTACCACTTATTTCATTTTCTGCCACAACGACATCAGGCAAATCACTTTCAACTTCTTTCTCTCTCAGGGCATCTGATCTCTTAGTCAACCTAACAGGTTTCATGTCCCTCATACTGACACATCTAAGCTGTCCTAATCTATCTATTCTATACATATATACCAACCATTCATCTTCACTCACATCAGTCACTTCTTTATTTCCAGGCCCTAGTCTAGGCCTATGTTTATTCTCTTGGTCCCAGCCACATTCTTCATGCATATACTCACATCCTTTCTTACTTCATGCACCAACTCATATAATCTCTTGCACTTATCACGCAACCGACTCACCTCCTCTAACAAAGCCACATTAGCACTAGTCACATAAGACACAAGGCTTTCAAATACCTTTGCTCTTCTTTTAACACCAGAAACTACATAGACACTGCCTAAATCTAGTATTGATCTCTTTTTTCAAATCGCGAAGACCGGCCCAAAATAATAAAATGTGAACCCAAATTTGAATCTAAAATCCCCTCGCGGTCCAAATTTTAGGCTCTACATTGAGTAATTAGCACGATTTCTCCCTTCTTAACTTGAATAATTCTTGTACTTGTGTAAGAAAAGTCCATAATTTGGAAAAGTATTGCAGTTTAGGATCTAAAACAAGGTGAATTGTAACAAGAAATATTACACACTTTTACGGAAGCCCTCATTTTTGTTTTAGAATCGGGCATTTATAGAAATTTTCCCTCCTTAACTTCTTAATTCCTCCCAAGTGAAATTCTTTCTTTCAATGAGTAAAGATCAACTGGAATTGCGTTTCTTTAAGGGATTTTAAATATGGAATTTAAATGATGATAAATTAACTTAAAAGGCATAGAATGCCAAATTACTGCCCCTTTGTTTTATCTTAATTTCAACGACTATTTCTCTCTCTCTCTCCCTATAAACATATAGGTATTAATGAGATTTTGTATGCCCCATCGACCAAACTCGCCTATACCTAAATATATATTTTTTTGTGTGATTATGCTTAATTGTGATTCGAATTATCATCCACCGATTTCTCACAAAGTGTAGTTGCAGGAATTTAGCGCCATGGAAAATAATTCCCCTCCCCTTTCAAGAAAAAACCCCTCGAGAACTTCACCGCTGTGTATTTTAAAAGAAAAGTAAGCCCGAGAGCGCCTCTGCCCAGCGATATCACGCACAGTTGGTCAAAATGCGCTTATGAGAATTAGGAAATATTCGAATTTTGTCACGGATTAACATGTGAGAGCTGTCTGTCTATTCTATAGTTATGAAGACTGATTAAAGAAAGGCAAGTAGTTCAGTATCCAAACATAAATCCATCTGCAGAAACTCTCCCCCGTGATAATATTTTACTAGTGCCACTCAAGTTTTAGTTGCAGTTGGTAAATATAGTCTTTTCGTAGAAGGATTATGTAATGGATTTTCTTCAGAAAAGTGATCATTTACTGGCAGTAATAAATGGAGGAACCATACGTGTTAAGAATGATTACGCATCTCCCTTTTCCAAATAAATGTAAATTGGATAATTTGATGAGGGATTTATGTCACACTAAGTAAAGAGCTATACTTTTAACCTCCAAGCTTAATACAAAGTATGCACTAATGGAGGAATGCAGTAAATCTATATACCGGAAACGCCATCACAATTTTAATTTTATGTTGATTTTAGTAGTGTGCTGTGTGTTCACAGTTATGTGAATGGTTAGTTTACTGCTTTTGGTTGAAGCCTGTTCCTGCCAAATGGTGACTCTTCATTGCCAGATCAACGCGAAGTCCCGAAGCAGTGTTTTTAGTCAATGTTAAAAAGCTTCTTGACAACAATAACTATGTTAAACATATATGTGAAATGTTTGTGGAAACATAAAGATACTTCTCTTCCTTCTTGTCTTCAAGTTTGATACAGAAAATATTCATGTTATCTTTGCTATGGGAGATCAGAGCTGATGCTGATCATTTGACATTAGAAAATAGGAAGTTCAAAGCAACTCACTTTAAATATTTTTATTACTTTTACAGTTGTTTTTCTTAAATTTCATGAATATATTGCAATACGTGAAAATACATATGTTGTTCTCTTAAAATCTTAAAAAAATCGGATAAGATTGAATTAGACATGTCGCCCTAGAGGAAAATTCCTTATATAAAGATTAAAATAACAATAAAAAAAAGATACCTGTTGCCCTAGAAGAAAATTCCTTATATAAAGGTTTAAATAACTTTAAGCAAAAGATACCAGTTTTATGCGTTGTTATCGCACCAATTGGAATGGGTCGAAAAGAGGAAGATTTTACCTCTCCTCTTTATAAATAAATCATAATATTTGCCTTGAACAGCCGAAGTAAACTAGAAAGCTCGGAAACCTTGGTAATGAAATTATTATTATTTAAAAAAAGACCAAGAGGTTTGTAAAATATATTTCAAAGCTACGAAAGTTAAATATGTTATGTTATTTAGACAAAATTTAAGCTTGAAGTTATAGGTAGTCAAGAACCAGATATCTGGAAAGAGAAGGTTCTAGTAACACGTACCTCCCCTGAGCTAATTCCGTCCTTGGATGAAAGAAGGTCGGTCTCTAAGCGGAGGTTGATGACTTGTGGCGAGTTTTCAATGAGAAATCTTAGATAACTCAAGCGATACTACCTACAAAAGGCTTAAAAAGATCACTTTGTTATACTTGAATGAAATCACATTTTTTCATAAGTAAGTTATCGTCAAATGAGAAATCTAAACATCACCGTATTTGAATTGTATTTAAGTTCTTGAAAATACTGTTTTTTCACTTTTTCAGGTTTTCAGCATTTTATTATTATTTTGAACTTCAATTTAAAAATAAAATTTAAATGTCTTAAATTTAATTCTTAATCTTGATATCTTTTTGTAATATTTTAAATTCCTTTTTTTCTGCAGTTATTTTGTAAATTAACATCCTTAATTTCCTACCCAAATGTCTTGATATAATAAGCTTTTTTGTAAGCAGAGAGAAAAGTTGGATGACATTTAATATGGGATTAAATTAATATGGAACTTACACTTCCATACCTTACAACAATCTTTAATATTATTGCGTTTCTCCTCTGATCCCATGGATTGTAGGCATCTATAGACAGAGCAACTTTATACGAAATACATTTTCGAGAGGGGAAACCAAGTTGTAACCCATAGACATATTTACCCTTGTATAGAGGTAGTTTTAGATAAATCAATAAAACTTGGGCACAGGAAAATAAGATAGGGTATGTATCAAACAAGGCAATAGATCTCAATGAAAATTTACACACAAATAGAACGATATACATAGTTGCGAAATCATTCAAAATCTCCGCCATTTGCCTCCCAGTACTTCTCCAGGTGGAAGTTGACCCGGTTGAATGCCCTGATTAGGGCAGTGAATGACCTCCATAATGGCAGCCTTTATACATCTCAGTGTGTTGAGAATTGTCTTATTGACATCCCTCTCAACTCTGCGCCACACCCAATACTCTATAGGGATGCTGGGAGAGAAGAAGTCTAAGGGAACTAATGCGTGAATTTGTTGAACAACCACGCACGACTCTTCCTTGATTTGTGTTTGGAAGCAAGGCTGGTGCAAAACGTACAGTTTCCATCAGGCTAATTACTTCATGAGAGATATACTCTTACTAAATGTGTCCAGAGTCAGGCAGCATACAGTGGTTTGATCATCAGCCCATAGTCACTCTTTAACTTTATTTCAAATTATATGAAACACACGGTAAAACGTCATTTACTGTGGTTGTCAGGGCAACTACTAGGATCAATTTGTAAAACAGATCAAAACACGAAGAGAAGAACACATAAAGCCGTTAAAATAAAACAATCCGCTCTCTGAATTGGACAGCAGAGGGTCAGAATAGGAAGTGGCAAGACAGAGAAGGAAAGTTTTAGGAAGCTTTTTACTATGAGAATCATCAAATTAATATTAACATCGAAATGTATATATTAATTCATCCATAGATACTATTAAAATAATTATATTATTATTATTGTATTAATTATATTAACATAGTTATTATTCTCTCAGCAAAGCAATTCAATTTTAATTGTTATCAATATTATTGAATTCAAATCTGGCATTGTATTTTTTAAATAGGTTAAACTTTTAGTCATTTTATTTTAGGGGTGAACAGGAAAAAAAGGCAACATGTATTTGATCCTAATTTAGGTCAACAAGTTTAGAATTAAACCAACCTAACCCAATAAAATCAAGCCTCGATGAACGACTTGACTAAATACTGGGGTCTATCAAAAGAGTCAGCCCAGGTACTTGGTTCAAGACTTGATGGAAAAAATTTACTTACTCAAGTAACAACCTATTACTACTACCGCATCACATATGAAAAGTTTCCAAAGTTTTTCTTCGATACCGAAAATACTATGCTAGTATATTGTAAAAAGTCATTGGATTAATTGAATCTTAAGGCATCCGCTATAAATCAGATTAATGGAGAAGTTTAATAGACTGATGAACCAAAATTTTAAAAGATTTACTATTACATATAGGAAATAAAGTAGTATCTTTTTCAGTTTCACACTCTGTTCAATTATTTGAGAATTATGAAACAATGAAGACTTTAGTATTGGAAGATATTTGGCAATTTAAAGCTAAAAAATACACATAAATGCGATTTATTTAGAAAATGTTTTCAGTAGAACACCCTAGTTACTTTATCTAAAAACACGCACCTCATTTAAATTAATCTCATTTTCAAATAAATTTCATTACAAAACAAAACATCTCATCTCTTATATATAAAACTTTTGCATTTACATTAAATTTGTTACATTTCTTTCAATTTCAGAAAAGATTTTAATTTTTGGTTGTGTCTTTAATACTAGGAATGCAATCTCTGTTTATTAGAAAGTAGAGTGACAAGCAAGACTATAAGTGGACTGAATGGCCATATCGACAGACTTTTAATTCTGGTTCTAATAATGGGATATATAAAACAATAGTCAATCCTAATAAAATTTTACTTCCTCCCATTCACATGAAATTAGAATTAATAAGAAGATTTGTAAAGACATTAAACAAAGAAAGCCAAACATTTCTTTATTGGCTAAAATATTTGAAATTTAGTGATGCAAAATTAACTCAAATAAGGATGATAATGAAGGACCATAATTTCACAGATTTCATGAGTGAGGAAATATTTCAAATCGCTTTCTCTTAATTTTCTAGAGAATCATGGAAGATCAGCGTATGAAATCATTGTAGAAGTTTTAATACAAAACTTTTAATTCTTAGGAGTGACAATGTCTTAAAACTCCTCTTTTTAAGATCGCATCTTCACTACTTCCCAGACAATTGTGGAGATTACATTGAAGAACAAGGACAAAGGTTCCATCAAGACATTAAGTACATGGAGAAATGATACCATGGGAGATGCATATTAATATGCTAGCCGAATATTGTTCGTGTTTAAAAAGCAATCCACCAGTAGAAAATCTCTAAAGTCATCTTTTTTTCTAAATAATGCTTCTTTTTTATTTTTTCTCATTTTTCATTGTAAATTATTACAAATTATAACATTTGTATCAATAAAGGTGTTATATTTCAGTTTTATTCAAATTTTACTTTTAAAAATTGCTTTAGAAATATAAATTATATGGATATTTTACAAAATTGCAGCTGTAAAAATCTGGAGCTAATCGAAAAAAAACAATGCTAGATTTGGAATCAGCTGATTGAAATACATAAGAATCAGTTGAAAAACACTTTCGCGCAAAATTTATTATCAAATGCAGCTCTAAGTTATCGGTAAATATAAAAGAAAATATAGGGAAAGATGTGGATAATGTGAATGAATAAGTATCCAATATCGTTAAGTTTCAATATTCTTTACATCAGAACTTTAGGTTTGATAATCTTGGCATGGATTTGAAAGAAAATAGTGACTATGAGGAAGCAGGCAAAATATTTATATTTGTTTATTTATTAGATTAGCCACGGATAGATCCTTTTGTGCAAGGAGTGGTGCTGCTATACTTTTTGAAGAAACTGACACTCATTAAATGGATGTAGTAAAGAGAATTATCAGAACTACATTAAAATGTGATTAGGTTTCAACTCTATAAACTGGAACAGATGAGATTTTCTATGGAGAATGAGTTGTGGAAGTGACTTTTGAAGGTTTATAAAAGAAAGGTGCTCCCCCACCAAAGATTTCTGATGTTTCTGACATTAATCAGTTGAGTATAAACGATGCTCAGGTCGACTAAGATTGCTCACAAATTATTTTATTAAGAGTCAGCTATTCTTGTACCAACCAAGTTCTGAGAATTAACAAACAAAATAAGAGTTAATTACCTAAAACTAGAACAGCGAAGCAGTCAAAACAACCGCCTTTTCAGATACAAATTCGTGCATCATCCTTAATTCGTGATGGCTTACCATCATTTTCAATGAATGCCTCCACTCTGCCATTAAACTTTGTGTGGTTTCATATGATACAAAACGTCTTGGAAGTTCCCAAGATATTCAGCGATATTACTAAGACAGCGAAACAGTCGCTTTGACAAAGTCTCATAAAAGAAATGAAAAGAGCGTTGTCACGACTTGCTAAAAATGTTCAATCTCATTGTATGCTGCTTACTACAATACTCGGGCGAATCATTTTGTGTTGCACTTCCAAGCTAAAAACATGCGCCCAAACGCTCTCTTACAAATGATAGCAGTTTCAGAATCAGACTCCGAACGAAGTGAAATATCTCTGGACAGCGATGTTAGGGAAGATGATTATTCTCCTTATAGAGGAAGTTCCTACTCTGACTCAATTGAAGTAAATGATGACCAGTCACAAATAGATAGAGCTAATAAAAGGTTCAATGCTGGTCATGTTACGGGAGAGTACAATAAATATTTTCATTTTTTTTACAATAGTAAGATTAGTTGATGAAGTTTATTGTTTCAGAGAAGTTATGAGATACCAACCTTTTGACATAAAGACTAACACGGCCGAAATGCTGAAAACAGACAAATTTGCATGGTGGCGGAATTTTGGCATCGATTTACCAAATAATGCATAGCTTGCTACAAGCTAGGCGAAAATATATTTGTTGAAAAACAATTGGTTCCCAGTAAAGTAAAATGCTCCTTTATCTACTCCATTGCCACTAAGCCAGAAAATTTGGAATAGAATATTGGATAGCGGCTGATAACAAGTCAAAATAGTTTTTGAACAAATTTATATGCTTCGGTAAAGATAAAAAACGTCCAGCAAACTTTAAAAATATGTACTTCTTCAGCTTGTAGAACGAAACCTTGCAAGAGGAAGGAACGGCAAGAAAGACAACTTTCTCTCTATCTATACAAAAAATACAACACAAACATACTACCCTCGCCGAGACAAGGAATCGTGCCGGAAAACGTTCCAATTGGCATTAAGAAGTGAAGAGTAAATGGTTCAACATTCAATTTTTGAAGAATAACCAACCACGCTAACTTTCTATCAATGAAAACTAAATCAATATGATACTTTTGAACACCGTACATAGTTTTTTCAGGTTTAACATAATGTAAAAAGAGCTCCTGATCTCGTGACTTTCAGCAATTCAACGAAATATGGAAGGAACATTGTCTAGCAGTTGGCTCGCAAATACAGCACAAAAGCTGGATCAAGAATGTGGCCCGTTCAAGTCCTCTATAATATTTTGTACCTCGTGGGAAACAATGCAGTTGTTCTCTATTGTGAAGGTAGTGTTAAGAGAATTATTTGTCAAGACCTTCTTCGGGAGTTAACCTTACAATTGCAACGGAGTTTCGAAAAAAAGGACACTGAGCACGAAATCAGTGCGGATGACGGTTTAGAGACAGAGGAGACATTGTCGCGGAAAAAAAACCCAATGCCAACTGCAAATGTGCAAATAAGTAGAATAAAACATGTGAAAATTGCCACAAAGATAAAATTTTATATGTTGAGCATATACATTCAACATAATCAAAACTTTTCTTGCAAGAAGTGTTATTTAACATTAAAAGACGAGGAGATAAAACAAGAATTTAAGAGTAAGATATGAAATAAATGTATTTTCTTCTGGGAAGTTACCTTAGTTTTTTATTAATTTGTAAGTTTTCTAAGAAGTTCCTTTATCTGTTATTATTGCAAATGATAAGATAAACAGTCTGTTTTTAATAAATGAATTTAAAAACATGTAAAAGTATTATTTTTTCATCCTATGAATACTAATAAGTGTAAATTCAAAATCATATTAGATGGCGCGTAAAATGACTGCTTGCGCTGTTATAGGTATACAAAAGTTTGCGGTGTTCTAGAGTTTAGCGTTAGAACGAACAAACATTAGATTTTCAAAAGCTGTTACTGCTACATAATGTAGCCAGCTCATAGTTAACCTCAATAATGACTCCAACTGATGAATAAAAAACATAATATGGCTAGTGATTATCAATAGTTAGGAGCGTAGTTTCTCTTTGTTATATTATAACCCTGACAAGGAAAGATCAGTGCTATAGGCAACAAAAGTATAGTTAAAAAGTATAAACTTCCCTAACATAATATCTTACAAGTTCTTTGTAAACGCGTAGTAATTGGGCGTAGATAATATATTATGATCTTCATTCATTTGTTATTGCAAGAATAAAAGAACTTCTATTGAAGAGTTCTAACTTTCACTCTAGAATATATCCGAATTAAAGCAGAGAGGAGGGGGCTGGTGAAAAAGGTCTAAACATCTATATCCTGGATTTTGCTTTCACCCTTTACGTGGCAGCCTAAGTTTCATTGGAGTTGCCCTACATTGCAAGTGCTCAAACATTTAGATATTCAAAATATTTGCAACATTGTTCATAGGTGGATGAAATAATGATTTATAAAGCAACAAAAAAATTTATATTAATAATTTGACGTAGGAAAATGAGGAAGCAATTTTCGCTCTTAGAATATTTTTCACTGCCAATTTAATATCCGCTTAATAGAAAGTCTTATTCACGTCTCTATTTTTTTGTTGTTTACAAAGCTTTGTTCCGATTTTCTACTTGCCAGATGCATCTGGTATTTATCTACATTTAAACCTTTTCTCTAATTTTTCGAACATAATATCGAATAATAATTAACAATGATCCTGTTACACTAAGATATCAAAACTCAGAAATTACTAAATCATTGAACAATTTTTATTTAGTAAAGAAATTTTCTATAGTGTTTAAATTCCCAGTTAACTATGATGTTTATAATCTTATTATATTTAGTTTGTACCATTTTCCTATGAATGTGCTTTAAAATATATACGCCATAAAATATTTCCTCTTATCGGCCTTTATTGTGGTTTCCAGTGGTGCGATTAAACTGAGCATAAGGTTTATTTTACTTGCCAGGAATTATAGATTTACCCTTTACTTTTTCATACAACTCAGTTTTAATTTCTCTTTAATTATATTACGACATTTTTTAATACGACGGTTAGGGCGGTTGTTTCCCTATTTTCCATACAATTCGCGCTTTAGGCTTACATCATTTCTTTAACAATGAGTAAAATTGCTTTCGGGATTAAGTTATAATTAGACTTTTCCTTCGTTTTATTTTTGCCCTGTCATATTGGATGACAGGACTTTGGATATCTTGGATAAATGCTTACAAGCTTTATTATCTATCTTCTTTAATTGCGAGACAAGTCATATATACTCACGTGTTGACAGTGGCCCGATATGTCTGCTGCTTTATTGGATATTACTTCGTAATTGTAATCATAGACCTGTAACGAATGTTGCAAAAGTTTTTTTCTACAAATTAGTTTTAGCTTGAAAAACGATTTCAACCTTAGTCTCTGCTGTGGTTTAAACTGTACCGAAGCACCAGGTCTAGGCGTCGCTTTTTATAAAGGAAGTAAAGTTCCGTTGTACCCATTTAGAGGCATGAAATTACGCATATAACCAGGACTTATGGTTGTTCACCATGGAGATTTTAAATCTGCCATCGGATTTGGCGATGGGTGGTGTTATCTAGTGGCAGAAGACTCATTTAGCCATTCAAAGGCACTTGTAAGTGATTTGAACCAAGGGAAATTATCAATGCAATAACCATTTATCATCTTATCACAAAAGGTCGCAGGTCATTGGAGAGACTTTCTGTCTCGTGTCACAAAAAAACACTTCTGTGGAGAAATTTAAAAATAAAATATCAGTTTCTTTTTTATAGTTGTCTTGACTGGAGGAAATATGTAAGCCTGATCCGAATCAGTTGCGATTATTTTGTTAAATTTGTTATCGATCACTAAAAATGATTCCTACCCAAACTACCCATCATATATCTATAACAAATTTAGACAAATTATTAAAATACTCCAAAATTCAGAGCACATCCTTTGTAGGCAAGTGGCAGGAAGTGGCTTCATTTCATGAAATAAGGAACCATAAATGGATAGAAGATGAAACAAATAAATGGTCTTCCATCTGACGTGGTCTCTGGATCGAACTAGAAGATATAAGGCACTTTGATAGTGCTACAGTATATGATTTTGTCGTTTAATATTGTCCCTCTTTGGGCTTTCTTTTAGGCAAAAGAAACATATTCATTCTTTTTCGCCGAATATAAATTCCCTATTTATTTACAAGATCCTATTTCTTTGGTGAAAATGAAATTCTCATTATCAAATGCTTCTGTCTTTAAAGAATGTAATACTAAGATAGTTATTATTATTATTTTATTACATAGATTCTAACAAGGTAAATTCTTTTGTAAAGTTGACTTGAAGAATAGAAAGTCCATAAAGCACTTTGGAAAACAAATCAATTATTCTCAATGACTCATGAGAAATAATAATAATAATAATGATTTCTAACTATATGCATAACTAAACAGAAATACAGTGAGATTTGGAGTTTCAAACCATAGGTAAATATAATTCATACACTTTCATTTAATGCAATTCTTTCAGTCAACTAAAACGGAATCACCCGTCCCCTCAATTAAAATTTTCAAAAATTTGATTTTAATATATATTTGTCAAGCAACCAGCCATATTTCTTTATTGGGGAAGAAGAAATTTAAACTCCTAGGCCCAACCAACTGACAGACGAGTCAAGAAGAAAATTTGGTAGTTTTTAAGTAGAAGTTCCTTAAGCAGAGTTGAAAAACTAGGGCAAGAATTGTGTTAAAGTTACATAGTCCAAGTCTTTGGTTCACTCGAGATCAGAACGGTACTTATCTATCATGAATACCAAACTATTATTGGTAAAAACAAAAGTGCCCTAGCCATAATTTAAGGGCACAGAGGCATATGAAAAATGTATGTTAAAAAAATCCCTCAAGGCAATCCTGATGTAAGGAAATTACTTTTATTCTGGTCTATTCTTCTTCAATTATATTCATAGTAATTTTCATTTTAAAATTTAGAAAGATCCCTAAATACTTAATCTGTACAAGTTAAAGAATTTTTGTAGATCTTCCCCCCAAAATAATTTTGGTGTATTCATTTATATTTTGGAACATTTTTAGTTTATTTATTTTCATTCACTTTTTGTTTTAGGTAATGAAATAAACTTAATCTAAAGAACTGGCAAAGGGGGATTATTCCATTTATCTTGTATTATTGAACTAAATCCGACACGGAATTCAATCATACTTACTGGAGAAATCTATGGTAAACAGTCCCCGGGAAATTTTTGCATGAATCTGGAACTTGAAGAAAGAAGGCGACAGTCTCTACACCATTTGAATGAGACAGCACGTTGTTCGTCGTATTTTCATAGAGCACCCAACTAAGCTATCCTAAATTACTAGTTTAACTATTCCTTTACTTCCTATTTGTGCACAGTTTTCTCCTCTTTGATGTCCTTTATCATTTTTTATATTTTATATTTTTAGAAGTTATGAGATGGTTTTAGAGCAAAAACGTATTTGCTCTTTTTTTATTACACTGGTCTGCGTCTAAAATGTACCTCAGGTTTTCTGTACTGTTTCTTAATAAAATTGACCCCTTACATCCGAATCTTGCATCGGTTTTTCTCTATCAGGTCCAGTTTTTGCGATATAGGGGGTGATAATAATTTTTGCACTACTGTATTGGCAGTAAATTTTGTGTACATTTTAAGTAATTATGTTAAAAAGTATATAATTTTTTAGGTTAAAAATTGCTTAGCATTATGATAATAAGAATAATAATAATAATAGTGATTGAGTTAAAAATGAACAGAAAATGTACAGATAGCTCCGACAGATTTTGCTACATTTGCAGCAAAGTGACTTTTTCCGAGCAGCAATGTACAATCTCTTGTGTAATTAAATATTTGTATCATGGTTATATTGGAGTAAGGGTAGGAGATCAACATAAAAGTTTTGCACTACATATCTGCTGCAAGGGATGCTACATAGGTTTAAAACGCTGGCGTCAGGGCGAACAGAAATCTCTCTCTTTTGGTGTTCCCAAGGTGTGGAGAGAGGACAAAAACCACACTACGGACTGCTATTTTTGCATGACAAATCTGAAAAGAGAGAATTTTATCAAGTATATAACTTTTCTTTATTATACTGGTTCCTGGAAATGTCATTATTATGCATAGATTTAGCATAAAATAAAAAATTAACATAGTTCACTTCAGCATGAACATATCTTTTACTAAACATTTATGTACTATTTGCAATAGGGTGGGTCACGCTTATATATTAAAAATTTCAAAGTGAACTTTTTGTTTTTTAGGGGTCGCACCTAGTCATCGTAAGGTTGCTTTGCTTTCCCTTAGCATAACGGACCTACCATACACTGTGTTGTGGGCGCTATGCCTTTAGATATACTTCTTTTTGATCTTTTTTAGCTCTGCCTTTATACTTTCAGACCCAAAACTAAGCTAAAAACATTCCCGTTTTCTGCTCAGGTCAAAATGGTGAGTTCAACTCGAAAACTGACTGAGCTGTTTTTGTTGGGACAGCCACTTGAAGTCCTCAGCCAGATTGTCTTTTCGACAGTGAAAGATCTTCTACGGAGACTCTTCTATCATTGATCGAACAGCAAGGAAAATCGAAAGGCTGCCATCGAAGAAGTCGTCAAAGTTTGGGAACGTACCCAAATTCCTGTTATCCCGCTGCAATCAATTATGAAAAAAACTTGAAACCCTTGTGAGGAAGTACGAAGTCCGTAAGAGGGGGAAAATTCATCAATCCTAAAGGAACAAGGTCTCTGATGCTCATCCCCAGGGACACCTGTCGTCATTGTTCGACATCGCATCCCCTTCCCATTTATCCTCCATGTTCCACCTCAACCAGGAGGACAATAAATTCTTCGATGACCATAGGGGCCAGAGGAAAATGATTATGAGTACTCTTGACAAGGAGAGCATAGCAAAAGAGTCTAGGAAACATAAGAGGTTTGCTGCTAAGAGAAGGAGGAAGGAAAAGGAGTTGGAGGAGACTTCGGAAAAAGAAGAGACGGTTGAGTTGGCTGACAATGACGAATGGAAGAGTACAACCTTTGAGGCTCTTCACCAGGCGTTCGAAAGGACAAGAGACGAGTATAAAAATTTCGCGGAACTAACGGCAAAGGCCTTTAGAGGGGAGGTTCCCACCACCTTCCGCAAACCAGGAGCTCACCACTACGCGAGATGGATGGCGAAGGAGATCTACACGCTCAAGATCATAAGGTTCCCTGCGTAGACTCTAGGGAATGCTTGCGTTCATTATCCTAATAAACGCCCGTGCCTGGTTCGAGGCTACCTTGGCCGCAGACGCTCCTTTCAACGATCTCACTTTTTTGCAAGATCTCCATAACTACAGAGACCTACACTCAAAAATCTTGGTGGCCACGGTGAAGACCTTTAAGCGGCATTTTTGGTACGTAAGAAAAGACCATGTCAGCTTTGCCTTGTTCATCTACAAAGAAGCTAGCCAATGACAATGACTTCGACAAGAAGCGATGGACGCCAGCGCCCCAAGATCTTTCTTCGGTGACTTTGAGTCACCATGTCACAAAGCAGTCACTTTTCTCGTTCGGGTCACTGAAGTTGAAGGCCTCGTTTCTCAAATCCCCTGTGCTCAGTTGGAAGGAAAACGAGGAGTACACTCATAGGAAGGAGAACGTCCACCATCTGGCAGTGATCAATGATGCAGCAGAACGGGCGATCAAAATGGTCACTGATTATTCCCAGATCCTCACCAATGATAAGAGCAATCGACAAGCTGTTCTGCAAGCTGTCGAGCGCAACTGGCGCCTGAATCTGAACCCTAAAAGATCTTACAGAAGAATATACACATCATTCAATCGTTATTTCAGCCGTTTTTTAGTTTTATTTTGAAGAAAGTCAAGGAAATTTACCATTCCTATCACTGTTTCATCGTGAAATGTTCCTAGAATAGTTATTTACCTCACATCAAAACAAATAGTTTCGTTTCTGTGGCATTTATAGTTGATGTAAATAAATAAGCTTGAGAAATGAACACTTGTATGGTGTCGAAAAATCAACTACCCTGTGCGACCTCTAAATCATAAAAGATTCACATTAAACTTTTTGTTCTTTTTCTCCTTGTTATTCCTCATAATAATTCATAGGTGCCATAAGAAATTTAAAACTTATACTTTTTTACCTACCCTAATCTGCAACTCCAAATCAATTCCTTTAAGTAATATTCAATTATATTTTCTAGAGATATAAATAAGAAGAATAAACATAGTGTGGCATAGCCGGATGTGCCTTCTTTCATCAAACTCCTGCCCCATCATCCAGGAATTCTTACACCTTCTTCTTCTGAACATATAGAGGTATATGAAGAGATTAATATGGAAGTTGATGAAGAGGATGACACAACTGAGTCTTATCAGGTTTCCACACATGATATGGTCGCTAGACCATTCACTTAAGTTCAGTTAAATGACCTGACCAGAGATCTGGGGCTTTCAAAGAGAATGCACAACTTCTTGCCTCTCAAGTTCGTGAAAGTAATCTTGTCGCGAAAGAAACATTTCTTTGGTACAGAAATAGAGAACAAGAGTTTCGAAGCTATTTTTTACATCATTCTTCCAGCTCTTTAGTATACTGTGCCAATAATAAAGGACTTGTTGAGGCCCTCGGAATTCTCTAAAATCCATTAAAATGGAGACTTTTCATAGATTCATCCAGTTGAGGAACGGGAGATAGTTTCCGTTCCTATAAGCCATTCAATCCAACTTACTGAAAGTTATGGAAATATGAAAAAATTAATGGATGCAATAAATTACTCTACCCACAATTGGAGCATATGTGGTGACTTAAATGTATAATTATAATTTCCATTTTAATTGTTAATACTTGTATACAGCTTTTGGTCAACTTGCATTTTAAAAGAATGCAAATCTGGAAATCATGAGTCATTTTTGAGTTATGATTATTTGTTGGGGTTTTTCCCTAGAGGCTAATGCATCTTTTTGAGTTAATGGGAAACTTATTCTAATTGAGAAAGTATACAACATAACTCAATAAGTGCCAATTAAGGTGTACATATATTCAATTAGTTCCAATACAATGATTTAATCAATCGGCACAGGCGATTTTTCAGTCCATATTCATATTCTTATTATTTTAAGAAATATTACTTTGAACTTTTTTAGAATTATTACACCTTGAATTTACATACCCTGCTAAATTTCTTTACAGGTAGTGTCTCTTATACTTGGGAGGCAAACAGGCTAGACGAAGCATCCCTGTTTCCTATGTTTTTAGGACAGTCGTGCAGATAGTATCCACTATGAGAAGAACGTTTGGCCTGCACGAGAAGCATTTATAATTAGATCAAACAATGTGATAGCTGAATTTTTAGTGCCTCTTCACAAAATACTGCTTAATTCACTGCATATAAAGCTTTTCATAATAAATTATTATGTCAAAACCATTAATAAAGAAGGCCAAGCTTTAAAAATTTTTCTTCAAAAATTTCCACAAATCAGTGACGCTAAGCTCCATGCGAGAATGTCTTTTGATGGACCTCAGATCATCAGTTTGAGGCATCAATAAGGGACATAGAAAAAGATGCCTAGAAAGCTATCTAGTCTCTTGTTAACAATTTTATAGGCAATAAAAGAAGCCCAGAATATGTTATCCTAGTCAATCAGCACCTAACAAGTCTTAAACATTTGGGAGCTCGAATGTCAATAAAGATACAATTTTTACAGCCTCATCGGGATTATTTTTCCGACAACTGCGGGAATTACAGTGAAGAAGAGGGGGAAAGATTCTACCTGGACATAAAAACAATGCAATCCAGGTACTAGAGTGAATGAGACGTAAACATACTTGCTGACTACTGTTTGTGTTTAAGCGTGACTCACCAGATAAGAGGCACAAACGAAAACTGTCAAGTGCATCTTTTCTTAGAAATTATAATTATTTTGTTTATTTCATTGTATTGATTAATTTTTTGTTTTGTTAAAAGGATTATAGTTTGCCTACGTTTATTCTTGTTTCTTAATATAAAAATATTAATTCATTATTAGATAGAGAAAAGTTTTCGAAATTTTTTTTTCCTGAAAAATGAGGTAATCTCAATGAGAAAACTGCATGCTGTACTGAGAAAACCTGACCCGATTGAACAAAAATACATTCATATTTGAGCTCAGGAGGTTTGATTCATTAAGAAACCACAAAGAAATCCTGAGAAATATGTTATAATCATAAAATAATAATTAACTTTAACGTTTTAGCATTAACTTCCTTTACATTTTCAAAGGATTAACTCTGCCCAACTCTGTCCTCTCTTTTAAAAGTCTTATATTTTTCGGGCTGCTCTAGTAAAACAAGTAATTATGATGTCAGGGCTAACAATTTATTTAACAAACTTTGATGGGAGATTTCCAAATCATTAAACAATTTTAACTACATTTGGTTTTGCTAAGAAAGATTGGGAAGACCAGAGATATAAGCAAGAAGTCGAAAGATCTTACCATCTTTCACAAGTTAATAAAATCAGATGTTCGTAATAACATTGATTCTACCATGAATGAAGCCTACTCTCACAAGAATCAAAATCTACAATTTTAACTACTGCTTAGTGTCTGGAAACCTTGAGTTGATAAGGGTAAAGGCAAAAGGGCAATATCAACTCAATACCTGATGATTTTTTAAAATTATTTGAATGAATTTAGGGAAAAACATCCTAGGAATAAAATCAAAGTAAAGACTGGTAAAAGCTAACATAAAATGATTCATACCTTGCCTTTTCTTGCTAAATCTTAAACTAACACGAATGCATCCATTGGTTAAGAAACTAAATAAATATGATTATTTTCTTTATTTGTGCAATGCCCTCATATAAAAATATTGTCAGTATTTAAAAATAAGCATTCTCATTTAATTCATATTTTTAACTAGTTTTAATTACTATGTTTACTGGATTTAAGAAAAGTGAGACTTTCTTTTATTTGAACTTTTGCCGAGCACAATATTAATTTCGTGACTTTTCTATGAAAACATTTTAAACAGATCATTCATTCCTACCAGTGTTTTGATTCAAAAAATTACTTAAGCCAACATACAGCATTGATATTGTCTAATAAAATTCTTTTTTTTTACCAAAACTAACAAAGATTTTGAGTGTCTCAATCATCATATAACTGGCGTTTATTACATGCTAAATGGAAGAGATAAAAACCAGTAGATGGGTAGTTACAAGAAAAACAACCCGTGCAGGAGTGTGTGGACCTACATAGAAGATAGGTAGAAAATATATCTTGATTTTTCGGATTTTCTAGCAATGATCTTCGATCGATGTATGTATTATTGATTGAAAAAAAATTAAAATCAACAGCAACAACTAAGTTATAATTTGAGATAGAAATTAGAAGGAAACGTCTTGGTCGGTAGAGTACACAACTCACACAAAAAATGCCCTAACGGAGGTCAGGAGCTTCGATGGAAGTGCAGTTGGTTAAATGTAGCTACAAATTGTGTATTATCTCAAATAGGCAAAAGTTTGTTTAATTAATTTTGAGTATATATATATATATATATATATATATATATATATATATATATATATATATATATATATATATATATATATATATATATATATATATATATATATATAGCAATGTAATAACTTTGCCAGTTTCCATTCAAATAACTTCAAGTTTTAACAGCATGAGTAGAAACAGGTCAAATGTTTAATGTTTGATGTTTTTATCTTTACAAATATAGAAATGCCATTCACTGGAAGTGAAAAGGCATTTTGTGTGTTGAAGTATGCTCGAACACAGTCGCACAAGACTGTGCCATGTGCATTTGCGAAAGAGGTCGTTGAACAGTCACCAACGGTTATGCAATTTTGGACATGGCACAGAAAATTCAAAGAGGAAGGCTGTCTGTGCAGGGCAAAAGTATCGGGACGACCAATAAGATCGGAAGAGAGGGTCGAGTACGTTCGCCCAAAACTTTTGCAAATTTCCCTGAAGTCCGTAAGAAGAACAATTCTGGAGAACAATATTCCTCCAACAAGACTTTGGCGCGTACGGAGGAAACGCTTGCTAATGAAATCCTACAAGCAGCAGCTAGTTCAGGACGCGAATGAGCAATGAAACAGGAAACAGAAATTTATTAGAGGCTAGATAAAGGGACATTAGAAGAACACTATAATCGAAGAGAGCTGAGGGCGGCACAAGGAAGGCAACCCTTTACCGAGAAGCCAAAAATAACGCCAGGTAAAAAAAGATTTTTGAAAGTTCCTGTCCGAGACTAGTTCTCGGGTCTGCTGATTTCCGTTCTAGTGCTCTACCGCTAAGCTACCAGGCACTGTGACTCTATTTCGCGTAAAGCGTTACCCCATCAAACCCAGTATCACCCTAAGCTAGGGGATGGAGTGTCTCTGCTTTTAGTTACCAAAGAATGCTAATATTCAGCTTGTAACACAATAGGCTTCAATTATCTAAAACTTTCATAACTTTAACGATTTCGAACTTGTTTATAAATCCCCCCTATTCTACTTTTTTTATTGTGCAAAATATGAGCATGTAATTACATCTCTTTGGTCATCATGGGTAAACTGTACAAGCCAATTTACAATGGAACGTAGGCCTATGGCACCCAAACTGCAAGATAAGTAGGTAAAGCGAGGAACATCACAAATTTGCACCCTGTTGGACCTATGAAACCTTGAATTTGTGTACACGCATTGATTCCTCTGGAAATATTTTCATGTAATAAGTAGTAAACGAATTTAAAATAGGGAGAAGTAATTATATCACAATTAGACATTTTTAACAGAAACAGGAGACAGATTCCCACATAATCCCACAAACATACGCACGGTAGGAAACAGCCTTAATAGGAAACGATCTCAATGATAGATAACAAAGGCAAGCTGAGCAAATATAGGGTGGTTGGTGATTTGAGGAGCTAAATTGTCTAAGACTTGTGAAATAAAAACAGTCTTAATGATATTGAGTGAGAGCCTAGTATGAGAAAAATGTATGTAGTTTCATTAAACGTACACACCTCTGGTAACTCGGCCCAATAGGAAACAAAGAAAATAACAAACATGTTTCTGATCATTAGCTCCACCATCCGGCTAGTTTAAAGCAAAAAGCTCACGCCCGCTGGAAGTGAGGGGCTTATATATATATATCAATATATATATATATATATATATATATATATATATATATATATATATATATATATTTATACATAAATATATATACAGACTTTAAAATCATAATAAAGGAAGACTAAGATAGAGAAAGAATCAGTTAAGGTGACTGTCAATATAGCTTACTTGCCATTTATTGTTATTATTAGCGTCACGAGTCCGTTCTTCGTCCTTAAGTCCTACTTACTTAGTACAAGAAACCTAGCATTTATTGAAAACTTATACAAAGCCGCGTATTACTCGAACCATAGATGGAGGAACAATGAGGGCTAGGCGCCCCACTTTTTTGACTGAGGGGGCCTGGCCCTTCTACTTTTACAATCCAGAAATGTAAAAATATATTCCTATAAGTTCATCTCTCTAATGGTACCTGTAAGCTGTTTAGGCTATTTTACAAAATATGGTTCCAATAGGCCTCACATGCATATCACAGCAGTTTTTCCCGGATTTGTCCAGCCCTGTTGGTAACTTAAACAGAATATTGTTTTTTCCGTTGTTTATTTTGGCGATTTTTTTATTGATATATTTTTACAATCCAGAAATGTAAAAATATATTCCTATAAGTTCATCTCTCTAATGGTACCTGTAGGCAGTTTAGGCTATTTTACAAAATATGGTTCCAATAGGCCTCACATGCATATCACAGCAGTTTTTCCCCGATTTGTCCAGCCCTGTTTGTAACTTAAACAGAATATTGTTTTTTCCGTTGTTTATTTTAGCGGTTTTTTTATTGATATAATTATAGTGAATTAAGTTGTTATTTAGTAAATACTTTATATAGCCTACATGATAATAAATCTTTTCGTTTGTATATTTTTCAGAAACGTGTGCTGTAACAGAGTATAGTGTGTGACCGTGTGACAAATATCGTGACGTCATCATAAGCGTTTGACTTTGCAAGTTGTAAACCGCTATGTTGTTGAAGACTTGAAGCCATAAGATGAAGAAACTAACATCTTCTTTTGCCAAGCAGTCTTCTGACGAGCCAATTATAGAAGAACCCAATTCTAAAAGGCGTATGTTGGAAGCTGATGACCATGATGACATTATGACCAGTCAGTTTCCTGATCAGGCTAATCTCAACTCTCATGTGCCAACATTCATGGGTAAGTACCATTTAGTACGTTGTAACTTAGTTCTATGTGCTAGTAGTCCTTCCATTTTATTTTAAGGTGCATTTTTGTCATCAAGGCAGAATTTTGTCTTGAAAACACGGTCTTGAATCGCGACAGAAACATCTTGTTTCATGATGAAAATGAGTTTTTACGTTTATCTTGCCCTCGAACAGCTGATCTATAATGTAAACATCATACACCAACATCACACCCTCTTATTATTAGAAATATATTTTATCTAACTTAAGCTATCCTAATCCTACGCGATTCTAACCAGTGTTTCCATTTTTTTGGAAAGTCCTATTGCCTTTCATATCTCATCTTATAAAACTGCCTCTTTTCCATGAAGAAGCAAATTTTTATATTGATCATATTTATCCAAAATGGACATACTACAGAAAACCTATCTTAAAATGCTCACAGTTGCTTCTGATATGTAATGAAATACAAAGTTTACCCCAAAACATTTAGTTTGTTAAATACCTATTCCATTCGTTTACGATTTAAAATGCCTCTTTTTACTTAAGATAAGTTCCCTTATGAATCTATTTCAGAAAATATAAACGCCTTGATCCTAACCTAACTTCATTATCGTTCATTGTGCCATAGAAGAAAGTTGCTGGAATTAGTAAGTTATCCTGGTGTAAAACTTCAATAACATCATAGGTGAATATTGCAGTTTTACATCTTCCCTAACCTAAGTTCGTTATCGTGCATTTGTATTTATTCTATCATAGAAAGAAGTTAGCAGAATTAATGATGGTAAATCTTTACATTAGCTCTGTACTAATTTATAGTGAAAAATAATAAGGCTAAGAATAGGGATCACCCACATACAATATGTTATGGTTCACTAGCCTAACTTATTAAAAAAACATAACCTATTCGTCATCACTAATCACCACCAATATTAATTCGATAATAATTTTATTGCTCATTTACAGATAAAACGAAAGAAGCGTCGACATCGGCATCCACTCTCTGTGTGAATTGGCCTGCTGTGATGTTGCTCCAAAACTTTGATCAGAGTTGCTTTAGACAAGCGAAAGACTGGAAAACCTATAGTGCTGCTGATTGACTAGGAGAAGATGTACTCTTGGCTGTTCCTATGTGAAAGTCGTATCAAGGTATTTTGCTTCCCCTGAAGGAGGGCTTGCCATGAATATCTTGTAACTTTTTCTCATTGTGGGCAACCAACATTTACTAAGAATTTTTCAGATACTGGAAGGAAGCTGTGCAAAAGTTCAAGCAGCATGAAAAGTGTTATTGTCACATAGAGTGCGCCTAGAAATCGTCAATTAGAGAGAACCCAGAGAAAGCCCTTGTTGATACCTTGTTAAAAAACAAGAAAAACAAGACAACTTACAAGACGCCAGGGCCTCATGGAAAGACTGACATTGCTAAAAATTTTGACAAAAGAAGGTATGCACTGAGAAATGTTAATGAAAAAGAGGGACACTTGCAACAATTCTGGCAGCATTCAAGTGAGCTTTGTCCTGGCCTGAATAAACTATTACCAGACAGCACATACAATTCAACTCAGATCGAAAGTCCATGAACAGTTTGCTGGACAAAATCAAGGCATCAAACTTCTTTGCAATTGTAGTTGACGAGACTCAAGACATAGCTGGTATAGAACAAATGACATTCTGTATCAGGTGGGTTGATGAAACCTTTATATTCATGAAGATTTTGTTAGAGTGCATCAAGCTGATAAATGTGATACAAGAACAATTATTAGAATCATCAAAAACATTCTTTTCAGTTTGGGAGATGACATCAAGAAATGTAGGGGTCAAACCTATGATAGAGCAGCTGTATTGCAAGGAGCACCGAATGGAGTTGGGGCTGAGATAGGAAGAGAGGTTTCCTCTGCACATGGTGTACATTGCCTCAACCATAATTTACAAATCATAATTCAAGAAGCATCAGCCGTCAATCCTCTCATTAGGGATGCAATGACAACTGTGCAAACTATTTGCAATTTAATTAGAGGTTCCCCCGAAAAACTGGCAATTTTTAACACTATACAAGATGAAAACAAAATAATGTCATATTCATCTTTAAAACCTCTCTGCCCTGCGAGATGGACATGCAGAGCAAAGGCAGTTTAGGTTGTTACATAAAATTAGGGATCCCCTGTGAAAGCCAGAAAGTCATACAAGCCATAATTGAAGAAGGAGGATCCAGTGGATTTATTGAGGAACATGTTTGACCTCAGTGTTTTTTATGGTCGACATATGAGAAAAAAATCTTTTCTGCCACTGAATAACAAGCTGTGAGTCTTCAGAAAAAAAACATGAATACAGGTAAAGCAGTACAATGCAAAGATGTATTGAAAAGTACTTTGCAAAATATGAGAGAAAATGCACACGAATTCTTTAGTCAAATAAAATATAAATCAGAGAAATTTGAAATAGAAACCCCTGTTCTGCCAAGGTGGCATAGACTTCCAAGCAGATTTGACTCCGGAGCTGACAACACATGATTCACATCTCCTGAACAGTTTTTTACAATGCAGTATGTGGAAGTTATTGACTCAATAACCAACAAACTGGATAAAAGGTTTGACCAAGAAACTTTGCAGTATCTTTCTGATATAGAGCCCGTGGTTTTAGCCGCAGCAAGAGGAGTGAAAACACCAACTTTGTCTCTGAAAGATAACAATAAGACCAAACTAGATTGATATATTGATATCATAGCACTCGAAAATGAACTCAAGCTTTTTAAGAATATAGGATCAGCTATATATATATATATATATATATATATATATATATATATATATATATATATATATATATATATCCCGTTATGAGAGGTATATAGAAAAATGTATCTTAACTTATACAATTAAATATGACAATCCACAGAATTTTCTTACATAACCACAAAGACTGTAAATGATCGTAGTATTAAATTTTGTGGGAAGTAATTTATAAATACTTGCATTTAACATGGGTATCACATTGAGAACAAATTAAATTACATCTACTCTTATAGAAGCTATAATACTGTTGTGTCTATCTATTCTATTCATAATTCAGTTAAGTGCGTCTTTGAAATATAATTCTTGACTCTGAATAGAATATCATGTTTGTGATTTTTTGCACTGTGAATCTATTGTGGATTTAATTGCTAAAATTTGACTATTGTTGTTACATCAATGTCCTGTGTCTCTGTGTTATTCAAGCATGCTCAGTTATGACTGGGCGTGTCCACCAGGCTGAGCCCCTCGGACTCCCCAAGTTTGAAAACGTTCCTCCAACCATGACTCGAACTATTACGCTTGCTTCAATTTTAAGTAGGCCCAAGCTAAGAATAAAGCCTACTTATGTTCGCTTTCATTCGAGTCCTTTCTTTTAACCCCGAAGTAACAAAAGGCACCTTCTGGAACCCAGTCTAAAAGCGTATTCTTCGTGAGGAACTTTGGAAGTCAGATAAACCTCTCTCCCGTAGACCATTAACCTTAAGACGTGTAATAACACCGAGGACCTTTCCCACTTATAAGCTGGTGACTTCAAGACATGCTATAAAACTACTGCACTACTGCTGCAGGTATGTCGGAATATTTGTTTAGCTTCTACATATCAACCACCTTAATTTTTTTATTCGCAGATGAGAAAATTATTTCATAGATAAATGCGTCAATAATTCATTTTTAGTGGAGGTAGGAAAATACGTGTTTGCCTAATAGAATATATGGCACCCGATGACAACACGAAAAAAGAAATTAAGAGAAATAATAAAGATGCTATTCGTTTTAGCATTCCTTTCTTCATAGAACTTATTAATTTGTATATCCGTTGAAACAATGGTAATTTCAAATACTTTCTTAAAACAAAGTTGGCCTCTCTAAGAAAATGTAACAAAGATTTGTCGTCTGCTATTATTTTTATATAATTTTTTTATCGCTTTTATGTAGCTTTGCTTAATAATTTTATTCTTCATGATTTATTTTACATATATAGAAAATTAAAATGTTTTTCCATTTTTTCATATTCATTGATAGTTCTTATCAAAATAAGTTCTTAAATTGTCTTCTAAAATATTTTAGTTTTGCGTAATGTCATTTGAACTGTGGGCATAGCCTACAAATTGAACACCTATCCTGACGTTCTCTCATATATTTTTGGTTAGGGTGCGTTCAACTGCTCACTTTGCAGTTAGTAGTAGCCGTATATCGAAGGGGCCATTGCAGTTAAGAGGGTTAGTTAGTTGATTATTATTGCTTCCCTTTCTTCTACGCTCAATGTGTTTATATTTGTGTGTATACTTATCAGGATAAAAACTAAAAATGAAAGGCACGTTTTATCAAGGCTGTTTACAGATTTAAGGAAGCACTCGAAGAGATTTCCAAGACTCGCTCCTGGAAGCGGAAACAAACACCAATTTATGGGGGATATTCAACGTAACTCAGATTTCTCTAAGGCCATTTTATTATTTGTTTCAGCCGCTTAAAGTTTTTCAAGTCACTCCTAAATTCTGACTCCAAATTCACTTACAAAGTAAAAAATAAGGAGCAATAAATTTGCTGAACTTGAAAGTACATTATTTACATTCGAAGAAAAGTTCTAGCCGTTTGCACTAGAACATTCACCTTAGAAAGTCTTGTGACTCCCTATCATAGTAGGAAAGAAGAAATTTATAAAAATCCTTCTGTATATAAGAATAGTTCGGTTATCTCCCTTTTTCCATTACATATAACAATTAAATGTATCGGAATGTCAAAATGTGAACGTTATATTAGTTGGTGTGAAAATTAAGTTCGTGGTTTGAATAACATAATTATGATTCCTAACTAATAATGCAGTTACCGAAACATAAAAATCGGGTATGTACACTATTGGTAAATTCATGGTGCGTCACCTTTTTTTTTACAATCTGGTAATGTGAAAGCGACGGATTGGATGGTTAAGAAGGAATTCGTTCTTTTTTACAGTTAATATGATGGAATCAGAATTGTTTTGATCATAAGATAATAGTTACATCTCTTATTCGTCTTAGGTTAAATTTCTAATCAATATTTTGGTTTTAACTTAGACAAACAATGATGTCTACTTATTTAACACCCGGCTGCATTAACAACTCGCTTCCAAAACTTATAAGTAATTATTCTAAATAGAACTGCCATATTGCTCAAAAATTATATTCTGCGTTATATTTTGTTTAGTAAGGAAAATAAAAATAATATTTATGTAAAGTTTAATCAAAGTTAGTTACGAGAGTAACTATTTTTATATGCATTATGATCTCTTAAAAGTAATAATGTAGTTTCATTTAAGTGTAAAGTTTTCATAAGAAAACGAATAACATTTATGGTTTCTGATGAGCCCATTTAGTTTACAAAATATCGCTTTGCTTTGGTTCATTACTGGAAAGAATTCATAGATCTAAGATATAATATTATTAAATAGTTAGGAGAAAAGGTAATTAACAAACAAAATTACCTAGGCTACCAATATAAATAGCATTCAGTACTCAAGAATTCAAAGTACTTTCAAATTTGATTCCGTTCCTTCTCAAAGAATCTGAAGAGGAATTTTAGACAAATTTTATTTATATGTAAAGTTCGAATGCGTCCCCTACTTAATGCTTCGATTTTTTCTTTAGAAAGATGGGTATCAAAGGCTGAAAATAAAAATTACTAATATTATGTACTCATCAACGCTACAGAAATCACCCCATGGAGGTTCTACTTTCCTCCGTTGGGGCGAACTTTTTTCCCTTTGGTTTGGAAGTTGAAAACATAGTTCCTTTTCCACAAGCTCATCATCAACTTAATTTGTTCAAACAACGCTACATATTTAAAAAGGGAAGTTGGTATAATTATCCAATTACGCCAAGTCATTTCAAGGTATGTCGCCATCTATAGTGAAGCAATCAATTAATTCACCTCATCCATCGATGTCACTGGAATCACCTATGGAGATAAGGCTTTTTCTGAGTGGAATGAACCCCTTCCACTTAACTGAAACATGTTTTTTGCTTACTCTTATCATACGATCCTTTATACTGACAAACGCGCCTTTTCTATTTATATCTAAGGCATTCTCATCCCCATAGCACTTTGGCTACCAACGACAAGTTTATCTGATGACCCGGAAAGAGCCATTAGGAAATTTCCTCAATTCCTCAACAAACAAACATCTCTTATGTTTATGCTTATGTAGCTTGTCTTTCAACATTTTGGCGGTACTTAGTCAATCGTCGGTTCTTTTTCCTTTATCAAACGCAAGTGAATACTAGCTTCTGTTTCCTCGCTGTTAATTTCAATCTATCCGATTATGTGAATTTATAACGAGATAAACTGCTAGAGGTGGGGATTTATCATTATTTTTGGAAGGCCAAATTGATTTATCGCCTATCTTATACATGTAGTTATTATTTATATTATAAATGAAGCAAATTTCAGTAGACGTATAAATCGGAATTAAGAGAATAATTGTCTTTATTCAACTGGAAATATTTACATACAATTCTCTATTTTGCAGTTTATACCGTTTACTTTATTCTCACCTCAAACATGATTTCTTAGTTAATATTGCCAAAGTGAGGTAAAATCTAAGACTTTAGTCAAATAAAGTATAGCAACTCTAAACTCATGCGAATTATCAAAAAAATATTCAAGCACCCTTGGCAAGGGAGAATTTTGTAACTAGGGGGAAAACGAGAGGTAAAGAAAAAAGTTCCCCTAAAGTATATCCAAATTTTTTAAGGAAAGAAAAGAGCCTAAATACAAATCACGTGTGATAAATTTGGGTATAAGTGGAAATTAGGCCATTAAAAAATAGAAAAAATGCTTGTAAACAAGGCATGAATAGCCCAGAAGAGCAAAGAAAAGAAGTAGAAAACCTATTGTTTAAGTTTAGGATAAAAATAAAAATATGGGTGAAAAATTCAGAATTAGTTTTGTTCAGGAACTTCTATAAGGCATGGCCTTCTCCCATATAAATACAGTCTTCTTTTGTTATTTTTGTGAATGGATTTCATATTCATAATGCTCGAAATTGCACGTACTATTTTAATATCAAAATAAAAGTTAGGATTAATCGTCAAGCATTTGTTACTGGGGTAAAAATAAAAGGAGCTTTACCGTTACTTTGGGAAAAGTAAAATGCTTATGAGAAACATTGGTCTTACATTTCATGATTACACATTTCTACTTTTATTTCAATAATACTTGTTAAATTAATGAATTCCCGTTCTTTAAAACAAAACGTGGCATAGGGAGAAGTAAAGAAATAGGAAAATATTTAAATATCACTAGAAATTAAATGTTCTCACCTCAAACATTATTCAAAGGTAAAAGCAAAAATATTGAATTAAAAGCCAAAAAATTCATGTCTAATGAGTTACCATACCTCCCTCATTTGTACAAATAGATTTATAGGGTATAGGAATTTACTAAAACAAGGTCTGCTGACCAAAGTCGCGTGCTCTCACTTATTCTGATTTATGACCTTACGACCATCAAATCTTTTAATAATTCCCGAAGTAACCTTGGTGGAACCTGGAGACTATATGATTCGAATAAGAATGTAAAACAACATGAGGATTTCCAATTTCGTTAGAATCGGACGAATGGTTATGAATTTATTGCCAAATAATTCCTCTGCTAAAATAGGAACGACGCTGTTATGTATACCATTCGAAAGATAATGTAAAACAACATAAGCGTGTAGAATTTCAGTAGAATTGGCAAAATACTTTTCATGTTAGGGCCAAAACCAAATAATTCACATGCTAACTTTGGGAATACTTTGGCAATTATATCATTCGAAACAAAATATAAAAGAACATAAGGGCTTCAAATTATGTTAGAATTGGATGAATAGTGAAGATGTTATTGCCAAAAACCCCCAAAAAGAGGCAAATTATTGAACGACCAACCGACATAGTCAAATAGAGATTCTCACACCACTAAAAATATTCAGGTTCACGAAAAAAAATTCTATGACTTGAAGATACATTTATAAATGCATAGAAAAATATGAGAAAAGTATAAAGATTACGAAAACTGAAATGGTGTCAACACCGCATCATGTTCTGGTGTTGATTATTAGATTGAATGTACTTCAGCCACCTATCTCGCAAAATCGCAATAATGCTTTAAAGCTGAAGGTATGAACAAGGTCTGCTAACCTGAATTCGCGTGCTCTTACTTACTCTGATTTATGACCTTACGACCTTTAAAACCGTCAATAATTCCCAGACTAACCTCAGGGAGGACATTAGCAATAAATCGCGAAAGAAAATGCAAAACAACATAAGGGTTTCAAACTTCATTAGAATCAGACAAATTGTTATGAGGTTATTGCCAAATAATTCCCCGGCTAACGTTGAAAAGAATTTGGCAATTATATCATTCGAAAGCGAATGTTAAACAAAATAAGAGTTTCAAATTTCGTTAGAATCGGTGTAATAGTTATGATGTTATAGCCAAAACAAGGTATTTCCCAGGCTAACCCCATGAGAACTTTTGCACTAATATCATTCGAGAAAGAAGGTAAAACAACATAAGGGTCTCAAATTTTGTTAGAATCCTCCGAATGGTTATAATGTTATTGCCAAAAAGTTTCCTGGTTATTCTTAGAAGGACTTTGGTAATTATATCATTTAAAAGAGAATATAAAACAACATAAGGGTTTCAAAGTTGGTTAGAATCGGCCCAATAGCTACAATGTCATTACTAAGACAATGAAAAGCAAAACGGGTCCGACCGACTGACCAACATACTAAGATGTAGATTCGTCCACGAATAAAAACCAATTGAAGTTGATCTTGAAATATATGTACTTCGTTCATACAGTAAATTATTGATAACATTAGAAGCTCAGAGGAAGAATCTTAGCAGAAATTTGATTATCTTAAAAAAAGTGTAATTTAACAGTTGCCTTAGTTGTTTTTGAATAGAGTTTCGCAGGGAAAGTAAAGAATTTATGGTTAGTAAGAGAAATAAGTACTTGAGATACAAGCTATTAAGAGATATACACTTTTCTGAATCTGATCCTGCTCTGCAAATATTTCCTACACTTCCTTACGGAGGATGAGACATTAGTAAGTTTGTATGAAACTTTTCAAGTCTCAATTTTTCCAATATAATGCGATGATCCGAATGCGTAGAATTTCTTCCATTTTAATTTTTTATTCTTTATTTCTCTTACATAAGCATTAAATTACTGTATATATTTCCAAAATTAATCTCAATTCTACCTTTTTATCACCTTTTTAGCCTTTTTTCCCTCCAAATTTTCTTTGAATCATTGAAAGGATCATTATATATCCGAGCAATAGTGATTTGAAACTATTACATTTCTTGGCCTCATTTAGGTTCATACTCGTTCACCCGGATCTAATGTACTATTATTCAACCAGAAAATTGCTTGGAAAGCCAAATTCAGAACGTAATCCAAATTTTCAGAAAGGAAAAATTCCATTTTACTACTACTCATGAAAATCAACTTTAACGATAATGGTTGCAATCTCGTCATTATAATTCTTGTAAACATATTCTGAAAGCAAGTGGTAAAGTTATGAAAATGAAAAATGGGTGAAATGTAAATAACTACAGTTGTCAAAGCAGAAATTCGCATCTTTTCCATATTAATCGTTCTTTAAATCTAGGGGTCTAGATAATCAATCACCTGTTAATTACCTGATTGAACACTGCATTATTCGATAATTTATGAATAACGAGCTTCACGGAAAAAAAGTATCGTTTTTACCTGATATATTAAAAAAAATAATATTTAAACATTTTTAGAACTTTTTAAACGAAACGAATTCCCTTTGAAAACGAAATATTTATATCCATCCTTGGAAAGGCAGGTCGACACTCAGGTAAGGGAAGGTCCGTCTTCAGATGAGCGGGCGGGCGACCAGGACCCTCAGCCTTGCTTGATGCCGATGCTTAAGTAACGGAAGGTACACAGGGAGATAAACGACGACCTTTGACCCCGGCTAATCTAGTCCTCAAGATGGCCTGCCTGGCCGGCTCTCCTGAATTAGAGACGCTGGGTTCATTACGGTTTGAAGAGGAGCCCATCCAAGTCGGAGTAGGCAGAGCCCCTCCAAGTCGGTCTAGGAAAAACCTGCGATAATCCTAACTAAAATATTGTCTCTTTTGAGTACCGAGCAAGACGATGAATCCAAAGTTCGAATTGTAGTGGATTATATTATTAGTGTCCAACTTGAGGAATTGTGTGGCAGAAAACCCACCCTACAGGGGAGGTGCTTACCTGGAGCCAAAGTTGATGATCTTGTAGATTCAATGGAAAATTTCACAATGGGGGATACCCAAGACATAGCTTATATATTACATAGTGTTACTAATAATGTTTCATTCCTAAGATCAGAGGAACTTCTAGCAAGATACCACCAACTCATGAGAAGCTGAAAGGAAGAAGCGGGAACGTGGCCTTTACAGGTATCCTTTCCAGAATAGATGCGGCAAATATTTTCTATGGAAGAGCATCCTATATTACTAACTTTCTTAAATTGTACTTCATCGATTTTTTGGTCAATTTTTACCAACAAATGGCGCAATTCTGGCGAGACGGCCTTCATCTAAACGGGGTGAGCACAGCAAGGCTGGCAATAATATTGATATTTCTCTTGTAAAATTTCAGACAGAACAGCATTGGAGAGTAGAGACCACATAGGCGAGAGTGGCTTACCACGCCGTAATAATAATGTAGCCTTCGAAAAATAAATTTACACGAATACTGTAAAGCAGGTAGTATTCGAAATCACTCGGCGAATTAATATTTTTAGTACCCTTCGAAGCATAGATATTAGAGGGAATAACGGAATCATTAGCGGAGACATATAGGAGAGAGTATATCGGTGAATTGCAACTACCAGGGTAGTTTAAGTGAAATTACAATTCACTCTCCCAAAGAAGTTGAGGTTATATGCGCCAAAATAAAATTGAATGGTTTTCCAATAAATATCTCTCTATTATATAGAGCCTCCCCACAAAAAATTAAGATTGACAGGGACGTATTAACCTTATTGGAAGTAACATTAAAAATAATTGCACTGTATTAATTAGTAATTTAAATTGGAAAAATATTAAATGTTAAATTCTGATGCTAAGGGGCAGAGGCTATTGGTGTTTATGGAAGAGGACTAATTAACTCAATTATTTAACGAACCAAACCGAGGTGAAAATATCATAGGCGTAATTTTGAATAACAACATTAGTTTTATCTCGGGTATTAGGATAAGGGCAAGGTATAGGTTCCAGCGCTCATAAATCAAAAGAGTTTAATATTAATACAAATCCTTAACAAGGAATATAATGATACAAAATTACCAAATTTTAAACGTGCGGAATTTAATGTCTTCACCCGCAAGTTTAGAGAGATCAAGTGGGATGCAACTATTGGCTAATGTTAATCAATGCTAGTTCTTTTTCACCGAACATTTTAGAGAAATAGATGAACAATTCATTCCCCGAAAAAAACAAGCAAAACGCCTTAAGTAAACCAAAATCGTGGGATCATAATATCGAAGTCAATTTAAAGGATAGGAACTGTGCATACAAGCGTCACAAGCGTAATCCATTAGAAAAACAAACAAATATAAGTAGCCCGACGAAAAGAATGTCAGAAGGAAATAGGAAATGCTAAAACAAGATATGAAATTTAACTTGTCAAAGAAATTAAACATAACTCTAAGAAGATTTTCGATTATATATCAAAAAGGACAATAACTAATTAATTTTGGATACAGAAAAGGAAAAGTTAGTTAATACATCAAATAATTTTTTTTCCATCGGTATTTAGAAGCTTAAACGAACATAATATAGAACGAATCAACGAGGCGATATACCTTAACGGTTATAATCTCTTAACTGATATCGAGTTCTTCGAAGTAGAAAAGATTTTTAGATCAATAAGTTAAAATAAAGTAAATCTCCAGTTCCTTTTCTAATCTTTCTTGCGTATTTAAAAGAAATTAGAAACGCGTTAGTAGGACCACTCACGAATTTTGTTAACAAATGTTCAGAAGAAGGTTTCGTGCCATTAGATCTTAAGCGTGCAAATATAACCCCTATTTTTAAAAAATGAAAAAGAGAATTTTCGACTAATTATCGACCCATAAGTTTAACCTACATCATAGGAAAATTAATGGAATCCATCATTCGTGATAGGGTGATCCATCATTTGGAAGTGCATAATCTCATAAATGATATTCAACACGATTTAAGAAAGAAATGTTCATGTTTAACTAATCTTTAAGATTTTTATAACAGCATGATTAAAATCTAGAACAAAAATAGATCTTTGGACATAGCTTACTTCAGCTTAGGCATTCGATACTGTTTCTGATTAGCGATTACTAACTAAACGTTTTGCTAATGGAATTAGGGAAATCCTTCTATAATGGAACGAGTCGTGGTTATGTAATCGCAAGCAGAGATTAGTTTTAAACGCTAAATCTTCGGAGTGGAAAAATTCAACTAGTGGCGTACCCGAGAGGTCTGTGTTGGAAAGTTTAATTTTTTCTAATAAATCAGCAATGAAAACTATGCTACAGTGAATTTTAAATACAAGAATGCTAAAATCAAAATTGAAAGAAACTTTCAGAAGCGATTTTTTCCTCTGAGATTTCTAAAGTACATATGTGTTTTATTCAATTGCCTCTTAACTTTTTAAAATGAATATAGTTATAACATTCAATATCGACTTTTGATGTAGTTAATATGTTCAAGTTGGAATTGCCGAGAGACTGCTTCTTAAACTTTGGCTGTGATTCAATTCATATCAAAACGGGGAGAAATATGAAGTCTCTCTTAGACTGCTAAAAGAGACTAATTCCTATAAAACTGGAAAAAAATATCCTATCATAAGTACAAAACTGAGAAACACGCTAAAGTCTAGCACATATATCCTTATTGAAAGCATTTTAGCGTTTGCGCATGGTAAGGACGAAAGTATGCATTTCGTACCACTATAGTACAAATAGTTAAAATAAAAAACTTCTTAGAAGGAGCAGAATGATTATATATCATTAATAAGCAATAATCTGATAAATAAAAATAATTTATTTTTTAAATGTCATGATCCCTCATACCGAACTTACATCTCAATCATATAAAATAACAGCGGAAGTGAACTTATGTGTAAGCCTTGAATGGAAAAAAAGGGAGAGTATAAAAGGTGCTAGGAATTAGGAGGGTGAAAATATTTCTCCGTCATAGGATTCATAGGAAGCCCAACCCCCCCTCCCTATCTAGAGAGTGGCAACTATTGAGGAGGAACTAGGTCTCTACCGTAGTTGACCTGTCTTCAATATACTATACAGTTACCTTGACTTTTGTATCTTCAGTCCAGCCAACCTTATCGGTGTAATACCTTTAATTTCCATTGTAATTCCCCTCCCAGCAAGCCTAATTCATTAAAATTCAGCATTTCTACAAATGATATAAGCTTTTACATTTAAACATCTACGTTTATTTAAACGAATTATTTCTCACTACTTTGAAATTTATCCATTCCTTGAAAGTAAATAAAAAGTAAGAAATTTGGTATCGAATTATTTCTATTATAATGAAAAACGGCAAAGAGAGGTATTCGCCTTTGCAAAGAAATTTCATAAAGATATAGAACTAAGTTGCAGGAAATAAAAGTCACACCTGGTAAATGGAGGGTAATATACATACAAAAGACTTGAGCAACATGGAGGCTGATGAAAGCTTAAAAGGATGGAATAGAACAAATTCCATCTAAGTGCACAGTTTGGATAACTTTGAACATTGTGATCAAGTGACAAGAATGGCGTCTCTCGTATTAGAAGAAATTTGGTCGTGAAAAATAAAGTTTGAGCGGATATAATCGCTCTATTTCTGAGCTATTGTGTCAGTTAAAGCGACCTAGGTTTGAAAGTGGTTTGTATGCTCTAAGGTAAGGACAAACCAGTCATTAAAGAAGATAGTTTTAAGGTTTGAAATTAATTGTTTCTAAATAGCCTTGCATTAACGATAGTGTTCCCTTAGTTCTTTTAAAAATGTTCTTAAATTGGATTCATAAATTTGATGGATCCTGCATGGCCGTCTTATGGCCTAGTAAATTAAAATTATATACTATATCCATATGGAGTATATGGATTTTCCAGGATTTGCTATATCAAACCCTAGTTTTGCGTCCCTGCACCTAAGGTTTTATTCTATTTCAACTTTTGGTAACTGTTGCGATGATAATATTTGTTAAGCAATATTGGGACAAGAATGTAGGATTACCACCTAAAAAGATCTAAATATTTTAAAAATTGGGTTACTAGATTTAGCTGGGATTCTTTTAATATTAAGCAGATGCTATCTTTTCTATAGAACATAAAACTAATCTCCATATTATAAAAATGTGCATTCTAACATTAAGGATAAACATACGTCAAACAATGTTGGTGCTAACATACAAAGTTTTTTCACACTTTAACTTAGAGTAAATTATATTTGTCAATTCACATTCTGAAATTCTTTTTATCATACCATTATGAAAAGACTTCAAATATTAAAAAGCTTCAGTAGACACATTTATTGTTTTATATCTTGAATATCTCCTTTTTGCTTACTCTTTCAAAGTTTTGACAAGATCAGTGAAAGTACTACTCAAAGGAACAGGTTTTTAAAGATATTTTAGCCCTGGTTGTTCTCTTCTAAAAAAAACATGTTTAAAAGCTTTGTCAAGATCGTAAACCACAATACGACGGAAATACATGTTCTTTGATAATTTGCATTTTCAACAACTTTACTTTGGCAGAAATTCATCCTTATAAGTTTATTAAAGTTATGCCTAAATAATATTGGCAATCATTTCTAGATCCTTTAATTAAATTTTTTTTGGGGGGGGGAATAATTAAATTCCTGACAAACCACCTCTTCTGATTTTTGCAAACAAAACACTTTCTTTCCCATAGAGGACTTTAAGACTAGACTTCGTTAAAGAAAGGAAGGTAGAAAAGAGACAAATCGAAGAAAAATTCACAATTTCTAGAGATTGAGTAAATTCTTGGAAAGATTTAGAGAAAAAATAATCGTATTTGTTTTCAATAAATGTAAGGCATAGATTGAAGGAGAATGTTTTTATCAAATTATGAATTTTATCTTTTAATAACTGTCTGTTCATTTCGTGATCTTGGTGCTCCATTCGCCACAAAACTCCTTGGTTTTAACAAAATATATGCGTCCTGCCTAATTTCTTCTTTTTGGCCGTTCTGCTCCGCAAGGTTTGAACGGGACGCAGTGTAAACTGTTACTCCTGGAAATTTAAGCAGCGGGACGCTGTGTAAACTGATACTCCTGGAAATTTTAGCAGCGGCACTCTCTCATGTGTCAGTTACTCCTTGCATTCGCGAATTAGATCAAGGCTACCTTGCCTTTATTCCTTCTAAAATATTTTTCTTGCCTATTTGATAATTTCTTTGCAAGCTTCATATCATTCATTTACTTCTTATAGCACTCTTCATTCTCTTTATTAACCATACTCTTATCAGTTTCAAGGCGGCGGTAGATGATATATTGAGTCTTCTCTTGCCTCCCTTTCTCAAAACCAGTAGGAGCTTCTGCGGCGATGTATCGTTTTTCACATGTTTCAAAAACTTAACTTCTTACTTTTCACATCCCTCCATACGAACATTCTGTTTCATGAAGGAGGAAATATAGCTAGCTGGATGTCCTTGTCGTAGGTTAGCCGAGATTATATATATATATATATATATTTATTTGTTTTATTATTTTTTAATACACCAAATAAGCTTTGCCTTGAGGCGTAGGTTCGTGCCTCGGTTATCGATTGAGGATCGTTCTCTAAGAGTGCTAATCTTTATTTTTATTCCCATAAATGAATAAAAGCGGGTTCTTTCTTGACTTTATCAATTATTGCCGGTTTAACTCGTTTGAAGATAATTAAAACAGACCTTTTACTAAAGAACTAGACTTTAATGAACATAAACCCTCTCACTGAATAACCTAAAAAAATACAGATCTAATACACTTAAAAAAGAAGAAAATAGGATTGCTGGGCGAGCTCTCAAAGCTCGCCTCGAGATAGAATTTTACGGGGGAAACAGTTTTAAGTTAATATCTTTGTCCTTGGCCAGACATACAATAAACTAATTATTATGCACGGGGACACAACCAACAGGATTATTCTCTAATTACATAAGGTAATGGATATTAAATACCCGCGACCATTTAGACTATCATCGGAGATTTTGGTCGGAGTTAGTTGTTTGCTCAATAGATGGCGTTCGTCGACCTGCCTGTCGATTTGACGGGTGAAGTCACGAAGCAAAAGCTGCGTTCTTCCACTTCTCTTCCGGACGAGATGAAATTGTTGTCTTCCTTTTTTCTATCTAGTTGGGGTTTGTCCATCTCAGATGGAGTAAGATTTGGAGTCCACAAACTGGATAGCTTGATTTTTAATAACTTGGGGCTCGAACAACGCCGAGCTTCCTTAGTACAATCTGGCTTTGTACAAGGACTGCAAGTTCTCCTTAACTAGGAGAAAACTTTCTACCGGTGATTTTTCTGGTTATTCTCGAACTCGAAAAATCTTCTGTCAACCGGTGACTTTCTTGTCTCTTCTGTTAGAACGAACAAAAAGCCTCGTTTCCTCGGGTCAACCTGTTATATACCCAATTTACTCCCTCGGGGTAATGGGGAGGTGGAAGGGACACTAACAAAGTGAGACCTCAGGTTAGGCGCCCGCGATTGGCGTTTTGTAGCTCAGAGAGAGAGAGAGAGAGTAATACGAGATCGGCAGTGTGCACTTTTGAATGGGTTGTTTATAATTACACCATCGAACGACATGCCTTTTGAACTCAGGTCAGGAATCTGTATCATAACATTTACCCTTCTGCCCCTTCTCTTATATTGCCGGAGAACATCGGAGGAGCAAAGCTTAACCCAGATGTCTTTTGTATTTATTTCCTTGGCCTCAATACATATATATATATATATATATATATATATATATATATATATATATATATATATACTAAACTCTTATTATACCTATACAGTCCTATACAGCTGAGTTGCCTTGACTTAAAATAATAGATCTAGTTTTGATACTAAGGTTCTATGCATTTTGTTTATCCTAACATATAAATAAATGTTACTTAAGTAAAATTAAACCAGGTCATTCTTCAATGTTATTCATAAGTTCAGAAAAGAGACGAAGAATAGTAGCCAAGCAAGAAGCCTTCAGGAGACTAAAATCTTCGCAAGATTCCTAAAGGACTATGTAGTTTCTTAGAGGTTAATGGTCATTAAATCTGGGTGCAGCTCTCTGGAATGACGTGTTCCATTACTTTGACATCTACATGTTTAGATGAGAGTTTACTAATAGTAATCTAATATTGATTGATCACTTTATAACATTGCCAGTTACTTTTGTGCTTTTCCGCCCTGTGGTTGGGGGCTAAACATGTTCTACTCCATCTTTAAAGGTGGTGGTACCAGAAGCAGATGATTCTCAAGCATAAAGCGAAATTAATCTTGTAGCTAATTCAGAAGCATTGATTTCAATGATTACAAGGCACATTATGGGCTGCTATATAGTAGAAATTGTAAAAATAAATTACAGAATTTGATCAGCAAATAATAAATTTAGATAAAAATGAAACTTGTGTCCTATCCTGTGAACGAGTTGAGCTTTGAATTATAATGTACATTTCTGTCAACTTTAGGAGCTTAATTCATATCTATTTTTATATCGACCAATCTAAATTTTGCATATGTATGTATATATTTATACTAGGTCTGAAAGTAAATGGTAAGTTTACCCTTTCTAGTTCACTATTATATAGTTAGGTTTTGTTAATGCACTTAACTTTTATATATATGCACATACCTTTAATCCTTAACAAATAATTAATTTAGAACTACCTCATTTTCATCCTTAGAGAGAAACTATATTTGTTCTCGTTGGTTAGGTTAGTATAAAATAATAAATAACAGGAACTATGCGCTGTTGTATTTATTGTTTTATACTAAACACAACAATAGTTAATATATTTTCATTGCTCTCGTTGTTATCATCTGGGTAGCTGAGTTTATAAGGCAAGTACTTCTCTGACTTAAAAGTTTTGTTCGCAATTCGTTCTCCACTGAACTTTGAAATATCTCTACGTAACTTTGATCTTTTTCAAGTATAAATGTGTTGAAGGCTTAAGATGGTGTTGGTTCATATTTGATTTTATGATACTTATCTACTAATTTAAAAAAAACGCTAACATTCTTGCATCTCAAACGAGATAGGTAATGCGAGTTTTACTATGTTCGATAAAATTTCGCAGCCAATTTCATATCTTATAAAAAGCGATTGACTTTAGTCTTTTGTCTTTTTGTATCAAGTTGACTTCACATCTTAGAACCCAAATAACCTCGTATGATATTATGCAAAATGTTTGAATTTATTAATATTATAAAACTTCAATGCAAATTTAATGGCTTGCTATCTTTTTTACTACATAGCAACTCTTTAAAGGAAATAATCCTGGAGAACATAAATAAGAAAGAACATGTATTAGCATTCTAAGCCGTCATTTTGGTTAAACTTAAACAGCACCAAGGAATCAAACCTCCTTTATTAATTCTTTCATTAAAAATTACATTTCTCAACTATAAAGTAAACATAACAAAGCTTCTATTCAGTATTAACTTAATTTAGAAAAGGTAGCAATAAAATAAAATACAAGTGAGAGCATTGGTTTCATTACAGATTTATGTGTAAAATACCAAATTTTTCCTTCAATCTCATAATAGATGTATATTTTATCTAATCCTCCAAAGGAACTTAAATCTTCTAAAATATATTCAGTAATAAAAAATAAAGAACTTCAGTAGAAGTGAGAGTATGTATGCAGTAGTATCGAATAATTTGGGGGAAAGGAAGATAGAGCTAGAGAGTCAAATTCACTAAGAGATTAAGGGGGATCCCTTCCTAATTTGAAGGCCTCCCTAGCTAAAGCCCTGCTAGTACTTCCTTATTCGTTGGTTGCAGAAGGAAACAAAGGTTCCTTATGGAATGAGAATCTGTCCAGGTCGGTTGCGCACAATTCCAGTTTCTTCAATTTTAAATATTGGCCATCTTGTGTTTATCATTATGGTTAGAAATAAAAAAAATCTATTTTAAAAGGTTTACTTAAATTTATTAATTTAAAATTTTTACTGGTTTTTTTGGAGTGATTTTAAAAAGCTTGATAATAATAAACGTTCGAGAAAAAAGAATTATTCCTGGAGTAAACTAATACACAAGCCGCAACAGGTGGGTCATTCAGGGATGATTATCTTGTGTGTTTGGTGTGATATTAAACGCATAATCAATTGCGAACTTCTTCATCCCACTCAGCCTTTCAACATAGAAGTTGGCTATGGTGAGTTGGGCTAATTGCATCCAACACTTGAAGGAAAAACCCAACAGAATATTTGAAAAGAGCTCTGTTAGTAAACAAAATATGCTGACAAAAAAGTTGCGTGCTCTCACTTATTCTGATAGCGGGCCTTACGACCTTTAAAACTTTCAATAATTCCCGGGCAAACCTTGGAAAGACCTTGGTCATTCTATCATTCGAAAGATAATGTAAAACAAAATAAAGGTTTCAAATTTACTCAGAATCGGACGAATAGTTATGATGTTATACCGAAAACAGAATAATTCCCTGGCTACCTTTGAAAGGACTTTGGGGAGTTATATTATTCGAAAGAAAATATAAAAGAACATAAAGGTTTCAAATTTTGTTAGAATCGGCACAATAGTTATAAAGTTATTGCCAAATAATTCCCCGGCTAACCTTTGGATGACTTTGGCAATTATATCATTTGAAAAAAGAATGTAATACAACCTAAGGGTTTAGATTTCTTTAGAATTGGCCATAATGTTATGATATTATTGCCAAAACAAAATAATTCCAGGACTAACCTTTCGCAGACTTTGGCAATTATATCTTTCGAAAGAGAATGTAAAACAACATATGGGTTTCAAATTTCGTTAAAATTAGCCGAATAGTTATGAAGTTGTTTTAAAATCATTCCCCGGCTCTTTTTAGAAGGACCTTAGTAATTATATCATTTGAAAGAAAATGAAAAACAACATGACTGGTTCCAAATTTCGTTAGAATCGGCCGAAGAGTTACAATGTTATTACCAAAATTTTAAAAAGCAAAACGGGGACAAACCGACCGAATTAGTGAGATGTAGAGTCGCTCACGACTTAAAATGCGCACCTTATATCCAATGAGATATCACCCCCATAGTTAACAGATTCCTATCTTCATAGGAGGTTACCTAATCGCCTGAGAAGAATGATGATGTAAGCAAGAGCAAGGTGGAATTTCATTGAAGAACTTTTTAAATTCCAAGTCAACCGATATTTACAAACATTCTTTTGAGGATTATGAGAGAGATGGAGACGATAGCTACAAACTGGTGGAAATTTCATTACTTATTAAATAAATTTATGATTAACCATATAAATATAGATAAGTCAAAGAATCGTTTGAGTTACGACCATAAATAAAATAATAAAAATGAAAATGCCGCATTACCTAATGGATTGTCTATTTGTACTATACAGAGTATGCACTTGTCCTGTATGAATTACTCATCTCTGTTTTATTTCCACACCTTACATACCTCGACGTGGGTGTATTGCCTTTGTAAGCACTTAATTTTTTAATTTGGTAAAATTTACTATACTCTGTTATGAAGCACTTATCTCTGACCCTATAAAATTACTCAAGACTTCACTCATTTTTTGAAGATTTAGATAAAATTTCCATGTTTTTTAAGATTTTTCTAATTTTTTTTTATCCTGGTATACGTTTACTTCAGTTTAAATCAATTAATAGTTATAGAAAATGTTATTGATATGTGCAGAGCCAGGAAAGTTATAACCCTAGTATAAATAGACAAATTCGTCAAAACCAAACAAACAAAATTCAAATTGGAATTAAAAAACATATCCTCCTATAATGAAAACCCAATAATGTGAAATACAACTTTAAAAGGAGAAAACTACATGCCAAACTGAAGAATATGATGTTGCTCTGGTAGAAGATTTTCTCAACAATACAATCACTTCGTTGTGGCTAACACATTTCGCTATGATTAGGAGTCACTGAGCTATTTTTTTTTTATTGTAAAAAAGCATACTTATAAATTTCAAATAGTTCAAAATCTTTAAGATTAGATCAAACTAATTGACTTGAAATTTGTAACGAATAAAACTTTCAGATTATACAAAAATCCTATATAACTTCCACTACCTGCCGAAGCAAATGTTAAATTAGTCGATTTTGAGTAACGGTCTTCATTATTGTTATCATTTAACCACAAAGAAGTTAAAGGAACAAAGAATTTTCTAAATAATAATTGGTACATGCCATTTTTGTGCCCAATATTTTGGGATGAGAAGATGGCAAGTAAACACTGCCCTACAAAGCTATATTCAAAAGGGTACTCGACCAAGCATAAAAATATTGATGACTCAAAGAGAGCCCAATAATTATAAACTATTAAAAAGAAGAACCGTGGAAATCATGAACAAAGTTTGCTTAGAATTTAGGAAAAAAGTCATTTTAATAGGTTTGACATGCTTATTTTTTTTTAATTAGCCCTTAGAATAGCTAACAAATGGATGTGTCAGAAAATGAGGGGGGTAGAGAGAGAAAGAGCTTATGTGATCGAGTCAAGAGAAAGACATTTCAAGTGAAGGAGCGCTGCTTCCAGACCATCGGCAAACTTTTGGAGCAATAAAGCGCCAGAACCCCGTCCCGTTTATGGTGCTATGAACCTCCCCGCTGATTCTCGCCATTGAGGTTGTGGGACCGAACCGATTACGATTTTATTGGCAAACATTGGAAATTCCAGCGTAGTAATATATATTTTCCACCCCGAGAACAATTGAGGAAGTATTCTTAGAGCTTTCGGGTCGCGAGATGTCCCCACATTGCTTCCAAGTAAGCATGTCCACGAAGTACACAAGGTATTCACGCAGCATCAGAAGAGGTATTTGGAATCATTTATCGACGACGGGCAATTCTCGAGCGACAAACCCCGATGCTATTCGGTCTCACAGCGAGAATACATATTCGGAACGACGGTGACTACGTCTGGAATATCGCGCTCAACCCTCCTCCTTAAGAAATACCTTCCCATGAATACCGATATTTGTGGTCTTTTCCAGCAAATCGTAAGACTTACATTTCCTTTCATCGTCGAAGAGGCGTGACGCTCTCAGATGGAGCGACTCACCTTGCGATCTCCTCCCGATTCCTCTTCAGTAATTATTGTAATAGTTATTGAGCCTAGTAAGGCTAAGACTCACCTCGTAGTCACCTCCCGCTTTCTCTCGGGTAATTAGTGTACTTATTGAGTCTAGTATGGCTAAGACGAGGCCTATTTGTCATTTCAATTTCATTCATTTAGTAACGGTGGTTGCTAAATCGCCTGTGTATTAGTCTATAAATATCTATTGTTGTTTGGATAAGATTAATGATTAATTTTGTTATCCTGTTTAAACCTGCCAACCCCCAAAACTTAATTAAAGATTAGCGATACCAGCAAACGATTAATTCATTCTTGTTATTTAAAATCCCATCGCACTCAAGGAGATCCTTTCCTAATTTGGGGCTGTCGTCTCCCCTCCCCTGCATCATTAGAGATGAAGCCAAAGGGGTTCAGGTTCGGACTACCTGAATTCTACGACAGGATGTTTCTATATATTAACCGCCCGTAGGATAATCGCCAACAAATAATCTATTGAGTAAAACCCTGCGAATTCCTTTGTCAACCTTCAGATGGTTCAATGTCATTTACGGCCAAGAAATTTTTTATTGTTTTTGCTTTGTGACAAGAGGCGTCACAATCTTGCTGAAAATACAGGTATCATTCTTATATAGGTAATAATAAGGTGGAAAACGTGCTCCTAAATCACCTTTGCTACCATTTTGAATTATTGGCAGTGTTCTTGGATAAAATTGTTAGAGTTCCAGTTCCCTTACCCGATAAGCATACCGAGACATGGGAAGTGTCAAGATGTTTTACCGTGGGTAAGACACAAGACTGAAAAGCGCTACCTATTTCTCATCTTAACATATGATCTTTAAAATCATGACCAAGCTTTTCACTGGAAGCAGCCTGCGCAAAGAGCTGGAAGTTACCAGGAGGCGATCTTTGGCGTTCACTTGCAGCTCTTTTGAATATAGAAGACTTTTTCTCCTTGTATTTTTTCTTTCTAAACAAACATCATTTCTGGAATTGAAAAAAGATTCAAACATTTATTTTACATAAAATGACCTAGCCAATAGACTATAAATAGAAGGCATCTTTTATTTAATCCATATTTGACATATTTGACATATTTGACCCTATTATTCGAGAGCCAAGACTCGGAATATGAAACTCACTTCCTATAGAAACAGGGTTAGAGCATAATTTTGGATTGCATTTTTTTCTTATTTTTATAAAAGATGAAAAAACCGAAGTAAAAAATAAAAATGTGCGTCTCAAAACTTTTTGACCAGGACTGTACAAGAGGAAGGAAAAGATTAGACGCGAAAAGCATATGAGACAAGAAAGAGGAGTTTGCCTGGCAAGAAAGAAGGACATTGGGAGACGCAAATTTCAAGAAAAGGATAGAAAAACATAATGAAGATAAAGCATACTTAGAAAGCAAAAATTAGAATTATCTACGCTTGGAATTAATTAAACTAGAGTTTCTTGTTTGTCAGTGTGATGCACTAGAATTAAACTACCATGCCTAGAAATCACACCTACTCAAATGTCACCTTATCAAACGCAGTGTCTCTCAAAGGTAGAAGGAACTTCCTACAAATTTTATATCTATCCCGTTCAGTATTTATATACTCAATATCCTTATCGCATACTAAGAATGAACAAATTCAGGTTCTGCGGTTATTAACAAATACTAGAGGGTTTTCGCCATATTTAATTGGTGCCTTTAGTAAAGTCTGTGGTTGAGGCCGACCGCCATTTCTTTGTATAACAATAATAGCACAATCCGTCAAGTCTTTAAGATATATCTTTAAGTATATTTGTATAAATAAACAATTGGTTATTTTATTTTAGTTTGAAGTTAGTTGAATAATAATTAATTACCCATCTCATCCTGCATATGAGTAGCAGTGAGTAATTTGTTACCTTTGGCAAGTCTGAATCAGAATATGCCTGTTGTCTGCTATTGGTTTTCTCTTATTTTTATAATATTAGACTATATGGGGCATCGCCTTTGAAGAACCAATACCATGGGTGAATTTAATGTTCCCTAAATCTGGCAAAAGCATAATGTGCTTGTTGCTGTTAAGCAGAGAGCTCCAATGCGAAGATCTCCACGTGCTTTGTTACCAATCTGAGGAATGAGCGGAGAAACAGGATAAGTGAGATTGTCATTACGATGGAAAGGTGGCTCGAAAACCTCGATCTAAGCGTTCTGATTGAAACGGAACCCCTGAATTTGTCGCGGAGATTAGGTAATCGCTCTTAAAGATAGAAGCAAGTCAATTAGGCTAATAACCAGGAACAAACGAGTGTTAGATTGCTCATCGGGCAGTTGGTTCATAAAACATTCGCCTCTTTTCATACCAGATGAGAAAAGGGTCAGCTTCCGACGCAGGTGAAGAAGAGCAAGGGGATGGAATGTGCTGCGAAGTTTGCAGGCAAACTCAAGCATCTCCTCAACACTGGCATTCCTTGGTTCTTTTCATACAAAGTAAGGCCAGGAACAAGTGTTCAACTTGCAAACCAATTGCTGGCTTGTTGTCTACCTAAACCCAGACTCATGAAGCGCAGGTTTTCGGTACATATCATAAAGATATACATAATGAAGAGTGAAAATATGCCTGATCCAAACAACTGTATTAATAGTAGTGATAGTTCAGAAAGATATGTGAATAATTAAATCAACACGAGTCATTTGTCGGTGTTAATAATAAAATGATAATATAATAGTTCAACACACATACGATATGTTTAAATATTGGTAACATTTTTATTATTTAACACGAAATTAATTTATATAGACACATATTTACATATTTAGTTTTCCCTCTACAAATTGTATTTACTAATTCAATGTTTTGAGTCACATACATTATTAAGTCATATTCATTTATTCAATTACTTATAAAGTTTAAGACAGAAACAAAAATGCAACCAATAAAATTGAATTATGGTTTGTTTTAAGCATTAAACACAAATTAAATTCCGTTGAGACCTAAGTTAGCGGTCATTGATTAAAAAATGTCAAATAACTCAGCTTAATGGAAAGTTGAAGCTTGAAGAAGCGCCAAATGTTGCTGAGGTTTATCATTTTTTCGAAAATGCTATTTGATTTTTTGTTTCACTTTCTAGGAAATGCAAAAATTGTGTTCAGGTTGAAATAGTTGTGTTTAGCTAATTAATTTAAATAATACATTCATATTTGAATTAATATAAAGAAAATATTAGTAAATGTATCTCAAGATGTTTTGTTTAATGTAGTTTATTACATAAATCGCAGAGTAAGAGGTTTCTCTTGCTTCTTCTGTGATCTGGAAGTCTGTTTGTAATTTTTCAATAGATCTTTATTAATAAAAATTAAAGATCATATATTATTTTTGCTCTCATGTAGATTTTCTCTATCCGAAGATTTAAGGAATGACTTTTACGAAGCTCAGACGAAGAGAGGTTAGATCTTTATATCAAGTCCTAAAGTTGGAAAATTGAATATATCTGGAAGCTATTATAGCGTCAAATTTTACGGCCATTACAAAAAAGAGAGAGGACAACGCCAATGCGAAGTTGGGGCAGGAAGGACTCACAATCCTCCTAATGTTTGTTGCAGCATGGTTGTCAATGTTACACAGTAATATCTTTCGAGGATTAGACTATATGATAGTTTTCCTCGTCAGGGCTTAATAAAGAGAACACTGTAATGCACTAGACCTTTCTAAAGGTGCCGAATTATTGTCACAGATGGCAAACATTTAAATTTTTCCTCTGCCGGCGTCTTGGGGTGAGGCGAAGGAAGTGTTGGCCTTCATCAGACAATCAACACACAAAAGCAGTTTTTCAAAATATAAATATACTAAGGATGGGTAAAACATGCATAAATATAAGAGTATATAATAAAATATAAACTACAGGGTAAAATATTGAGAAAAACACAAAAGTATTTAAGTAAAATGAGCGAATTTGTTTAGAATTTTCTGTTGAACTTCTGATTTTTCTTATTGAACTTCTAGGTTTTATTATGAAAATAACAGAAAGTTTTAATTTATTACCTCATGTTCAATCGAAGCTTCCATCGTATTTGTATGATATCAAGAGATATATTATAAATAGGCAATTAAAAGGAAGCCTGGCAGTAAGATGAGGCAATTTGCCTTTAAGATTGCTGGTCTAAAAAAGGTTTGCGCATTTCCCAATATAGGGATACGTAACAGATCCTTTTTAAAATTCAGGGGATGTTTGACTAAATTTAGCAAGATTTCAAATCCGCGAATTTCCGGCCATTTTCATTGAGAAAAGAAAAATTCATGAAACAAAATGAGGTATAGAACGAGTTGAAGTACTAACAGAGAAAATAAGTGGAGGATGATAAGTCATCATTTTTTCCTGACTTGGAAGTCGATTTATCATTTTATCTGAGTAAGTTTATTTTAAATCCCATATTGAGAATGCTGTTTGCATCATTTTAAAAAAAATATTCTCGAAGATGCCCCGTCTTCCATTGCAAGCAGGACAGTCTTTATTTCTTGTTTCTACCTAAATTTGCTACCACATCACTGAACCTACCATGCCCTAAATAGTTTATATTATTAATTTAAAACCAAAATGTAACATACAAGAAATTTATCTCCATTTAATTGATATAATGATGTTTGTAAATAAAGGAGGGATATAAGATAAATGGATTTCCGTGAAAGGGAAAAGTTTTACCATATTTAAATTGAGATTTACAAGAGGCTTCCTAATGGGAGAAATTGCATATAATGACATAGAGCTGTGGGATTTCATCTTATTTGTTTAAAAACATTAGTGTAGTAAAGTCCTATCAGACTTTACTATTAACAGGACAAATATAAGTTCTTAGGATATTCTCGCTGGCTAGAAAATATTCTTAAGCAAAGAAGCTTCCTAAGATGAGTATTATCAGAAGCATAAATGCTATGACAACCCACAATATAGTTTTTTGTCTAAATACCCCCCAATATAGTCTCAAACTACTAGAAACTGACGTTAATCCCGTGTTGCTGGGTAAACTAATCTGCTCACTTTATTTCATTCAGACGTCACTATATTTTAAGCTTCAATCGGTAGATGAGTAGATGGACCATAATTCCCCATCTTTCTTGTAGTTTTTTCCTGTCGATATTTCCTTTATTTCAAGTTTTTATGCTTTCCATCTGAAGTAACATCATTCTATGGATTATTTTTCTCAATTTAACCTTATTTTTAATAAAAAAAGTCAGCAAAATAATTCAAAGATGTCCAGTGACATCAAAAGTGGTTTTATTTTAAAGTAGATAAATAGTGGTTAAAATCTCACTGGAATGGGCGGAAGATGAACAGATTGTGTTAAAGCAAAGTCAATGGTATTAGAATTTTTTTTTTAATTTTCATTCAAAGATATATATATATACAGTGACCTGCAAAAGTTTAAAACACACCATGAAAAACAGACGTTTATGTATTTGTAAGTCCGGTAGGTAAATGAAACCTATATTACTGTTAGGGTATTTGTATGCGATGACGGTCTGCGGAGAGGAGAAACCCACAGATGGCGATATCCTGGCGAATGGCGCGAGACCAGGGCGAACGATGTTTCGAACGCTCAACGATCCGAGAGAAGGAATTCAAGGTGACAGAATTCCCTAAAGAGGAGATGGCGAGGTGACTGGGGGACAGCTTTCATGTGCCCAGTATGAACGGCTTCCTAAAGGAGAACACTTGCAAACGTAACTGGAAGAGCACAATTCTATGCGGATGACAGAAGTGCAGCCACAACGCTGGCAGGAATCAATGGCAGAAAATCCTCCTCAAGGTAAGTGACGGACAACGATTTAGCGGAGCAATCAGGCAGAATTCTAGTGACAAAATAAATTAAAAGGCCTCACAACCCTATTTATATCCTTGAGTCTAAAGGGGTAAAAGGGAAGTGGGGCAAAAGGGGGAGGATGAGTTGCGCCCCCTACGCAAATTAGCTTATTAAGTTAAAGAAGTTTAGGCAAAAAATGGTAGCCTCGAAGTGGGTCTACGTGCGAAAAACACCGTAAGCTATCATAAGAAAGGGAAAGCATTGGAATCCGTGGCCTATCTTTTACACCCACCCCTCTCGAGACAAGAATCTACTGAAGAGTAGATAAAAAAGGAAGAATAAAGTATATCCAAGGGAAAATATATACAATAATTTCATAGGAGACCTACTTAAAATGTCAGCCCCTAGGTTGTCCTTTCTAGCGATGTGGACAACCCTAACCTTATAGGTCTGTACGGCTAGAGCCCTTTAAAGTAGTCTGTCGTTCTTGCCATTGAATGTGGACAGATAGAGTAGAGGCTTGTGGTCGACCTCCAAAACAAACTATATGGTTTTCTCACGATAACAATAAGAAAACACTAAGAGGAGGAGGAGCGCTGGATTATTCCTTGCTTGAAGAAGGTCTCTAACTCCTTTTTAAATGCAGGCATAAGGTGAATGGGTACTGAAACCCTGTTTTTCTGTTTTTTTATCGGTAATGGTCAAATTAATATCATGGGAGAGGGTGTAGGTACAACGAGGTTCATTAGAGAGAACAACCCGTTACCCACCCATTAGTTCCTGTAGTTGGGAGAGTTGATCCTGCTGCAGTGTTCCAAACTCGTGGTGTTCAGAGGAAAGGGAATCAATACTACCATCGGGTGGCAAAGGTAGAAGGAAGTTGTCCGAGTGAAGTTTCGTCTAGAACTTCCACTCGCTGCACCTGGGCCATGAGATGATATTTTTTTAAAAGGTTAGCATGAAAGAGACGGAGTCCACTAGGAACCTCAATGAGATAATCTACCTTACCCCGACTCTCAAGTACCTTATACGGGCCGGTAAATTAAAGAAATTTAGGCCCAAAATGGTAGCCTCAAAGCGAGTCGACCTGCAGTAAACACCGTTAGCTATAATGAGGAAGAAAAAGCATGTGAATCCGAGGGCCTACCATTTACAACGAGTAAAACAAATATTCGGGAATAATCGTTTCTCAAACAGCATGATTGACAAACAACTCCAATCTTTTTTTAATAATCATTGCAAAAATACGGATAAAACTGAAAGTAATCAGGGAGAAGTCAACAACACCAAAGTGTATTACAGAAACAAGCTGTCCACGGCCTATAAAATAGATGAAAAAAACATCATGGAGATTATTAACCGTAACATTAAAGTTAAAAACAAACGGATAAAATCTAACTCATCATTTATTATAAAACAAAAAAAGTGGAATAAAATTGAACGCTCGGCAATTTACTTTGGGTTTTACCGAACACATTGATTTAAAAAAGAGATTAATACAGGACAAGTGATCCACCATCTACAAGATGGAATGAAAAAGATGGTTAGAAGAAGAGGAAGTTGCCAAAGAAATTAATTAAGGCAAAATACACAATGGCCTTCAACAAAATTTGCATATATATATATATATATATTGCTTAAATTTTTTTTAAATTTAAAGATCTCCCCTCCATCTTATTGTTTTCCTTCTTTAATGTCATCTTATTAATGTGGAGTCCAATCGATAATTTTGAGGATCGATAAATTATTTTTGAAACTTACGTTACATGTCCTGACCAGTTTGAAAATACCTTAGAAAAAGGCACATGATGATGAATAAGTGATGGAAAGAAACTCAAACGAACCATTGTGCCTAGATATTCAACCGTTTGTTGCAGATAAAGAAAGTAACATTGCAAAAAATCCTTAAAGTTGTATGCTTAGTGTTTATATAGAAGGGATTATCCCAATGATGGTTGACATGAGTCATAAATCTGCAACTAACTTTCCCAACTGAATCATTCTTTGAATGTAAAAAAAGGCTGTAATGAAAGTAGTGATAGGCGTGCATACGAGTATATTATCTGTTTACCTTACTTCGTATTTTATGAGAATATATTTAGAGAGCGAGCCAAATACTAACAGAGAGAAAGTTTACATAGTATTGGAAGACAGAGTATTTTGAAATTCACCAATAGCTCCATACGAGTAATAAAAAAACATTAACTTCGAATGATAAATTTCGAATATAGGGAAATAGTTTGATTTCTAGAAAATTCTTTCTATGAACGTTTTATTTTATTTCAAATAGCATGTTTTAATAGATGAGAAAATGTAAAAATATTGCGATAAACAATTGGAATAAACATATATATGTAAAGCCCCTAATGTTTTGGTACAACCAATAATATTAGCAGCAACTTGCCCTGGTTATGTAGTTTTATTTAAACATTATGAAAGGGTAAATTTCTCGCCACTCCTGGAACAAGAAAAGAAAGGACAAAGAACCACAGTTTTCATTCTTCAATAATGTAAACTTACTGAATGCGGTGATCCAAATAATCTCTATTCGAAACCTTTATTTACTAGTCTCAAGCTTTTAAGTGAACACACATTATTGAACATTGTGGTTACTGGTACACTAAGAAAAACTCAATGTGAGTGTGAATTGGTGTATTCCAAATTCTTGTGGTCAAAGAGAGTAAAAATAAACTTTCAAATTGCCATATTTGCCACTTCGAGGTAATTAGACAATATACTCGAACTTTCATCCATTATTATTAAAGTATATTGTTGATAGAGTAGTGAATGAGATCACACTATATTGCCAATAAAATATAAGTTTCTGAAAGGTTGATTGGTTCGACCCAAATGTGAGAATAGGAATAAATGGCAAAAATTAGTGGTTTGCTTTACTTGCATGTAGGATCGATTTATTGTTTCGCAATGCTTGGGAACTTCCTAGGTAAAATTAAGCATGTATGTAAGGAGATGCCACTAAGACTATTAAGACTATTTGGGGGGATATTTGAAACAATTAGTAAGGGCTTGGTTTCAGCATAGATTGATGAGTAAACATTTTTTTCTACTCCCTTGATCAAGGCGAAGATCAAAGCACCTAAATAAAGTACCCAAAATGTAAAGTTGCTTTGCAATATTTAAATTTGTTTTTCCATGAAGGAATAAAGTTCTGAATTTTTATTTCATTTTCAATTTTGCCCAGACTTCATACATGTTTTTGATTTTTTTGCTTATTATTAAATAAACTTAAAATTTTTCTTTGAAAGTCATACACCGTAAAATAAAAAATAACAATACAACAATGTAAAAAAAAATAGTGAGAAGAACGTTTTCTAGGGGCATTTTTTGCGTAAATCACGAAAAAAACATCCGCCTCTTTCTGCAGCACTCAGCTTCTCGTCAATTACCATTTTACTTACGCTAAATACACTGACGGTTCGGTAGTGATTGAAAGCAAACCAGATTGGACCGGAACTGACAACTCTAAAAGTTATATACGGAATTTGATATAATTTTAAGGGGGGTTCTTAACCTATAATATTTATGAAAGTATGCTCCATATTTTTTTAGTTTTATGGGTCCAAATCCGTGGTATCTCTTAAGTAACGCTTGATAATTTTGCAACTTACTATAAATGCTTTCTATCTTTACTCTTTATTTAATATTTTTTGCAGTTACTATTTAAAATATTGTTCACATACTACAGTATTTTTTTTTACAGGAGACAGAACTAAAATGCCTAAAGAATGCAAAAATTCCCCAGACACTTTCTGTTATATTTGTGGATCAGTTTCAATAAGACAATACAAGATAGAGTTGAATAAACATGTGGAGAAACATTATGAGTTATACGTTGGGCACCTCACATTTGTTGTGTCAGGTATACAGGTGCTCTTTCTTCCTGGAAGAAAGCCAAAAGGCCTGGCCTCATGTTTGACGTACCAATGATCTGGGAGGAGCCAAAGGACCATTTAACAGATTACTATTTCTGCTTAACAGATTTTAAAGGTAGATATTTAATGTGTTTTCGTTCCTGGTCTTCAATTTATTCTCAAGAGTTGTATCAATTATAAAGATCAAAAAGTATACTATGTTGTACTTACACTATTTCTGCAAGTGATAACAGCAAGTAATATCCATTTTTAGTCTGATTTTAATTTAGTTCACTGCAGATCACAACAGAAAAAGCAAGATATCTATCATGTTATCCAGATTTTGAGTATGCTCTTGGCCCAGTTTGACACTCATTTGCTATTTCTGTACCAGAGCGGCCCTCTAAACTTCCAAGCGAAGACACAAGCAACTCACACGATTAAGAATCTCAATATACACCATATGTGGCATAGCTTAGATTTGACCTACACCTTTGACCTAACTGACACTCAATGACCTGGTTCATGTTATAATACTTAGTAAGAAACAGAGTGCACTCGTAGCTTCACGTCTGCAACAATGGAACCTGTTGGATAAACATGCACGCATTGCAGTATTCAAGAATAGCCTGCAAATCTACAGCAATCTTCACTTGTGAATACAACTAGACTTATTTTAATCATATCAGAGTCCTATTTAATGGGCTGACCTATGAACAAAATGAGTGGAATTTATTCCTATAAATTCCTTTACCGCATAAAAGCGGCTTAGCTGCCCATTGGGAACACCATGGCTGCAGTTCCAGTTTCTTACTCAGTCATTTTAAGTGAGAAATATGATAAATTTTCCTTTATTTTGCACCGCATAAGTTAAAAGGAAAATGAGTACCTAATTTGTGCGTACTTAAAAGAATTAGCCATAGGTAATAGGCTATAAACTAGATACACCAATTATATGTGCTTCCTTTGAAAGTGGGACACTAGGGCCAGATCAGAAAATTATGTACGCTTATAATAGTTACCTCGGAGAAACTATGAGGCCAGGATGCTATAATGTATTTCATGGGCCAATAGTTAAGAAGGACAAAATCATTTTGCCGCCACTACTTATAAAACTAGGCCTAATGAAGAGATTTACCGAAGCACTGTAGCATACTAAGCCATGCTTCCAATAACTCAAAGCGATCTTTCCTAAAATAATAATTGATAGTTAAATTAAATAAGGCATATTCGTAAGCCCTTAGATTCGTCAACTTATAGCTGATGAGAACTTTGATGCAAAACTGAAAAATCTAAGCTAGCGACATGGCATGTATTCAACGATGTATGCAAAACACTTCTGAGAAAGCAACCTGGATCCCAGCAAGAGCGTATAGTGAGAGCCTAATCAAGTGCTACCAAGATATAGGATGCAATATGTAACTGTAGATACCCTTTCTTCATTCTCATCTGTCCTTTTTACCAGAAAATGTAGGGGATATGAATGATGGACATGGAGAGACGTTCTATCAAAATAGAGTGTCAACATTAAACAGGTATAATAAAAAAATGAAGCACTGCAATGCTAGCTAACTTCTGCTAGAACTTAAAGCGTGACACACCTGAGACCTCTTACAAACAAAGAAGTAAATAGTAAAATGTATGTAGGTCAAAAGATTAGAAAATTCTAACAAACATGCTAATTCATTATATATTCATGAATTAATTAAAATATTCACATATATTCTGACTTTGGGAGTGAAATACATTTATGGCATAGTGGAAATCGGTATCAATTGCATAGTTATTAAATCTGAAATTTACAAGAAAAGGTTAGGGGATGGGATATTTTCGTTATCAAATTCGAAGTCAGCACACTCAACTTCAGAATAAAATCCATTTGATATCTATATCTTTTTCTTGACCATGAAATTTGTTGTACAGTGTAATTAATCCGTGTCTTAAGAGGAAGATCTGACTTCAGCAACTTATATCCGTGTAATTGATATTATATGCGTTAAATAGAAAAAACGGGCATCATGCATTGCAAAAGAGAGTAGATCTCTGAGGCCTGAATACAGATTCATATTTAAGATACCGAAAACTAATATTTAAAAGAATCCGTAACAGGCAACTGAGCATGACTTAATGAATTGTGGACAAAAAGTGTTGGTGGCACAACTTTCTTAAGAAATAAGCAATCTATTCGAATAGCTTGTAAACGGTGGTGAGTGAATTAAACTCTTTGTCTATAGGAGCGTTTTGATTTGAGGGCTGCGGACATGTTATGTTGAGGTGTTCAGAAACAATTTCGGTCAGCATGAGAAAATTTGCAGAGCGTGGGTTTCCCGACACTTAAGAGTTTATCTGCAAAGGTGAATTATTTCTGCCTCTTTTGACTATTTTACTTTGTTAAAAGACTAAATTGAAGTTCATTTGTATATCACTAAACATAACCATGTTTGGTAGGATAGCATGGTTATGTTTGATCCTAGAATTAGGGAAATTAATTTTTGCACTTTAAAATCACTGGAAAATCTGTTGGCAGCAGGACACTCTACCAAAGTGAAGGTTAATGAGGTTTATTTATTTCTTTATTTTTATTAAGCATAGCCCTCATCCCAATAGCGATTTCATGCCTAAGGAATATTAATGAAGCGTTCCTTAATGGGTAGTTGAGCTCTTTCTCGTGAGTGATCGCGGAATTCACTAAAGCAGAGTCGTTTTTGGTAATCTGAAACACATTTAAATTTTTGAAGGCCCCTAGATGCTAGAAACGCATTGTCATGTTACTGTGAAATCAAGTGATACATGAAACCGTATTTATTGGAATCATCTGCGAAATCATGTTTTGCTTTTACTTTATGAAAGCGTTGAAACTCCCTCATTGGATAGATGATTCCGGACTAATACGAGTATCTCAAAATCTAATTGTTAGTTTTCAGCCTTGTTCGTGAATGCTCGGAGCATTGCTTTGGATTAGAAAAGTGTTTAGTGTTTTGGTAAATAAACCAGAAAATATATTATGAAAGATAAGAAAAAGCATAAGTAACTTAGAACTTTGGTTATGAAAAACATATTTGTAATGACGATCACAGCGCAAGTAACCTGAAAAAAATTCTTACTAAAAGAAATGTGTGTATGCAGCATTCTCTGAGTTCGTTCCATTACAAGTATATATATGTATAATCAAACGCATTTAAATGATTTAGTTTGGCAACAACCTCAAGGAATGTAAAACTTAATATGAATTCAAAGATGAAAGGAACAGGGTAAAATATCTAAAATATCTAAATGGCTACTAAATTCTAGAAAATAATTACAAAGATCACAACAACAATTTACTTTTGCAAGTCATAGCTAAATTATGTCGAGAAGCAATGACATTATATGCAAGATGAACAATAATTAATCTTTCAGAATCACAATGAGAATTAAGAAAAAATTCTTCAAGGTCTATGCTACTAAATTCTTCATAAGGAGGCACTAGAATAAATGTCATAAATCATTGAAAAAGTTCAAATTAAAGGAGATTCTGAATCCATAGGTAATCAAATGAGAGAATTTAGGCTGTTGGCATAACTAGTTCTATGGCATTCCTTACTCTTTCAACTGAATTTAGAGAATAAGAATCTTAAAAGTCATACAAGAGGTGTTTCTATAAGGTTTATTCTTTACAAAAGCATTCAGAGAGAACCATTTAGATAAGGTCTTTGGTGGAGCTATTGACATTGCAAATATATATAGATGCTGAGCATGCATTTAACACGGAGCGTAAGTCTTAACATAAGATAAAATATATTTGCTAATTAATCTGAATTTTTTTAAATGGGAGTTAAAGAGCTGAAAACACTTTAGTCACCATTTGAACAGCTAAAAAGGTATTTAAGTTCATTTGAAGTCGTTTTACATCTTCAGGAAGTGTTCATAGATTGAATAGGAAATATTAAAAAAGAATTTGAAGTGCAATTGACAAATCTCACAGTTGCAGTTGAAGGCAGAACAGTGTCAGATATAGATAGTTATTTTATTTGTGAAAAGAGAAGGCCGCTAGATGGTAGCAACTCTTTGTCATGTTACTGTGAAATCAAGTGTTACCCAAAACTGTATTTATTGGAATCGGCGGCGAAATTATGTGTTGCTTATACTTTTCGAAAGCGTTGAGATTTCCTCATTGGATAGATGGTTCCCGACTAATTCGAGTACCTCAAAATCTAGTTATTAGTTTTAAGCATTGTTAGTAAATGCTTAAACGATTGCTAATGATTAGAAATCCCATAAGGTTCCTTGAATGCTCTGCGTACAACAACTGAGATATTGATTTTATAATTAATTTATTTATTGCACTCCGGACCTTCTTAACAATCAGAGTGATCAGGAGAAAATAATTTTCCGTAATAAAAATAAACAAACGTTACATAAAATCAGAAATTTAGCAAAAAAGTAGGTGCAAACGATTTAAAGCTAGTTTAGAAAACAACAAAAACTCATATATTTAATCAAAACTGATTTTAAGAAATTCATCCACTGCATTGTTTAACATAAGGAGGACATTGAATAATTGATTTTTTTGTAATTGATAAGTCATTTTCTCTTTTTTAAAATGACATTAATTTCTTGCGTACCCAGCAGTTGTTAAACGAATGTGAGAGAGACTTAAATTCAAGATAATTTATGTCTCTTGTGACATTTACTTGGCAATGGCGGCCCTGAAAGATCCTGAGGTATTATGAGCAGCCATGTTTACATCTTTCCCAACAAAACAAAAAATCATCTAGCTGGTTGCAGTCGGGGGAGCTAACTGGGTATATGTCTGGAAACCAGAGCTCCGTGATTTTGTTAAACAAGTAGGTTTTTCTTCCTTCCTTTGTTTGCAAGAGCTGAGTTTTCTGAAAAACTTCAGGACTTCCCCCATTAATTGGTGCATGTAAGAATCTACTAGTCTCAAGTACTTAAATTTAAAGGTCAGAATTAGCTTTGGAGCCCTGAAGGAACATATAAGTAGAAATAAATTGACCCTTTCTGCTGACCATCCTCAGAAGGATGTTGATCATGACCGTAAATAAAGTTCTTTGGGTAGGTAAACTAATTTATAATTGTCTTCACGCTTCTCTTAGCACCAAGGGAAGCGAGTATAGCGTACTGTTTTTTTATTTTAACTCCCATTCTCAGAAGAAACCGCGTGTTTAAAAGAATTGTATGAAAGCTCAAATCTTACTGTGTTTCAAAACCAAGTAACTACCATTGGTCAAGTAATATGCCTTTAGGCACTCTATCAACTTTGTATCGAAATACCTGAAACGTAATGTAAAGGGACTTTCAATAAGGTCGCTCGATTTTTAAATGTAAATAAACAAGTTGTTTGTGATATATGCACTCAATTTATTTTAAATTTAAAAGTACATTTTATGGCATTAAGTGTAGAATATAACGTCTTTCAAATCTCCGCCGCAGCTTCGCTTGGAAGAACGTATTCTGGAGGCCCATTTTCCAATGATTTTATCGCATAAATCTGGCTGAATTGGCTGAATGGTGTTCGTTATGCTTACTTTGTGGAAATCAACTGTTTGCAGATTATTCGCATAGGCCTGCGATTTAAGGTAGCCCAAAGAAAGTGGTCTAATAGCGTTAAATTGCATGATCTTGGTGGCCAATTGACGCCGCCGCCGCGTGAGATGACCCTGCCCTGAAATCGCTGGTGAAAAATGTCTATCGTGGCTTGCGCAGTGTGGCACGTAGCGCCGTCTTGTTGGAACCCTATGTCGTCATTATCCATTAGGCATATAATCCAGTTGAGGCCGCAAGAAGTTGCTTATCATCAATCTGTAGGTCTCGCCCTTGACGGTTATGGCAATCCCATCTGCGTTCTCAAAAAATACGGACCGATGATTCCGTGAGACGAAAATCTGCACCAAACAATGACTTTGTTGTAATGCAATTGGTGGTGATGTATCTCATGTGGATTGATTTCATCCCAAATCCGACAATTTTGCTTGTTCACATACAATTCATCCAAATATAGGCCTCGTTGCTGAAGATAATAGAAATCACGTAATGCGCAGAACGTTTGTCGAACGGAGCACTAAATTTGATAATGACATTTGGTGATTTTCACATGCTGTTCAACGGTCTAACCTTCCATCGTGACTTGTCAAGTACTACTGAACAGTTCACAGTGAGGTTGCAAGATGTCGCTTTAACAAAATGGCCACTATCTTCTGACAAAACTCGAGCGTCCTTGTTGAAAGACCCTTTATATATAAAGTAATATCTAAAATTTGTGACTAATATATATATTTTTTTCATTTGGATTTAAAATTTGCGATATAGGAATAATTATTCTAGTAATTTAATTATTACACGTTTATTAAAATTTTGCATTTCTAAAGAATGAATTAGACAAAAAATTGCATTCCTCGCTCAATCCAAATTGCGTTCTTGTCGATTTCTTAATATATTTTGTTAAAAACGAATGAGTGAAAGTTTTCAATTCCAGAAATAGTTCCTCTAAAGAAAAAGGTGCAACCATTGTTACTTTGCTCTAAAGTTGCCTGAAATTAGAGTAGATATTTGATAAAAGTATTGGTTCAAGGATCACGATCTTTTCGATTATTAAGGATAAAAAACACTGGTTAGATTCCTCTGAATCTTCTTGATTATAAAGTGCTTGAAATGCAAGATATCCAGTGCCACGCTTGCTCAAGACAGGAACAAAGCAGTCACGCACGCATCCGTCAGCATATTGAACCGGAGATTTTTCTAGAACTTCTTAAGCCGAGAAGGGTTACGATGATGCCTAATCTCATCAAGAATAACCTTACGGATAGGCTCCACTTTTTTAGGAAATATAAATAATGGACTGTTGAAGTATATGTCAAAGGGACTTTCTCTGATGGATTCACATTTCTCAGATATGGTCCTACTGTATAATCCTTTGTTAGGAGGATAAAAAGAGACTGCTTTTACGAGTCCTGTGTTATCACCACGGTGAAGGATCAAGACAACCTTCCTGCTTGGGGCTACTTCTTATCTTAAAGAACTGCGCTACCACCAGACATTAACTGAAAATTTGGCAAAACCTGCTTCATCACCGCATTTGCCCAACATTTCCGACCAATTTGTGGGTAATAACTGTATTTTCCTGCATGATGGTTCACCTTTAACACACCAGAGAAATAACGATGTTCTTGGTTGAATAGGAAATCTACGCTTTGAACCTCCTGCTGTGGAGTTAGGAAGATTTTAATCCAATAATGAACTCTTGTAATCGTAAGCAATTGCAAGTCCTTATTGGGAGCGAATTCGGGGATGAATATTTCAGACAAATAATGAGAGGGAAAAGAGAAGGGAAGCAAATATGATTTGTAATAATTAATGCAAAGGTTACAGGATTCTAACGAATCCTATTATTAATGCTAAACAATAAATTAAACGTAAGAATAAAATATGTATATAAATTTCCTCTAATTACTGAGAAAAATTCGTGAAATCTCAATGATAAATTTTAAAACAAATTCAATGGTATGGAGGAGCAGTATGCATAACTAACGATGTGAAAATTAAAATAGAAAAAATTAACAAGTAAATTATTGCAACAGAACGTGAGAGTATCGAAGAAATATTAAGCTACTTACTGTGTGACTATATTTAATGGAGCGGAAAAGGAATTAATTTTCAGAGATGACAAAATTTTTAAATTATAGACACTCTAGCCGTTAAAGGGCTGAGAAATTCTCACGTCTGGCCTCTGGCTAGATTATCACGTTTCGATAGGCCTATTCCCGTGCTGGGCGGGATATCTTATCAGTCCTAGAAGACTAAAGGTTTCCTGTGGGTTGAGGTCTCTTGAGAGGCTACGTGAACCCTGGTTTGAATTAAATATCATCAAATATCTCATTAGGACACCACCGGTTAATTACCTTGATTGAGCGTATGAGTGACCTTCTTAATAGGGCTTTGTGTAGCCCTTAAGGTGGAAGAACAGCAAATGTGCTATCAACGGTGTGGAGGAATCCCCTTTGAATTATATTATTCCCCCACCTTCTAAGAGAGTATTTCTGGAGAGAAAACGAGCCGTTACTCTCCTCCTTCCTTCCGATCTCTCCCTCGTTTGACCCACCACCAGGTCCTGTTAAATTGTCACCAAAGTTTCCTCCCGGTCGTCTCAACCTCCAATACGCCTCAGGTAGGGAGACTGCTTTGTAGACTCAGCGTGAACCACGTTTATGGTTCCGCGCTGTCTCCCGTCTTGCTATTGATCTCATCCGTAGACTATTCTTCGTTAGAAGGCGCTCCGGGTATATAAGCCCCCGCTCGAGGCTGAGGGACAGATTTGGTTAGAGGAGACTTTTCCCAAAGGAGTGTACTTCTACAAAGTCTCTCCCAAGAAGTGTGAGTGACAGTCGCAAGCCAGTGAAGAGCTGGAAATCATCCTTTATGTCTTCGGTTCGAAGAGAAGATACTCGTGAGGCAACGTAAGCCTTTCTCATTCGCATTCAGATCAAAGATTGGAGAAGCCGTCCTCCGAAGTTCATTTGGTGACCTTTTACGACAAGAAGCCCCTTAGCTCGCTCAAGCCAAGTGTGGAGAATTTATTTCCTCCCCTTTGAAGTTCGTTCGGTGAGCCCCTGAGGAAAGGAGGCCCACATCTAGCAAACGCGAGTTCAATTAGAGTAACACCACCCGCTGTGTGTTCCGTGGCTACCCCTATTGTGTAATCAAGGTCACCAAGACCTCCCCCTATTTGCCCTATCTTAACCTCAAGTTTGAAGGAAGTAAATCATTCATAACCCTCCATCTCCCATAATAACCATTCCCTAACTACGGTTATCTAACTGGTATTCGGAACTTAAGTCCGTCTCATTTTATGTACCATTTTTATATATATATATATATATATATATATATATATATATATTTATTGTTGTCCCCTTTTAGTCGTGTGTATAACAAGTCAATTTTTGTTATGGTGTTTGTTATATTCCTTGGTTCAGCAGCTGCCGCTATCTATTAAATTATACTCTTAGAAACAATAACAGTTGTTGCCTTGCTTGGTCTATCTTAAAGCATGTGTGCGCATATTCTCGTACACTTGGCCATACCTCGACAAACGGCACCCCTGAAATGGATATTTAGAGTCGGTGCCATAATCATGTGCCTGAGATTCCAAGACTCTCCCATTTCTCTACCATTGGAGTGCACGATCCTCTCTTTACTCTTCTTTTCTTTTTCCTTCCCAGTGTGTAGAGGCAGGCTGAGAGGTGGAACTTGTCCTGGTGGGTTTCTCCCATCGCTACCGTTGGGTTCCATGTTCAGGCAAATTAGAGCGGTACCTAAACCATAAGTGCCTTACTTGGTGCACCAGCTTCGCCAAGTTGACTTTTTAATTACGGGTCTTATATCTATGTAATATGTTTTTTTAATTCTAAGATGTGCTTGTTATTGTTTTTTAAATATTTGTTTAATACTATTTTAAGTTTTAGCCTGGCTAACTTTTTCAATTTTAATAATTTAATTTATTTAATGGATTCATTTATTCTTATGTTATTATGTGGTGACATTGAGTTGAGCCCTGGCCCTCCATGTTCCAAAAAAGATCACAGATTATTTTGTAATATCAGAGGTTTGTATGGTAACTTAAATAATCTAAATATAATATTATTTTGTGTGCTGAAATCTTAGTCTGCCAATCTGGAAATATCACTGAAATCCTATTGCCAAATTTTAGGAATCCTTATCTGATTCGTCGAGATGCCTTCCCAAGAGCGCGTGGTTAGTTGCCTACATACGAAAGGATTCCAATTCAACATTACTCTCTGACGTAATTTTTGGGTGTCATGAAATTGAGGTTATTAGGTTTAACAGTATTCTCAACAACTTCTATATATTTAGTTTATATCGTAACCTTGACTTTGACGATGATATTTATGATTGTTTTCTAACTAAGATGGCTTTGATTTAGGAATCAGATAATAAATCTTATTTTGTTTTTGTGGGAGATTTAAATGCACATCACCAGCAATGGTTGAACTCTGTTTTAACAACCAACAGACAGGGACATGCTGCTTGTTACTTTTCCAATTTATCGGGATGTATTCAAATTGTCTGTGGCTCAACTCATAACTCTGGCAATTGTTTGGATTTACTCCTTTCTGACGTGCCAGAGGCTGATGAGGTGAATATCTTGACACTAATTGGTCATTCGGATCATTCCGCTATCAGTCTTAATTTAATGACCAATTTTAATGTTCTTAAGTTTACTACCTCAAGAACAATTTACTTAAGTTCCGTGCTAACTGGGTGTCATGAAATTAAAGTTATTAGGTTTAACAGTCGTCTCAACAACTTCTATATATTTAGTTTATATCGTAACCTTGACTTTGACGATGATATTTATGATTGTTTTCTAACTAAGATGGCTTTGATTCAGGAATCAGATAATAAATCTTGTATTGTTTTTGTGGGAGATTTAAATGCACATTATCAGCAATGGTTAAACTCTGTTTCAACAACCAACAGACAGGGACTTGCTGCCCGTTACTTTCCCAATTTATCGGGATGTATTCAACTTGTCTGAGCTCAACTCATAACTCTGGCAATTGTTTGGATTAACTTCTTTCTGACGTGCCAGATGCTGATGAGGTGAATATCTTGACACTAATTGGTCCTTTGGATCATTTCGCTATCAGTTTCAATTTAATGACCAATTTTAATGTTCTTAAGTTTACTACCTCAAGAACAATTTACTTAAGTTCCGTGCTAACTGGAATAATATAGCCAATGATTTAAATGATGTAGCATGGGGTAATGTCTTTAAATCGAGTGATCCTGATATTGTATTAAATAATACTCTTCTGCAAATTATATCAAGGAGAATCCATTCAAAAATAATTAAAAAGAGGTCACACGACAAAGTTTGGTTTAATGATGCTGGTCGAAATGCTTTTAATCGTAAGCAAGCTCATTATCATTATTAGTCTAGAAAAAAATTACCTGATAATTCGCTGAATTATTAAAATTAAGATCTAAAGACTAAGGTCTATGTCGTCGTAGGAATGGTGCACGGCGTTATACGCACACAGGCCTACTGGCAGACCGGAATTAAGGCTGCACCTGGGGATGGTTCTAAGAGTGCTTTACAAACAGAGTTGCTAGGCCAAGGAATATTCAAATACGGCTACAAAAATATATTTTAATAAGATTAAAAATTACATAAAAATATAGGCAAGTTAAATGGCAATCCAATTAAATATTGACGGTTCACTGTTAAGTTGATTAACACTAAGAGTTAAGTTTGAACCGAGGGATAATTAAATAAGTAATTATTTTACAATTATGGAAGTTCTAGAACAAAGGGGATCCTTGAGGTTCAACGCGGTAAAAGTGGATGGAGCATAACGAAGTGGGGGACAAATCTATTTTGCCTTGATATGCAGTGAGTAGGACCAAGTAGGTAAGTTTGACCTTGAACTTGTGAGCGTCTCACGGGACGCTTAATTCAACTTCGGTAAACTGAATTTGCGGTGCTTCTTATCCTAAAGAGGCAAATGAAGGGTGCTTCAGGGAAAACTTTTCCGATCCTTTAAATCTGAAGACGTGGTGAGAATGGTTGAAGCTTGCCTAAATATTTCCACGAACAACACTGAGTGACGACTAGCACTTCCTTGGCTCTTCGACAATCACTCAATTTTTCTCTGGACGAGAGTGTAGTCGATTTTCTCTTGACTAACGAAGGCGCTACACCTAACTTACCTAAGGCGGCTTCAGACACAATCTCATTGTGAATTCTGAACTGTCGAATATTTACCTCGAGATTATCTAGACGAGGAGAGAGATTTATTGCCAACAGAATCCAATTAATGATCTTTCTATTGTTCTAATTTTCGCAGTATATAGGGCAGACGAATTTAGAGCGGTAAACGGCTAACTGGGGAAGTCAATGGGGGGATTTTCTTCTCTTTCTCATTCTTCCACACTTCACTCTTTTTCGAAAGACATTTTTTCCACAAGTCGGATGAAAAAATATGTTCGAACTAATTTTTCTTCAAGGGTGAGATGCTATAAAAATTGAATTAGTACAACGAGATACGAACAAAATACGGACTTGAGGGAGAGTTAGCAAATGATGATAATTACTTTAGACTATACCCACTGGTACAAAATAACAAAACCAAAATTAAAATTAAGCCATACAACACATTGAGTATCTAAATAAAAGTAAAAAAATGAACCTTCATTAAAGACATACTAAAACCAAGGATAAATATACAACCCTTCAAACAATTAACCTATATATAAAAAAAAATAGCAAACAAATTTACAAGGAGATACGCTAATGTTATCTTTAAGTTATGGCAATAGGGAAGTCTAGAGGATTTCTACTTAAACTATCCGCTAAACAAGTTTGAGTACCCTTGATATAAACAAGACGAAATTAATATTCTATGAGCAACAGACTCCAACGCATTATTAGTCCATTTTGACTCTTGAAATTACGAAGGTGCGAAAATGGCTTATAGTCACTCTCAATTACGAATTCGGTTCCTATAAGGTACATTCTTAATTTTTTGAATCGACAATACTATAGCTAACTCATCGAGTTCAATGGTGGCGTAAGCCTTCTCGCGGAGAGACAGCCTTCTGCTTGCATACGCAACGGGATATCAATCATGAGTGGCATCAAGACGAATCCCAAACTTATTGTTTGGATTCGGAAGTCTCAAAATAGGAGCAGAGATCAGGTTCCCTTTCAGCTGGTTAAAGCTTGATACCGCGGATGAAGTCCAACTAACAGTAACTGGTAACGTTTTCTTTAACATATCATTAAGGCGTGAAGCTATACTGGCCAAATCGGGAACGAAGCGCTTGTAAAATAAAGCAGAACCCAGAAATCACGCAGCTGTTTCTTTGTCCTCGGAAGCGGCATTAAAGCTATGACTTTAACTTTGTCTTCTTGGGGGACAATCTGGTTATTTCCTATCTTGACACCAAGATATTCAATCTAATAACATGCGAAATGACACTTCGACGTGCCTATCGTGAGTGCGTGTAAGCGCAAACGGATTAACAAAGCGCGAAGGGACTGTACGTCCTGGTCCCAAGTACGGGTAGCAACTTACAGTACACGTTGTTAAAATATAAGGTTACACTGACTAGGCCGTCTATAATTCGGCGCATCATTCGATTGTAGAGACCACACGCAGATACTAAACCAAATGGAAGACGGGTAATTTACATTAAGCCTTTCTGGGTAGCAAATGCTGTAAAACGCTTATTAATGCACGTACGTCGGTGGTACCTTATTGACAGGATGATATGGTAGACTTTATTACCTGAAATGGTCTGAATTAAGTAGTCGACCAGGCCTAGGCGTTCGACTACGAAAAAGGGTCCTTTCCACCTCGATAGGATCTTATTAGACTTCAAGGCCAACAGGAGTACTACTTCGTTGCCTGCCTTTCCTGATAGTTCTATGATCTGTCTCTGATTATGAAAACGATCGAACGAAAACATCCTGAATATACGGCGTTCGTCCTTCGGCACACCAGAAAGCTTACCAGAGCAAGTGAGGCTCTTCTTAACAAATTTAACCCACTTTTAATTAACAATTAAACCACCAAAACACTTACTAAAGGTTCCAATTGATTATGCACACCAGAAAAATAAAATAACTACGAGGGAACCTAACACAGCATTAGTCTTCTGGTAATTTGACCAAAGCAAAACCAATATTTGGCGGCTATTCTTGCCATTTAATTAGTGGTATCTTGACTCACGTAAATACACTCTACTAAAAGAAAATATATAATTGCCTTTTAACCAAAAAAAATTGTCTTATTATTTTTGCATGAATTTTCTCTACACTTAAAACTTATAGAGTGGAAATAATGATCTTTAAGGAAATAGCGAAAAGATCCCGTAGTAGTGTCGAATCTTGTACAAACCCAAAGACCTGACGCCAGTTATATATATATATATATATATATATATATATATATATATATATATATTTATGAAAATAAACCCAATGTGGAGGAGCGTAGGAGTTTATTATCTCAAGATCAGTTTCGGCATGGAATTTGTCATAAAATTCAAATTTGAATGGGAAAATAATAATTGTTTACCTTTCCTTGATGTTAAAATTATAAGAGTAAATGATCAACCTACCTTCTCTGTATACCGTAAAACCACTAATTCAAATTGTTTCATCCATTTTTACTCTTGTCATGATATTAAAATTATAAACTCCATTGTAATGTCTATGTTTCTGAGAGGTTTTAGAATCTGTGATCCATGTTTATTGTCCGATGAAGTTACTTTCATCACCTGTACATTTATAGAACTAAAATATCCCTTCCATATCATCAATGAATGTTTATGCAAGGCCAAGTCAAACTTCTAATGCCCTAAAGGTAGGAACACAGATACTAAAGGAAACTGCCTCTCCCTTCCATTTTCTCCATTATTGAAAGGTTTAAATGGTATCCTTTTCCCTAACAGCACCACTTTTAAATACCCTTCGACGATTAAAAAAATCATTGACTACCAGCAAATCTATACAAGGAACCAACGAAGCAAGAATCCATTTAATTTCATGTAAAGAAATCAACTACCCTTTATTTTGCATAGGGGAAACAGGAAGAAACCTGGATAAGAGAATATACGAACAAAGAGGAGACATTAGACAGAGACTTCAGTCTTTTCATACTTAGCAACAAATTTAATCACCCGATAGACTTAGTACAGGCCAAACTAATCTCCTCATGTAAAGACTTACACAAAAGAAAGGTCATTAAATCCACCCTTATAGATATAATCCCCAACTTTAACTTTTCGGAGGGGCAATCTAAATGCAGCCCCTAAGTCAAAGATCTAATCTTAAAAGATATCCTTAATGAACTTAAATTCACGCCCATGATTAGGAACTCCAATTGGATCTCTGTAAACTTTATATATATATATATATATATATATATATATATATATATATATTGTACGCTTGGTGTGACGGCCTGTATTCTTAGTGTTTGACTGAGGCTGGCGTGACAAACTCCATGGCGAAACTGGTCTCGAGATAATAAATAACTACGCTCCTCCGCAGTGGATTTATTTTAATATTTTGAATCTGTCATTGGATTTGAAAATTGTTCTGTTATATGCATATATTTGTATATATATATATATATATATATATATATATATATATATATATATACATATATATATATATATATGCAACACCCAACACCTGACACCAGTTTTATGTCGTGGTGTGACCGGGCTACGCCGTTATACGCACACAGGCCTACTGGACGACCGAAATTATTGCCACACCTGGAGATAGTTCTAAGAGTGCTTTACATACAGAGTTGCTAGGCCAAGAATTATTTAAACACGGCTGCAAAAATATACTTTAATATGACTAAAGATTACATATACATATAGGGCAAGTTAAATGGCAATGCCCTTAAATATTGAGGGTTCACTGCTAAGATGATTAACACTATCAATTAAGTTTGAACCGAGGGGATAATTAATCAAGTAATGATTTTACAATTATGCAAGTTCAAGAGCACATGGAATCCATGAGGCTCGAAGCGATGAAGCTGGGTGGAGCGTGACGAAGCGAGGGTTAAATCAATTTTACTTTAATGTGCGGCGAGTAGGACCAGGTAAGTAATTTCGACCTTGAACTTGTGGGCGTCTCACGGGACGCTCAATTAAACTTCGGGAAACTGAAGTCGCGCGGCTTCTTATCCTTAAGATGCAAACGGAAAGTGCTTCAGGGATGGCTTTTTCGATCCTGAAAATCCGAAGACGTGATAAGAAGGGTTGAAGCTCGATTAACTATTTCCACGAACAACACTGAGTGACGACTTGCTCTTCCTTGGCTCTTCGACAATCACTCAACTTTTATCTGGACGAGAGTGTAGTCGATTTTCTCTTGAGTGACGGAGGCGCAACACCTAACTTACCTGAGGCGGCTTCAGACACAATCTGATTGTGAATTCTGAACTTTCGAATATTTACCCCGAAACTATCTAGACGGGGAGAGAGATTTATTGTTAACAGATTTCCTTACTGTAGTCGATTCCCAATCGACTAACGAGGACGTTACACTTAACTTACTGGACGGCTGCTTCAGACACATTCTACATGTAGATACCTGACTGTCCATTATATACCCCGAAAGTATCTAGACGGGAAGAGAGATACATTGCGACCAGACTTCCTTAATTGCCTTGGGCTAAGTCGCGATACCCACTTAATGGCCTTTCCATTGTTCTAATTTTCGCAGTATATAGGGCAGACGAATTTACAGCAGTCCACGGAGAACTGAAGAATTCAAGGGGGTGGGGGAATTCTTTCTCTCTCACATTCTTCCACAGTATATATGATGCGGCCTGAGCAGAGTTCAATGAACATATCTGTGATAACCTAACTCGCATCACTCAACCACATAAATGGTGGTCTACTTTAAAATCTTTCATTTATGGAAACAACTCCTCTTTTCCACCTCTTCGTAATGAGAATGGTGTTCCTATATATACCCTGATAGTTAAAGCTGATCTTTTCTCTTCTTTCTTTCAAATTAATCAATGTCACCGGGATCTTGAACTCCCTCCTATGTGGTTTCCTTCTCCAATTTTGTCTAAGTTTGCCTTTACTTGATCAGATCTAGAAAGCTCTATGTTAGACTTGGATGCTTATGGTGGTACGGATCTACTGGCACATTTTTCTTTTATTTTTCAAGAGCAATGCTTCAATATTGGCCCCTTAAATTGGCAGGCATATTTAGACATTATGTTTGTGCCCGTAAATTCCTACTTTGTTGGATAGTTGCACATGTATTCGTTATTCCTAAAGTAGCCTGAGCGAGACTTCTTTATAAGATCATTAAAAAGGAATATTCAACACCTTCTTTTCAATTTTGATTTAGTAAAGGGTGTAGGGACCTGTGATGTCTTCTCTTATTTGGTCCACCAGTTGCAATCTAACCTTGATGCAAGGACTGAAGCCAGGCTAGTATCACTGGACTTCAGTTCTGCCTTTGACAGAGTTAATCAAAAAGCTTTATTATATAATCTCAAATTAATAGCCATAGGTTGCCCTTTTATTCTATTTTAAATAAATCTTTATCTAATTGCAGGCAATCTGTGGTAGTTGATGGGAAATTTAGTTATATGGTTAATGTGGCCTCTGGTGTTCCGCAAGGTAGTGTTCTTGGACCTATTTTATTTACTTTATATACTGCTGATATGTGGCAGAACTTAGAGAATAACATGATGATCTATGCGGAAAGTGCATCATTGTATTCATTTATTCCATCACCAAAACATTGATTTGAGGTGGCAACTTCTATAGATAAAGATTTGGTTAAAAGCTGTAGTTGGTTTACTCGTGGGGGCATGGTTTTGAATGCTGAAAAATCACACTCAATTATTTTTACTCGCAGTTAAACTTCAAATCCAAACCATCCGCCTTTATTTTTGATAATATTTATCTGGATTCTTTGGATAATATTAAGTTGGTTTATGTTGTTTTAGATTGCTCAATAGAGCAATCAATAATATTAAACGTAGATTGTTCGCGTCATCATTTTTTATTTAAGATTTTAAATAATAATGAAAATCCACTCCAACCTACTCTCCCTGAGCCTTTTACTGTAGCTCGATTCATACATCACTCTAATAACATTATTAATAGGAAAAGCAAAGCGTTTTAAGTTGTTAGATGTATTATAACTCAATTTACTTGCTGTTTCATTCCTAATATTTGTGAGGAATAAAATGAACTGTCAGAAGAATGTGTATCAGCATCTGATATTGCATCATTTAAATCTAAATTAAATAAATTTATTGATTAATCAATGGCTTTGTTTTTAAATATTTTAAATATTCTTTCTACTTTATTTTTACATATTTTATTTTTTTCTCTTTTTTTCTTTTCTTGCAGTATGTTTCCCTTGGTCTTGAAGGCTTGTCCTTTCCATTGGAAACTTCTGAATTTGTATAATAATAATAATTCGTGATATGTCATGTTTACAACGCTGAAAACCAGTTCCTTTAGATGTAACCATATGCTTCATCAAACGATAGTAAAGCGTGCGATTTTTACCATCCTACAAGATGCAATTCTAATGCATGCACAATGTAAAGGGAAAATAATTTCAGATCGTATCCGGGCCGGTGTTGATCTTTAAATTTAAAATTTATCCCTGTCACAAGTAATTTTTAAGAAGTATGAAGTGGAGATGACTAAGGATAGGCCAATTTCTAGAGTTCTGTACTTTCATTTTTACGTTTAACTGATTGAAACCAAATTATGAAAATGAAGAGAATACGCCTAAATTATTGACAGTTTTTAATGGAGCCAAATTGGTGTGTTTACTATCCATACATAGGCTATTTTTTTCTGACCCAGAGATTTGTAGTAAACCTTAGAAGTAAAAATATTACGCAAGAATACACTCGAAAGAAGAAATGTAAAGATTGAATATAAGTTATATGTTATATGAAAGAAAAGGAGTATGGATGACATTAATGTTATATTCGAATGGAAAAAGCCTAAACAACATGATCAAATGTGTTAGAAGGGGGACATCTTTCCATGTCAGGAAAGGGGATGCTGTTATTTTGTTCGAGCACAAGAAATTTAACATAAACTTCTTCTATGTAAATAGTTCAGGAATCGTCTACAATGTGAAAGGTGAAATATGACATATGAAAGCGGACTAAAGTTATTTGGATATTCACCAACCAAAAGTGTTTCATAATAGCACATAAAAAACTAATTAATTTAAAACAACAAGTTTAACGAAATGTTGAATGTTTTTAGACATATTACGTCGATAGAATGACTGAAGAGGGTATTGACGTAAACATGTATGGTCTAAAAAATAGGAACATTAGTAAACGAACTCTCGATATCAAACTTGACTATGATGTATATGGTGGCATTAAAAAACTTTGTAATGTACTTCAGAAACAAATGCCAATTATTCATTATTAATTCAATAGAGGTTTAATGGGAAAAAACAGCGATAAATCTTATACAATTACGAACTAGCATTGAACCAAAGATCCACTGGAGATCAATTTAAGAGAAAAAAAGAACGAATATCAGACATAAATGTATGGCAAACAGAAGAGAGGATATGTAAAAGGAATTAGTTTGACACCTTTAAATTATATTTAAAGTAATATTTATTTATTCTGTTCTTGAAAATATTTGGGTAATTTTATAGGAAGAGAAATTTTGTACTACCCCACTTTTTAACACTTAAATTACTAGATGGAAACTATTATTTCTTATGGCTGCTGGTTATCTATCTCAAATATTTATTCATAATATATATTAGTGAACAGTTCAGTATTTTAGATACATGTCTCCTACTTCTAAGCTCAGGAATTCATTTCGTCACTCGACTCTGGATACGTTCCAACTTTACAATATACTTCCGCATATATCGACACCACAATTCATTTCGCATATTCCAAAAGAGGTAGTATACGTGGTTTCTATAGAGGAAGAATGGTATCTTTTGATTTAAACGCCAAATATCTAGATATCTCCCTAGAACCGTATATGCATTTAATAAAGATAAAATATAATTAATTTTAAAATTTTAGATCATTTGATATCTACCATCTTTAAGATCACTAGATATGTGTATCCAAGTATTTTTCAGATTAACAGTTACTTATGTAATTTGCCATGGTACTTGACCTTTTAATCTAGATTTTATTCAATGTACCATCCTTAAGACCACTAGATATGTGTATCCAAGTATTTTTCAGATTAACAGTTACTTCTGTAGTTTGCCATGGTACTTGACCTTTCCATTTCGATTTTATTCAATGTACCATGCTTAAGACCACTAGATATGTGTATCCAAGTATTTTTCAGATTAACAGTTTCTTACGTAGTTTGCCATCGTACTTGATTTCGTATCATTAGCAAATTTATACATTTTACATAATAGACTAAGGGCCAAGATCGCTTATATATATTCAAAAATGCAAAGTGCTGAGAACAGATCGCGGAAAAACGATAGTAGAGAAAAAAACTCATTATGAACTATTCTTATTGTCAACAAATTTCTTCTTCTCCATAGCCAACAAGTCTTAAATCTATTAGAGGAATGGCTGTATGTAAATGCCCTTTTGAAATCTAGAAAAAGTATATCTACACCTATATCTTAGTATAAGTATGATCAGTTTGTCAAAAATTCAAACTAATTTTTTTACCCTGACCGTGCACATCGAAAGCATTCGCGAGTAATTTATTAAGTTATTTGTCTCGGGATGCTCCACAATACTATCTATGTATAACAAAGAATATGAGGCGTTTACCAACCACCGAAGTATGGAAAATGGGAAAAAGTTTTCGAGATCACTCTTTATTCATTTTTTTAAAAAATTGAGCTTTACTTTCTTCTTTGATTACATTACAACTAATCCCTTACTAATAGATTTTAGAAAAAATATACCAAGCTGCCTGAACAGCACTTTACTTAATTCATTGAGGTGTATTGGTTAGATAAAACTAGGGACAAGAACTTTAGGAAATTTTCACTCTATAATGTAATTATTTATTTCAAGTTTGGGGTATTTCAATATATAACAATGTACATGTATCATCAAACTTATATCTTCTACTATATTAAGATTTGAAAAGATCAATTTAATAAGTTCACTGACGTGGATATGATGGATAAATAGGATGCCATTAGCATTGCTTAAGGGCCTAATGGACTCGCGAATAGGATGAGGATTGTTTACATATGTGAAAAATTGCTTTCGTTTTCATTTTGAATTAAAAATAATAGGTAAATTTCGCAATTTTATAAATTCGGTTTCTTTCCCTCATACAAATTTTAATGTTCTACCTATCCACGCCACCTGATTTGATATATTTATTAGACGTTCTATGTCTACAGCACGCTATTTCAATATGTATAGTGATGAAGGAAAGCGGAACTTCATAAGAAAATTTACTGTGCGTTTACATTTGATAAAATCTCATTTAAATTTAAATTCCTAAGTGTGTACCAAAAAATTCAAAATTCGATATAAATTTAGAGACGAAGTTGAGAGTATAAATTATAATTATTTTGTGATCACTATTATAAAGCTTTTCGCCATTTTTTTTATTTTCTCCTAAATTTTCATCTTTTGTCAAAATATTTTGAGCGTATTATGTTTGGGTTATTTAAACAACTGTCTGATGCAGAAAATTTTCGTCTATAAGTTTATTCCCTGCCCTTCCCACCGTTTCATTTATATAATCAACGTTCAAAAAGTTCTTCCCCAAAATATGCCGTTGTGATTTATCAGAATAAACTCAAGACTGCTTCAAATTTAATAATAGCGTGCTCTTCCGTTTGCCGTATTGGCCTCCAGCGGATGACGACATTTATTTTATTATTATTATTCAGATAGCTAATATCTCAGACTAAATATTATTATAGATATCTTTCATTATCTCAACTAGGTGGATATAAAGTATAAAAAGGTACCCTTCTCTTATCAGGATCTATCCGTATTTAAACGTATATAGCTTGTTAAGTTATGTAAACTCTCCAATAAAATCGCTGTTATAAACTTCGAATTAAGTTTCTGTGATGGAGATAATATGGATATCTTCCGACCCCACTAAGACCTTTATGTGATTAATTTTGTTTCTCAAATACAAGCGGTTGTACTAAAGTTGTGTGTGGATAAATTTTTATCATGGTGGTAAGAACCATTTTCATCTACGTTCTCTAGAGTCCATGAAACAGTCCTGCTAATCAATAATAGATTGTTATGTAGTTTTCATAGTTTGTTGCTCATACTAAGCTTAAGTAACGATCGTCTCCTCAAAACGGCTCGCCATGCTCACTCTTCCTGCAAAACTGCTAGAAGAGTTTTTAATATACGATTCTCTTTCGTATAATGAATTTGCCGCAGCTAGTCTCGGAAGGATGCCTGCTACCTACTGCTTTCCCTCAAATTCTGTATTGTGTAGCGACACTTCAGAAGTTGTGGACGAAATTACCAAGATACTCAACTTTTCTTCCATGAATACAATATCTCCTATTTTGCGTGAGTTTCCTTTCACAAATTTCTCCAGTTGGCTTCTGATAATTCAATCGCCTCAAATTAGTACTCTAAAATCACTGCCTTATTCCAAACCTAAAGCAGAGAAAAGCTTAGGTTGTCTTAGTATGGCTCCTTATAGAAAGAGAACAAACACTTCACCATCAGACGCAGACTGCGCGCCCAGCAAGCTCTCTCGAGGGACTGGATCAGCCACAAACTAAAGGCGTCGGCTATCTCTGGTCTCGCAATCAGATATATAGGTGTGGAACTGCCTACTTAAACCTGAAAATTGTATCGAAGGCCATGACTATCCTGCTGGAGTGACATAATTTTAACTTCTAAATCTCTACGCGTTTTGACAGTTACTGTAAGTTTTGATCTGTTCATTAAAGTGCGCAATCAGGAAAAGGCCATAACATACATTAAAGTTTTGCTATGGTTGAGGCATGGTGAGGATAAACCTACCTTAAATATAGAAATTATAATATATAAAAAACAAGTTTATTTTGACAAAATAACCAAAGATATTTGTGGAAATATCTGAAAAAGTAAAAATAAAACCTTTGACGAGAAATGTATTTTGTTAAAGTAATTTATTCTATTTTGGAGATAAAACGTAAAGCACGAAAGAAATATAATAAAATAAATAGACAAATAAAGAAATTACCATAAAAACAACAATAAATAAATAAATAAAAATTTGCACGTATGTGAGAAATTTGAAGTCAGTAAACAGTAGACAATGACAAGAATAGATTATAATAATTTTTTTAGAAAATCGCGATCGCTCATTAATATAACGTTACCCAATCCTGTAATCCAATCTCTGATAAGAGCGAAATTTAACTCCACCTATGGCCTCTGAAATCAACGTTCTATTTGGCTTAGATTTACGTGTTTATACGGCTTATAGGATACTTGAATGTAATTGATTTTAACTAAATATTCGTTCCAATTTGCCTACACTTAAAATTTATAGAAGTGTAGAACAATACACTAGATCAGAAACCTTAAAAGAACTAAACTTATTATTAAGAAGTATTTAAATTTGCCGTAGGCTCACACACAAAAAAAAACAAATACATTATTAAAGCACGAAAAAACAAAACAGAAAACACGCTTTTATATTTATAATAAATTTTCTTAAAGCCAAAGTATTATTTGCAAAGAATAAGACAATATAACACATTCCAATCTAGCTAGCTCTTCAAAACTTATGATGAATTCCTGATTGAATAGCCGAGTTAGGAAGCCAGAATCTTATATTCAGCAAAATTAGACCTTATAGTTAGGCTATTTTATAGGGCTTAAAAGCAAATAGAGACCACTCCTGAATCAGTAGAACAAAAGCAGGACTTATATTCATCTTCTGGAGGAGAGTTAGACATTTTTTATTTCAGAGAAGGCGCAATGGAGCCTATTTCTTTCTCAATAGCTGCTTGAGCATTGCACTAAAGCCTTCCATTAAGATCCTAAGCAAAAGATGGACTAATGGATGGGAAAGTGTCTTTAACCGCTTGGGACTAATTTATAAGGATTAAGTAGCTTAGTGTGGAACTCAGAATGTCACCAATGATTCGCAGCTTTCGCTGAAGTCAGAAGTAAATCGCATATTTTCTAGGCTTTAAGCAATTTTTTTCGACTGCTGACATATACATTAAATTTCCATGAATGTTAATTATACTTCAGTTTTAAAAAATATATTTAATCGAATACCTAGTTTTTGTTTTGAAAATCCTGGCTGTCTTTAAATTTTAATATACATTTAATTATATATTATAAAATGATTAATTAATCTATGCCAAAGAAATTGACGCTTGCCTATTTTAAATAAAAATAACAATCTATATTTAAGTGCAGGCCACATTGTATGTGGCTAAAGAATCATTCTTATTCTTACCCTTTATCAAACCGCATTGACTAGAACGTTATTGTTCATTTATCCAAAAAATAGGGCGCAGATTCACGGCTAAAATTAACAATTTCCACGTTTTCTGTTAAAGTTGAAGGTTAGCTTATACAAAAGGATTCCTGAAATTTCTCTTTTGTAGAGAAATAGATGGTTGCCTTGTCGTATATATAATGCTCCTGAAGAAGGTAGAGGAAATCGAGGAAACTTCTCTAGATGATAAGGAATTATTATTATTACCCTTACTTAACCGCATTGACCAGAGCGTTTTTGTTCATTTAGCAAGTATATATATATATATATATATATATATATATATATATATATATATATATATTTACTTGTAGTTGATTTGTTCCTTAGGAATCTGATATGTAGTAGGAATATGAAGACTGAGGTGATCACACAAATCATTTATTGGCCGGACGTTCCAGACCTTCACTATTAACGATAACAGTTAAATAGTTCGAAGCATGCATTATATAATGGCTAAAAGAGCGGGTGAAGAAAAGTTAAAAAAATAATAAAATTGACAATTATTGAGATTAAAATAAAACACAAATAACTATATATAGGAATAATTGATAGTCTCCTTTCAAAAATAATAGAAAGAATTGAAGTTATAACATAAACTGGCTTGAATATCAAAAATTAAAAGTAACTGGAGTAAACAATAAAATAACCTATTATATTAAATTATAAACATAAAAACAAAAAACCGAAAACAAATGTCATTTGTAAAATCAACTAACTAAAGATATAAAAACTACTAATGAGATTTGTTCGGTTGGCTAGTTAATGTATTGAAGTGTTAGTTGGTTATATAGTGAATAGTTTAATTGAGGAGGAGTACAAAATTATTTAATCCTGGATTTATTTTATTAATGTACAGGTACTTTAAGATTTTCAAATCAACAGAAGTTAAGGCTGAAGATAAGATGGTAAATGAATCAGAATTAAAAGAATGATGGTGATACTCAGATTGTTGCCTGATGAAAGAGGCTTCAGGTTTAGAAATTGGAATACCAGTCTTATGAGACAAACCTAAGTGCTTTGCGATCCTGCATATGAGTTGTGCCAGTTTGGCCTACATAACGACTGTGGCAGTTCGTACATGTATAATTGTAAACTATACAGGATCGCAAGCCCAATGAGTTTGAATCCTTATGGTGAAAAACGAATTCAACGATACAGGGTTAGAATATACACAAATAAATAGGCATTGAGGGAAATGATTGTTGAGGGTAGAAAGAATAACTTTGTTAAAAATTAAATGTCAAATGCTCGAGATAAATTTGTCTAAGGAAAACCTGTTTAGAAAGAGTAGTAAGAAAGGGTCGAGGATAATATATTCTAGAGTGAAATTTTGCTACTATCTGGTCGAAGATGAAATCAAGGCAATAATTAAATTTGAAGAAATCCCTTTTATAAGTCAGTTTTTCATGAAAAGATAACTAGTTAGAGTATATATGGCAGGCTCTAAAAATTAGACTTTTAATGCTGGTTAATTTAAAATGACTGGGAGAGCTACTAAAAAAATGTGTACTCAATCTAGTGGTGGTAGGTTTTCTGAAAATGGATGTATTATGAGATGAACCTACTCAGGCAACGCTGACATTCAAGAACGAGATTTTGTTGTCTTTTCTGTTACCATAAAAAACCTTATGTTAGGATGTTGTTGGTTAAGAAAATTGAGAAATAAGGGTGCATTATCACCGTGCTTAAAAATTAGAAAACAGTCATCTATAAATCCTTTGAAGACAATAAGCTTGAAATCTAGAAAACAATTGTCCAGCCACTGAATTTCGTGGCGACACAAAAAGCTATTGGCAAAGGAGGGACCCAGTTGGGAACCCATAGCCATGCCTTCGTCTTGTAAATAGAGCTGTTTTTATAAAGAAATATGGTATTGCCCACTTAATAATAATAATAATTATAAATTTCTTACAAGCGCTCTTCAAGTCCCTCTGGGAAATTCTTCTTTTATGTCCACAATCGATGTGGATTCATTATTTACTAATGTTCAGATAGAGGAAACCATTAATATTATTTCAAATAGTTTTTTTCAAAATACAGATGAAATATTTGGTTTAACTAAGCAACGTTTCCTCAATCTCGTCAGAGATTATCATTACTTATGTAAGTTATCTTACACTTATTCACGTTGAATTGCCTGTCATCTTTCCGATCATTCATAAATGCCAATAAAATATATCTTTATTATGTAGCTCATCCTGGTCGGCAATAGCTATTACGCATTTAGATGAAGGGAATAATCAAGATACAAGAGCAAAAAATGTTTTTGGAGTGGCATGTTAAATTCCTTACATATACGTTATATATATATATATATATATATATATATATATATATATATATATATATATATATACCTGCTGCGAGTTTTCCAAAAATCTTATTAATTTTTTCGCTATATTGTTTCCAATAAATATTTTTCTCATCAACTTGAGGCTTTCTCATATTGGTTTTCTACTTGCCACTCAGTGTTCGATTTACTTAACCATTTTCGAATCAAGAGTGAAAACTCTCGTATATATGCACACTATCTAATCAAGAGAAAGTGACAAAGTCAAGGTAAGGCGATATTTAGAAGAAATTTTCAATAGAAAGCGAATAACAAGTTAATATATGGTTAGAATTAGCTGAACATTAATCTGAATGACATTAAAGACATCGATCTTTAAATTAACCTCCCCTTAATCTAACATTTTTTTATTGAAATACTTAAAATCTGTTTCAGCTTTGTCCACGACTTGAATATAATTATTTATGAGGCTAGGTTTATTTCTTAAGGGTGGTAATTGAACATTTCTTGAATTAACAAGTGGTGGATGCTTAAGATTTTCCTTCCTTGGTACCAAAGGGTGACGTAGCGGCAACTTTTTCCTTCATAAAACCTTAGGGAGACTATCGTGATCACAAAGAATTATAGGTGGTAGGTTTTCCTTAACAAGAAAGTTATATTCCCCTTGTACACTCTTTTTTGTAAATTGACAAATTAACTAAAAATCATATGAGTATTTACACAAACACGAAGCATCTTAAAGAAGGGAGGTAAGACTGGTGAGTGTATAAGTTGATACCCTAATTTTGCATCGTAAATAATCGTACTAACACATTTAATGTCAGAATGGTACAGTCTTACTGCGCTCTAAACAGCCTTAGCTCTAATCCCTATAAATACGAGATATATATAGAAGTAGAGTATAACTGCGTTTCATTATATTCCTAGGAAAACCCATAACACATTTGGTTACTTCAGATAAATCATTATTTATCTCACGTATTGTAGATAGTCGATTTTTATAAATTCGATTAAACGACACATCGAGGAAAACTGCTCATTTTCAAGAAGAGAAGAATTCTATCATGAAGAAATTAGGCAAAAAGAAATTGTTCGGAGGAGTTTTTAATATATTCAAACCGGGATCAATGAAATCTGAAGAAAATGCCATTCACTCAAAAATGATCAGGTTTTAACCAGAATTTAAACACTTTCCTCGGTTGTTCTTTTCAAATGAAAGGAGAAGTGTTAAAAGCAGTATGCTATAAATAAAGCCATATGCAAGCTTTTGAATCTTCTACGGACTCGAAAGAAACAAATTGAAAGGCACTCAGTAAAATTCATATTACGATTATTATGAATGAAACCAAGAACATCCCTAAATAAAAACACAAGAAAACTTGTTGTAGGTCCAGTCCTACAGGAAAACTTACTTAGCAAAGGTGTCATAACAAGCAAATAAACAGTCACTAAATATGGGCTGTAGGGTTGGGTAAGAAAATGTCTTTATTTCGTGTGAAGTATTTCACCACGAGGCATCCAATAGGATTGTTTATTTGAGCTGCACTACTTTAAGACTAGCTAGTTAGACAATTCAAAATGCATGATGGCCTTTAAAAGGTTTCAAAGGCGGACTATGACTTTCTGGTGAGAAATTTCCTACTCGGTCCAAAGAAAGGGACTAAGGAAGAAATCACTTGGCTTCAAAAATAATAATGCTCATATATAGGATTTATAGTACCCTTAATCATCTACTTGCTTCCTTAATGTTGTGACCTACAACAAATAGAAAACATGTGGAGCACCTTAATAAGAGAAATTTACGCAGATCGTAGGCAATTGAACACCCAAATAAGATTTGGGAGCCTTCCAGCTTTCCATAAAGAAGGTTCTGCAGAATGCATAGAAAATATGATTTCATCAGTAAATAATAAACTTTACAAAGCTATACAGAAGAAGGCTTTCTTTTCTCAAATATATTTATTATTTAAAATTAGGTTTCATCTATTTTTCCTTAATTATATTTCTTATAATTCCGTAATATCGTTAGATAAAAGATGTATTTTGTTGAATAAAAAGATATTTCAATTAGTTTTTATTACAATTATATTTTTTGTGTAACATATACCTATATATATATATATTATTAATTAATAGTTTTTAGTACATTTAATAGAGACAATTTATATGTTTATCAAATGCAAATGACATAAAAACAAAATAAATATCATGGTATAAATAGGTATTTGTACATTAAATCTTCCTATATTTCTTCAGTATTTTATAAGAATTGACCAAGTCCAGGAATATCTCACGCTTACTTACCTATTACTTTTTATTGACCGAAGATTGCAAATTTCTCTTGTTGACTATTTCCTTCAATATTGGCTACAAATATTCAATCGGATTAAAGTCAGATGATTAACTATGCCGTGGTAAAACATTGATATTTTTCTACTAAAGATAACGATTTTGTTAGAAAATTCACTTTTGCAGGTAGTTGTCTCCATTAAAAGTCCCAATAAAAAAGCTCAGATGATAATACTGCGGTCTATATGCTGATGTGGCTATGGTGGTCTTCCGATGATAGGTGGTTCTGTCACGGCCCCAAACATTGCCTGCGGCATTCTTGCCTAAAAAATCAATTTTTTCGTTTTATCGGACCAATGAACGTTTGTTATAATTAAGCTGGCTTCTCTATGACTCATAGGCAATATTCCCTTGTGCTAACGACTAAGTTTTATCCTAAAATATTTCTTGCCCGGCGCTATTGATCTTTTATATTGAGTTGGTTACAAATTGTTCTTTACTGAACTAATGTCCCAGTGTTACGCAAATCATTTTATACTTATGCCTTTTCTATCACATTATTCTATGATGCTGATCACAGCCTTAAGCGACGAGTTTGTTGATATATTTTCCTTCAAGCTCCACCCCAAGGAAGGTTTGGAGAGCACTTAAAGTTTTTTCATGTTTTAGCACTCCAACCTATAGTGGTGACAGGAACACATAAAGTTTTAGAAATCCCCTTATATCTTTATACCTGATCGGTAGTGGCTAAATGAGGTAAATAAATATACACTTACATAAACAATTGTTGTAACATATTAGAACATTCAAGACCTTTGTCAACATTCTAACCCACCCAATACCTGTAAATAAGCTAATTTAAAAATAATTTCCATGAATGTCTAATTAGGTATTTCCAACCGATATTTTATCTTGGTATCAGAATTTTTCAGTTTCGTTCGCTAACCCGTCAAAGTATGTTTGTTCTAGGATTTCTATTCATTTTAATAGGTTGGAAAATATGAAATAACTTATATCATGTGTTCAATTAATTGATGTTTAAACTTATTATTCTTTGTTATTACATGATTTAGATATTTTGGTTAGATTTGATATATTCACATTACATTATCTGCAGATGATATTTTTTACGTCATGAAAAGGTTCTACCAAAGTTTAGCTCTTTTAAAAGTGCTTTGGCAATTTTCGTTATTGCAAATATCGATCATATACTCCTTATTACAGTATCTTGAGAACTAAATCTAGTAAAGAAATTTAAAAATAATTACCTTTCAATGACCTAGAATTAACAAATATTAACATGTATGGTTTCTGCAGAGTTGGAGCTATTATATGTCATTTTTTATATTTTAAATTTTATGGCTTCCATCCCATCTATTTTAAATGGGACTACAAAGACAAGTCACATATAGTATCTGGCGGTTCAAATTCATTTTATATAGTTACGTAGCAATATTTTTCCGCTTTTAATAGTAGTCATAAATAAATATTTTTTTTTTCCGTTCGTTAGGCCCTATCCCTTCGAGGTTTAATGAGAGCAGGATTTGCATATGGAAATTTCTAGAAGCATGGATTTTCCTTTTTTATAAGCATTTTTGAATAAAGTCTTTGGGGGTTCCTTCCTCTTACTCGTTACTGTGACTTTCTTCTTTTGTAATATATTTGCAAGTCATCTTCGCCCCTCAATTGGACAGCCCTCCAATCCTTCAGCATTATTTTTACTGATATCTTTATTCAGAGATCATTCATTCAAATTGAAATTAATACTTAGCAAATAGGCTTTGGAGTTCTCTTATCTTCCAATAAGGTGGACCGATTTTAAATGTGGGTTAAGTTTAGGCGTCTAATGATTTTTTTCTTTTCCTTTCAGACTTAATAGCTCCAGTCCTTGGCAATTTCAACCATGGAAAGATTAACATTTGAATAACGTATTGAAGTTATCGAAGCCTATTACGAAATGGACGTTCAAACAGAAACGCTATGCGGGCACTTCGCCATATATTTGGTCAACATAATCGACCAACCGAGAGTGCAATTTGGAAAATTGTTCGTAAATTTAAAAAAATGCGTTCAGTGGCAGATATGAAAACGCCATTGCGAGCTTGTTTACGTCGTTCAGCTGAAAACATTGCTACAGTGCGTGAGAATGTGGCCGAAGATCCAGACACCTCTATTCGTCATCGGGCGCAGGAATTGAACCTCTTCACAACAACGTTACATTAAATTTTGACAAAATATTTGTCTCTACACGCTTCCAAAATTCAATTGACACAAGAACTGAAGACTGCTGACCATTTGAAGCGACGTGCATTCGTCAATTGGGGCCACGAGGAAAGACAAGCCAATGATGATTTTTTGCCAAAAATCATCTTTAGTGATGACGCCTATTTTCATCTTGGTGGATTTGTTAATAAGCAGAATTATCGCATTTGGGTTGATGATAATATTAGAAAGATTGTTGAAAGGCTACTGCATCCACAAAGGTTACTGTTTGGTGTTCATTTTTTGCTAGCGGAATCATTGGGCCGGATTTCTTTAAAAATGATTCCGGGCATTCTGTTACGGTGACCAGCGATTCATACTGTGCTATCATAACCAATTTTTTATGGCCTCAATTAACGTCTAGGGATGTCTAAGATTTGTAATTTCAACAGGACAGCGCCAAATGCTACACAGCTAATGCAACAATAGCTTTATTAAATGAGAAGTTCCCAGGTCGCATCATCTTTTGAAACAGTGAGGTCAATTGGCCACCACGATCATCTGACTTGACGCCTTTAGATGTCTTCCTTTGCGGTCATCTCAACAGCTGAAGGATGAAATAATAAGGCATATTAGGGAGATCGAGAGCAAGTATGCAGAGACGTCCTCAAAACTTTGACCATCAAGTGTAGGTGCGCTGCCAAAGCTTTGGCGGACATTTAGGCGATATTATTTTTCACACATACTCGTAATTACCATGACTCAAATAACATGATCCAATCAGGAAATCAATATATTTTTACCAATAACTCTGTTTTATTTACTGCTAACTTCGATGCATTTTAATGAAACACCCTTTATATACAAATGGTAATAAAATATAATGGTAAATCATGTGATAACCAAATACATTTTCAGTTGAATAAGAAACAAGAAGAGGGGTGTCAACAGCAAAATAGGAGGTAAATAGACTGGATGTGTAATGAAGTTGTTTAAATATGAAAATGATTAAAATAGAAATACTGTTTCCATTTGACGAGAAAAAATACCAAAAGTACTAAAAATTGCAAATCTAAGCTAACTTGAGGCGTTCAAAAGAGACAATCATGGTCACAATTAATAGTCACATTGTAACGGGCCCCGAGAACCTACACTCTAGCCCCAATCTATCCAACGCGCTTCTTACACTAAGTTGCACATGAAAAGTCGAGGGAGAAATGAAACGGATTGTATATAGTCATTTATTTACAAAAGTATGGATAAACTTTTATATATATATATATATATATATATATATATATATGTATATATCTCTCAAAGTAGCACAAAAAATTATTGCGTTTTCTCTTTCAATTTGGTTTAATGGATTCATATATATATATAGGGTGTTAATTAAGACGAATTAAAGTTAGCAGTAAATTAAATAGTGTTATTTGTGAAACTTATTGATTTCACTATTGGATCATGTTATTTGAGTCATGGCAATTACGAGTATGTGTGAAAAATAATATTGCCTAAATGTCCGACAAGGCTTCGGCGGAACACCTCCACTTGATGGTCAAAGTTTTGATGACCTCTCTGCATACTTCCTCCTCGATCTCACCAATATACCTTATTTTCTCATCTTTCAGCTGTTGAAATGTTGTTGGCTTGTTGACATAGACCTTACTTTTGAGATGACTCCAAATGAAAAAATCTAAGGGCGTTAAGTCACACGATCGTGGTGGCCAATTGAACTTTCTCTTTCGAGAGATGATGCGACCTGGGAATACCTCATTCAATAAAGCCACTGTTGCATTTGCTGTGTGGCATGTGGCGCCGTTCTGTTGAAATCACAAATCTTCGATATCTCTAGAATTCAATTGAGGCCATAAAAAGTTGGTTATCATAGCACAGTATGACTCGCCGGTCACAGTAACAGAACGCTCGGAATCATTTTTAAAGAAATACGGCCCAATGATTCCGCTAGCAAAATATGCACACCAAACAGTAACCTTTTGTGGATGCAGTGGCTTTTCAACGATCTTCCTAGGATTTTCATCAGCCCAAATGCGACAATTCTGCTTATTAACGAATCCACCAAGATTAAAATAGGCGTCATCACTAAAGATGATTTTTTGCAAAAAATCATCATAGGCTTGTCTTTGCTCGTGCCCCCAATTGACTAATGCACGGCACTTCAAATAGTCAGCAGTCTTCAGTTCTTGTGTCAATTTAATTTTGTAAGCGTGTAGAGGCAAATCTTTTGTCAAAATTCGATGTAACGTTGTTGTGGAGAGGTTTAATTCGTATGCGCGATGACGAATATAGGTGTCTGGATTTACGGCTACATTCTTTCGCACTGCTGCAATGTTTTTAGCTAAACAGCGTAAACGAGCACGCAATGGCGTTTTCATATCTTCCACCGACCTCATTTGTTTAAATTTATGAATAATTTACCAAATTTTACTCTCGATTGTTCGATTATTTTGACCAAAATAATCGCGAATTGCTCGAAATGAGTTTCTGTTTGAATGTCCCTTTGAGTAGTAGGCTTTGATAACTTTAACAGGCTGTTTGATTAGTAATCTTACCATGGTTGAAATTGCCTTACTGGCAGTCACTCCCGGTGGCCCAAATTGTGGCGCGCATTTAAAGTCCTGGCGCATTAGCTCAATATAATATAAAGCGATCCAGTAGCGGTCGTAAGGCTATTAAAAGCCCTCCCGTCCAAACGTATTATTAATTATATTAGTCCAAAATTTTACAATACCAGCCACTCTTACAAAAGGAATATTATCGCAATAAATATCAGAGTAATAAATAGTGGCTTCTGTTAAGAGAATTATTTTAAAAAAATAGAACATGATATCAAGAATATATATATATATATATATATATATATATATATATATATATATATATATATAAATATATATATATATAAACATTTCCCCATTCAAAAACACATTCTTATAGAGGGAGGAAGAGAACGGCTTGAAATGGGGTGGAAGAATGGCCCTACAAACCTCCTCACATTCGCTCCACCACACCCCTTCTTCCTTAGGCTATCCGACCACAGTTACTCACAATACACTATTAATCCTTACTCACGGTATCATTTAAACACAATCGCGCCATTTTTCACCCATTCACACTAGTCTTCAGGTCCCTGGCTTCGCGTATCAATCAGCCTGGCTCGTTGGTCAGTCTTTCTCTCAGTCTCCTCATTACTATTATTTATATCGTCCATATACACTTAGCTTTCATCACTAGCTCTCCCATCTCTTGTTAGAACTCTTTCATAATCTTCCGGTCAGAAACTACACTCTTCCTACCCCTATTCATCAGTTCATCACTCACAGCTCTCATTCAACTCAAGATACACTCTTGTGAAACAGACAAATCGCTCACATCCCTTCTACTCTCAGCGGCTACACAGGACACTCCTTGACCTGGTTCGCAACATATGCCAGAAAAATCAGTCTCCTCATCATTCTCCACATTAAACTAGCCACTACTCCTTCATTCCTAAAACCTGAAAAATGAGTTACACTAGGTTTATTCAGCCCAAATACACTATCATTGATACGGTTTACATAACCAGAAAAATCAGCCACAGGTAGCTCACTCACTCGCCTACTCATATCAGCCAAATCAAACACCTGCTTATGCTGACACACAATCTCTCTCTCAAGCTCCCCCATACAAGAGAGCCTCTGCTCAGACTTACGAACTTTCATTCGTACTTGCATCCTTCCTTTCATTCTTCTTTACGCGCTTTCTTCGCTTCGAAACCAAAACAAGCTCTTTCCCAGACAAATTGATACTATCACACTCCACCTCATCATCATGTACCTTATCCCTCTCTCTTCACAGTTCATACACCGGATGACTCACCAGGTTCTCTGCACCTCCTCAACTAACTCTCATGAGCCCGCACTCTCTCAGTCACACCTTTATTCAAACTCTCCAAAACATACGGTACATCATTCTCCCAGAGTCTCACAACTCTATACGGTCTATTTCACTCATCTTCGACACATTTAACCTACCGTTTACTTCGTTTAACTTCAATACTTTTGCATCTATTTCAAACGAACGAAACCTTTTCATGAGCCTCACTCCATACACTCTGCTCACTTTTATTCAAACGAAACCTCTAGTTCATACGCATTTCAAAATTCGTGACAAGCTGACACAGAGACATCCCAGTCGTATTATGCACGATTGAATTATACGTCAATAACACTCTACCCAACCATACATCCCATTCGGAGTTGTTCTTAAATGCTCAAACACTTCACCCACAAACTCGGGGCCGTTATCACTCAGAAATCTCCTAGGCTTCCATACATACATAGGAAGAAACACCTGCTCAAACACATGCACAACACTCACACTCCTTTTGTCTCTCACAGGGGCAGCATACACAAACTCTCTTTTATGATCAACCATGACAACCATACCAATATTCCCAGCACTAGTACGTGGTAGAGACACAGAATCAATCACTACCATCTCAAACGGTTATTTTGCATTAACTTTCAACATCGGCAGTTCCACTTGCATACCTTGCACCTTTCACTTTTCACACTTTTCACACGTAGTCGCAACATCATTCACAAGAGTCCTCAGAAACTGATGGAACACACGCTCCTTCATACACTCCCACAACTTAAACTTACCCATATGCCCATAATTATCATGCACCACTTTCCATAGACCAATCATACCAACAAAAGACATCACTAGTGCATACATATTATCACCACCCTTCATATGCCTCACAAAATATACAACATCCATACAAACAACAAAATCCTTAGCATACCTTTTAAAATCACTTAAACATTCAGGCCATTCATTCAAATCCAGAGGCATCATCACACACCTCTTTAACGCATTAACAAAAGGTCATATTTCTTGCATTTCAAGAATATTCTATTTATTTAAAACCTCATTCTCATCATCGATGATCAGCTCAATCATACGGCAAAACTTGGCAACATTCTTTGCCCACTCACTCAAGCTAATCACCTCACATTCAACTTTCATGAGAGAATCTTTATCAGCATCCAAATACAAATCACTCATTCTCATGAAGTCCACACACAGCAAGAAACAACACGGCATTTGGTCATCTTTCAGAATCACAAATTCATGGATCACATCCACACCACTGCCCAAACTCTCTCTCAGACTAACCCATTCCCACGCCACTATCATTCTATTCCCCAATCCACTTACCGTAACTTCACAAGCTTATGCTCGCAACATCTAAACTCATCATACTTACTCAGAATACTCTCGTTCACAAAAGACACTTCTGCTCCTGTGTCAATCAAACCCCAGAAAAACCCTTCACCAACTTTCACTCTCGCTCCCATCATACCAGGTACACCATGTTCACAATACACAGAAGGATCAATCACACCAACATCGGCATTGAGATCCACACCATAATCAACACCCACATCATCACTCATCATACACTCATCTTCCTTCAGACAATCACTCTTCTTTCTCCTATACGAACACTTCTCAATCACACAATTGTAATGCAAACCACTCGAGCACTGCAGATGAACTATACTAGCATTCGAACCTTTCACTTTCTTATCCTTGTAACCAATTGGCCTCTCCCCACCAAAGTTAACATAGACAAACACTCCATACAGACGACTCAAGACAATCAACACGTCCTGAAACGGGGGACACCTGGCACACACATTGATCGCAATTATTTAATAAAATTCTGCACTCTTGCCATACCAATACTCTCAGGCTTTCTACATACTTCACTCAATACCTCCTTCCTTAAGTCATACCCACTCTCGGGCACTCTCACTCGCATCCGTATAGAATTCAATCATCTTAGCATTCACACTATAGTCCGGGTATGCCAACTCAACATTTTCAGCCTTTCAGTCTCTCATATGTTCATTCATCTTATCACTTCACCTGTCATCGTACTACCTTTCCTGCCCATCCCCTTAGTCAGAGGCTTACATATACCAAAACAATCTCATATAAACTTTCGCTGAAACTTGGTCAATCCCAGAATCGACCTCAGCTTGTTCACAGTCACCGGCTTCTGAAACATATGTTATTTCTTAACATACTTCGGCAAATTCCGCAACCCATTCTCACTGACCACATGCCCACGGAACTCCACTTCTTTCGCAAACCATTCATACTTTGCTACCTTCATCTTCACACCAACACTTTAAGACATTATAAATACATCATTCACCAATCTCATATGCCCATCAAAACTCTCATTCATAATCAAAATATTATATATAAACACAATCCCACTTTTGCTCGCAAACTTACTCAACACCACATTCATATCACGCTGGAAGGCCCTGGGAGAATTGGCTAACTAAAAACTGAGGTTTCGGAACTGATAATGCCCCTTCGTGGAGGGAATGGCATTTACCAGTCGGCTCTCCTCAGCAATGGATATCTGGTAATACTCTCCATTCAAATTGAGCTTAGTAAACCACTTCATCCCATGCATACTATACACACCCTCAGATACCGCACACATCGGGAACCTTTCTTTCACAGTCCTTTCGTTCACCCTTTGATAATCCACACACAGGCGCAAGGTTCTATTTGGCTTACGTATCGGCACAATCGGACTATTCCATGCACTCTTACTTTCTTCAATCACCCCCAATCGTTCAAATTCCACACACTGCTCCTCAATCTCACCAGCAACTGGACGCGGGAAATATCTCGGCAGCTGTAAGAGAAGGGTTTCCTCCTTCAGGACAATCTTAAATTCCGGGAGCCTGTGCTACCCCGAAATCCAGATCGCCCTTACTGAGGACCGCCTTTCCCCCAAATAGCATTTGATACACATCCTCACTTTTATACTCAGTCAAATATTCATCCAATTTCACAATCATTTTCACTTCATCATGCGTTCACTCACAAGTTTTTTCATTTACAAAATTCACCTTAACATAAGTACAATCATCCACACATGCCTCACTGAGAGTGGAGAGGTTACTCAGCACATCGCCAACTTGGATCGCTCTAAACTGCTCTTTCACTCTGGGGTCCATCAGCACATCGCCAACTTAGATCGCTCTCAGCTGCTCTTTTACTCTGGGGTCCATCAGCACACATACAAAAGGATCATTTATTCTCATCAAGATCAAACACACAAGTAACACGCCTCAACTTATAATGCGCACCCTTTCCCTCTAATATGATGGTGTTCTCACCAATATTCAGACTCAAATCTTCACTCCAACTGACTCTAACAGACACTCTTTCACCATTCACAAGCCTTACACTCTCCATATCATTCACCTCAATACCACTAAACACACTCCTCAAAACACTAACACCATTCCCTGCATACAACTTATACACCCTACTCTTACCAATATTTTTCTCAATCTGATCAAGCGCATGATGCACAAGCATACTTTCATAAAATCATACCCTAAAATCACACCATACTCACTACTCACCTTATAAATCACACAGAATTCACACTCATTCATCAACATACTATGCATTCGAACAGCTAACTTTATCATACCAATTACATGTACTCCCATACCACCAATCCCTACGAAACTACATTTACACTCAGACAGGAAGGATTTTCACTCAAATTGTCATACACATCCTTATATACGAAACTCTTCTTGCATCAAGAATCTATCAATGCAAGCACTCAACTCCGTTCAATTTAATCTTGACACTCAGACACTCATACTTCTTACCGGAAAGAACTTTCACACTAAACAAACCTACTAATACATTACTCACACTCACGAGCCCAGAAGCTACCTCACCAGGTATCTCTCACAATTTAGTTTTCCGACTCAGACTTTCCATTCACACATTGCACTCTCAGTCAAATCCAACACCTTTTACTCGAATGCCCTTCCACGGCACAATAGCTACATACATCTCTCTAGTCACGACACATCCTCGTATAGTGAGCGGCCTTTTCGCAGTTACCACACTCGTAGCTTCTACTCTCCTACAGCATTTGCTCAACCATTCAACTTCGGACATCCTCTCTTCAAATGGCCTCTTTCTTTGAAATTCTAAACACTCATTCATACTTTCCTTATAATCCTTTATAATATGCCCTTTCTTACCAGACCCAAAACAAGTGCCAGACGTCCACTTACATTCCACCAACATATGCCCCTTCCTTCCACAACTAAAAGATTCCACGATCAGTGTCACACCATTCGACCTTTCACTCGCTGTAACAATATCTCAGTTGCTCTCTCATACTTCGATTTGGTCGTACGCCAGACATCTGTTTCCTACCACTTGTCCGTCCCCTATTCATCCGTCCACTATACCGGCCCATGAAGCCTAACATCAACCTAGCTAGGGTAGCCTTCAGGGCATCCCGATAACTAACAAACTGCGGAGGTGGAGTAAAGCTCCTGCGCTTCCTACCACCAACAGTCACAATATACCATCCATCCGCATTCAAATTACTCTCTTCATCAATTCACCCATCTTACAGAAGCTACAAAACTTCCACCCACCTCAAACCACTTCAACCTCATTATCTACTTTCCCTTTGCATTCAGCCATTCACTTATCTTTTGTGGGGCCGTATCAAGAAACTTTCTCCTCAATTGCTTACATTCATTCACACCATCATCACCATACCTCTTTCTCGCCATACTCTCAAGTCTATGTGCATACATATTCACACTTTCACTCTTCACCATGCAAGCCTTATCTCTTTTATTCGTTTCACCTGCCCAATCAATCTCTCTTTCACCACCTCATACTTCGGGTTACACACATTCGTTATCAGTCGGAAGAATTCGAACACTTTTCCATCCAAACACACCCCTAAAACATTCACTCAGTGCCCCTTATTCTCAGGGTACTTCAGCTTTAAAAAGCGTTCAAACTGCCCGAAGAACCCTGCCATACTCTTACTACCATGCAATTTAAACCTATCAACTATCGGGAATTTCTTAATCAAAATATCTTTCCCCACATTCACTTCACTCTCAGTTGAGCTGCTCTCATTCTCACTTATGCCAATCATACATTTACTTTCTTCTTTATCCGAATAGAGAGAGTCCACACTCTTAACTCCTATTTTCCTATCCTTACAATTCAAACAATTCTTCCTTCACTTCTTACCTTCCATTGATTTCCATTCACCTTCTTTCCTACCACTCACACTTATCCTGTCCTCTCTAGAATAGCACATACTCCCATTGATCCCATTAGTCTTATTCTCTTCGGTTGGAGCAAGGGTCAGGGTCGAAGGGCCTGACTAACCTCTTTATCATGTCATAGAGGTCCTGCATTCTTCTATCAACCTCCTTTTGCCTCTGATCCATCTCCACCTTCATCCGATCAGCCATTTTATTCAAACCCACTATATGACCTTTCAGTCCCTTAATCATTGTCCTCAACATTGTACCTTCTTCCTCTTTATGTCTTAATTCCAGCCTCAGTCGCACACTCTCATGATGGAGACTTTCCTCCACACAAGCCACCGTCTCAGGTTAGTAGGAAAAGAAAGAGGAAAGGAAAAACAAGCAAACTACTCGTGCAGCCTAAACCCTTTACTAACTCCAATCCGATGACGGACTGCAATCCAATTCGGTCGCGCTCCCGTTTCGAGATCTCACGTCCCTATGCGGGCGACAAATTTAGCGGGCCCTGAGAACCTACACAATAACCCCAATCTATCCAACCCGCTTCCTACACTAAGTCGGACGTGAGAAATCGAATGAGAAATGAAACGGATTTTATATAGAGTCTTTTATTTACTATAGTAGGGATAAATATATATATACCTATATATATATATACATACAAAGAAAAACATCAATCCTATTTTTCACAATTAATTAGCGACCAAACAAAAAATATTTTTCACCAAAAAGTTCAAAAAACAAAGAAAGAGAGTCCTTGAGTTCTCGTGGTACCACGCTTTTAGGTTTAGGGTCCAGCGGGGAAAAGTATTGCTAGCAGTCACTCCTGGTGGCCGAATTTGTGGCGTGCGTTTAAAGGCCTGGCGCTACCGAGCTCAATATAATACAAAGTGATCTGGTTGCGGTCTTAATGATATTAAAAGCCCTCCCGTCCAAACCTATTATTAATTATTGACTTATTACAATTTCAATTATATTACTCCAAAATATTACAATACCAGCCACTCTTACAAAATTAATATTATCGCAAAAAATTATCAGAGTAATAAATAGAGTGGCTTCTGGAAAGAGAATTTTCTAAAAATTAGAACATGATATCAAGAAAATATATATATATATATATATATATATATATATATATATATATATATATATATAGAAAGAGAGAGATATATATATATATATATATATATATATATATATATATATATATATATATATACATATATATATATATATATAAATAAACATCTCCATATTGATACACACAGTCCTACAAAGGAAGTGAGAGGTTCTCTAAAAAGGGGGTGAGAGAATGGCCATACAAACCCCCTCATATTTCTTTCCACCATAACATATCCGTCGTTATGTAGAATGTAGGCCCGTAAAATAAATAATCTAAATATATCTAACTCCTTCCATTAGGCACGAGAGGAAAGGTGAAAATTGGGCGATTTCGGGAGTCGTATTCCTTTTAATTAAAATGAAAAAAAACAAGGGCATACTCTAGGAAACTTTTTTAGTAGAGATATAAAGAAAGTGGTGCAGCCATAGGAAGTATAGATGTCTGGAAGTAGTTCACCGTTGATCCATCTGCAGGGGTTGCAGCGGAAGGTCAAACTTGTGTTTGGGGAAAGACCGCAAATTATTCTCTAAATTTAAACCTCTGTTTCCTTTGCCACGCTACACGTAACATTCATTGCAGGTGCGTAAATGAATATATGTGGGAAATAAATAAGGAAAATAGGGTGGGATAAATGCATATTAAATAACAGGACCACACAGCGGTCAAGAAATAGTGGTGATCCCGCGCCTTTACCGTTTCACAATTTGGAATGAATGGCCGTAAGTTAAAAGCTGAAAATTTCCATGAATATATTTAATATAATGGTATATTTGAATAAGGGTAAAACAAGTTTTAGGTTATAAAATTAATGTTTTTTTACAGGTTAAATATTTTATTCCCTCAAAGACTTTGATTATGATATAGTTTACGTAAAGATATTTAAATTAATCCATCTATGAAAGATATGTTAGATAAAATTGGATATCCCTCAGAGTAGTAGTTTATCAGTGCTGGATAGTTGGTTGAATGCATTTATTTTGGCTAAGATGCTTTGCAAATGCTAAAGCAATTGTACTGCCTTTTAAAATATATCTATAATTAAAATGTCAAATAAAGACATATAACCTAATATTTGCTATGATATTTGCTATATTTACAAGGATTACTCAATATTAACCAATTATTTTCTCTTTTTCTCGCACAAAGAGTCAGTCGGAATAGCCTGCCTGGTCAAATGAATGTGCATTGATTTAGATTTTAACAGACAATAAAACTTCTTAACGTATTGATTGCTGTGAAGTCTTATTTATTTTTTATTTGTCAGAAGAAATACAAGAAAGTAAAAAGCCTTCAATATAATTAATATTTTTATTATCAAAGTCAATGAATTCGACCGTTGGAAAGCAACAGACAAAGTGGCAGAACCCTTAAACTCTAAAGGGTTTAACTTACCTCAATGTAAATTTTATTGCATTTAGTCCTATTTTCCTTTGTTTTTATTTTACTCCAAATCAAATGAAGGTAATGAGTGCTTGTATGGAATTTAGTTAAGGTTGATAGATTTTCAATATAGGATATGAAATTTTGGTTTATTAACATTCACAGAAAACTATTGCCAAATAATATGGTAACAAATAAAATATGCAATAATTCCTGTATAAGAAATTACTAACGCGAAGTACCTGCTATATCACTGAATATATACAGATATTATTTTTATAACAAATCTATAGTTAACCCGTACAGCTTTTTGTTCATTATTTTGATTTTAAAAATGGTTTGATTATTCATCTAAATGCTTTTTATCGGATGCTAAGGGTAGTGATAACGCACGAATTAACTAATATTTTCTTTTAGTTCGAAGAGCTTAAATTAAAATGCGTCTGGGAATTTGGTTTGAAAGTTAAGAAGTAAACCATGAGTAATGGCCCTTACTAATAATAGAATACTTAGGAAAGATTCTTCTATTGTTAGCCTATGTAGGAAGTTGTTTTAAGAAATGAATGAGTGTTTCACTTCTTGCCAGGCTGGTTTCATTCTATCCACATTAGGCAGTCTGGTGTAACCCCTGCTTTGGGGAAAATGTTAACAGTAAAATGTGTATTTAACGCAGATTCAGAAGAGAATTTGAAAAGATACTATCTGGCAAAATAGAGCAGGTTTTCTCTTCTCTTTTTCTCGCACAAAGAGCCAGTCAGAATGGACTGCCTGGTCAAATGAATGTGCATTGATTAATCAAAGGACTGACCTATACTATAATATCATTTTGTTCATAAATTTCTGAAAACGTGCACATTTATTGTAATTTAGCTGTAAAATTATTATTTACTCATTGTGTCAATATGATCTTGGAAAAACCTATCCAATTTTCATTATACAGTTTTATTTATGAGGCTACAATTCTCTCTCAAATATTGGAAAATAAGGAATAAATCCTTGAATATAAAATTCCAAATAACATGTGAAGAAGAGATATTATTTTCTCCTTGGAATAATATTTAGATTTTTAATATGGATATTTTTAAATTCATTAACATACAATGACATAAGAAAAAGGTCGAGAACTTGGTCTCAGTATTATAATATGATTAAAGAATAAAATGGAAATTCTCAGATTAATCAGATGAATGAAAGATGGGTTGAATAAAATAGTAATAACAAAATAGCCTCTGCTGATGATCAATATTTGAAAAAGTTCCAAAATAAAAACTTAAAAGTAAAGCGACAATTTTCGATCAAATGTATGTATCTATATTTTTGGTGGTATTTGGTTGCTAAAAATTTAAAGTACACGTGTTACTTATTCTAGATTAATTGCCAATAGTTGTCTTAAAGTACTATTTGTTTAATACGTATAGGTAGGTAAAATAACCCCACTTTTAATGTTGTCTTGGAATAAATAACTTAGAAAACAATGATTCAACAATGACTAGTCAATATATCCTCATATTTTAATGGATATAATTCAGTTTCACACGATGTATACGCCTTTTCGCCAACCGCCGAAAAACGTATTTTGGAAAATAATTTAAAATAATACTCAAAATGTTATTATTTATAGACAAATATATTAGCCTACATTTTCAGACTTCATAGGTACTGTATTTTAATCCTCGCTTCTTGATTTTATGATTAATGGTAATTTTGGTTGTGTAAAATAAGTAGATATACTAAAGTTTGCAGGATAAAGGAGCATAGAGTATAAGCACGAGTGTTCAAATATACATAAAAGGAACATATAATTTCCCTTACACTATTTATCGAGTAATTAATTAACTAAAGAGACTGGAGCACAGACATAAAATTATCGAGTATCTGAAAATTAAATACAGTAAAGTAATTGTCAAATAATAAATATAATAGAGGCTTTCGACAGTTAGTGATTGCTAATCCCAGTCCCACTTCCTTGGCATATATTATAGTCCCGCACCAAGATAAAGTAGGGGTGAAGGGTTGCAAATACACCTACCATAGCCACTTCCGATAAATAAGAATAACACCGGTGCTTCCCTTTTGATCAAAGATAAGATAATGATCCCCTGAGTGAGTTCTCACTCAGTAAAAGCCAGTGATGGGTGGACTTATGTAATAAAAAGAATTAAGCCAAGCGGATTGCTTTTCAATTGCTAAAAGATCGTCCAAAATAGTTAAAACTCACAGATACAAAAATAATAATAATATACATGAATCAGAAATATGAAATAACATATATAGGTATAAATAGGATTAGTCTTTGCACTGAATAGAGATTTCTATATAATGTCGTGGGGATTACACTTGATAAACTTAGAAAACGTAATATACACACAGTCATAGAGTAAACTCAACATGGTGGCTTTATAAACTAACGCTCAATGTAGATAATTAAAGCTTATTTCATTTCGAATTCTACCATATCCCCTAAAATAAATTATCTTATGTTTGACTTAATCATGGCTGACTCATCATCCAAGAGCTATTTCTGCTGTCGTGTATGTTCATATACCTATACAATCTCTTCCACATTTCAATAGATTCAATGCGAAATTGTGAAGTTGGTTTAATTACTATCCCCTTCCTCATATTGATTAGTTCTCCTACGACTTTAAAAGTTATCCTTGATTCACTCCATTTCACTCAGAAACGAGATTTAAGAAGACCAGATTGAATTCTAAAGCCAGCGTTTCCTAACTCTTCCTAATCCTCAGCTCTTCTGAATTAATTTAACATCACACAACATACCCCATCATATCTCCGAATTCTGTCTATTCGTAGTTTTATTATACATACTTCTTCTCTTATGTTGTCACCCCTTTCAACCACACATGTGGAAATATACTAAATTTTGTCGCTTTTCACTTCCTCATTCAAGACCTCTCCATAACGGTGGCCAGCACTCACTAAATCGTTCCAGATCACACGAAAGCCATACATTATGGCTCCAATCCTTTTGGGTTTGTTTTTCTTATTTGTCATTTCTCTATGAGTGTTTATGCTTTATGCATATTTGCTTTGCGGCTTGTCGATGATCTGTTTGGGACTATATCATTATTTTATACCCGTAATTATTTAAAACATGCTTTTATGACCGACATGTCACCCTAACATTTGATTATTCAGTAGCCAGGAGCTTAATTAAATCCCGTGATCTCCAAGAGCGCGTTTTAAAAATAATATTATGATCATCAGAATTTTGGGGATTCAGCTTCTAATTATTTGAAATTTTCCCCTGGCGTTAAAATTCTCTCTTCAACTCCAAAATGATATTTCAAAATTTGAAGCCGAATGTAAGAAATATTTTCAAACGACACCCTAATAAACTGAAGTTTTATATTATTATCATTATAATAATGATATATATAATTATTTAAAAAACTTGAAATACGCTCTTATTCTATATAAATTTGTTTGATCGGCCATCTTCCCGAGTATGCCGTTCATTTTGCATCACCAAGCTTCAAAATCGATTTGGATGGTTTTATACCGATGCAAGTTAGAACCACATTGCTAATGACATTACGTTTGTACTTATCCAAACAGACAGGCTACCAACAATTATTTTGTTTTCGCCAGACACATAAATGCTGCTAGGTATATTGCTATATGTGTGGACAATTATTTTTGTCATTGAGTGTATCGAAATTACAGATTGTTTTCCGTTTAAAAGTATTAGGAGGCCCGAATAAGAGATAGAGTTGAAAACCATTTGAATAATTTTACAGAGTATTTAATTTACGTCTAAAAAATACTACCATCGAAAGATATTCCTAATCAGGTTTTGAACATTACTAATCTAAAATAATTTGAAACCAAAATTTAAAATTCCCTGCTCAAATACGACTCAACTAACAGTTTGCTGTGATAGTCGTTATTTTGGTACTGATTTTAATTTTAATTCCCCTAAGCTTAACTACTTATTAATCGTTTATTAATTTTCTTCTAGCATTTTTCTTGTTTACAAAACACCTGTATTCCTTAGTTTATGTTTTAATTTCATAATAAAATTTAAGTAGATATCTACGAGTATGAATATTTATTAATTAGGGGTAGCTAAGACAAATATAACAAATCACATGAGAAATCTAGACGAAAAAAAAAATGGTGGAGAATTTCAATGAACGTACAAATAATGAAGCATCAATTGAGAGCACCTGACTAACCACTTAAGGACATAGTCAAATACTGATTAATGGACATCGTCTCTCGTATTGAAAATTCACTTAAGTCGTTGTATCTCGGTGTTGATGGCAATTATTCTATTCTAGTTAAGTCATTTATGGGGCATTGAATAAAGAGAAATAATAGGATTTCTGAAATTAAGCTTAAACAGAGCTAATGGGAAAATTCAAGACCGACGGAAATAAAACTTTCTTGGATTTCTGCGACTAAAGAGATATGGTTAAACAGGTTATTACCAAATTATGATAACAAGTAATCAAACAAGGGTAGATTGTATAAGTTCAAGTGGCTGGAGCAGAGATTAAAATATAGCCATTCTCTAATATTTTAAATAATGCAAGGTTTTGAGACTGAGAAAAACACCTAATTTGACAAACGTTATCACAATCGAAAGAAAAATATTTTCGAGAGAGACCGAAAATTTCAAGCATACATTATCTAGTAATAATTTTAGCACGCATTGAACGCTGACTAGCATTTACGATTTGATCTTTCGCATCCTATGCGCATCCTATGAAGGGAATGCAAATGCCTAAAGTTTGCTTATGCAAATCAAAATGGAGCCTCATTCTATTGATGTATAGGCCATAAGAACTGGACAAAATAATAATCAAGCAATCAACTTTATTTCAGATTTATAAAAACACGTTTACTGATTAAAATAGTAATTTCAATGCATAATGATATGTATAGTTTAGTATTTTTATCCATTTCAATTTTGTTGCCATTTTTTAAGAGAAGGTGTACAGAACTTATAAGACTTGATATTGCGGATATTTAGGGATTTAATCTTTTACATATTAAAGAACTTTGTACATAATATTAGAACGCGTCCATCGAAGAACGATGATATTTTCTAGATTTGGAAATAGAAGGTACAAAGAAAGCCAGATGATTCTCGATTTAATTTTACTGGAATATCGGCATAGGGAAGGGAAATTAGTGAAAACCTTTAAAATAATAAAAATATTTGATATTAAATTTAATAGTCAATACTAGAATTAGATAGCTCATTCTAATTTTGCATATATACACTTATGTTTTCAACACAATCGATTCTAAATCTGTGTATTTTGTAATGAAGCTCATTTTAGCATATCTAAGTGGAAGCTTTGATTTACTAGTATGAAACCATAATCTCTTCCTGCCTATCGGCAGGTAGAAATTATGATGGTGTTTGTGTATTGTCTTTTATTTAGGTTTCCTCTTGTTATGTAAAGTAATGTTTGCATAACAACAGGAAACTAATGTTTGCATATTTATACACTTTTACAAATAGCCTTTAGGATTAGATGTCAGCTAATGCCTCCTTAAAAAAGAACAAGCACTAATTCCTACTTTGTATTTGGCCCATTCATTCGTTAATCCATATTTACCTTCGTTTGATGTGCATCAACGATTTTATTAATGAAGATGTTATTTTTCTCCTTACACTATTAAAAAACTTTGTCGTTTTATTAACTTTATTTAACCGTCCTTCATTAAAAAATAAATGCGGTTCATATTGCCGTTCTCCACCCGCACCCTAAAGAAAAGACTATGAAATCATTCCATTGGCCCGTCTAATACTGTCCTTGGTTGGCAGGAACTATCCTATCAAAAAGTTAGGTATTTCCAGAATTCTAAAGAAAGTCTTTTTGGGATTGACATATTTTTACGTATCGAATGAATGTTACTTAACGAAGGTGAAACTTAATGCATCTGAAAGGTCAGTTATAGGATGTGAAAAGACGGAAAGGTTGAAAACAATATGAATTACCAACCAAGTCAGTGCCCTGTTAAATCGATTTTCAAGTTATCTTTAGTTGTCTGCGAGTCATTGCATGAAAAGAAAAGAAGCTAAGAGGTGATCAGGATAACTCTCATCGAATAAGAAATATATAGAGTTTTAGGCAGTTTGAGAGCAGTGTAAGAAACGAAACTTAAGTCTGTCTAGTTTGATACCAGAGAGACTAACAAATTTGTTTTGGCTGAACCTAGAGATAAATTGAAAGACAAACTAATTATTCGCTGCTGACAAGTTGTTTAGATTTTAAGGGATACAAGATTTAGAAAATTTTCAAAAGGATCGGGAACAATGAGATTGATTGCTCAATTGGTTACGATGACATTCTTTTATAACGAAGTAAATATCACGTTCGTGGTAATGGGCTGGGACGAGTTGAGCTGGAAATCTTAAGTGTATCATGTAGGTGTGTAAGGAGAACAGTGATTAACTGATGATAGAGACAAAAAGGAAGCAGTTCAAGAGGAAATCACTTATTTTTTTCATAGAGGAGCGTAAAGAGTAAATAGGTTTGTGTGAGAGAGAAGAAGAAGAAGGAAATGCCACATGGCAAAGATTAGTAGCAAAGCTCATTTTCAAATAAAGATTTAAATAATACAATATATATTCTTCCATAGTTATTTAAACCGATGGTTGAAAATTAACTAGTTACAAAGTGATAAAAAGACGCACATAAAAATAATGCCAATCATTAATTGTAAAAATAAAATGGATGAATTCATATTGAATTTCAAATTTTTTTAAGCTGATTAAATCAAGATAATAGTACTAAAAATTACTTTGTGTCATGAGATTAGACAAATGAGTGGAATTTATGAAATTAATATGTCACAGAGCTTGGTCTAATTAAAAGCATAAACATAGGTACAAATATGGTGGAATTAACATTCATCTCAATTTTCAATTTACTGAATATATATATTCACTTAATTTTATTTTGTATAATAGATTTAACCTCTTTTTAATATATAAAACCTGCTTGGATTATTCCAAACAAGTTATATATATATATATATATATATATATATATATATATATATATATATATATATGTATTCACCATGCTTTCTTCTATAAAGCTTGATTTTAATATTAATAAAGAAGGACAAATCAGAGAAAATGTTTTTTTGTAATCTTCACGTTCCGGGTTATTCCAAAACCCATCTTCAGGAGCTATAAATAAATTTGAAATCAGTAATCAAAAATTATAACTAAACTACAGCACACGTTTCATACCGCAATGCTATATAATTGAAAAAAATGACACAATCGGCAGTAAAATATTAAAAGGAACGTTTTGTTTTTCAAAATAACAAACAAAAAACTAGTGAGGTAGGTATAAAAGAAAATATTTAAAAATAAATTATAATAATCAAACGTAAACAAACTAATCGTAACAGTACAAAACTTAATTCAAATGGCAAAAAATAGAGATGGAAACATATTCAATATAGCAAATTAAATAAAGAAACTGAATATTACCATACATGTTCGCATCACAAGTGAAAACTGGAAGGAAATTTAAGATTAAATAAAGCTTGGTTGGTTTGTCGGTTATTACGTACCCTAAGAATGTGACCTTATATAAATTAGGGTAGTTTTATTTAATACAGAGTAATTCTTTAATGCTAAAAGTGAACGTAGATTTAGCAAATTTTAACACAAAGAATCATTTTAGGACACGACTCTTTTACAATCTATTGCATGTGCCCAGAGGGAATAATACTCTTTGTTACTAAAGGTGTTACCGGTTCTCTATCTAATGTCGAAAGAGAATGGTGCCTGAGGTGAACGTACTGTGCTTCCTATATAGGTCCCCTGCTTACAGCTCTATATAATGCACGAGCGCAACTTCATGGGAATACTAGTATTCACTCTAAAAAAATGCCAATATTTTTGATATTGATAAATTTAAGTTTAGTATTTTTTATTAACAATAACATTTCATTAAAGGACTATATAGACGTTTCTGTAGCGGGTTATTCAAAATATGTAAACCCAGTGGGTGAGGATTTCTAAAGACAATTGTTTGAATTTCAGAATGGGTGCGTGAAAAATTAATATCTAGAAATGGCAAGCTATTACACTGGTCAACACACATTTTGCTGACTTATATTTGGGGATTGTTTTTAACTAACTAACTCTGACGTGTTGGTTTCAAATATGGCATCCATTTTTTTGTAACACATCATGTTTTCATTCTACATTATATTCCTATTTTACGACGTACTGCATGTATTTACTCAAAATTTCAACAGAATTTGAAAGGATAAATATATTGTAAGATAACATTACCTATTACTAAAGACATACAGCTTATTTTTATAATAAAATGGAGAAAACACAAGCAATCGTACACATACCTATACAGTAATGGAAGATATTTTTGCTTGCAAAAGTGTCTGGAATGTTTGATGTCCACACAGTCTCAATAAATACCCTAACAGTAGTCTGCTATCATGATTGCATTCCATCGGCCTCGATATTTCTCCTCCATACTCTTTTTAACCTAATGAAAACGCTCTCCGTGTTCACCACTCACGTTGCCAAGATCAGCAGGAAATTCATCAAGATGGCTCTTGAGGAAATGACCTTTATGCTCTTGTTGCAGCCTAAACGATGAAAGATATTAAGTAATGTCTCTATCAAATCCTTGTAGTTATCAGCCCTATTGTTTCCAAGAAATCCTTCCACAACATACACAAATGAATCCCATGCTCTTATTTCTATGCCACTGATCAAAATCGAGAAATTTTGGTTTTCCATTAATTTTATGATTTGTGGGCTATCAAACAGGCCAGCCTTTATTTTATCATAAATTAAGCAAGGAAGTATTCTACTTTGAAATTTTACACAGTCACCCTCCACATTAAGAGCTTTCACAAATTGTTTCATCAGTCCTAGTTTAATATAAAGTGGTGAGAAGATGATTTTCTTTTGCTCAACAAGTGGTGGTGTATAATATTCTTCCCCCAACAATCAAATTTTCTTTAACTGTGGAGAGTTTCTGTTCCCAATATTTGTCCTTGGCTTGGCTGTCTCATAAACGGAAGAAACACGGATAATTTGTATAGCCTCCGTGTTGGCCAAGTAAGAATTTTACCATTTTCAGATCAACACATATGATCCATTTTTATTCCTCATATTTAAGTAAATCTAATACAGATCTTATGTGTTCATGCTTCTCTTTTAAATGCTTAGATTAATTAATAGGAATCGCACTGAATAAGTTTCCATTACACAATAACACACATTTTAGATTTTTCTTTGAACTATCTATAAAAGTCTCCATCCACTTGACCATACTCTGAAAACACGTGTAACAGTACCGCCACGTCACAACAGTAAACAAAATCTTTTTCAGTTTTAAAGAATGCCAAAGATCTCTCTCCCTGTTACTTCCCGCCACAAATTCTTTCCGTACGTCGAGAAATTAACACTTCTGCTAACTCTTTTGACACCCTAGGTCTCTAGCTAAATTATTCATTTCTAATTGGCTGGAATTTCCTCGTTTTTGAGTTGATGTAAGTACAAAGTCTGGATCACTGTCAAGTTCATTGCTTATATCAGATTCACGTATATCACTTAAATCGTCCAGTGACGGAAGTGCCTTAAATACAGGTACTGGAATTTCATCTTAATCGAGCACTGGATGAATTGCTGAATCAAGATTTGGGTAAGTTATTTAATGTCGCGTTTTCTTGCCTAAATCAGAGGTTTTTTGTGAAATAAAAGTAGCGATCCTTTACTTGGTTTTGGGCTCCCATCATACTATTGGGATGCGAAATCGTAGTTGTTTCCTTATGTCCTATGTTCATTGGCGTAAATTTTCGACACATGGTTTACAAACATTGTGCGGGGTCAAGGGTTTATCCTGATAATCTAATTTAATCTTAAACTAAGCCAAGTATGCTCTTTTCACAAAGATACTAATGCTCATTCTTTGAGTTGGTGAAGTAAAATAACCAGATATATAGCAAAACAATTCAGAGGAATTCAAATATTTCCTAGGTAAAGAGGCCATACTTCTGAATGCTATTTCATAAGAAAATTTTAAACATCACAAAATTATATTATACACAATTACTTTATATATCTAGATGTACATAAAGATAAGTCTAAATACGTTGATAAAATAAAATAAGAAGAATACAAAACGTCTCCACTTCCATTCACTTGGGCGTAAGATAGCCTGCTACTATGATTGGGACCAATATCGACTAGTCCATTAATAAATAGTTTGACGTGATAGAAGAAAACTATTGTGAATTTTAAACTCAGTGACCCCGAATTTCCCAACAACAGGTCTCAAACTTAAGTCAGCAGAAAAAATGTTAAAATGTGTTAACCAGTGTTATTATTGTTCGCATGTTATTGTGTGAAATAATATTCGGGTCTAGATCGTTAATAAAAGGGAAAAATACTTTAGAACATAAACTAGAAGAAAAAAACAGCAAAGGTATCGTGAACATATTTTTTAGGCATAGGGGACGGAATTAAGCAAGGCAAGCATGGACCAGTCTCTCCTCAAAGATACATATGCCATGATACCCTTTTCGTTCCATTCTTGCTATATACACTTTTTCTTCCTATAAAGTTCCTAAGCTTTTAGTTCCCCTATTAACCCATTTTGCTTCCAATTTATATACAATTAATAATAGCCTCAACTGTGCGTCCAAAATTTAAAAAATTAATGCATCAAGTAATGCATTCTTCTCCAGCTTTGACATCACATACTTATTACTAATATTCTCATTCTGGTAACCTTGGACATTTTTTTAACTAAATTCTTTCCAGATAAAAATGCCCTCTTCCCTTGAATTGATTTAGTTTTCTTAATTCCCGCAGTTAATTGGCTAGCTATCAAAAACAACTATTTCACTTTCTATACAGTCGTATTTCATCAAATTGAAGGTTTTTGGATGGAAAGCAAACTTGGACTGATTTTTGCAAATATTTTCATATGACCTTAATTGTTACGCAATACTGGTATGCCTCTTATCGTGAACCTTTTAACATTGAGTAAAATCTCAAACACAAATTTTCGCAAATAATTATTGTTAAGCAACCAGATTATCTGCTTTAATTTATTTCACCTACAGTTTTCTCTTCCACCAGTGACCATGTCTTCCATTTTCCAAATGTTACGCTAAACAAAAGTACTTTAATATTGCCGATAATTCATCTGTGTAGAGTTTGATCAGGAATATTATGCCTCAACTTTGATTATAGTGTGTAACACGATTTTTTGTCTCTAGGTAGCAACTGTTATTTTCTATTTACTTGCTTCTAAAATAGATGAAAAAACACTGTTAATTATTTCCAACTTTGCTTTAGTGGCCAGGATAATGATATTTATAAAAAATTTACTTATTATCTCTGAGACAAAGTGGCAAATCAGAACTTTCTTTTCTATAATGTAGAAAGAAAAGGATATGATACAAAAATAGCCTTTATTCATTCTAGAATTATATAAGTGAGACAATTAAAATATTAGAAATGAGTAGTTTTCCGTGATATATGCTTATACTGTAAATCACGAATCAGCCCCCAAATATAATCTCTCTTTAGATTTTCATTATACGATCATTGATAGCGGCGTTCAAAATTCAGTAGATCCTGGTAAAAGTGCTCGACATGTTCCTCAGGATAAGCTCCCATGTTCTTCTTAAATTTTTCAAGATGAGCGTCAAGAATATGGACTTTCAGGGACATTCTGCAACCCATCTTGCCGTAGTTTCTCTCAAGTTCTCAACAAGCTCTATATAGTTTTCGGCTTTGTGATTTCCTATGAAGCTGAGACCACTGCTGTCTTATTCGTAGTGAGCGTCTCGGCAAACTCCTTGCACTCCATTATCTTTTTTATTTGTGCACCGACGAAGACTCTGGCTTCCAACTTTGCCGCTGATAGCTAAGGAAAGAAATGTTGGAGATACTTGGAAGCTGCAGACTCCTTATCTACAGCTCTTACGAATTGTTTCCTAAGGTCTAAATTTGAGTACAGCTGAGGAAACAGTACTTTTCGCGGGTCCAACAAAGGCTCCCATGTGAAGACGTTTCTGCCCACACTAAACTCGTTCCGTTGTGTCTAATTCCGTTGTGTCCCAAAGGGAAAGATAACCAATCAAAAAGCCCACAATTTTGAAGTCTCCGATAATATCCCAGCGATAGTCTTTATATTTCAATGCATCTAGCAAGATCTTGACACTGCTGTATTCCTCTTTGATCTGGACAGAGTGAGCAAGGGGAAGATATGGGTACATATACCCTTTATAAAGAAGCACTGCTTTGAGTCGCCTGGATGAGCTGTCAAGGAAAAGGAGCCCCTCGTTGGAGTTACACACGACTTTTATTGCATAAAAGATAACGGACACATTATACACTTCAACCTCTTCTTAACTGCTTTTCTTTTCTAAAAACTGCCGCTATCTTTTTTGGAGGAGTGATTACTAGGAGCTTTGAACTGTTTGGCACTGGCGCAATAGATGAATGAAGGTCTGGATACTTGATAACAGGCCCATTTCCATCTGCTTGTCCTTTGGAAGGGTTCACCATGCAGAAGAAACAATTGCTTGAGTGGTCAGTTGGTCTCCTACAAGTTCATGGGATTGCGAAATTCAAAGCTCTCTTTACTTCTCTGTACCATCCTGTAAAAAATGAAAAGATAAGTATAAATATACAAATACTTCTCACTTAGTGTTATTAGAAATGTTTAAAAATCCATGTGGATTGGAAGAGAACTGCCATTGCTGTCCATCTCGCAAAAAACAAAATCTAAGGGAAATAATAGCTATTACTACTGTATTACTGTTTCTATAACTTTTTAAATACAGTATATCGTGTTTATACCATAACTGAAAATAAAAACCCTTTAAACTTTTTAGATATTTTTACTCTATGCTTCAAAATTATGTTATTTAACATATATGGCTAATTTAAAATTTCAATATCCTTGCCATAAAAGCAAAGTTTAGGCATTAAAATTGACTTTTTTATTTAGTAGAGGAACAAAAATAAGACTTTCAACCCCAAAATAAGAAAAAGGGGAAATTTTGTTCCACAGTAAATTATCAAGAGCCGCAATCGATTGAGTATCTTCAAACAATCATTAGTCGAACCCAAGTCAGGTGGCCTCAAATGGGCCACACGAAACGAATTACGTTGTGATTCAAAATTGAGCCAATTCATTTTAATCTTATTCTTGCTAGGAATATTTAATTTTAATCTACTAAATTAATAAAAGGGGAGAGGGAAGCTGATTTTATTTCGTTGGTGTGCGCGAAACCCTCGTTTCTTTAACGGGATCAGATTTAAACTTTTTAGAAACAAAACAAAAAAGATTGTGTTACCACGACGAGGGGGTTTAAAAATAGCTTCATGAAGAAAGTGTTGAGATTTCGAGAGCTAGAAAATGTGTTAAAAGAACATAGAATGAGTTGCCGATAACCAGCAAAAGGATTAAAAATTAAAAGAAATATAAATGCTTGGGGTTTGCAGGAAGTCTTACGACGAGTTTCTAAAGCGGTTATACTTCTAACAGTAGAACTGTGTATATGCAAATTATTATACCTCAAAGTGGCATAGGAATCGTAAAAATAGGACGAAAACAACGCAAACAAATGAGTAGTTTGGTGCAAGTGGTTATTTTCGGTTTTTCGTCTCGACTCTCGCCTTCGAAGTTGTGTTCGAATCTCGTCTAATAAAATATACTGCAGCCTCTGTTATATTTATTGAAGCAATTCATATTGGTTTGATTTATTAACAAACTTACTTTGATAAACCTTGTAAAATACTCATTTGTCTTAGCTTGATTTCACAGAATATTATCAAAAGTTAATATATTAAACAGCTATGTGAATTAAAAAATAATGCCAATAAGTCAATAGTATATATATTTTTGGCGAGTTATGTTTTATTGTCATATTCTTTATCTTAAATTGACGTTATTGACATTTTAATGAAAAGAAACCAAAAAACAACGCGCATCGTACAAAAATATACAAAGAAGCAGTCACTTACCTCTTTTTAGTTATTCAATTTCATCATACGCAGTAAAATGTCGTAAACACTTCACACAGGTCATTTAATTTAATGAGAAGAGAGAAGATATAACCTGTATCTCTAGCGCCTGTGTTTTTATCGCATACTTCTATGTATTTGATACTTAAGACTGAAAAGGAAATAAGGAAATAGAAGAAACTATCTTCTAAAGATTTGAAGCGAGTCAAAGAACAGATATTTTTCTGAGGGACTAAGGAATATTAAATCTAACCGCCTCCTCTCCATTATGTTGTATTATGGAACAGTAATAAATTAATTACATTTATTTATTTAAGAAAATGGTGACAAAATCGTTTTAACCTCGCCGAAAATTTATATTAACTCACTTTCGTTGCGAAGGGAGGGAAGTTACAAAAAATAGGAAGGTGGCGCATAAAATTAGGCAACTTGAACGAGTAACCTCAGGCGAAGAAAAACAGACTACAAGGAAGAAAAAAGTTGCAGATAATGAGCAATAACGATGTTGGGTCTTTTGCGGAACAGGCGATGCAGTGAATTATGCGTTCAGAGCTGAATGACAGCGACATAGTAAAAATGGATATATTATGAAACTTTCATTACCATGTTCGCGTTGCCGTTGGCGCAAAAATAAGCTTGAATGCAATTTAAGTGTTGGATTGCAGAAAGTCTCTTGGTAAGAAAAACCCAAATTATCTTTGAGAAAATCGTTTATTTAATTCAAATATCGTGCAAAAATTTGATAAATACAGATTTTGGTGTTAAATACCTTAAATATCAGCAGGAGCCATAACTAATTGGAAAAAATTTTGCTGCAGTTTGCACGATGTTCTTGCTCCAAAATCTAACGTAAGCTAACCTACAGGCTGTAGTCACACTACGAGACTCCAACACCATAGCTTAATCTTAACCTTGAGCTAGCGAATAACGCCTAATTCACTGGCAGGCCCGTTCGCAAAAACGCTCACGATGCTGCAAATCAAACTAAATGTTAACCAGAAACTTTAATGGCGCTCTTTCCTCAATTCACGTATTTGCAATCGAAGATACGCAAATTAGTTTTATATATATAGTTTCGGATAAATGGGAAGATATTTAACAATGGACAATCTGCAAGTTTTATAAAACAAATCATCTACAGTAATCGTGATATGATTAATAACATACATAAAGAGAGAAAACAAAAATGAGCGCATCCAACGAAGCCATCCAATCTCAAAAGAAAAAATAATGAGCTGAATGGAATCACCGATGAAAAATGATTTGCTAAATATTTTAAAAAGCGGCTAAGAGAAAATTGAAAAAAGCAAAGAATGCACGAGCAATTATTTCTATCTTTAAAATGAGGCGAAGAATAGAAATTATAAGCATTAACGAATACAAACAAAGGTTTGATCGCACTCAATAAATAAAAAAGGGTTGTGAATTTTTTTTGTTTAAAATAAAAGGAAATACAAAATATATTTTTTACCATTAGTCAGGCTCCAAGCAAAATAGAACAAATTAACATATAGTCTTGGACGTAAAATCCCCAAGATTTATATCAGGAAAAAGCTAATTCTTTTGAATGCTTAAATTTAGTTTTAATATCCTTATTAGGCTTGTGGATATTTGGAGACATTTAGTGATATTGGTAGGAGAGGTAAATGCTTAAGGCCATCTTGCAGCATACCATCAATATGAGGTCAAGTCTGATCTTTTGTCCAAAGCGAACTCCAAATACTTTTTGATTAACTCATTCTCACCTCCGACAGGATTGTCTCCAATTGTCTTACAATGAAGTTCCTCCCAAAACATTTATAAAAACTAGTAGTATAGAAAAGTGTGAATTTCGTAGAGAAACTGTCAAAATACCTGCACAATAATTGCTACTCTTATTTGTAGGTCTAATTATGGATAAGTCCAATGAAAAAAACAGACAATATGTAACATTTTTTCTTCCTCACGTATTAATTATAAAAGATATTATTGTAACAATACATACGACATTAAACCGTTTTATTTCTCAAATATTGACATCTTTTACACATATGTAGGTAGTTTATACTTATAAGTTATTTACCACCAAAATCAGAAACATTGGATTTTTTCTCAATAAAAACTATAGAGAACGTTGTGATAGCATTCTACATTAGAGGATAAACATATCATTACCGAAATTTTTTTGTGAATACTCGTTTACTTTGCATAAAAGTTACACAAAATATTCTTGCTCAAAATGAAATTTAACTTTTCACTAGCACGAAACATTACATCTCGTTTCCGATCCGATCCGACCATTTTCGATTTTTTTTCATCCCTGGAAAATAATTTTTCCCTTTATTCAGTAATCCACAGAACGTACTGTGTAGCGAAGGCCAACTTACCATTTTATTTTACCTGAAGAGTGGTTTCTTAGCAGGGGAGGTTGCTATGAGTCCCACCTCTTAAGCAATGTGAAATAGTCTGGCAAAACACATTCAAATTCAGGTTCTTGTCATCTTGAAGTAAAATACCCCACCTCTCAAATCTGTAGTTCATTGAAATTTTCGGCTTCGTGGAATAGTGGATAGGACCGGTTTTTTGAGGTTGATCTGTTTTCTTCTTCCATTCGCAGGTCCCGTTATCCTTATGGAGCTGCTTTAATGCATGAAATCTCAATTAGTGCCCGTATTAAATGTAAGGCAGGTTTATTCCTTTCGCTCTCATACTAGAGAACCTGTTTCTAAAGGGGTTTTCGACCATAATACGGTAGCTTTACCATCGTGATTAATAAATAATACCACTAGTTATAATTTTAATACATATCTTAAAAGTTTTAGCGCGCAAACAGAAAGTTATAAGTTACTTTCTTCATAGCTTTTTTTTACTTGATCTTCTATGAAGTGAAACTTAAGCACTATCATGGTAAAAATTTCAAAGTATAATTTGTGGAACTTTCCTGCAATCCAAGTAAATAAACCAGAAAAATGTCCATAATAAGGATCATGACAATATTCTTTCCTACTCGTAGATAAGCATTAGTTGTGCTGATTCTTTAGATATAAAAGGAATATATTTTAAGACTTTGCTATGGTGACTAAAAAGTTTAAATTTTCCATTCTTCTTACATTGGTATTTTATCTTTGTTAATTCCCCCTACTTTGACAAGGGAACGGAATTTTTTTGCTTATCCTTATATATTTAAAAAAGTTCACGTTGAATTAAGTACAACAATTTGGAGTCTCTGAACGTCTAAAAAGCCATACATTTTAGAATCGAATCGTAATTACATCTGTTCGACTGGATTACTGATTGATATGATTAAAATTTGAATCATAGCTGCAAATAACATTTTTTAGAAAGTAAATTTGTTTTCATGTTTTCTACATTGATGAATTAAGGCTGAGAGAATTGAAGTGTGTTCAATGTATTTCAAAACACTTGCAGTAATATGTAATTGACTTTTGTTTCTTGTCATCTTACAAGTGTTACAATGCAACATGGTTAAACAATTAATGCGACAAACATAGAGGGCAACAATGGCACAACGTATTCATTACAATAACTACAAAAAGGTTAGTAATGTGATGTATAAACATTAAAATTAATTAACATCTTCCTTCATTTCAATGTAAGGGAACTGCAATGACCAAAGTGTTTGACAAGGATAAAGATGTAAATATAGTTTATATCGAATTATAAAAGGTGTTTGACATTTTTCACCAAAACACTTCTAAGCTAAAAGTAATAGAATAGCAGGAGGCGTACTGTAATGTAAATTGGCTTGAAAGTGTAGAGAATGAGTTGTTACATGGCCGAAATTCTTCAATCTGAACACCGGTCTCTAACAGTCTTCTTACCGATTACTTATCAAACCTTTGCATTTGGCTCTTTCTAATGTATATTTATATATATATATATATATATATATATATATATATATATATATATATATATATATATATATATAAACGATTGTAAAAGAAATTTATCAAAATAAATTTCAATTTGCTGGTATAAGGAAACTATGTAGAAAAGCAAACTTTCATAGCAGTAATAAAAGCTGGCAAAAATAGAGATAAAATATGCAAATGATGAAATAGTTGTTAGATACAATTAAACAACGTGCAAAAGTCCAAAATAATATATAAACAAATGTCGTGACAACCCCAGAGAGATCCAAATGTTGGTTTTCAAATTTTAAACTGGTATCAATGAAAAGGATTTTCATAGCTACTTTATTCTCAAATAATACGATATTTTGAAGACAATACACTGTAACTTGACAAAAGAAAAATAGGGTTCTAGGACACATAACTATACATTTTGCATTTAAATCGAGAAATATTAATCATTTCATATATATATATATATATATATATAGATATATATATATATATATATATATATATATATTTACATATATATATATATATTTATATATATATATATATATATATATATATATATATATATATATATATATATATATAATATAGGTTGTAATACGTTTGAAGTATCCGGTGCAATTCTGGTTTCGATATATGAAACATACATTGTAATATTAAAACTGGTACAGCATCGATTGACGAAATTATTTCCTAAATAAAAAATGCTGACTACTGAATTAGAAAGACTGAAGCATCGTAATTTGCATGCTTTTCCTGGGATATTAGCATCTAGGGGCTTGACTTGCTGTAAAGAATGTGGGGACGGCAAGAAAAGTTAAACTGTATGGAAAACATGCAGCTGTTATTCTTTCTGTGTTTAATGCGGAGAGTAAGGTCCCTAACTGCAGCCGTGAAGGCCGGGAGTGAATGCACACATGCAGATGCCAGCTACAGAATGGTTGCTTATATTCCACCTGATTAGTCAATCTGGGCAGCCAGTTAATTAGAAAATTTAAATTTTAACTCTTCCAAAAGAACGAAAGAGGGTTAATTAATGAAATTGTCGTGGTATAGGAAGGATCGAGTGATGGATGTTCGTACGTAGGGGTTGGTTACGTACTACAAAACTTCGTGATTAAGTTGTATCTCTAAGAATACTATAATTGATTATATTCTGATTATTATTATGATTCTTATTACGTTAATCTTTGAAGGTTGATAGTGCCTTGCTCAGCGTTTCGAAGATTGAATAAAAATGGTCTCTAATAAAACTAGAACTTTAATTAAAAATATGAACCAATGAAATTTAACATACTAGATAGACAGAGATAAATGAAAACAAAATTTAAGTGAGGCTTTCTAAATTACATACTTGAATTGATAGTAAAGGTTGACCCACAACTCATTTTAATATTAACTGCAACTGACCTCGAGGAAACATATACCAAGTGTTTAAATACCTTATGAGATTCCCCGAGAATCGGATTTGAGTCTGACCTTGAACAATTGTTATCACCTCAAGAATGTTATTTCCGAACCGACTCGAGTGGATCGGCGGTTAGAGCTGTCTTCTCAAGCGGGAAATTCTTTAAAGCCACAGAGGATTTCGGAGAGTGTGGGAGATTGAGAGAAGCATGCCTTCTGGAAGAAATGACCTTGCCACGGGAAAGGGAAAGAATATTGCTTCTTCTCTTTGGATTACTTAAGTAATAATTTGCACTGGCTAGCGATGAGGCAATGCGTGAATGCTTTGAATCAGGGGAGTGCTGAAGGGAATTTATTTGGGGTATTCTTCAAGGGCGATGACTATATCTGTGTTTTGGAATACACCGGGGTAGGAGATTTCTCTGACCAGAGTTATTTAAACTTCTTTCTTAAATCAAGTTAAGTTATAGTTCGGTGTGACCACCAGGAACTGGCTCCGGATGAGTTCTCCAAGTCCCTTTTTTGGTATCCGGTCATCTTGCCGGTCTTCGTAGCTTTGGTGACTAACGTAATCTACCCCGTTTTTCCAAAGTTATTTGATTTTATACTTCGCCACCCCACTGGGAGTGGGGGAAGGAGGGGAGGGGGATGCATGGACAGGCTGCATTACGGCTCATTCAGCTAACCCTAAAAGAGAGCTCTTTGGCTTCAGGACGACGCTCCTCTAATTTCGCATATGCTTTTAAATTGAATATCGACTCTTAGGGGAAATCTTGCTGTTTTAACCAATGTTAGGATCTCGGGCCCGAATTAAGCTGATTAGTGCATTATGTGGTCCTAAGGTGGCCCTTCAGCTTCTCTTTGAGACGAGAGGAGAGAGGGGAGGAGGTTAAGTGGTCGGGCTACTCCGACTTCTCTGATAGGACGTTGTGGTCACAGAACACGGCTCAATTTTGAGGATCAGGGTATTGATTCCCTTACAGATATAAACAGGCAAAGTAATTCTTTTCATCTGGCCAATTAAAAATTTATGCAAAGAAAATGGCGGATCAATAATGAGAACAAAATGAGTAGTGTTTAAAAGAGGAATACAACATCTGTTGTAATGGGTAGCAACAGTAAGGGACACAATATGAGTCGTTTAATGAATAATTGATAGGAGAAGTCTATAGGAGCTGAATTATATCAGCGTTTGCGTGAGTAGGGCGGGATTCTGGCACAGAAGGTGCTCTGATAAACCTTGGAAGATTTCTTTAGTTGTCATCCAGAGAATTGGACAAGGCAATCTTATTTCATTGTTGATCAGTATAACTCCAAAGCTGCACACGAATCCTTTCAACTAGGATAAATTAGTCAGGAATGATTTATCATTATTTCTCACTACAAATACGTATAAAAAGTACAAGGCTCAGGGGTTTCCTAATATAAATTCAGCATTTTGGGAGCTTTTTCGCTATGACTGCTCCCTTCCTTGCCAAGATGTGTGGTAAAGGTTGAAAGGAGAGCAGCTGCGTCTATATGCTGAATATAGGTTGGTTAAAATTATGTGAATATAGGAACTTAATCTAACTGCCATATTTGAATAGAGTACATCAGATGCTTCCTATTTACGACTACGACTAATTGATAAATTATGATCTCGGAAAGGAACAAAGCGATGTTATATATATAATGAATAATGGCTCTTAAAATTACTGTTATTTTTCTCTCTTCCTCTCTCTCCTATGACCTGATCTTGTTCTAGGTGCATGTAACGTTCTACAGCTTCCCAGGTAGTTTTAAAAGTCAAATAGGAAAAAATATTTTCGGATCTATTAAGTACATCCTTCAATATTTACAATTGTATTTAATTCTCGAAATTTTAAAAGTAATATTCATAAATATATATATATATATATATATATATATATATATATATATATATATATATAAAATATTGTTCGTGGTTGAATATGATTCTCCACAAATATTTGGTCTAATAATACATCTATAAAAGAATTTAATGCTATTACATTGGAAACTCGTATTTACTCAATACCATTATTTTGATTCCAAATTGTCCATTTTATTCCAAGTTTAAAGAACCGTCCCAAATGTACCCCAAAACAATACATTAAAGGATAAGAAATTGGTCTTCCCTCCATTTCTTTGCCATTAAAGGTCAGCGAAAGAAAGATGGAAGATTTTCTTTGGTTTAATGCCCTCTCGCTCCATAGCACCGCAATTTGTCTCTCTTATCCACTAATCTCAACGTTTATCTCACAAATATATGACTAAATAACTTTCGAACTTCAGGAATCTATTTGTAAAAACTGCTCGCAAAGCATATGATGAACAAAGTTAGTATTGTTATCTTCTACGAGAGGCGGTCAATAAGTTTTTCAATTCGGATATAAGGAAAAGTGTTTTATTATTTTTCAATATAACTTATAACTACCCTCGACTTAAATGTACTTAAGCCACTTGTCCCTGAGGCTTCGAATTCCCGACAACCAGAAATCTCCCGACTGCTGTTCAATCCACTCCTGGACGGTGAGCTGGACATCTTCATCGTCCATAAACCGGCGTCCACGCAATGCAGCCTTGAGCTGGCGGAATAAAAAGTAGTCGCTAAGGGGGGCCAGATCCAGACTGTAGAGGGGATGGTTAAGCTCCTCGAATCCGCACTCGCAAAGGGCATTTTGCGCAACTCTGGCCTTGTGGACTTTGACGACGTTGAAGTCGATCATGGGGCGTGAGGTTTCTAGAGACCCAACGGGCCTAGTGAAATTGCCGTGGATGATGTTGATAACACTTCTATTTGATATTCTATGTTCTCACTCAATTTCCTCGACTTTCACTCGTCGATTTTTGAGGATCATCCTATCCTCATGGGCCACATTGTCTTCGTTGGTGACGTCTGATATGCGTCCTGGACAGGGGTCATCCTTAAGGGACTCACGACTATGGCGGAACTCCCTATTTTAGCGAGCAATAGTTGCAGAGGAAGGGGCGGTGTCGCTGTACGCTGCAACCATGCGTTCATGGATCTCTTTTATATTCTTGTTTTCCTTGGTCAAAAATTTGATCACTGCGCGGTGCTCAACCTTCTCCATTGTTGAAAAATTTGTGACTGACGATCTGCGATCAGCTACTGCTTTTTAAATATACGAGGCAGGAGTGTGCGGCTGCAGATCTTGACTTGTCATAACTCGTCCTGATACCCTCACAATCAGCCATCCCCCTTCCTCTGTTTTGCCTTACCGATTCGCAAAACTTATTGACCGCCCCTCGTATCTCAATTATTGGGCTTAAGCTAGTGACAATTTCATAAAGAAACATCACAATCAGGATTCTGTATTTTCCTAATAAATACACATGGAGCAGATCATTATTATCTCTTACAAGATTTTCAATTATCACATTTTCCACCTGTAATTTATATCTTGTTAATTGATATAATTTATTTATGGCGGTGGATTTCTTATATATTGTTCCACAAGCTCAATGCAACTTATCTTGCCTTAATGACTTTTATCTCTAATCGTTCGTAAACTTCTACTTCGATGATATTAGGTATATCCTCTAGGCTAATCTTAACAAAATATTGTGTAAAAACAAATGGAGCAATAGTAAAGTAGCACTAAACTGTACGCACTTTAGCAATAATTAACATAATATTCTCAATATCAAATGGAAAAACCTCCATTCAATTATGGGTAAGAAAATACTAATTAAATAAACCATAACGTCACAGTAAGGCCGGTCCTAATTTGGGGCAACCATATATTTTGATTAAATCCTTTAATGAGGGGTGAGTAAAGGGTTAAATGATAGATTTTAGGGTGTAGATTTGGGAAAAGAACTTTACTTTGTCATACAATTGCTACTACCTACATCAATTTCCATTTAAAATAAACGTAAATTCTTCCCTTTCTTTATGTGCTTATGTACCATATTTTTATTTAATCCATGTACACACAAATACAAAGTAACCCTTAAGCTCCGCATATAGCTGCATAGGTCAGTTTGGGTCATATTCCTCAGTTAAACTTCACCAGAGCACCCATACCTGGACATCAGACATCTACCTGTCTCTTGTGCTCTGATTCCTCCATCCCTTTTTTATGTCAAAAATACTTTAAATAACCCCCAGTTACTATTCTTACCACCCTCTCAATGCTCTGTGTGTTTCAAAGGCCAATCAGGTACTTTCATAGGAGAGTCAATGAAGTTTTTCCGTTCAGAGACATCTTCTGATCATTTGATCAGATATCCATTCCTGGTAGCATCACAACTGATATTTAGTGTCCTTCTAAGCCTTACAAAAGAGTCTCCCAGTTGAGTATCTGGATCCCCTTTTACCCTAATTGTTGGGATTCTCTTCACCCCTTCAGTTCTCTCCGCCTGATCTTCAGAGCATAGGAGGGTCCGGAGGATGGCTTCACTGTATGCATACTAATCTGATGTAACAGTTGGTAAAACAATATCCAACACCTCCTTCCTCTGAGACTTAAGGCAGTGAAATTGTTAAAGAATGTGCCTAAGTTCCTCGGTCCAGAGTGTTTAATCTTAATGTTAAACCAGAATGGGTAATAGACATCAATGATGAACTCAACAATCAGTCGTAGATTCTTAAAGTCTTTTCCTTTGAACTCATGCTTTGACACCCACAGCCGTAAAAGTCTGTTAGTTGTCGTCAGCCAGCGACTGTGATTTACTGGTCCTATTTCCAATAGTGAAATCCCTGTAGGAAACACTCCATCTTTGATTGCCGATACAATTCTATAGCCGTAGTGTTGATCAGTGGAAAGATCTTGCACTACTTCCTGAGGTACCTTGGTAAGAGGATTACCTAAAGATACTTAAGTGAAATTTGGGTTGATATCCAAGACTGTGACATAGTCAAGGAGCTTTCCAATTGGTCCGGAAAGCTATCCAGGTTGATAATTAGATGGCGGAAAGGGAGTTCTCCAGTGTGCAGTTTACAGACCAAGCAAGCAAGCTTTCTGCCAAAATGGAGCTCCAGCAATTACACCTGTGCTTGGATTCGTGGCATCTCTTCCAATGGCTATTAAAATTATATCCAAACCCCTTTCCCTCAGCCATCCAAACATAGACTCCGCGGTCATCTCTGCATGCGATTCTTCTTTTCTAGCCTTTTCTGGGACAAAGTGGAAGAGGTAATTGCTCCCAGGCTCACTGATGACAGTGTAATGCTCCTCTTTTGTGTTTGCTGGAAACAATTTTTTACTTCCATCTGCCTCCATGATAAATGTTTCACATAAACGAGACATATAGCGTCAAAATACCATACCTATAAAGCTCCATAAACTAGTTATATTCCACATTTTACTTGCTAAAATCTCGACTCAATTTTTTGTCTTGTCTACCTTCATATTAAATCGTGCTAATCCCATATTTTTAAAATTTATATTTAGTGTTTGCTATAATTTATTAAGTTATAGTTAATTAAACTCATAACTGGCCTGTGTTTCTTGCTTCATGGTTGAATATTAAATAAAATTTAAGTAGATAATGTGTCGTAATATGCGATGATGTGCATAATGTTGGAGACGAAGATCTTGCATTTCTTCTATTAACTGGACTCTTAATTTTATTTCAGTGAAATAAATCCGAACTTTGGAACCTTCCTTAGCCTTTGAGCTACTTCAACGTCAATACAGAAGTTAACTATCTAAAATCATTTTTATCCTTCTTCGTCCAAACAAAGCAGAAATTCCATTTCTCTCAACTGTTCTTCAAACTACACAACGTAATGATCACTTGAGTTTGATGGCAGAGTATAATCAACGACATAAGATATATAAAGGCAAACTGGGAATTATCTCCTCAGGGTGGTTCTATCAAAGATACAAATTATATCTAAAACCACTGTAAAAGAAATAATTTGGGGCGCATAATTTAACTTAGTAAGACACACCTCCCCCTAATGGAGCTCTTGGCATTGCCAATCAACAAAAAATCGAAACATGGTAAATGAGAAAGAATGACAGGCGAAAGACCTGAGTTAGTATGAAGCCTTGTACTTTGCACGTACCAAAATTCCTTAAAATAACATGAAATGAGCAAAACTGCCAGTTAAATATAATTTAAAGTGCACATAAAATTGCATTTAGAATTCTTTGGGGGATTGTTTCCATTCTTGTCGATGGATTTCCACTATGTTTATTCAGAGCGAGAGTTGGCAAAATGAATGGAAAAATATCAAGAGACTACTTGATTTGACACTTTCCTTCTTGTCTTGAAGATGACTTAGAGAGGGAATCTTGGATTTTGGAAAGTTTCCTCATTGTACTATTCCTACTCTGGAGCAAATTAAAGCTGTATATTTACTTCTCGCGTAGGGAGAACCGTAAGAGAATCCTCATATTAGTTTGAGTGTCGTGGGCGGACGATTAATAGACATACTAGTTTTGGGGTTTGGCTGCATGAAGATAGAATGTCTCAACACTTAGCAAGTCTTAGGAAACTTGTCTAAAAATGGAAGCGTAACCACGTCTCCCTTTTATCTTATCTGCAACTTGGTGATTGACTAGCTCATTTATCCTCAAGACAACCTCTTAGAATTGAGGCATCGAAGAACGATTACAAACGTAGGGTCCACATATATAACCCACTTGATATTTAGCCACAGTAATGTCTTCAACTGACCACCTTCATCTACTACACCATGAGCAGGCAGGCTAAGATATTTAATAACTGAGATAGTATTGTTTCGGTCAAGGACTTAGAGCATTTGGATATATATTATAGGGATCAACCTCTGATGTATGTCCACCGAAGCCTGATGTTCTCCAGTTTAATGTTGAACTATGCCATTTTGCGTAACGGGTTGCCACTCTCTTGTCAAGTATTTGCTAAGTTAGTTGTAGTTTAGCTCTTAATGAGGCAAGGAGTTGTATGTGCTCTCTCATTTATTAGACAATTTCGCAAAGCTAAGTTACTGTGCTCATAGTACACACGTATGAATTTCGGTATTGATTTTGGTGCCAAATCAGCGACTCAAACCTCCAGACGAGATGAAAAAGAATTTCTTGTCAATGAGGTCGGCTGGTGGTAAATGCTCTCTGCATAAATTTTAGGAGCGGGGATATTAAGTTAAAGATGCAGGGACACGATTTCTATTGAGTAGTTCAGTAGCATGCTCACGGAGATCCTGGAAGTTCACATCAGCGCATTAACTTAGGAGTAGAAACTGAAGTTATTTGTGCCCCCAAAAGAAAACATAGAATCGCATTGAAGCCACCTTCATAACCAAGATCGAAAACGAAAGATCCACCTGATGTTTTATTAGCCTCTATGACCCCCTTTCGCTCTTCTTTGCCCTGACGATGCAATGAATGCCAAGGATTGATAGAGTTGTAGGGTAGAGGGATTTTGATGGTTCTGTAGCTTTTCTTCCCCTTTCCTTTGCATTTCATTTCCTCTCATTCTAAAGAAGCTTGATACGAACGACACGTCAATAAAATTAATGATACCTCTTTCTATTATTCTCTTATCGACACTCTTTTGAAAGATATTGGGGATTAGTAGGTCTGTATAAAAGGCATCATACTATTACTGACAGAATACGATTTTCAAAGAACTAAATTCACAATTTGCCTAGGTTGTTATAAAATTATCTTTGTTCATGACACCCTACATAGAGATGTTTTGAATATTAATTTATATTAACTAGTATATTGTTGGAACAATGCTCACATAAGGAATTTTGAATAGTTCTCCAATTCATATCGTTCAGGTCAAGCATCGCTCACATTTAAATCAGTCTAGAAATCCCACCATTGGAATTTATAGATAATTTTAATAGGAAGGACGAATTAAACTTCTTTTTTTTTAACTAATATTCAACGGAAGCAAATTGAAGATGATTTTATCGCACAAGAAGAGTTCTTTGATTTTAAGAAAACCTTCGATAAAAGGCCTCTGTTGAGATATCAATTTTGTAGTCCAATTTTACCCGCAGAGCGACGCTTCAATACCTCAGAATTTTCAAATTCATCTTACAGTTGTAGGGATGTACTATAGCAACTCGAAAATCATTCTGAACATCTTCCACCTCTGTAGTCAGGAACTAGTTATTTCATCTTTCGATTAATAAATCTCAATGTTTTAATTCTATCTAATTAAATTTAATTGCAAATTGCTAATAACCACCATAGGTTTATGTTTAATCTCTACCTCCGATATCTTAGTCAGAGATACAATAAGATGATAAAAATCCGGTTTGAATTCCTCCCTAACAATAAAGAATTAAATAATAAATGTATTGGAAAAAATAACGAATATAAAAACATTATGAGTTTGCATGTATCATTATAACATGAAAGTGGTACTTGTTGCCTAAGTGTACTTGGTTCTGTCCTCATCACTATAGAATATTTTCGCAATTTATCCCCTACTTTCTCGACTTGACTCATTCTATTTAATCATACTATAATATTCATGACAGATACATAGGTTATATTTTTCACCAATCCAACCCTATTTCTCGTTGTTCTTTGAATTCTCAATTAACTTTTCTCTCTTTCATAGTTGTTTATATATATGTACATGCATCCTGTCGATTCTTGGCAATGTTTGTTTTCACGCGTAGCCGACTGGTCTAGGGCTTTGTTTTAACTGAGTTTAAAGTGGTGTTTGCTACCTGAATGTGCTTGGTTCACACATACTGCTGCACATATTTTTTTGGCAACTAGAAAAGAAAGTTTTCCCAAAGAAGATTTTCCGTTTACCATCTGTTCCTTCGCATTATCACTCATTTTATTTCATCATTTTCTCGCCGAAATTTAGATACAGAGTAAAAAATTTATGATCAGTATCACAAGAAAATTCCCCACAATAAAGGTAGAGTTGTATAAGACTTTAACCGTGTTGTAATGGAACCATTGATGGGAGTAAGCGTGGATACTGAATCTTTTGTTATTCTCTCAATATTTGTGGTAAATAAGATGGCATTCACTTGTCTATTCCTCTATAAAAAGCTCTAAATTATCGAAAGAAATTCTACCCCTATCATATTTTGGGAAGAGGACCTTTAAAATTTGTTGTATATCCAACTCAAAATTATATGGCATCTATGTTTTTTGTGTTTTTAACGTAGCTTAGTAATAGGTTGAACTCAATGCGGTGATTTATGGCTCTTTAAAAAAATAGAAATATTGTAGTGACTAAAGTCATAATAAAATATAACAGATAAATGGATGCAATTTCAGCAACTGTTTGATTCCGGTAACATATGCCTTGTAACTATGAAAAAATATCCATAACATAAATGTACATGTTATTTAGTTCTATTATTAGATAAACATATTTTAATAGTATTTGAATTTATAAACTTACATTTTATCATTTTTTCGAATCCTTTGAAAGATCAATTCAAAAGAACGCATCTTTGTTATATCTAAGGACTATAAATTTTAATAAAATTAGATAAAGATTTTCTAGGAGATTTCACACAACCGCTCCTACAAATAAAGTGATCCCTACAAATTTTAAAATTGCCTATGAACAATAACACTCATTTTTAAGAGTGTTCTAGAGTTTTGAATAATATTTCTTAAATATCTGTCCAAATACTCGTGTAGTTTCGTGAAGTGAAAGTAGACGGCTTAAAAGCTTCTTTTAAATGAGTAGCTCGTGGTCAAATATACATAGTTACTACCATTTCTGCTATAAGGAAATTATAGCTCATATTAAAATGGAAATATCAAAATTCTACCGTGCAGAGAAAGAGCACCGAATATACAAAATAATAACTTTATAGGAGAAGCGTTCAAAGTTTTCCTTTATTGCAATGCCCTCCAAAAGTAGTCTATTTTCAAGATTCTGTAAAACGCTTAATGTATTAAGTCCATTATGGGGATCATCTTTCTTATTTGTACTTTCTTTTGTGCAGTTATTTTATATTTTTCGCTTAGTTGCACAAAAACTTTTTTTCCTTTGGTTTGTGGATTGCTATTCACCAAAAATGCAGAGAAAAGAAACCGAATATAGGTATATTCGGTGCTTTTTTTCTTGAATAACCATTAATATTAAACAATGAGACACCGATTATACCTATATTCGGTGTTTGACTTTGTATTATTGACAACATTAAGCAATCAGAGTGCATTATAATTTTGACAACCACATTACATTATACATTCATCACTCTTTTTATTTATTATTAGAATTTTTAACAAGTCATTGGGAAGGTATAAACAATCCTATAAATCTATGTAATTTTTAGTGGTATTTTGACAATAAAAATACAAACCAAACAGGATCTTTAAAAAATGCAATGAATTTATCTTTCTATTTGTATGGGAATATTAGTTTGAAATATCCTTAATTTAATATGGGAAAATAGTGAACATAAAGTCATATTTAAAACGAACTGAGTATAAGAATAAAACTTCACGAAAACTGTAGTTATATCCCTTTTTAAGGAAAAATGACTAAATACATAAAAAGTAAATCCATTTTAAATTTAACGCAAAAATTCATAAGACCTTGATGTTTAATCTACTCTAGAATTTAAGGGATCGTAGATATTATCACTAGTAAGGAGGTTATTCCAAAATGCTCGAAGGGAAATAGGCATTCTCATAACAAGACCTGAGTTAATTTTATCCATTTTTTTCTTTTTTGAATTCCTTTGGGCTTTGATGAATATTTCGCCTAATAACTGCGTGGAATACTTTCTTTTATTAATTTAACTTTAGTTCTAGAGTCCTGAAATGTTTTTTTTATAGATCAGTCCGTGCATACCGTTCTCAGATTGGCCTTCACATAAATCTTGTAAAAGAGCAAGATTATTCTCAGAAGACACTCTTCGGGTTGTTCTTAACCTTGACTAGTTTTCGTAGGCCATAAAATCATAAAGTTGCATTTCTAGGACCGTTGTTCTCTTTGTTGAAAGTTCCAGTTTATCGCAGAAGTCTCTCATATCATACGGATTCTTCTTTTCCCGGATTACCTATTCAGTTTTTCCATAAACGCCATCTGCGGCAAAGAATGTGTGACCGGTGACAAGATATTTCGACGTGATTTCCGAGGGTTCAAGATCTTAATTCACAAGTAAAGCAAATGCTGAATATAATGTCCAGTTTTTATTCTGAGCAACGCAATTATCTGTCCAAAATATGAACTTCTCTGTATCCCTATTTTTCTTAGTAACTTTGATATAGGATGATGCAACATCAAGAGCATTCCTTCTACCTCGAACACTTTCATTCTAAACTACACAATAGTGATGTTGATTTTTCTTTAAAGAAGCAAATCTTTAATTAAACACAACCATTTTTTAGCAGAAAAAAACTTTCTTTAACATTAGGCATCCTTGGCAGGAGCAAAACATTTTGCATATCGACGGCAAATATTAGGAGTCCATCCATTTGTTCGTATATCTCACTATCTCTATTGTATTCTCTTCTTGCTATTATTTTAATTTCATTGTGCAATTGAGCCTTTTCAGCATTTTCTTCATTCATATTCAATTCATAATATAATCATGTTGAACATTTGTTAACAGAAGGTTCAGAAAAACTTATGTTCATTTTCTTTAGTATACTCCGATAGGATTCATATGGACAACGGACTGATTCTTGTTTTTCTTGAAATAGTTTGTACATTAAAGCAACGGAGAGATCTGTTGGAAGGTATCTTAAATGTGGAGCATGGTCTCTTCTGAAATGAGAAATAACTGGATTGAAAGATTCGATGTGATTCATTATTACTTTTCTATTAACACAATTGGTAGGTTCAAGTTCACCTCTGTTATCTGTCACTGTGATATTTCCTGACAAATTAGTTGTGGATGAAGAAGCTGCATGAATGGAATGGAATAATGATTTTATAACCTGATCTTGACTGTACCCTAAAGTGCTGAAAAAAGATTTCTGACAGATTTTGATTGCTTGTCCTTGGGCATCGCTCAGTGTATACAAATACGATGACTTCTTCCTCTATAAATCTTCCTGAATATGCCTTTTTTCTACTTCTTTCCTTGTTATTTTGCTTGACAACCATACTTGCCTCATATCGTAATAGTTTTTCCAAAGTTCCGAGTGAATGTGGTTTCGCCTTTCATCTGAAATCTTGGCATGGCATTGTAAGGGCATTTATCTATATCACATCCATTGAATATTAATGTTTTTCTTTACCATCAATGATCTTTTCTTGTTGTGTCATTGATTTCCTCCCTTTTTAACCAACAGAAGCTATATTATTCTCTTGAATGCATGCAATATCTTGCTCTTTTTACTCGGAAATGATAGATAAACGATTGTTAAATAAATTCTGCTATATTAATAAGTTTCAGAAAGCATCTGGCAACTCAGAAACATTTCCTAAACAAAGCAGTATTTGGAATAACATCATGGCATCTACCAGCATGTAAGTACCTATTTTCGAATTGGATTTTAAGTTAGTTATATATTCGATTTTTCACTTATATATCATTTATTGTCTTTGAAAGAGGTTCATTAATATGTATCAATCACTCTAGGCATGATTCTTGTTCATTTCTTTTATTTTTTCCCTGTTCTTTCAAAATGAAATCTTGTGTTACATATATGCAACACCAGGTCATTAGGCTATCTAAAGATGTTATCCTTAAATATTAATTTTCCTTCATTTCGCATTAAATGCATAACTAATATTATCTATTTTTATCATTTTAATGATTTAATTTATTATTTAATTGATTTATTTATCTTTACTTTGAAATTCTCGATTTTTATATAATTTTGCAACAATTACTTATATTTTTCTCCCACTCCCACTCTTGATGAAGGAGATGGCAATGAAGATGTTTTGGATCGGATCTACATAGAACCCCCTGAAGCAAGAATTGAATCCAATGAATACTCTGGTGATGAAAATGGTGGTTTAATTAATAATCTCTCTAGCAATCGGTTTCGTTCAGGGAGTATAACTTGTTTTCGCAGTGGCAAGCGTATTGGTAAGAAAGACTTTATTCCAACAGAAATTCACCCAAGAAAGAAAAAGAAGAAAATATCCTGGTATAATAATGATATCAGCAGTGCAAGTATGATTTTTCCTGCTTCAGATAACTCTTGTTATAGTGACAAATCGTCAATATCTCTTTTTGAGAAATTCTTGGATGAGAAAGTCTGGAAATTGCTCGTAGAGGAAAGTTCCCGGTATGCTTTATTTTGAAATCTTCCCGATCTCAAGATTTCTCCTAATGAATTCAGGGGGTTTACGAGGCTTTTTTTGCTAAGTGGCTATAATAATCTTCTAACACAGCTTATATATTGGGACTCAGAGGATGATGCTCGCAATGAATTAGTATGTAATGGTATAAGAAGGAAGAGTTTCTTGCAAATCAAGAGATTTTGGCATTTTTGCGATAGTAGGAATTTTACTCTCAAGACAATGTGTGGAAACTTCGTCCTTTCAGGGACATCTTGCAAGAAACCTTTGCCAAAAATTTCCAACTGGAAATGAATATATCGTATGATGAAGCGATGACGGAGTATTATGGAAAGCATGGTTGCAAGCAGTTTCTATGTCCAAAACCAATTCGTTTTGGTTTCAAAACTTGGTGTATGAATACCGTTCAAGGCTATCTTATTAATTTTAATGTATACCAAGGCAAAAACATAAAAGTAATTTTAAACTATGAAGGTAACTTGGGAAAGTGTGCTGCTCCATTGGCAACAATGATTGACAGTCTTTCTGAAATCAAGAAGGAGTTGACGTATCATTTTTCTTTGATAATTTGTTTACAAGCACAAATTTATTATGCCACCTTAAAGAACAAAATTATTACGGAACGGGGACTATTCGAGAAAACAGAATTGATAAAAGCTGCCCTCTTTCAAACGCAAAAGATTTTAAGTAAAAGGCTGTTGGAGAATTTGAATTTGCCAGAAATGTTGGGAATAACATCATTTTAGTACGTTGGTTAGATAACAATGTTCAGATGTTCACGGCATTACCCTTGTTGCGATGGCTCGCCGTTACTCACGTGTTGCCGGCAAAGTGATAGATGTCACACAACCTAACATCATTTCTAAGTACAATAAGTACATGGGCAGCACTGATCTCATAAACCAAAATATCAATGCTTATCGCATTGGTATAGGAGGGAAGAAATGTTGATGGCCAATCTTTACATGAATTGTTGATGCAGCTGTCCAAAATGCTTGGATTTTATACAAAAACTGTAATAAATCGATGAGCCAGCTCGAATTCAGACGCTCCATTGTGCAAACATTTTAAAAAAAATATGGTTCTTAACCAGAAGTAGTTGGTCGCCCGAATATTTCACTAGAGAGTAGCATAAATGGTCGAGTATCTGATTCCACCAGGCTGGATCCAGGTTGCCATCTTGTCAGATATATCCCAATAATAAAGAAGGAGATATGCAGGTCTCAATTGCTCAGTAACGAGAACCGAATTTCCAAAGTGTTCCGTTGGTTTGTGCATAAATTGCTTTGAAGATTTTTAAAATGCCTAATTTGAAAGCTGATCAGCCTAGCGTTGCATATATGCAACACATGTTTTTTTGCATTTTATTCCAAGATTTCTCAATAAATATTAATCTTTGATAAGAATTATTATTTCTCTTTGCTATTTTTACTCATTTTATGGTAAATGCTAAAAATTTGAAAAATAAAAAAACTTAGGCTTTAATGGGTTAAAAGGGAATAAATGAAGTTAACCGAGTGTATAAAATTTAAAAAACAACAACAATATTTGCAAGAAGCAAATTATGCCTTCATTATCGTTGGTTCTCAGAACCGACAAGCCGACTGTCGAGAGCCAACAAGCCGGCAAGCCGACAAGTAGAAAGCATTTCAATAGATATGTAAATAATTTAAGCCAACTAGACTCTATTGAGCACATTGCAGATACCTCGTGTTTTCTTACAACGATCCTGACAACTTGATGACATTAAATCAATATTTTGTAAAATATATTTCTACTTTTGACGGTAGGAAAACAAATTGCCTAGAATACAAGTCATAATAAATTTTGGCGATAACACTAATCTAGTAATTATTGAGTAGGCAGAAAATGAAAATAGTTTTTATATATATTAACAAAGTTCAAATTACCAATAGATGATACCCGATAAATTCTAGCCAATCTATCTTAAAAAAATAGAAAGCGGCTGATACAAGTCCGATGAATTACTTCCTTATGAATTCAAAGAGAAAAACTAGTTGAGTCACCTCTAAGAGAAAAATGGTTGAACACAAGAGAGCTTTTGACGCGGACGATCGTGTTTAACTAATTTGCCTAATTTTTTTTAATACATAATCATTCGTTTAACTAAGATCAATTATTTCATGGCTTTTATATTGAATTCACAAAAGTTTGACACTGTTCCAAATTAGGACTTTTAATTATTCTAAAGTGGGACAGAATAGGGAACAGGGTACTAAAATAAAATAAAGAGTTTCTGGATAAAACGATTGGGGATAGTTCATCGTAAGCATCACTCATTAATTCCCTTTCTCCGCAATCTATACTATTAACCTTGTATTTAATATATTTAAATGAATTGTTGACATACTTTCAAATTTGATAATGATAGGAAACTAGAAAAAAATGTTAGGTTGACTGAAAGTACTCAAACAGATAAGAATTGTGCAGTCAATTTGGTTGAAAAGATGGCAAAGGCAATTGAACGCTGACAAATACAAGGTTGTTCACGTAGGCAATGGTAATCTGAGAAGAGATTATAATATAAGTAGTCAAGCCCCTAAACACAGTCAACAAGGAAATGATTATTCTAAACAATGCACTCCAGGATCACAAAAGTACAATAGGTTCGGAAAAAATTAACTATACTTTTTGAATTTGAATCGAAAGTTATTTTTTTACATTATATAAAGCGCTTGTAAAAACTCATTTGGCGTATGTGTTACAACTTTGGTCTCCATAGATGTAAAATGGATTAGTTTAAATCAAAGAAAGTAATTTCTCACCTTATAAATACTGTAGATCGTAAGAAGAAAGGCTAGGCTACGAAGTCTGAGAAACAGATTTGTTGAACTCAGGATTAATAATATATAATATGACTCAAAATTTAATATATATGTATAACGAATAGACAAGTAGAACTAATGATTCAAAAGCGGTTAAAAAAGATTTCCAGGATTAATAGGATTAAACAGGATTAATAATATATAATATGACTCAAAATTTAATATATATGTATAACGAATAGACAAGTAGAACTAATGATTCAAAAGCGGTTAAAAAAGATTTCCATAAGAGTGATGTTATAATTTAGTTATGGGTTAAGTTTATACATAACCTGTGCTTCTTTCTTTATTTGGTTTAAACATTAAATAAATGCATAAAATAGATTTAATGATATATAACTGACGATGGTGTATGAAAATTCGTATCTTGGAGTTCCTCTAGTAACTGTACTCCTAGTTAAATAAAGCCAACTTTTGGAATCTTCATTTACCTTTGGACTATTTCACTTTGTTTCACTAAGAAGAATAAAACGTACTCATCGTTCCGATCGTTTGAATGTTCTTTCAAATGCAACAGAATTTTCGAGCGTATTTAAACACTAGTTATTTGTCTTGAAGAACAAAGCGTCAATTGAAGGTTAAAGTGATTCGTATTTAGGGCTCGTAGCCAATTCAGTTTCTTCTGTAATTTTCGAGATATTTTTCGAATGTACTACTTTCAACGATGCTCTTGCCGCTCTCAAACCCGCCTTTATTCAACCTGCGAATGTGGTCCTGGCGCGACGCAAGCTCGCTTCTCGTAAACAATCAGATGGTAAAACGATTTAGGAATATGTGCGTACTCTTCATACTCTCAGTTTGGATTGCAATTTCAAGGCTGTGAATGCAGAAACGTATAGATACGAATATATTCGAGATGCCTTTATTACTGGAATTTCCTCATCGAAAATCCGAACGAGACTTCTATAAACCAAAATTCTTACATTATCTTCAGCTGTTGATTAAGCGAGAACGTTAGAGATTGCATCAATAGAATTGCATGAGCTTGAGGCTGAAATCGACAGTTCTAATCCTTACCCTGAGTTTTCGAATTGTGCTGCAACGACTTTGCTTAGAAAACAAATTATTGTATTATTGCGGCAATTCCAGGCACCAAACCCGAGCTCAATGCCTTGTAAGTGACCTTAGTAGCTTTAATCAAACATGATAGACGAATACTAGCGTTTTCCCTTTGCCTCTCCTTGTAATCTTGTTGAGCTGGATAAAGCTCACTGTCATCTAATGATTACACGATATCATCATTCTATTCTACTACTAAACTTGCCTTATTCTGTAGATTACGTTAAACAAATGGTGTCAGAGTAGAAAACGTGTAAAAGTTTAAAACCTTGATATTATGTCCTAGAGAGGCAAGATATTCTCCGTGCAATGCGCGCTTTTGAGCGAATTAGCCATTTTCTTCTTCCAATCAGTATTAATCAATTATGGTAGACGAATACTAGAGTTTTCCCTTTGCCTCTTATTGTAAGAATACTTTTCATCAAATGTTTATTATACATTTTCTTACTACCTTGTTTTATCTTTACAGGTTCCAAGGTACGTGCATACAGATTGTGGTACTAGTTTAATGTTGCCAAAATAAAATTATTTTTCAATGAGAAAGGGGTTCCACCGAGTCGTTCAACACCTTACTATCCACCTGAGAATGGACACTGTGAATGCTATGTAGGAATTGTATGGAAAACTGTTACCGTGGCGTTGAAGCTAGAAACCAGGGCATTAACCTTTAGGAACACTTCCTCCCGGATGCTCATCATTCTTTGCATTCATTGTGATGAACTTCAAATATTGCAATTCCATTTCCTTAAAAGACCACAACGGGAATGAGTTTACCTAGCTGGCTTGCTTCACCTGGTAAATTGATGTTAAAAAAACATGTACGAAGTAAGGAAGATCCCTTAGTACGCAGGGTGGAATTAATCGAAGCCAAACCGAGATATGCATAAGTCTGATTTAAAGACGGCCCGGAATATACGGTGGCTATCCACGATTAGCCCTACTTGAAGAGAGCTAGTTAAACGAGATCGAAAACATTCCTAATCATAATTCCGATACAAAATCCCCCTTCCCTTTCTTGATGCTCCTGTAAATGTTGGAACTAGACGAAATCCTAATTATCATGCCATGGTGTTCCTTTTTCATTTGCTCTCGCTGAAGCCTCCCCTGAAGGTATTTCTCGTTGATTTACTCAATATAGCAAAGTTGTTGACCCTTCTATCGAAAACGTTACGTCTCATGTTTTCCTCCTCCAGCTGCTTTCCCTGCCGACTCCTGTTAAACTATGATTCGTCGCTAGATCCAGTATTTCATTGCATTTATGCCATTTAATTTTTGTAGAGAGGAATATTGTTATTATTTATCTTTTGGTTAAGTTCATAACTAACCTGTGTTTCTTTCTTTATTTAGTTAAAATATTAAATAAAAGTATGAAATAGATTTATGGATATATGAATGATGATAAGGTATGAAAATGAAGATCTTGCCATTCCTCTACTAACGTGACACCTTGTGAAATAAAGCCAACGTTCGCAATCTTCTTTCACCCTTGGGCTTCTTCAATTTATATCACTAGGAGTACAGTTAATAGAGGAACTAAAAGAGATTCATTTTCATACGTGAAGTATTTGACGAACCTGATAACCTAGAATACATATAGTATTAGTTGAAAAGGTGCATTTCTTTTTATTTAAGGTCATTTTATGTTTCTCAGCAGCTTTTTTTCACTTGGAGTGAAATATATTGAAGTAGCCCAAAGGCGAAAGAAGATTTCAAACGTTGCCTTTATTTCACTAGGACTCCATGCTATCTAAAAACTATCAACCTCTTTGAAAAATTCCAGTCTGATTTTCGCTCGGGCTAGAACACAGAAGCCGCTCTGGTTAGGGTTACCAAAGACCTGCTGAGGACCGTTTATGCTGGTTTCGTATCCTTCTCATCCTTCTCGACCTCACGGCAGCATTTGACGCAGAAGACCACCATATCGACCTACAGTACCTTCACTCCACTATTGGACTCACCAACACTGCCCTAACCTGGTTCACATCCTATCTTACTGTAAGAACAGAGTTTTTCTCCCTGGGGATTGCGAAGTCGGACACACTTTCTGTCATTTTTCGTGTCATTTGTTGGCCCCACCCTCTTCACACTCTAAATGATCCCCCTTGGTCGTATCATAAACCGGCATTGAATCTCATTCCCTTGCTTCAATGATGACAACCATCTTGATCTGACAACTGGCTTATCTACCTCTGCGACTCTGCCACCATGAACGCTAACCACCTGCCTGGAGGAGGTGGAGGTGTGGATGAGGCAAACTTTCCAAAACTAAATATTTCAAAAACAGAAGCAATCCTCATCGGACCCCAAATCAGATCCGGTTACCTTCCATCACTTGCATCACCTTCTCTGACCACGATATTTACTTTTCACCTATAGTCACAAACCTGGGCATGAAAGTGGACCCCAAAGTGAGTTACGAATCCCCCATTAAACACATCTGCAAGACCTCCTACCTCCACCTTGGGAACATTGCTAACTCTCTCAGATGTTGTAAAACATGTTCATGGCTTTATCTCCTCAAGGCTGGATTATTGCAATGATTTTCTTATCGGGATCTCTTGCAAGAATAACCAGAAACTGCAATACATCATAACAGTGAGAAATACGACCACAATAGACCCATCCTCAAAACTCTCACTGGCTTCCTGTCTCACTCAGGATTAAGTACAATATCTTCCTGCTCACCCAACACACCAGGGCCAGCAGGGTGATGCCCCATTCTACCTCAAATAGCTCCTCCCACCCCAGATCTCCACACGACGCCTCTGCTTCTGACAGGCTAATCTCTTCCAGGGTCTGGAGATCAAGATCCAAATCATGGAAGACCTTGCCTTCTACTCTGTTGCCCCAATCCTGTGGAATACCCGTTCTGACCTCAAAACATATCTTTTTAAGAAGGCCTTTTCCTAAGGTTTTGCTGGATGTCTTTTAGCCCTTTGAAATATATCTTCTGTATATGTTTCTGCATTTTTTTTACTTCAACCTGTCGTACTTTGAGGTTGTTTATTCAATGTATAGTGTATTACAAATTAAAATTTTATTACTTTTATTATTATCGTTGGTGTTTGTTTTGTTTGAGTTTCGAAAATTTTTAGTGGAAATCCCACGCATAATTGCTTTCCACAAGAAGATTAGTAACCAAATATTTTATGAATATATAATACTGGAGAATGTAAAGTGGATTCAAAATCATTTAAAATTTATATAAGGCCAATGATTTAAAGAACTGTAATGATATAAAATTATAATTATACTAAATTAATATTAACAAATCTGATAAATCTGAACAGCCACTAAAAGTATATACAACTCCGTTCATGTAATCACGATCCTTCACACCTCAAAAGAGTTGAGATTTGGGAAGGGTATTAGTTACTAATGGGCACTAGGAAGGATTTGATTTAGTCAAATTTAATAAGATTATTTTACGTAACCTAGATTAATGTAACTAATAAATAAAAAATAGTTAGATGAGACAATTTATAAACTCTTACATTGGCAATTTATATCAATTGAAAGTTATGAATAGAATATTTTCAAACACTGTTGTTACATAATTGAGATCAGCAACTAAACCAGGCATGTTTTAAAATTTGAAAAGTATATTCCTATGGAAGCTATCAGGTTAGATATGTTTAAATTAGATAAGTGAAATTCTAAGTAATTCCTAAAGATACACGATTTTTAAAAAGAGAGAAGCACAATTCAAAAATATGATAGTGACCTTTTGTGGATGCAGTGGCTTTTCAACAATCTTCCTGGGATTTTTATCAACCCAAATGCGACAATTCTGCTTATTTACAAATCCACCGAGATGAAAATAGGCTTTCATTACTAATTTAATAAGATTATTTTACGTAACCTAGATTAATGTAACTAATAAATAAAAAATAGTTAGATGAGACAATTTATAAACTTTTACATTTGCAATTTATATCAATTGAAAGTTATGAATAGAATATTTTCAAACACTGTTGTTACGTAATTGATATCAGCAACTAAACCAGGCATGTTTTAAAATTCGAAAACTATATTCATATGGAAGCTATCAGGTTAGAAATGTTTAAATTAGATAAGTGAAATTCTAAGTAATTCCTAAAGATACACGATTTTCAAAAAGAGAGAAGAACAATTCAAAAATATGATAGTGACCTTTTTTGGATGCAGTGGATGCTTTTCAACAATCTTTCTGAGATTTTCATTAACCCAAATGCGACAATTCTGCTTATTACCAAATCCACCGAGATGAAAATAGGCTTTCATCACTAAAAAAAAAAAAATCGCGAAGTGCCCGAAATGCGTTTCTGTTTGAACACACATATTCGTTAAATGCTTCGATAATTTGAACACGTTGTTCGATTGTTAATTTAACATGGTTGAAATTGCCAAAGACTGAAGTTGATTAATCTGAAAAGAAAATTAAAAAAATCATCAGATGCTTAAACTTAACTCACATTTAAAATCGGTCTAAGTTATTAACACACCCGTTATATCCGCTTAATTACAGAACCTCTTCTGACAAGGTTATAAAAAGGTAATTTTTGTAAAACATTCAGGCAGAAAAAAAAAACTATTTAAATAAAGAAATTTAAAGATTATTCCAAAGCTAAATAATGCTACTAAGGATAAACATCTAAAGTACACTAAGATCAAATAAAGATAAGCCATCTAATACCTAACGGGAGTAAGGATTAAAATGTAAATTAAGGAAAACAAAACAATTTACACACACGTTGAGTCATGTTTACTTTTATTAAATTACATCAAAATCTTTAGTTTATCAGTTTATAGATAGCTTATCTTTGCGAGATTAACTTATCTTTGGGTGAAGCACCGAGTCATAAAACACTAACGACCGAGCTTAACTAAACTTAGTAAAGATAAGACACCTCAAATTTGATGATTTAAAAAAGAGCCATAATATTTTATAAAGACTTTACTCGACTTCATCCAATCTGGCTCTTCACATAAAATCTTGAAGATAACTTTCGAGAAAATGTATTTACACCTTAAAATTGCTTTTATTTTATTCTTATGTTTGTTCTAAAAGCACTCACCACCATATTTGAGTAAAGCGACTATTTAACATGATTTGGAATACTTAGAAAATCCTGTCCTATATGGTTAGGTTAACTGTTTAACCTAAATCAACCTGTAGTAATTATCTTTAATAATGCAATGGGCTAATCTCATTGTAATAAGCTACCAATAATCATCATCATCAACACTAACTCTATAATTTAAGAAGGGTATTTTTCTGAGTATTTGAATAATAATTTCATCTTAGTTTGGTTATGACTTATGTTTTTTAGCAAAGGTTTTTCTAATAATTCTTTTAAAATATCAAAAAACAAAATGGTGAAGTTCAGAAAATTATTTTTATATATCTTCTATAACTCTATTTTAGCAACGTGATATTTTAAAAGGGGGGGAAATTTAGTTTATTGTTCCTTTATAAAATTATTATAATTGGCGAAGTTCAGGAAATTTATCAGAATTTAACCATGTCTGCTTTTTTTAGATTTTAAATTTGATCTTAATCTTAATAGCGAAGCGCCAGCTCCCCCCGTAAGGGGGAGTGGCGAATCCATTGCCGGGTTTTAACATTAAAGATAAAAGTGTCAAAAAATAAATTCCATTTAATCTCAGTCACCTTGAGCCATATGGATATGTTATTGGGTTCCTATTAAACTTATTAACTAAATTCAAGCCCATTTGGACGAAATAAAGTTCTCCATTGTAAATATCTCTTGGTGTTGCAATATCTTCAATTGTTTTTCCAAATCTTTAAAATGATAGCAAAAGTGCATTTTTTACACAGGAAAATGTTGATGGAAGCAACACAAAAGCCATATTATCTAATTACTCTACCATATTACCACAACTTTCTTTTTCTTCCTCTTTAAAATCCAGAAAACCATATAGAAAATAAATTATTAAAATCAATCATCCTTAAGACAAAACCTTTACATAATGGAAAGTCAGGTATGCCATTCTTACGATGAGGCAAACAAGACTTTGCTAACTTTGATTTCATAATAAATTATTATTTCTTATCATCCGCATGAATTCTATAAGGAAATCCATGCCACCCATGGACCAGACTGCTTTGAGCAAAGGTTTGTTGTCGCAGAAACTTGTCAGATTGTCTCGTCGCTCAAAGGGTTTCATTTCCCCCCTTTGTGTAAGTTAGGGAGAGTTTATAGTATTGGATCAGTTCTCACTTTAGTCTTTATTTTTGAAAAGTAGGCACTCATAAATTTGATCCGAATCAATAATCCAGATTACTCTTCCTCCCCTTATAAATTTATTCATCTTTGATTGTCCTCTTTCTGCAACTGTTTCCCAACTAGACAAGGGTCGTTATCATCCGGCATATCACTTCGATCGTTGTTATTTTATACGTAGGTGAGTCAAAAAGTTCTCAGACAAATGCCAGATTATTGAAATGTTCGATTTTGTACAAGTAAATACAGGGTCAAACACGACTTTCATGTTTTCTGAACAATTCCTACAAAATTCGTCATTCAATTTGTCGAGACTCTTTGTATTAGATGTGCTTCAAAAAGGTTACTTTTTTGAACCCATAAAATGGCAAATTTTGAGATAAGAGCGAACATTAAATTCCTGACTAAACTTGATTGGAAGCCTGTTAAGATTATAGACGCTCTACAACAGGTTTATGGTGACTCTTCGCCATGTAGAGCGGTAGTTTACGACTGGATTAAGCGCTTCAAGGGGGGCAGAGAAGAAGTTGAAGATGATCCACGTGAAGGGAGACCCTCCACCTCCATTAACCCAGAAAATGTCGAGCTTGTGAGGAATCTAGTGGATAAAGATCGCCGTATTACTATTGATGAAGTTACCAATGCATGTGAAATCTCTCATGGCTCAGCATTTGGAATTCTAACTGAAAATCTTGGCCTGAGCAAGCTTTCAGCACGTTGGGTCCCAAAAGCGTTGCGAGAAGACCAGCTGAATCATAGGGCCAACCTTTCTTTGGCTATTTTGACCAAGATTGAAGCAAACGAGGATAGTTTTTTTGAGCGCCTCGTAACGGGAGATGAAACTTGGGTGTATCAGTTTGATCCTGAAAGTAAAAATCAATCAAAAGAGTGGCACCCAAGGGGGGCAGCAGGGCCTATCAAGTTCAAGACAGAGAGGTCCGTTAAGAAGATAATGGCTACAGTTTTTTGGGATTCGGAGGGAATTATTTTAATAGACTTCTTAGAAGGACAAAAAACTGTTACATCCAGCTATTACGAAGGAGTTTTAAGGAAGCTGAAAACTTCAATAGCCAAAAAACGACGAGGAAAGCTCCACAAGCAAATCTTGTTCCACCATGACAATGCCCCTGCACATTCGTCCAAAGCTGTGAGATCTCAGCTACGGGAATTTCGATTGGAAACTCTTGCTCATCCCCCTTATAGCCCTGATTTAGCACCCTCTGACTTTTTTCTGTTTCCAAATTTAAAGGGACACCTAAAAGGAACCCGGTTTCAATCATTAGATGAAGCAAAAAAGCAGGTCATTACTTGGTGCCAGAGACAACCCCGTGAATTCTACAAAGATGGTCTTTACCGTTGGATTCATAGATTAAGAAAGTGTATAGATGTTAATGGAGCTTATGTAGAAAAATGATTACAGTATTATTACAAATAAAATTTTTATGCCATTTATCTGAGAACTTTTTGACTCCCCCTCGTATTTCCCCTGTCAAGTCTTCTTCCCTGAATGTTTTCTCTCTGTCTTAAACAGATTAATTAAGTCCGCCTTTTTAAAGTTACATCAGGCCACAGTAATTAATGCACATTAATTGTATTTTTTTCAGGCTGTCTTTCCTAGAATTTTCCCTACTCTATTTCCATCTATCTATTTTCACCACTTTTATTCGACCTTTCTCCCCGCCCTTTTCAAATGAAGGAAAATAGCTAATCTTGCGGAATGTATTGAATATGAAATCTGTAGGAGGTATGAATACTGGACTATTTGAGCTGTTTAAATCTAAATTCTGTGTTTTTGGAATGAAATGAACTGATATAAGGTAGAAAAGAAAAGAAAATTTAAAAGTAAAATGCTCTTGAGTAAGAGATAATGAAAGAGTAGTAGAGTATATGAGAATGCTTGAAATCATGGAAGAGGAAGTAAATGTGAAGATCGAGGTAAAATAAAATGGGCAACATTTTTTTAAAAAATTGCTAGTAGAAAGTTTAGGAGCTGTATTTAGATGTGGTAGAAAAGGAGAGAGGAAGGAAAATCGAAAATGATTGATTAAAGATTTTAAATAAATGTGTAGTGTAGGCGGAAAGTATGACGTTAATAGAGATGCTTAATCTTACGGTTGAGAAACTCCAGATCTTCCGACGATGGAATAGAAAGCCGTGAAAAAAAAAGTGATAATCAAAAGAAAGAAACAAATGAAGCATTTGGAAGGTAAAATGAAGCTCCTGATCGGAACAAGAATTTATGAAGGTTGGAAGGAAATAGAAGACAAGTTGTGTGAAAATAAAGGATGAGGATTCAGTGTAAATCTCTTCCATGATGTGGCTAAAAGTAGAATGTGAGGGATTTTAGACGTGTTTTAAATTGTGACCTTAGAAAATAAATCGGTAAATAAATATGAATTGTTTAGACGATGCACTTGTAGTTTCTGTCAGGGTGATTAGTTGTTTTCTCGCATCCGATAAAGATTGTGAAGATTGTGCTCTCATCTGTAGATCCACAGAATAGATTAAGATGATGATAGATAGTAATTTTGTGCACGCGTTAATAATTTACTGTTAATTGAAGCTTTAATTTGAAAGAAAGACTGTAAATTTTATTGGTACAGAACAAGTTTCGAAGCACTAAACTCCATATTTCCGGTGTAAAAAAACTGGAAAAAAATATTCTACAGCGTCTATTTTTATAAGAATTTAAAAAAAAAAATGATCATTTACTGATGGCCAGGCAGACGCGGTTAACATAGGGGAATGATTAATTAAAGTACTAAGGTCATGTAATTTCTATTTCTGATGTGATTAAAGATATTATTATGTGGTTAAACTTGAAATTCTCTTTCGAGGGATTGAAGTTGGAGATGGAATTGGTTAAAGCAGAATCTAGTGCATATCGTGGTAGCCATTCATTTTTTCTATAAATTAATGTTTCTTTTTCACAATTAATATTATACATTGTCCAGTTCCTGTGTTAAACTATAACTCTAGAATCGTGACCCGTGCGTACAGAATACATTTTATGTCCATTGAATCTTTGAGATAAACACTCAAATTTCTCCATTATATATTTAATCAAAATTTTCCATTGTACTTTGCAAAATCGTAATTTGTTATTGAGAGTTTTTTGGGGTAGTTTTTAATTTTAAATGGAGATTTTTGTCGATGTGTCTAAAGGAATTGTTGTAACGGGGGACGATGCACTTTTGGGGTTAGAGAATCATTTCTAGTTTCAATGGGAAAATTAGTTGTTTGTTTGTAAAGTTTTAATATAATTTTCTCCTTGCTTGTAGTTTTGTTTTCTTAATAAAATATTGCGCAAGTGCCGAGGAGTGAAAATATTCGTATTATTTTACATTTATGTCAATTTATTTCGGATTACATATTATGCACGCATGTAGAAACGTAGTGAAAACCAGTGAACTTTTTATATTATCTCTTTGGACAGAGTAAAAAATATATGTATGTATTTTAATGGTTTGATTTACGATACACAGAGAAATACTAAAAAATAATAAAAAAGGAGAGATTTTATTTCTCTTCAAATTTTAATTCTATAGATTAATGGAGGTTCTTAAGATTTCGTATGAAATCAGCGAAATTTTCAATTTCTGGCCACAGTAGTAATAGGTTACATCATAACGCCATGATTAGGTTTGAGAAAATAATGAGCCATAATTCGCTCTCTAAATATTCCATAAAGAGGGGGCAAACAATGGGTCAGGTGCTACCCATGGAGAACTCATAACGTTGTATGTTGTATACTCCTTAAGAAATTCCACCTTGTCGTAAACACAATTTAAAAAATTAATGAATCATTATGGGGGACCGGTTTGTCACTAATGAGCTAAAGCAATTTTCTTTTTTAAAAACTGAGTGTTTTATCAACAGAGACTTTAGTAAAAATGGGTAAACTTCTAGGGATAAAAGTTTATATCATTAAAATCTACTTTATTAGAGCTATTTTCTTGGGCAAAATCTTCATTATTTTGAATATAATTCCCAGAGTGCCTATGTAGAAGGCGAGGCTCTGTGCCAAATAATAGGAGGGGGATAACGGTGAAAATAATCGGTGGTAGAGAATACAGGTTTTTTCGTGTGGTAGTGATTCTGTACATATTTGGCAGTATGGGATTAATTAGTGTGAAATTGTTTCTTAACTCATGTTATTCCTTTCGATTTATTTGATCATCTTTGTTAAATTACCTTTCTTTAGACGAAAAAGGGAAGTGTGAATCAAATATACATCTGTAATAATTAAGTGAGTCTTGGCTATTAGTAAATGTTATAAATTTGTTTTTTGTTTATTTTTGTTTATACTTCTACTAAAAATAAGTGATTTAGAAAATTAGTTGCCAGCTTCTGTACATCCGAAAAATAGAGTGAGATTCTCTAAAACATGGTTTGTACTAATGCATTAAAAAATTGGTCTCTTAAATAAAAGCTTTTATTACAATTAAGGTGATAGTGTATGTAAGTATAAAAGCGATAAGTATTCAAAAGTTGTTAATGTTGGGAGAGGTCTGGTAAATAGGAGAAGACTCTGCACTAGATGTAATAGTATATAAGGTACTAAAAAGAGGTGGTAATTGTGTAATATGTAATTTGTAATATGTAATAGAAATTTTGCATTAAAGACTGAGGAAATACTTTCATGTAGCTGTGTTAAATGGTAACCAGGAAGAACTTGATTGCAAGGAATACAAGACAACAAGTTGGCTGTGAGATGTAAGCAAGCTCTATCTAAAAATTATAAATGAACTTATATTTAATATAACTAGAAGAGTGATAGATAATTAAAGGGAGTTTACAGTAGGTAGGATGTCTGTTTAACCCAATTCTTAAAGAGAATAAGAAATGTTGGTGCTTACATAGAGAAAAAAAACGATCAAAGTACCATATGACTGTAGCCACTATAATTTTAGAATTATTGCGAGTATTTGCACAATATACTGAATTTTCTTCTTGCCATGAAGGCTATAATATTCGCATATTGATATCTTTGAAACAGTGAATAAAATTTACTCTTAAGTTATACAATGCTCAATGCCACAAGCTATCTTTAAAGATCGCAAAATCTATTTATTTGATTTTAACAAACAGCAGACTACCTAATCTACACTAACAAGTTAGTCCAAACCAACTTAAACAAGTCAAATGGATAAAAATCCCTTGTATTCACAATGTCAACAAACTCGACATTCAGTACCATAGTAAGAACGTGAAAATCAATCCATGTATTTAACACAAATTTAGGCATGACAGTAAATTAAAAAACTTGATCACTTTAATTCGCATTTTAGAATCAGCCAGTCTCAATTCTCCTACGCGATTATAATCTAGGGTAGCGCGTGCCAGGGTTATTTGAACCCCCTTTACGCTTTAATAAAGAGAATTATGTGATTACATTCAATATAGATTTCCTATCACTCAATATAGATTACCAACCTGACCTTTTTATATATTAGACGTGAATACTTATATAAAGACTTCTTTCTAATTTGACCTGCACCTAATCTCCTAGTATTTTCCACTTTCGAAAGAAAACTAATTGGTTTTCAAGTCATCAACACCTGGATTGACTTCCTCCTAACTTTCGTGTAGTGAGGTGAGTTAACAAATGACAATTTTTTTTTTAAATAATCTACTGATTAAACCTAAATTTAGCTACCACGTCGTTATTCCTACGCTTTAACCTGCTAGCGCGATCTCCCTACTCCTAAGCCTCCTTGTCGTCTGCCTTACCTAAAACAATCCAATTCTCCGCATTCTAATATATCTTTACTTTGTTCCTTCCCGTTCATTCTTAAGGTCAAAGGCGTATTTTATATACTCATTTGTCTATTTAATTTAGAATCAGTTTTTAATTTGATGAAACAGTTTGAAAGGGCTTGAAAAGCATAAATCATAATTCCAAAGAGTAAGTTGTTTTGATATTTGCCACGAAGAGCGACATCTTGTCCTCCTATTTTTATTCTTGCCAGTAAGAGCGACGACTTTTGGCTCCCCTGTTGGCAGTTCATTATTTCGTGGTTGCCCTCAATATTTGAAATCTCGTGTGAAATAGTCAGGACATTCTAATATGTTGATTAATGGAGTAGTGACAAAATTACTAATAAGACTGAGGAATTGGATGTGAGATTAATAATGAATAAGAGAGGTGGGTGCTAACTAAGTTGAAGTGTGCTGATGACCTGTTTTTTTTGGTGGAATTTGAGATGGTTTGGAAATTTTTATTGTAGATTTTAATAGTTTGTCAGGAGAGGAGTAACTGATAATGGTAAATATGTATTAGATTACGATATCTATGCTTTAAATGGCGAAAAAACCTTAAGGCTTGACAAACCGTTATTGAATCCTATAGGTTTGATTGTAGAATGTTAAATGAAGTTGCTTCAGAATATTCTAGTGCCATAGTGCCAAGTATTATTTTATAAGTTTGGCGTAGAATGTAGAGTGACAATGAGGGATGATAGGGCATATTGTAGCTATGCTGTGAAAGAGGATATGACTAATTGTTGTGTGGCGTTATAATTGTGTAAAAATTAAGATGGAAGTAGACATGTGAAAAGAATATGCGAGATTGATAGAAGACGGTGTAAAATGGTCGGAATACCTCTTAAAGTTGGATTGCTTAAGCAATGGACTGTTTGAGAGAGAGAGAGGGCCTGACCAAAGAGAATGAGGATGATATTGTGCATGCGAATTGTATAATAAGGGTTGGGAGTCGTTAGAGAAACTTATTGTTATTATCACGGTCCAATTGAACTTGAACAAGTGTTGGGTGGTTTTATCATTCGCCAAGGCATAGAGGGCTTAGAGTGGATGGGAATTTTTCACAGGTGTTGATGCGCGTGGCTCCACTTTGTGAAAAGTAGCTGGTAATATTGAAGTAGGTAAAATGCGTATCATAAAGTATTTTTCTTTCCTTTCAATAAGCATCTTACACAGTTTTCGTTATTATTATACAGAAATATGAGTGCCTTTGAGCATAAAAATTAAAGAAATTCTGAAGACGAAAATAGAAGTAGCAAATAGGTCGCCGTTTGTAAGAACAGCCATGAATAGATTTTCCAATAAAATAATCAAATAATTTCTATCAAAAAAGAATGCGCGTGATTTTTCTGAGTGGAAATTTATAATTTTTTACATTATTTTAGTTCTTTTTCAGTTTACACATATCTCAGGTGCCTTCTCTCTTCCCCTTTTATTTTTTCTTCATTAGCAGGCGACGTACCGAAGATCATACGATCATTTATTGTTTCTTTATAGCCAGGTAAAATGATATTTTTGTTATGTATATGAAAAGAGAATATTAAAATAATAGCAAAACCTATATCTCAATGAGTTACCATTATTTTTAAAAGAATATTGCCGGTACCATTTTTCCTCTCACTCGGAATTCTGTTTTTTCTGTCTTCTAATATTTTTAATTCCCCATATTTTGTTCTGAGACAGATTTAGCAATAAGTAAGAAGAGTCACAAATGATTTCTTCCAACAATGCATTCCCCTCGATCTTTTTTGTAATCTAATATTATTTCACTTTTTAAAGAAATAGGTATAATAAAGAATCTACCTAACCAAAAATAACTTTTAAAATTTAATATCTTGCAATTTCTCTTCCATTTATTAATGAGAAGAACAATTATTTTAGTAATTTTTTTATTGTCTCGGTTAAACATAAATAATAGGTGTATTGAGTGGCGTAAAAGGGGATAAACTAAAAATGATTACTGTAATTTTTTAATAAACACCTAAAAATGTTAAGTGTCGTTGTTTAAACCCAACCGTACTTCGCTGATTGAGAGCACGAGGTTTTTTTTTAAAACTCAGATACACCAAAATTCTATACCCCGTCTTGTTGCTCCATATAGTAGACCCAACCATACGCGTACATATATACAAACATTTTGAAGACCGTAACTCAAAGGTGCTGTGTTGTAATGCTATAATAATGAAAACGGTAAAACACATTAACATGTAATAACTATGGTTTAAGTATGAATTAGCGCATTCAACAATTAGCCCAATTTCCCCAACGCTAAATGTCTAGTAATTCCGTAAAGGAAGTTAATGCTGGTGGACTACTTTAAACGAAAACCTTATTTCATAAATGGAATCACAGTAAACAGTGAGTCATTAATAGCAACATAAACAAATGTGGCTTCAAACAAATAAATAATACCTTCAACCTAAAGCAAGAATATACCAACAATGAACACTTTAGTCGAGATAAATAGATAAAACAAAATGGTTGTACTGATAGACTAATAATAACCCAATTATACATCATCAATTAAAGTGAAATAATGTTGAATGATTACTAAAATAAAAATCTGGCTTCTAAATTAAGGAATGCAAATTGTGTCCAACTAATAATCTGCGACTAATTGATACATTGTCCTATTTCTACTATATTATCAAATCATTTTGTTTATATTTTCTTTATAAAAGGGAATAACAGCACCGAATCCTGAAAGCATCAAGCTTTTTAAGGCATGTTATTGAACAATGAGACTTACTGATTGCAATGGCTCTGATGGGTAGCTAAAAAAAATCTACAAACAAAGAGAATAAATTATATCAGCGAAAATCGAAATATGTCTGACAAATTCCCGCTGAGAAATGAAAAAGGGAAATTCTGTTAAGTGACGATGAGAGACATCGGTCCTTGTGCTATATTGTAAATATCTTAGTTCTATGATTATTTTCTATGCCAGGAGGTCCAAAAAAATTACGTAAATTCATTTAATAGATAGACAAGCCATACTTCGTATTGTTCCTTACAGGAAGAGCTTGGTTCCACAGGCACCCCTGCGGGGTGTGGCTTACGGCTTTATTTACTATTCTAATCCTGTTTTTTTAATCCCCTTTATAGACTCTTTATTTTAACACCCTGGATACCTTTTTCAACATAGAGACGCTGAAACCTTTTTAAAAAGTGAACTCACCTTTTTTTTATATCGTCGTTACCCCTTGAAGATACATATATATAATTGATTTTCCAAACACCTTTCTCAACATAGACACCCTAAAACCTTTTTTAAAAGTTATTTCCACTTTATAATTGGCAAAGTTCAGAAAATTGAAAAAAATTTAACCATGGATGCTTTTTTTTAGATTTTATATTTTAATCCTTGTAGCCAAGCGCAAACTCCTCCCGTAAGGCGGGGATGGGAGTGGCGTAGCCATTGCCCGGTTTGATATATAGAAAAACCTTCGTTAGATCTCTTTTTTCATCTAAATTTTTTTTATTTACGAAATGATAGAAAAAAAGCGCTAAGGCCCTAATTTTAATACATTTTTGGAACTTTACGATTTGTATGTTTTTTCATTCCAAATCATTCGATAATTATATGTATTTTTTTCTGAACTCTTAGAAAGAACTTTGATAAAAGCTCGAAACATACAAAAAAACGCCCAGTGGATAAAAGTTTCAAATAAACCTAAACTCAAAAACATGAAAAGTTACTTGTCCACTAAGCAAAAAAAAAACATTTTCAAAAATTTAAAAAATTGATAAGTTAAATTATAGAGTTAAGGAAAACAAAAATCGTCAGAGTTCCTTTTTTTTCATCTAAATTTGATTTTATGTACGCAAAATGAAAAAACCCTCCATGCCTTGATTTTGATGCCTTTTCTGAACTTCACAATTTGTTAAATTTTTTGGAATTTCAAAACTTACTTTCGATAATCGTATTAAATTTTTAGGAATCTTAGAAAAACTGATAAAAGCTTCAAATATACGAAACAACCTGAAATTTAATAATTTGGAAAATCTCTCTGATTCTCTTACTTTTAATCCTTTCTTTTCAAAATGCAAAACATTAAATACTAGATTTTCATTTTTAAATGTTTCACTATATTAAATTTCTTAATAAAACTACAATAACATACAAAGGCACACTTGAACTATGCGAAAAAAATCAAACTGTGCACATATTGACTCGTAAAATATAGTGCTAGAAATTAATGCTAAATGAAAATGAAATAGTTGATCAGTTCATTAACATTTCGAACTCCTTAAAAAAGATTTTAGAGGAAGAAAGAATCATGAACAGAAGCGACCTTGCTTCTCCAACATAAATCAGTCGAACTAAGCAAATAAACACTAAAATATTCCAACTTTTATGCGAAGAATAATGAAATGAATCCCGTGTTTTAACAAGGTTACATTTGCCAACCCCGCCAATTCACGTACATACACCAAATTCACTTTAAGAAAAGGATAAGTTAAGCTGAAATCGGATAATCTAAAATTAAATATTCGAAAATGAAATTTTGGGGAAGTAAATTGAGAACATTATAAAGTTGGTGATGGTTATATTAACAACCCGTTGAAACTTAACCTTATATAGTCAGCCAGGCACCTAATAAATAGACTTAACCACACAACATTGTTCAAAAAAGCAAGGGAGCTTAAATTTTCTAAAGTTGTCACAATAAAAAAATCAATTCTATCAAAAAACAGAAACCCTACAAAATAAAAGAAAAGCAAAAGCAAAAAGGATCCTACAGGGTTGGAGGAAGAATAGCACAAAAGTAAACACCAACTAAAACTAATAAAAGTGGCTGGTGTGCCGTTAAGTAGTTGAGTTATATTTACTTGTGTGGTCTACATCTGTTGCATCAAGCAGTCTGAAACAAATAACCAAATTGTTTTACGTTTTCTAAAGTTGAAGCAGCTTCACCATTGGTTTATTCTTAATGTTCATTTATATAAAGGGTAATTAAGAAAATAAATTAAATAAGCATCATCATTATCATCATCACTAATTCTATAATTTAAGAAAGGGATTTTTTTGAGTATTTTAATAATAATATCATCTTAGTTTGGTTATGACTTTGTTCTAATAATTCTTTTATAATATCCAAAATAAAATGGTGAAGTTCAGAAATAAATAGAAGTATCGAAATTTTGTGATTTTTATAAAACCCAAAGATTTATAAATGGTGAAGTTTTTTTACACCTTATATTACTATTTGCTCACTCTGGTAAGCTGGTAATCATTTACATGAAACTTTCATCTGTTTTCTCATAAATGGCTGAATTGTCTGGAGCCCATTTCAGATAACAGAAATGTTCTGTGTTTAAGTTTTAGGGAGCGATAAATGAAGGAGATTAATTTCAGGGATATTTTTCTACTGTCAAAAGATCTTCCCTGAAATTGAAGCACTGGAAAATTTCCGTGCCTTTTATCAATAAACTTTGTGAATTGTAACCTCATTTTACAGCGATAAATTTTTATTAAGAAAAGTTACAGTAGATTTTTTTTCTTCGAATACTACCCGGTTTAAACCTACCATAAAGTCCCCATCAATCAAAATTTCTTATTTTCAAAGACGGCTCTAATATTTTTTGTGTTTTGGACAAATATCGCTTTAAAATTCGAGTCGTATTGGACTCCTCTATTATTAGCGGTCTTTGTCTAAGCGTTTGTAGCAGTGGTTAATTCCTCGAAAGGGTTTATTTCTATTGCTATTTTACTTAATGTGTTATCATTGTTTGAAGTAGTTAAATACACCTTTTAAATAGTGGGAACTCAGATGAAAACTCATTTGTTATTATAGACGGGTAAAAAACAAATACCGTTTGACGAAGATAATGATGATGGGCTGATGTTCTGAGTGGAGTGACCCAGGATTCAGTAATGGGTCTTTTATTATTTCTGATTCACATTATTGATATTTATGATGGCCCACACTGTGAAATCCTGAAATTTGTTGATAACAACAAACTATAAATTTTCAAGCCAAGAAGACACGAAAACTTTCAGAGTGGCCTCCAATTTACCGAGATATGGGCTAAGGACTGGCAAATGGAAAATGAATTTATATAAATCTGAATGTCTCTAACTTTGTCACAGCAATTCCCATCAATCATACACAATGGGAGGTCAGGAACTAAAAGATGCTGAAAGTGAGAAAGACCTAGAAATATCAATTAACAAAACACTTAATCACACAGAACATATTGACAGTATAGTTAAGAAAGCAAATCAGATTGTGGGTAGCGCCAGGCGCAGAATTAATGAAAAGAGTATGGCCAACATATTATGTCTGTATAAGTCCCTAGTGCGACCCCATCTGGAGTACTGCTTTCAAGCATGGAAGGCCTACAACCAGAAAGATGGTAACTTTCTATAAGTAGTACAGAAGATGATTATCCAGATGATACCCACTATTGCTAGTTATTCCTATGAAGATTGACTTCGGAGACGGGACTAATTAATTTAGAGATGAGAAGATTGAGGAGCGATTTAATCAAGGTCCATAAAATAATGCATGGCATGGGAGGACTCAACGCTGAGTATTTTGTCACTTTCACAACTGGAATAAGGGGGCACCATCTTAAGATTTTTATTCAACGGTCAATAATCAATATTTCTTCTCGCAACGCGTAGTTGACGAGAAGAATAAATGGGCGAAGGTGGCAGTTTTGGTGACAACTACGCACAGTTTTTAGAACCATATTGAAAAATTATTTAGGCACATAGGTAAACACTTCAAGAGCCAGCGAAGGCTTCTTGCCCCAGTTATCAACCGTCCGCCTGTGGAGTAATTATGAATCCCCAGGCGGAGGTGGTAAGTCTAAGAAAATCCCGATCGTTTAACTCGCGTGAATTCTAATGGGTGTTCCAATAACTTAGACTAATTTTAAATGTGAATTAAGTTTAAGAGTCTAATGATTTTTTTCTTTTTTTCCAGATTTAATGACTTCATTCTTTGGTAATTTCAATCATGGAAAGATTAACAATCGAACAACGTCTTAAAGTTATCGAAGCCTATTACGAAAATGGACGTTCAATCAGAAACGCATTTTGGTCAACATAATCGACTAACCGAAAGTGCAATGGTGAAAATTGTTCGTAAATTTAAACAAACGTGGTCGGTTTTAGATATAAAAACGCCATTGCGTGCTCGTTTACACCATTCAGCTGAAAACACCTCTATTCGTCTTCGCGCACAGGAATTCAACCTCTCCACAACAACGTTACATCAAATTTTGACAAAAGATTTGTCCCTACACGCTTACAAAATTCAATTGAAACAAGAACTGAAGACTGCTGACCATTTGAAGTGCATTACATTTGTAAATTGGGTGCACGAGCAAAGACAAGCCGATGATGATTTTTCGCAAAAAATCATCTTTAGTGATGAAGCCCATTTTCATCTTGGTGGATTCGTTAATAAGCAGAATTGTCGCATTTGGGCTGATGAAAATACCAAAAAGATTGTTGAAAAGCCATTGCATCCACAAAAGGTCACTGTTTGGTGTGCATTTCTGCTAGCGGAATTATTGGGACGTATTTCTTCGAAAATGATGCCAGGAATTCTATTACGGTGAGAGGCGAGCGATACCGTGCCATGATAACCAACTTTTTATGGCCTGAATTGAATTCTATGGATGTAGAAGAATTTTGATTTCAACAGGAGGGCGCCACATGCCACACAGCCACATTTCTCGAAAAAGCGAGGTCAATTGGCCACCAAGATCATCTGACTTGACGCCTTTAGATTTTTTCTTTTGGGGTCATCTCGAAAGGAAGGTCTAGGCCAACAAGCCAACAACAATTCAAGAGCAAAGGGATGAGATAATAAGGCATATTGGTGAGATCAAGTATTAAGTATGCAGAGACGTCATCAAAACTTTGACCATCCAGTGGATGTGTGCCGCCGAAGCCTTGGCAGACATTTAGGCGATGTTATTTTTCAGACATAATTGACATGACTCAATTAACATGATCCAATAGTGAAATCAAAATATTTTCACCAATAACACTGTTTTATTTACTGCTAGCTTCGATCCGTCTCAATGGAACGCACTTCACTAAGCTGAACCCTTTATACTCACTAATGCTTGGAATTTGGGCCTCATTTGGCTTTTATAGCAATGTTAGGTAAAGCATGGAAAAATTTGGTCGATTTCAAGCCATGAATTTAGATAAGCCTCTATAAAGTGTGCTTAACATAAACATTTCCTTTTTATTGTTCTATTAATTATTTTTATCTTAAGGTGGATGGTTGAATGTTAGATTTATTTATCAAGCGTCCCCCGTATATTAACAATAATGGTTACGTCATATTGGCTTAAGATCAATCAGACATGTCATTTCAACTCTACAAGTAGACCACCAATATAGAATGTAACTAAGGGTGATGCAGTTATTGCTGCAATGTTTAGATTTTTGTAACCTTAACATAGTTCTTCCCTGAAGTTGAGCATTCGGCATTTGCGTACATGTTCAAAGGAAGAAAAATGTGGTAGAGGATTTCCATCGATATGACCTAATATGACAAGCATTATATTTACCATTGTGAATATACATATATTTTAATGTAGAATCAGAACCAAGCATCTCGATACCAAATGGAAGCTGCTGTGAAGGTTTGCCAGAAGCTATGCTCTATCTTGCGAGTTAGGGAAGACGATGTAGCTTAACTTTGCTCTAATCTAAAAATGGGGTTTACAATCTGCTCAGCCATATCTATGTTTGAGTCTTAGTAGGTTTTTCTAGAAAGAGTGGCACTTGTCTTAGATACTTGCCAAACTTAAATAATTTACTTCCATTCTATAATAAAATCATCCCATCTATTCAATGCAACGAATTTTACTTTGCACGCAGAGGGCGCGTTATAAAAGAGGTCGAATTTATGGAGACACACCAGTTGCTAAAAGAAACCTAGAATCAGGAGCCAAAGAGACACGCGATCGTCTAAAGGCAAATTGTTTGCACCATTTGCAGCCTCATTGATCACTTGACCTAGATGTTTACCTCGGTACCGGGTTAGGCAAACCTAGTGAAAGCCATACAGAGTGAAACATTAGAAAAGGATGTCTCAGACAGTCTGGAAATCCTCGAATTTAATCCTTAGTTTTAGAGGATTCTTCATCAAATGGATATGAATAAAGGCAGTATAAAAGGACCTTAAGCAGTCTAGGCTTTGAGAGATATTTACACGGAAAAAGATGGGGTGTAATGGCAGGAAAATTTAAGTTTCCTTTGGCAGTTTCACAGTTTATATGACCTGATTCCTGCTACGTATTCAGGGTATAGAAGGGAGAAATACTGATATGGTAGACCAGTACTTAGAGGCTGTTTAACGCCCTCATCACCACGCTCAGTTTCCACAAACCGTATATGTCCAGGAGCTCAGCAGAAAATAATGTCGAAATCTGTTCGGCATTCTTCTCGGTCTCCAAACTTATCCCAGTGTATTATTTCCCGTTCTGTGCGGTGTCTTACGACCAGGATTATCCAGCAGTCCCATACATTCTCTTATCGCGACAAGGCATATACTGCAAGAAATTTAAACCCAACAATACAGGTGCTGTAGAACGTTTGAAACAAAGGCGTGTCGACAAAACTTAAGGGTTTGTAATCTCCAGCGTAGAGTCCTAGGCAGAAAAAAAACAGAGATCGACTGATGGGAAGCATCGACTAAACAAAAGTTGTAACCCAGCGTTTTAGCTATCGCATCATGACTAAGCGAGTAAACATCAGAGTATGCGGTTATCTTGGTACCTTGCTGAAAGATCGCAGAGATAAAGACGTAGGATCTGAAAGTGGGAATTGAATATCTGTGCGAGATAAAATAATTGAAATAAAATGGAGGTACAAATTATAGTACTTTCCGGAACAATAATATGTAATGAAAGTTTGAGAAAGAAACCCACTCAACTCTCGATAAAATGTTTGTTAATGCAGGTGATCCAATTTTATTGAACTGCGAATTACTAAGAAAATTTATGGGAGGAAGTCAATGGAGATTTTAGCAACACACAGGGTTTGTAGATAAGCATGAAGTCAGAGATTATGTCAACTAGGGAATGAAACCAGAGAGAAAGATATAAAAAGGAGGGAAAGAATTTAATCTAATATAAAACTGCACTAGAGAATAATTTGGTATGTCCTTCAGGGAAAAACAGTGGATGGCAAACTTAAGGTAACACGCTCCAACGAATTCTAGGAGGCTAACTATGTGGGAATGTAGCAGTATTAATCATGGAAAGAATAGAATGCAAAAACAAAATGACTTAACAATTAATACAAGTGAGCAGGAACGAGAAGAAGAAAGAAAGAAGTGCGAGGAAAAGAAATCACGTGGTGATAATGAGGGATAGCAGTGTGTGACTTGAGATTAGATGCGTCAGTCTCAAAAACAAATCACTAAGTAAAAGTCCTTAATGAACTCAAAGCTAAGACCACAAACAATTAATACATTTAAAGGATTTGATGATAAGTTAAAAGATTAAAGGGTTGTAGAGTCTAAGGACCCACTTACTACGGCGCATAAGCAGCCATCATATCAGTCCGAAAAAATTGGAAGAGATTTGTGAGAAAAGTGTTGTGGTTAATGTACGTGAAAAATAATTGAGGGGTACCATAAAAGTTTTAAAAACCTTCTCTGAACATTTACGCCTTTTTGCCATGTCAAGAGCAAAATCGGGATTAAATTCAATCTGGCAAGATCGTTTTATGAAGGCGAAACGGGCGAGTGAACCTTTTTGATTAAACATTGGCTATGATGCGCAATATCGTGCTTCTGCTTCCTCTCGCAGGATACACGTGGGTAGGCAGGTGTTTTAACATGTGATAGAGGCTTAATTAAAGCGGCCTTAGACCGTTATATGACACCCCTCCATTCCAGGGGAAGTTGTCACTTCTAAAAAAAAAAAGAGAAGGACAACTATAGAGCTCCGTTTTGGAGAACTCACTTTCTTGCATCGACCGTACCTTCATACACCTAGCTAGTATTACCTAAATACATATGAATATGTTGATCATTTGATTATAGGCGAAGCTAACCTTTAATACAAACTTAACCATAAAAGTTACATGGAAGAATGAAATAATATAAAATTGGTACAAATAGGACAAAAGAATTTATACATAAATTAATGGGTACAAATATATACACATACGAAGAAAAAAAATAGACATTGAGCCAGAAAATTCAGACATATAAATTACCTAATTATATTAAGTCGTACAAGACGGTATATACATACATGGAAATCCTAATCCTACGAATTACAAATTAATCTTCACTATTTGGTAACTCATTCCGGCTGAGTGCATCAGCAACCTGATTTTGGGAACCTTTTATGTAATTTATCTTAAATTGGTACTCTTGCAAGAGTAGACTCCAGCGCATAATTCAGCCGTTGGAGTGTCGTACATTCCGAATATAGGCCAACGGGCAGTGGTCAGTTCCTATCTGAAATTCTTTTCCTATCAAATACATCTTAAACTTGTCAATAATCCAAATAATAGCTAGAGCTCTGTTCTCTATAGTGGCATACCTATTTTCGCGGGGTAATAACTGGTGACTAGCATATGCAACTGGATGACTCGTTCCGTCATCCTCATATTGAAGGAGTACACCTCCAATGCCCTCGCTGCTCGCGTCGGTCTTAATCCCAAAGGATTTTTCCGGGTTGGGCAACTTTAAAATTGGGGCAGAAATGGGCTTACTTATAAGCTGGTTAGAATGAGAAACAGCGACATCATTCCAATGTAGTCGATTGAGGGAATTCTTTTTTAAAAGGGTGCTGAGGGCCGCCGAAATTGAAGAAAAATTCGGGACAAATCGCTGATAGTAAGGAGCTAACCCTAGGAATGATCTTAATTGCTTCTTAGTATTCGGAAGTGGCATGTCAGTGATTGCCTTAATCTTCTCCTCCTGTGGACCTAGGTGGCTCGTTCCTATTTTAAATCCCAAGTATTTTATGGTTTCGTGGGCAAAATGGGGGATGGGCTCTGCGTCGAACACAGTTACCAAATTTAACCTTCGGAAGTCGATGCACATCCGATAAGAGCCTCAGGTTTATTTAATGACGATTGGGGAACAATAACAAGAGGTGAAAGGTTCTATTATATGTAAACTAATCAAATTATCTGCTTCGGCGTTAAAAGCTTGGCGTAAATGAATCTGCATGGGATAGGGTTTTGAACAGACAGGTTCTAAGGTCGTTAATTGAATATCATGCTCTAAACAAGTAGCGCATCCAGGCTTATCTGAAATAACTTCGTCAATTGACATAATGATTCTTGTAGCTGACTCTTTAGATGTGGTGTCAGCTGCGCGTCGATATCCAGGTCAGAGGGTTCACAAGACTCGCCTGGCAGGGAAGGAAGAGGGTAATCGGAATCAGGTTGGATGCACACTGTATGTATGATATTAAGGGACTCCGCGAAGTAATCCTCTTCAAGTGCCAATGTTTCGTCCAGTAATACGAACGTACCTCCATGGTCGCGTCGGTGGTACTTTTTCAACAAGTTGACGTGGTAGAGCTTATCGCCTGCTGGGGTATCAATGAAGTAATCTACCGGTCCTCGTACCTCGCGGACCGAGTACGGACCTTTCCATTGGCTCAGTAATTTATTACTGGCTGTGGGCTGGAGCAGGAGTACTTCATCCCTGGACTTAACTTTCTGACCTTCGGACATAAAATCCTGGTAAGGATCTCCAAGAATTCGGACAGTATCGCGGTTCTGAGGGGGGCAGACGCCTGGACTTCCTTCTTAGCTTGGCTTCGAGTAAGGGCGGCCTGGAACACAGGGTCGAAGCTTACTTGAGGGATCTGCCCTATAAGTACGGAACAAAGTTTTATGGGTGCTGAAATGACTTCAGCCCAGCCATCATAATACTGACACTGCAGGTAACATCTAACGACGGGGAATCGGTTCGCTCGCCCAAGGTAGTGATGGACCACCGCCGATTTTTCGTGGTTAGGGTCCACTGGGTGGGGGGAAGGGGCTCGTCGGACACGACGAAACACGTGCACCCTGTGTCCCTGACAAGAGTAGATACACGGACGCCGTTAACGCTGCCTTCCTCAAATTTCAAAGTTCCCGCGGAACTTTTATTAAAAATTAAATTTACCTGGTAGCCTGGCGGAGGGGTAAAAGTTGATGCTTGGGTCTGCACCACCAGGGAAGCCGGGGTGGCATTAATCTGGTGAACTTGGTGGGGTGGTCCGCTTTTAAGCCTAGAATTTTAGGGGCAATTCAAGCTCATGTGGTTTTCTACACCGCAGGTGAAGCATATGATTGGTCGATTCGGGAGACTGATGGTGGAGAAATCTTAACGGGAGGTTTGATGTCCCGTTGTTGGTTTTGGGGAAAAAAGTTTTGGGGTTTTACGGGGCCCGGAAACTTCGTCGGCTTTCCTGGGAAGGGGCGCGAATCCTTCCTTCTTTCCTGGTAGGGGGATTGGTGAAATTTCGATTCTCCTTGGGGTATTAATTATGGCTTGCAGCATAGACATCCGCTTCTTCGGTACATTCTTTAAAGGTCTGGCACCGATGATCCTTGACGAACGTGCGGATCTCCATCAGGAGAGACGCCAAAAATTGATCCCGTAACACGAAGTCTGTTAAGGACTCGTAGTTAGGATCAACCTTTGAAGATTCTAACCACAATTTGCAATTGCTCTGAAGAATGTATCCAAATGGACGGAACGTCTTTCAGGGTTGAATACGACCTCCTCGAAATTCTTGTCGGTAGAAATCGGAAGTCATATTATGAGCAGCCAGTAACTTAGCTTTTAAGGTGCTGTAGTCAATTGTACATTCAGATGGTAAAGAAATGAAAATGTCGCGCCTTTTACAATTTGAAAGGGGAAGTAATCTTACTAAACCTTTGGCCTCCAAATCCAGGTTATTGATTTCGAGGATCTTTTCGAAATGTGGTAAAAATGCTCCGAAATCCTCTGCATCCCGGAAATTGGGGAGCTTAAGTGGGAGATTAGGGGGGACTATGGAATGTGAACTTACCGATTGGGTTTCAGCATGTACGCGAGCCATTTCAAGCTCATGGTGAAGCTCAGCTTGGCTTTTCCGTTTTTCTCTTTCTTCTCGTTCGATTTCTCCTTTTCTTTGCCTTTCTTCTCTTAACTTTTCTCTTTCTGTTTATTGCTCCTCTTAAACGTATTTAATCAATTCTCTTCCAGAGAGTCCCATGGATTCTCCTTGCGCTTTAAAGATATCAAACTGAGTCATATTTGCACTTAGGGGCGCAATAGTCAACCAACTAAATTCTTTGCGATAAGAATTATGCCTTTTAGAGAATTGGCCTACCTAAATATGGGCACTGACTTATTCGTGATTGGTTTCTCGACCTAGATAACTAATGACTAAAATAACACCAAAAAAACACAAACAAATTATTATAACAGTTCCTTGAGCTACTCCAGCTTCTTAAGTTTCAAAAAGGAGATAGCAATCGTTAAAACAAAAAAGAACTACTATACTCTCTTCTTATAACGAATAACACTATGCTGCACTCGAATGAGACCAGTGTTTGCAAAGATATAGCGTTAAACCTTACACACTTGACACCAAATTTAAATAGTATATATATATATATACATATATATATATATATATATATATATATATATAAATATATATATATATATATATATATATATATATATATATATATATATATATATATGTCGTAGAATAGGCTCCCGACGATATACCATATATAACTATTCTTTAAGGGAATTTTCTATATTTCGAGTGCGTGTCAATCTGATTGTCCGAGGTTAGTTCAAAAAGGAGCGGGGCCTGGAGAGGCTCATTTATCTTCAATATGATTAGGAAGTGGAACGGTGCACAAAGATAAATAATATGGCTACCATTATTAAAATAGAGTTTTATTAATTAAACTATCAACAACACACCAAATTTTTTTTTACATAAACGGGGATTGAAAATGGGAGAAACGCGTGAATGAAAAGGGTCATGGGAATATCTGAGTAATCTGAGGATTAAGATTTGGAGAGATTTAAAACTGTAAACAAACAAAAAAAATGGGGGAATGGTTTGCTAAACCATTTTAAGCACAGGGTTGCGTTGACAAAAGGTTAAATTATTGAAAGTAATGCTCAGCTTATGTAATTACAAAGTTGTTGTCCAGAGGAAGACGATGCGAAGGAATCTTCGGTCCAACTGGCAATTTTGAGCAGAAGGGTTCTTCAGGGGGTTTTCCTTAACGAGGGGGAAGGACTGTCTTCGAGGAGTGAGAGCGAAGTGTGGCTCGGAAGTACGAGCGATCCTATTGAGAGCAAATCGGAGATGTTCTAGATGAATAATGCAGGTTATTGTTTAAACCAAGCGCTCTCTTGAAGAACGTTAAAAAAGGGGGGGAATTAAATTATCCTGACGTGGTTGAGATTGGGATTTATAGCCTGGATGTAATTTTCTATAGCCCAAACCACTTTCATGTAATTGAACAATTAGTTCTCTGCTCCTTTTTGGCAATTCTTCACTCTTTGCCTTATTAAAATTACAGTTTTGAACTATGACCTCCTTCTCATGCAGCTCTCAGACACTAACTGAGATCCGCTGTTTCAGGTAGGAGAAGTAGATTATTTTTCTCGAAAGTTCTACAGCATTCCTGTAGCGTAGATCACTCTGATATGTTCGAGAACAATTATTATCGCTTTAAAACTAATTTTGTGGGTGTGTTGGATTTTTTTGACGCGATAATATAACACTTTTGTAGATATAATATCAATGTTTTAAAACTTGTCTATTCTAATACCAAATTTGTATTCAATGTACAAAATATATAAGATGTTAATTTTCGATTGCTTTGCTATTATGAAACTATGGTAAATAAACTTTTTACCATGTCACGGATATTTATTGCACAAAGCCACTCTCTCTCTCTCTCTCTCTCTATATATATATATATATATATATATATATATATATATATATATATATATAGAGAGAGAGAGAGAGAGAGAGAGAGAGAGAGAGAGAGAGAGAGAGAGAGAGAGAGAGAGCCAAGAGAAACGCAATTTTTCAGAACGTTTCGAAAACTAGAAGTTTTCATCTTCAGGCTAGAATAAGTTTACAAAGTTAATACATATGAAGAAGACGTTAAAAGGCCAACAAAACATTATTTTAAAAGGTGACCAAATTATAAAATATCAGTAAAATGTACTACAAGTGACTTGGCAACAGTTAAATTTGCTTTAAAACTGACTCAAAAAATAGTTAATAAATTTAAAGCTTATTTCAGAAATTAATTAAAAACTATAAGAGAAATTGACCTGGCTTTAGTTAATGATAATAAATTTAAACTTTGTTTTAAATTTTGTGAATACTACAAGAGTTAAAAAACACTTAATATAAGAACGGTAAGTTTGGGTACTTACTAAAGTAGATCCATCCTAGAGAGTGAATGGTTGGTTTAACAAGGGGCTAATATTTATAGGTTACATTAACGTTTGTTTGGTTAAAAAAAACAAAAAAACAAACTATAGTTAAAATTAGAAAATTAATAAAGATATTGCACTAAAAATCTTCATTGATGTAGGAATGTAGTGTTTGATATATAAAGATTCGACGGCTCTTAGGCAATGTTGGTTGTTGTTTAAGGCTAATACTTGAAAATTATCAAGTTTTAGCCTTGATATTTATAATTGGTCACCCTTTAAAATAATGTTTTGTAGTCATTTTCTTCATATGTATTAACTTAGTAAACTTATTCTAGCCGGAAGATGAAAACTTGTAATTTTCGAAAAATTAAAGATGCTGCACCAGTTTCTCGTGGCCCTGGGATTTATCCTCAATATTAAATGCAGGCTTCACGGCCGAGCTCCATATATTTATATATATATATAAATATATATATATATATATATATATATATATATATATATATATATATATGAATCCAATAAACCACATTGAAAGAGAAAACGGAATTATTTTTTTTTATAACAGTAATATTTATTACCTTTTTTGAGAAAATCCGTTCAGGGAAGTGATTCAAACCATTGACACTTAGGCAGCAAGCACCGCTTTAATCACAGTTAAAGGTACTTGACCGCTAGTTTCGAATCAATTATTCTTTTTTCATTTTTATCGAGTGGGCTTATATTCGCCTTTTCTTCATTGTTTAACCTGTGGTTAAGCGTACTGAAGTTCATTGGGGACTGATGCTTGTTATTTTGCCTAAGGTAGAAGTAAATTAATGTAATTTAGCACTTTATCTTATTTAGCTGACGCGTTTCGATACATCGAGTATCACCTTCAGAGTTACAGTGGGGAATTATTAGAAAGTGATCAGTTTATATATGTTACAAATTACGAACGAAACTATACACGAAAGAGGGTCGGTCAATAAGTTTAGGAAATCGGTAGGGCAAAACAGAGGAAGGGGGATGGCTGTTTGTGGGGGTGTTAAAACAAGTTATGACAAGACAGGACCTGCAGCCACACACTCCTGCCTCCTCTATTTAAGAAGCAGTAGCTGATCGCAGATCCTCAGTCACAAATTTTTCAACAATGGAGAAGGTTGAGCACCGCGCAGTGATCAAATTTTTGAACAAGGAAGGCAAGAATGCAAAAAAAATCCATGAACGGATGGTTGTAGTGTACACCGACACCGCCCCATCCTATGCAACCATTTCTTGCTAGAATAGGGAGTTACGCCATGGTGGTGAGTCCCTTGAAGATGTACCCTGTCCAGGACGCCCATCAGACGTGACTAACGAGGACAATGTGGCCCATGTGGAGAGGATGATCCTCGAAAATTGACGGCTAAAGGTCGAAGAAATCGAGCTATAACTTGGAACATCACATGGAAGTTTTATCAACATCATCCACGACAATTTGGCCATGACCAAGGTCTCTGCCCATTGGGTCCCTAGAAACCTTACGCCCCATTATCGATTCCAACGTCGTCAAAGTCTACAAGGCCAGAGCTTCCCAAGCTGCCCTATGCGTGTGCGGATTCGAGGAGCTCAACTATCTCCCCTATCGTCCAGATCTGGCCCCTATCGACTACTTTTCATTCCGCCAGCTCAAGGCTATACTTCGTGGATGCGGGTTTGGGAACGATGAAGATGACCAGCTCGCCGTCCAGTAGTGGATTAAACAGCAGTCGGGAGATTTCTGGTTTTTGGGAATTATAAGCCTCAGGAACAAGTGGCGCAAGTGGCGCAAGTGCATTGAAGTCGAGGGTAGTTATATTGAAAAATACTAAAACACTTTTCCTCATATCTCGTTTTTTTATATCCGAATTGCAAAACTTATTCACCGCCCCTCGTAAGGGCAAGTTGGATTTAGGAGATTAAAGGGCGGAGGAGTAGGTAGCAAGAGAGAAGGGGGAAGGGAGGAATTAAGCTTCTTGCCAGAGGGGATTAGTGGCTAAGGGCAGCTCTGAGTACACCTGCTCCTCCGTTTACTTTTCTTGCGCAGGGGAGGACTTCATTGGAGTTAGACTGTATGTTTAAATTTGGTTGCTTCTCTTGGATATATATAGCTTCAAGGAAGAGCAGTTAACACCTGTTGTGAGCATAGTCTAAACTTTTGCTGTTTTTTTCTACCATTTTTCGGTTGAGCCACGTTCCGTGTACTTCCTGTGTATGTTTTTTAGTTGCAACGTTGTTCGGATGGTATGACATTCTTCTTGAGAGAGTGGTTTCGGTCATGCCGATATACGAGTAGGGTAAGAGCTCACAGTCTCCTACTTTTCATGTTTACTCGTATATCAGATGTGTCCTTTGTTTCGGTTGTTTCGGTTCAAATTCTTTTCTTTTTCATAACTTTAATGACTTTATAATTATTTTTTTTTAGAATTTTAATCTTAGAACCTAAAGATGGGCATGTTTCCCGAAATGTTGTTTTCAAAATTGAAATAAATATATGTATTTGAGCATCTTCTGCGCCTTTGCTTTCGCTGTGAAATTAAAAGTCAGCCTGGTTAGCAGCAACACTTACCACTATATCATTATCTATATATATATATATATATATATATATATATATATATTGGTATTTGCTTACTTAGATCTGAAAAATAAACACATTATGTACGTTACTTTGCAAGTGACAACTTTATTCAAATCCTAAATCATATTCTGCTGAGGCATATCAACGTAGGTCAAAATTTAAAGCAGAGTATGGAATCGGAAAGAAACCATCTTAATTAACTAAAGGATTAGAGGGAACCCCTCGCTTTTCTAAATATAACACAAGAAAGAAGAGCACCAGATTTTACTCAACAGCATACTTCTATCCAGACTTGCTTTTTAATATGCCGGTGGCTCCTTTTGTCCATGCCCTTTTCTTACATGGGAGAAAAGGTTTTTATTAGTGACAATTTTCATTTATGAGTTATGCAAGTTTGAGTTATAGGGATAGTCTATATAGAGGGACACACTAAAATAGTAATATTCCCTCCACTTAGGATATTACTTCAGGAGAGATGGCAAGACTTTACTCCCCCCCCCCTACTTCACCTGTTTTGGAATTTCCGTTGATCACTGAGAAATTCACACCAAAGTATAACGCTGTGATTGAAGGTTATCTTCCAGCTGACCTAATCTCCTCTCCCCATGAGTGGGGAGATTATTCGTCTATTTGTAGGTTTTTCAAGTGCCCTTTTTTTATCCCATCAAGACAACTTTTATGGCTTTAGCTGCTGGTCGCTCCTCCAGACCCGCTGATTCCGGCCTCTTACACTTTCCCGTAAGGACATGCTCTGTTGCTCCGGCCGATAAAGACGGTTCGAGAAGGTCTTTCTCTCTCTCTCTCTCTCTCTCTCTCTCTCTCTCTCTCTCTCTTCCTGCTTTGGAGAAATCCAGATACATATGCGTCCTCTTAAGGATTACCCAGAGATTCGCTTAGACGAAGCTTCGGCAGACAGAGGTTTGCTTGAACGACGCTCTCACCCGAGAACTGTTTAGTGACGTTCGCAGGTTACGCAAGAGCTGGAAATAATTTGCTCAATCCGAGTTTGGAGAAGTCCCCCCCCCCCCCCGCGAAGTTCGTCCGCTGACCTCTTGAGGACAGGAGGCCCTTATCTCACTTAATTCAAGTTTGGTGACTGTAGCATCACCCTCTTCGGGTTACCGTCTACACCCGTTAGTAATCAGAGTCACCAAATCCCTCCCCACCAAGTTTGCCCAGCTTTACTCTCGAGGTTCAAAGAAACGGAAGCTCTGACCACCCCAAATCTTCCATTATAATTATTTAATAACCCTGGTAATCCAATCAGTATTCGGGACCTAATTCCGTCTTCTTCGTTTATACATATATATATATATATATATATATATATATATATTTATTCTGTACCCTTTATCTAGTGTATAGTAAATCTATTTTTGTTGTTGTGTTTGGAATATTCCTTGGCCACGCTGCTGCACATAACTATTCAAATCTTAGAACAATAACCTTTGTTCACTTGCTTAGTCATCCTTACAGTCTGTGTGCATATATTCCCTTATACTTGGCCATTCTTTGACAGTCTAATATTTTATTTACTGTTAAGATCAGATAGTAATGTAGATTTCTTTAGTCCTTGTATAGTTATTAATGTCGTTTTACACTATTTTAAAGACCTCACATTTTGAACCCAAAAATGGTGTCCAAAACATAAACAAGTAAATCTAATGTAATCACCCAAAAGTCGAAAGAATAAGGACTACATTGGTTGATTAACCACACTTAATGAGACAACGCGCCTTAATAAGAAATATTGTTTTCCCTCTAAAGAAGCATAAATGATAACGAATTATTTAGTTATAAAGGTAAATCCATCTCTGCGTACATTTTGATCCCCTGTCAAAACTGATATATAAGAAACAAACACTAAACAAATTTTTAGATTAATTATATTCAAACTTTCTCAAACCCATGTCTTTAGAAAGGACGACAATTAAATTAGTAGAATTATTATGAATTAATCATAGTGTAAAAATAAACAAAATAACCTATGATTGCTTCAGGAAATAAAAAATGTGCTCACTATAGTAGATCCATATCATACTCATATCCTCAGTGATTCTAGTTTAAATTGCAATATCACTCTCATGCTTGCCTCATCGCCTTAAATTGTATCTTACCTTGAAAGATTCCTATGATACTTCTCTCAGGCTTACTTTCCCCATTAAGGATAAGGTGATCTGTTTCTATGGCTCAAACCTTGCCTTTTCGTCGCTTTCCGTACACTTTCGTAGATTTGCCTCCAAGCGCTTCTTAATTTGCAACGGGTCCATCTTTGTTTTCACACGCAAAAAACTGTCGGACTCGACTCTTGGCCCCTCCATTTGACGGGGAAGCTCTGACAAAGATTAAACTCGTAAATGCGCTGAGTGGAGCCTCGAATACGTCAGAGCCCCATATTCAGAATCTATCTAGCGTTTCTGAACGCGGTGGTTTCAAACCCTTTCTAGATATTTGGTATACAGGTGGCTGAATGTTTATCAAAGGCAATATGTTTCATCGCAGTATATAAATAGCTACGTTGACTGGAAGAGAGTCAAAAGTAACTAGGTTGTCGGAAAAGATCCCTCTAGCGAGTGTAGTTGACCATTCCTAGGCTGCTATGATTAAGCTCTAAGGAAATTACACGGCTCTCTTGTTAATCTTACCCCGTAATCTACAATGAATTTCGTGAAATAAATCGTGTATGCGAGAAAACTCGTGCACAACTCCTTAAAAACATCAGAAGTGCTGGTTGACCAGTGAGTGCTTAAAGTAGAACATGTGATGAGAAAATAGGCAAGACGTGGAGATCAACTCCTACACTATTCCTCACCTTTAATCGTGGAAGGCTCTATAATTCGGTCCATGCACTTGATATCATTACCACCTCTTATGATTCAACTTCAAAATGCTTGCTACTCGTGGTGCTTCGAGTTACATAGTCGCTTGCGGCCTTATTGCAACTTGCACTCCCCTTTGCGCTGGCACAAAAAAGGGTATACAAATACCATCGTATAAAATGGAGGCTACTCATTCTCTGCGTGACCGTTTCCTATAAGGCGAAATGACCGTTTGCCTCAACCCATTTGTTAGACTCACAGGAGGCAACAATCCTAAAGGTGGTCATGAAGACGTGGCCCTAGGCTTCAAATCCTGCCCCAAGAAAGGAGGGCATCAGAAAGGAAGTTCAGCTACTATCCTCACATGCAAGCCAAGACTAGGTGTTTCGGAAACGCAGGACCATTCAAAAAAGCAAGCCCCTCCTACGAAGCAGCTCCGCACACCAAAAGTGTCGTGGTGAACAAAGAAAAACTTGCCATAGGAAACCAACTTCCTCTCATAGGTCACGAAGCGACACCACCTTTAGGGACTTGTTCGGCCAACAGCGCCTGGAATTCTCTCTACTTAAAACGTATCGCCTTACGCGTTATAGGCTTTTCTACGCAGAGAACCGTCGTATCTCATCCGCACTAGATCTGTAAGTCATATTCCTTCACTAGAATTGCAGAAGCAGCAGGCCAACTGAGAGGAGCTGAAGAGACTTGTCTCCTCCTTTCTTCTTTAGCGATTTTTATGCAGGAGATCATAAAGGACATTTGTCCCTGCCCATATTTCCGGAGTATAAGTATTTTGTGACCACACCTCCACGAGATGTGGCCAAACAGGCAGATCTGCGATTTATACGAATCATGACGTTTTCTTGCTTCTATTTTTTATAAATACCTTTTATCAGCCATTGACAGTGCAGCTATACCTACCTAGGAGAAATAATGTAATTTATTCTTACATTCCATCGTCAGCCGACCTAGAGGCTGGAGATTTTCGCCGCATCATAGTACGGTTGCCGATGCATTTTATCCCGCTCGCAGATTTGAACAGTAAAGAGCTTCATTCTGTAAACTACTCCTTACTCACAAGGGCCATTTCCTTGCGAATTTAATCAACGACTAGGAAAAGGATGTCATGAATGTGGATAAGTTTACGAATCATAGCACGAAAACCACTTCACTTTCCTTTCTGAGTATGTCTATGTGTTGTTCAAATACACAACTTGTATCCACTTTCCAATTCAAATATCATTTTCGGAGCCAATACTGCATAAAACCGACCTGTTTGTAGATATAGCGGGCGATTTTCAGTAAATTATTGTTTTTTCTTTCTCAGTCGATTAATTTAAGGTGGTGGGTGAGGCCGTTGAATTTCTTTTCTGACAAACTCATAACTTTGGTCTAAATGCTATTGCAACAACGTATGCTCATTTTGCACGAAGTCTACTTCCTGGGTGGTCAAGCAAATGTAAGACGGCTCTCAGACATAAGCGTTATACCTTCATTTATTTCTAAAAGCCACCCAAAGGATTTCATTCAACTATGGTTAGGTTCCGTTATGTTTAGAAGCACGCCCATGGCATTTTCTGGCGGGTTAACCTGTCTTAACTTAAATGGAAGGCCCCCCTAATAGAGGTGTGGAAGCGAGTCAAAAGGATTTAGAACAAGTTCTACAGCACCACACTCCCCTTATCCAGGTGATATAATCTTTCTCGACCGCTTTCTCTGCATCATGTTACATGGATGCAGCTCCGCCAGCATACAATGCAATTCATGATGTCGCTGAGGGTCGCTTACTGGACTTAACCTACAGGAGCGGAAAACTTTTCAACCTCAGGTTTACGCTGAGTAAGTTGGGTTCCGCACTGGCCTTGTGCGCGGACAACGCTTCTAGTCTGGTCGATGCCACGTATGCTATGCTTCCACATTTAAGTGGGCGAGGCTTGGCCTTTCTGTTAGATCTCTTCAACACTATATTGACAGAGCATATCCTCCAAGAATCGTGTGCTTGCTTTAGGCAAACCAAGGAGTGATCACTCTAATCCAGCAGGTTTCTTCCAAATCTGTCTAGCCTTCTTCCTGTGCATTTTAATTGATAAATTTGCGAATGTTAGATTAGCCATTTGGGGGGAGAGCGGAGGCTATCTCTCTTCAGCAAAGTGCGGCATTCGCCAGCTCCACTCCACCTCGGACGCTATGAACCACAAGAAACGGTATCTCCGAGGCCTACTTTGGTAGACAACACTATTCCACAGTATTTTTTTAATCTGGAGCAGGCCTATGATACTGCGTTGTGATACGATATCATTTATACCATACATAAGATTGGATCCCAAGGTCAACTCCTAATTCTGATCTCTGAAATTCTGCAAGATCGTCGGTTTTTTGTACGGGTGTGGCCAGTTTCTCCGGGGCAAAAATACAGCGTCTGGCAGCGAAGTCTCTCAGGGTCACACCATTTCCCCTGAGCATGAACAGTATCACCTAGGTACTACCAAACTCTGTTCTTGCTGCGCTCTACTTAAACGACCTCCAATCTCTTTTGGAACGGTTCAGGTGACAACTCTCTTGTGTCAACTCCAACAGTAATTGAACCAAGTCTCTCTCGATGACACAGCTCATAGGTTTTGGCAAAACCCTCTCTCGGAGGTGTTTAGAATATGAGTTTTGCAAGGAGTGTTGGATTCGCACTGTTTCCTTGGTCTTGAATTCTACTAAGGCAATACCTGAAAGGCTCATTCATATATGCTCTCTAAGTGTCTTTTATTCCTGCCACATTGACATTCTTTCTTACTTTTCTACCGATCCTTTTATTGTTCGGTAGAAGCTTGAAAAAGGATGGCAGATTCCCGTATCCGAACCCCTGTATAGCCTAGAATGTAGACTCAATCCACCACACCGCTCTTTGTTTGGTCAACGGCTCCTACCGAATATCTACCAATGGATGCGTGCTTATCGATGATTACGAGACGCTACTCATTATATGCTGTCTACAGTGTAAAACGCGTTTGTCCATTCAGGCGCCACCGGCTATCACTTGATGTAGGGGCAATCTTATTTGTGGCTAGGCAGCCGAGAGTCTTTACTCAATCGCAAAGCCCCTCAGAGCTAAAGAGCTGAGATTAGCTCTTGAGCCGGTGGTGCTTTTGGTTCTGCCAAAGAACTTATCTTTGTGGTACCACCTTAGACTATTTATCGACTCGCTCCTACTATCACACTTTCTAGTCCAGGACGCAGTGCGTTCGATCTTTATGGAGAACAATTCGTTTCATGCTCGATCCGTGTATGTGTACAAGCATATATCCAATTTCCACGAGTTAGTTAGCCTCCTCGCCGTATCCCATCTGTTTAAAGGCGGGGTGGGTCTATTAAGTGCTACCCCTGACTTCACGGCCAAGCATGGGCGCAATAGATCGCTTATTACGGGAAAAAAAGTGAAGTAACCGATTTGGAATATCTAGCGACTAGGGAAGCGCCTTGAGTTCTCTCTGTGCACTGCCTTACCAACACCCATATTTGCTCGGTAGCCGTTTCTCCCTGGTTGCCGTAAGCTGGATGGATGACGAGATTATTTTCCTCTGGGTTACTCGACATGTGGCAATTGCGGGAGATGGCGTGCTAGCGAGCTTACCTAAGAATATTTGAGGACTCGGCTACCGGACCTGCGTTTCGCTGTTCATCACACTGACTACATCTATGGAATCAGGTCAGCCCTCCGCACTTACTGGCACAAAAATAGAGACAACGCGACACCGCAGGGGATCTTAATTTTAGGTGGCATTGAGGCAGGTCTATTCCCTTGGACCTACCCACAAATGCCGCCACAGCTTTAGCTTGCTTTGTACTGTCTTTGAATTCTTAACACTTGCATAATGCATCACCATTTAGTGCAACACTCACCTGTACCTTACTCCAACGATTGCATTTTCCACATATTGCTAGGCACATCGTTATTGAATCTCCGAATCAATGTGATATTTGTGTAAGTTATCTGTCCCCTTATGGGAGCGAGTGAGGCAACTACTGCTTGTCGCTTGAAATCGGGTAGAGTTTGTGCACATAGTCTTGTGGACTATTTGACTTCTTAAGGAGGCTCTACTCTTCTATTTTATTTGTCTCTTTGTTGTTGCACCCGAGGAGCGCTCGCCTCTCCCCACGCCAAAGCGTTCTCCTTCTACATCTTGCTCTTTTGTTTCATGTTTTTTTTATTTGTTTATGTGATTTGGCTTAGGTCTTAAAAGTTAGCTTAGCTTCGGACAACCATTTTTTCGTTTCAGCATGAAACGTCAAGAAATCTCATTTAAAACTAACTTTCTTTTCCCTTCTCTTTACTTTTTTTATTATTTTATTATTCATTTGTAAAGATAAAAGCATATACTGCACCTGCTTTTCTATTAAGTTAAATGTACGAATTAGTAGGTAAAATTACGTCTACTTTAAGGAAGAACATATAAATTTAGTGAATATAGATAGGCTACCTTTTCATTTACAAGCGCGCCTGAGTATTTTAACTGATTTCTATTCTCAATTTTTTTTATACACATTTCAACTTTTATTCTTTCATTCTTTAGTACTTTAGGAAAAACTAATTATATCTTAATATTTACGGGACTTTCGCCAAATAATCGAAATATATGTTTTGAGCCCTATAATTTTCAAACATTTGTACAGAAAAAGAATCTTAATCTAACATAAATCTTATGTATATATATTCACTGTATTATTTACTCATACAACAAGATGTGTCATTTTATATATGTCTACATCAGTATATGTAAAAAATGTTTGATCTTCTGACTTTCAAATAGTGCATGAATGGCTGTGGCTTCGGTAATAAGAATTGCCAATTTGTTTAATTTTTTAAGATGCGCGTTTTTAAAACGAAGCTGGCATACAAAAACAAGAGAAAAATAGCTCAGGGGGAAGGCAAAACTCAGAGACAGAGACTGTAGCCCATTAAACACCATTGTGTCTTTAAATCACAGAATCACAGTTACTAAAGTGATCGCATATTTAAACCAACATCTTACCAACAATCAAGTTTGACACCGTTCGAGATGCTCTTGCCCACGCTGAGCCCAGAATGTTTCAGAACATCGTCAGGTTAGTCTTAGTTTCTCTTGATGAGTTGATATTTTTCATTATCTCACTTTCAATTTTGTCTCAAAGGTCTTTAGCTTTCTTTTTTAAATCTTTATTAGTAGCTCACTTCTTGTTCCCGTGAACTAAAGAACTGATTGTTCTTATTTTTGTTAAAAACAATCTCAGGGCTCTTCTATCCCCAATGGTTGAGGGGTCTCATCCGTGCATCATTAGTGCAGACAAGTACACCATCACAAAGCTCCTTCTGGTCTCTATGGATATTTTTTGTTAAATAAGCCCTTATTACAGTTTCAATTCTTCTTTTAATTTCACGGGTTCATTGCATTGTCCTTTCTCGGATACTTCACCGTACATATAGGATAATTCTGGCAAAAGACATGAAATTTAATCATGAATGAATTAACTTTAAAAGATGATATATATATATATATATATATATATATATATATATATATATATATATATATATATATATATATATATATATATATATATATTATATATATATATATTATATAGTTGGTCAGAAATTTCTGACTCACTTAGGAAGCGGAAAGAAAACAAAATTTCATGGAGTAATACCAACATTAAGTTAGGTTAGCCTAACACATTCGACTACATTAGTTTAGGTTAACCTTATTCATTCGACTACCAGCCTCCGTATGCTGCGGTTGTTTGTTGCTCCGGCGCAGTTTATTTCTCTTTGTGTATGCCTCACCTGACAGAAATGAGTTTGCAAAAAAGTGGAATTAGAGTTTCCATTTGATACTGTTACAATCGAAACATTCTACAAGAGTTGCTGTGAAGGAAATTTGCGATAGCGTAGAAGAAGTCACAGTCAACCGTGCAAATGTCTTGAGGTGGTAAAAACGTTTTAACTCCGGGGATCCTACCCTTGACAATCAACCATGTTCCAGACGATCAAACTTTAATGGCAGGATTGCAAGTTAAACATTCTGCAGGCAGCCATGATCTTACGAAAGGTGTTAGATTGTCATCCCATCAGACTGTGCTGTACCGATTGCAGCAAATTTATTTTTCCAAAGAAACCTCGACTGGATCCATATGACCTCACCAAAGCTCAAGCTATCTGTAGAGTATAGATTTGCAGTCAACTTCTCAATAACTCAATGAACGATCGAAGGTGGAAGAGAATTGTTACATAATATGAGAAATACTTGCAATTGAATAATTGCAGCTATGTGATACAAACTAAAGTTGGAGTATCCTCCTTTGATCAATCGAGGGTAGGGATTTTTTTCAGCAAGACGATCCAATGCCACACTACACTCTGCTAGGTTGAGTATGATGTAGTTAAAACAAAGCGTTATTCGCTTTTCAGGCCACCACGTTAGTAGATAAGCTACCTTTCACATCCCCCCCACTAAATTATGCTTCAATTCTGTTCATAAGCAGACCAGTGGTGGTAAGTCCCTATATATTAAATACGAAATATTACTACGAGTGACAGACCTTCGCGCTCAATAAGTGAGCGGGAAATTGGACTGACACTCGACACGATAGATACTTATTAGCCCATAAGAAATAAGAAAAAGGATTTATGAGCGATTTCATCTTCATATACAGGCAAGCAAGAATAAACAGATGCCTTTGCGTGCTCTCGCATTTTTAGGCCACTGCGCTATCCAATAGCTGACAACTGATACTTTTTATCCTTTACAAAAGGAAGACAAGGACTTGTCTATCCTAATGTTCCTATTTCATATAAGTTCTTGACTATATGTATATATTTATATATATTTTTTGTTGCCCCGTAAAAAAAACTTAGCAAATGTTTCTGGCTAAGGAAACTTTGTTGAGTAGTTTGATGTCTTCTTTTTCTAAATCTACTCTATGTTCCTAATAATATTACATCTACAACTACAAATATGTTCATATGTATTATATAATGCGTATTAATTTTGCTGCCACCCTAATGCATTGTTACCTATTATTTTTATTTTTATGGGTATTTTCTATGATATATTTCTCAACTTGTGCTTACTTAGCCAGTTTACTAATTGACTGATCTTTTCTGTCTTAGTTCTACAACTTCGAACGGAAAGTATTTCTCTTACTTTATGCTTCATTATGTTGTGTAATATTTATTAGGGATGAAATGACATAGGTTTTTAGATTTTATTGGATCAATCCTAGACAACGACCACCGAGGACACCATTCCTAATTACTACCCCTTTCCCCGCACAAAATTACCACTCTAGAAGATAACCTCCCAAAAATATCAATCATAGTACATGGCCCTCAAGTAACTTATTGATATATTTCAGATATAATGGACAAAAACTTTTATTATAGAACAAAAATCACACAAACAAATAAAACAAACACAAGTAAGAGAATAAAAGGTAAAGTATTAATCTAGAAGTAAACAAATTAAATATGACGGCAGAGGTTTTCCAATCCACTCAAATCGAAGCGATCCTGCCCCATAAGTTAGATTAGGTTAGGTAATGACCCACCCAAAAAGATCATTCTTAGATACTTACTCTTGATGAATATGCTTTTTGTTTCCACTTATCTTTGTACTTTTTTCAAATAAAATAAAAATAATAACAAATATTTCATACCTCTATATACTGAATAATCTAATAATAAAAAATTAATGTGCAAATTAATGAAGTCATTTCATGAAAAATAAAGGTAATTTTATTAATCTACGTAAAATTCTACAATAGAAAACTACTCTCTCATTTCTTTGACAAAATCATTGTTGGACAGTGTTAATGTTTGTAATAAAATTATAGAAATTCAAATATTTTGTAAGAATATTGCAGATTTTCCTGGGCAAGACAATTTTCGTTGAATTAGATCTGACACATATTTTTGACTTACTTATAGTCTCTGAATCCAAAAGTAGTTTTGGGGGGGGATAACATCAACTTTAAATGTATAAAAAACATGAAAATATTTCATCTAACATATTTTTTTTATTTTCAAAATTTTGTAACAATTTATACATCCTGTAAAATAATATACGAGGGGCTGTCAATAAGTTTTTCAATTAGGATATAAGGAAACGAGATAAGAGGAACAGGGGTTCATTATTTTTCAATATAACTACCCTCGACTTCAATGCATTTGCGCCAATTGCGCCACTTGTCCCTGAGGCTTCGAATTCCCGACAACGAGAAATCTCCAAACTGCTCTTCAATCCACTCCTGGACGGCGAGCTGGACATCTTCATCGTTCCCAAACCAGCGTTCACCCAGTGCAGCATTCAGCTAGCAGGATAAAAAGTAGTCGCTAGGGGCCAGATCTGAAATGTAGGGGAGATGGTTGAGCTCCTCGAATCCGCACTCGCGCAGGGCAGCTTGTACAACTCTGGCCTTGTGGACTTTGACGACGTTGAAATCGATCATGGGGCGTAAGGGTTCTAGGGACCCAATGGGCAGAGACCTTGGTCATGGCCAAATTGTCGTGGATAATGTTGAAAACACTTCCATGTGATATTCCAAGTTCTCGCTCGATTTCTTCGACCATCAGCTGTCGATTTTCGAGGATCCTCCTCTCCATACGGGCGACATTGTCCTCGTTGGTCACGTCTGACGGACGTTCTGGACAGGGGGCATCTTTAAGGGACTCACGACCATGGCGGAACTCCCTATTCCAGCGAGCAATGGTTGCATATGAAGGGGCGGTGTCGGTGTACACTGCAACCATGCGTTAATGGATCTCTTTTGCATTCTTGATTTCCTTGGTCAAAATTTGATCACTTCGCGGTGCTCAACTTTCTCCATTGTTGAAAAATTTGTGACTGACGATCTGCGATCAGCTACTGCTTCCTAAATATACGAGGCACGAGCGTGCGGTTGCAGTTCCTGACTTGTCATAGGTTGTGCTAACACCCTCATAAACAGCTATCCCCCTTCCTCTGTTTTTCCCTACCGATTCGCAAAACTTATTGACCGCCCCTCGTATCGTGGCTTAACCTCTAATGTATATATAAATTTGTTCTAGTAGTTAATATAACCTATACACTTATAGCCTTTCCTGGAGTGTTCAAGGTAGCACGTGAGATTTCTATCTATGCTAGCCCTGATACTACTAATACTTCTCATGCAACTATTGTTGTTGTGGAAGCTGATCTACTAAAGGAATTCCCAGATTTATTTTCTACTGGTCTGGTTAGCCTTAAATTTAAAACTTTCACTATTAAGTAAGTTTCACATATGCCTCCTAAATTCTGTTAAATCTGGATAGTTCTCTATACACTAAGAGCTAAAGTGGAGAGAGTATTGGATATAGTAACGGAATAAGGTATAATCTCGCCTATAGCGCATTCTGCCTGGGATGCTTCAGTGTTATCCGTATTTAAAGAAATTGGATCAAGGAGGATTTTGGGGGACTATCGGCTTACAATAAATCGCACAGCTAGGATTGATACCTACCCTATTCTGAAGATCAAGGATCTAATTAGCAAACTCTCAGTTGGTAGGCTATTTACTAGACTAGATATGTCTCGGGCATATGTCCAATTACCTCATAAGGATCCATCAAAACATTATATAGTAATTAACACTGATCGTGGTTTGTTTTGGAGTTTCCTGTGCAACTGGAATTTTTCAATGAGCTATGGAAGATTTATAAATGGATCTTCCATGCTATATTAGTTATTTGGATGATATGCTTTTATTTGGTTCATCTGAACTTGATCATGAGAATCGACTTATATTCATACTAAACATACTAGAGACTACTGGATTAAACCTTTCATTGAAAAGGTCTGTTATAGTTATATCTACTCTCTTATCTGGGTTAATGTATTGATACTTAGGGTATTCACTCCATTTCTGAATGAGCTAAAGCCATACTTAGGGTAGATGAAATTTTATAGGTCCATTCCAAATCAGGCATCTTTCTTGTAGACTCTTAACAACTTATTAAGATGTGGTCTACCTTACTCTTAGTGAAAAGCACAAACAACTGCTTTTGTTGCCTTAAAACAGATTCGTGTATTTATTAAGGCGTTGGTGATTTTGACGTCTCTGAATCTAATTTTACTAATTGCTGATAGCGTGTTTATGGCATTGGAGCTGTTCTATGACACCAAATTAATGGTATAGAGCATCCTTTTCACTTTTTTTCCGGCACTTTAAAAGCTACGCTATGTAATTATTTTCATTTGCAGAAGGAAGCCTTTGCGATGGATTTTTCTCTAAGGATATTCCATTTGCATTTGTGAAGTCAGCACAATTGTACATTGGTGAATTTTTTTCTACTAAATGTCGTCCTCCTATGGCTTCTGGTAGGACGCAAGTTTAAGTAAGACTTTATTTCGGGCTTAAAATTTCATTCTTTTTAATAATTGTAAAACCTAATTGGGTACTTCAGATGCTCTAAGCCGTCTATCTCTTCATAGTATTGACATATGCAATTGACAATACTACAGTTCTCTCTCACTTGAGTATGCGGGTGAATTTTCTTGACTTACTAATAGTCACTAGTGTCGCTCTCAGGGATTGCATACGTAAACATCCTCTTATTTCTAGATTGAACAACTTGTATGGGATTGTGTGGTGAACTTCAAATATCTTGGTTCCTGGCCTTGCTCCTCATGTACCGAGGAGAGTTCTGTTATTCATTAACTTGATTAAAATTTAGGGGAGAGGAGAGTAGTCATTCGCCTAAATTAAGACACTCTAAATGGCATAAACTACATGTTAATCATGTGTGTGCTTCTCGCATGAAGCACGTAAGGACATTTCTTCTTTCTATTCTCTGCACATTCTAAGGCAGAATTACATCCTTGAGATTATCCACAGTCGCCATCGCATATGATACATCACAATTATGCTTGGCCATTATATGGAATCATTTTGTCATCATAGTCGATATTCTCTCTAAATAGCTTGATGTTTATCTGCATTAAGTAAAAATCTTAGAAACTATTAATTTTATAGATATTCTTTCGCTCAGTTTAGTTTGCCAGTTTCACTCGTTTCTGAAAATGGTCCTTCTATTACTTCTGCTAAGTTTAAGGAGTTTTTCACAAGATGTGGTAATGATTGCATTATGTGAGGGTATGGAACGTATGGAGGGTGGGAAAGAAAGAAATTTGTCGTTTGGGTTAACCTTCGTCTCCTTTCTCTCCCCCCCACCCTTGCCCAACAGGCGACAGGAAGTTTGACGACAGAAGGCCTATCTCACAGAGAAGCCTAAATTATATTTGCCTTCTTTATGATACCATGGAGATTTTCCAAAAGGCGCTGCGATAAGCAAATTGTCGTGAATGGAATCTCTCTCTCAATTTCCCACAATTCGCGGTATAAATAACATCGTCGTTCATCCCTCTACAGCAGTGTCCCTAAACTACTCGCGTAACGCGTAACTCTCACTTTAAACGAGAGTCGTTGCCGTAACCTATCGACTGACAACGCGCCACCGAACCAACTCGGTCGCTGTCTCAAAGTGTTCCTGAGGCAAATCCCGCCCCACAGAGTCTGTGACTAGAAGAATACGCTCTGTTGCTCAACGTGACTTGAGAAAGAAAAGGAACATCCAAATAGTTACTGGAAGTTACTATTTGTTAGTGTCACATCCAGTTAGGAGTGAACTAACCGGAACTGCATTCAGCAGCCCCGAACCCATCGTCTTATCTTCCCCTCTCCCCGAGAACTCGTGTTAACGCCACCCAAACCACCCCATCTGGACCTGAGTAGTCGTCTCTCCAATCCATTACAATTAATGGTAATCTGTAAACCCAGTGTCCCTCTATTCTTAAATTACCTATTTAATTAACAGTGATTGATACTCCCATTGGGTCATTATATATCTAGACGCTTAACGTCAGTGTTTAATATTTAATCCTTAATTTTGCCTGTTTAATTATTGCTAATTATTATATTTGTAAAAAGTAAAGTTTATTTTTTATACGTGTGTTTATTTATGGCTCCTCCTTTTTGACGTATCCTTGACAAGACTTTAATTAACAATGTCTTCGGCTAATTTATTCAACCTGTATTATGCACTCTTAGAATTCGACAATCCCCACCCTCCCCCAGTAACAAGTGGGACTTTTATAGTGAGAATCCTGGCTACGGCACAACCCGCCTCTCACCAGCTTTCGCACGTTCAGTAGGAATTAAATTCTTCCTATATATATATATATATATATATATATATATATATATATATATATATATATATATATATATATATATATATATATATATATATATATACATATATATAAATATATATATACAAAATATATATATATATATATATATATATATATATATATATATATATATATATATATATGATCGTAGATTGAGTCCTAGGAACAATACCATCGACTTAAACAAAAGCGGTGTGTCCAGATCAAGGACTAGAATAATTATTGGACCAGACTATGAGCAATTCTACGACACATTATTATGGTATTATTTGAAATTCTAATGCTTCCAACCCCTTCGGTTACCTATAGAGAGGTTTATGTGTAATTATGACTAACAACATATTTTAATACATAAACTTCACACTTGAGTTCAGATGTGTTAAACGTTTATGGTCTAGATTACATTTTCGGGGTATATAGAACAACTGTTAGCTAGAGTGGCCCATAGACAGAAATTTCAGAAACATAACCAGTCAAAGTCAGCAAGAAACTTATCACTGCACCATCATCTCCAGTGCTGATTAGGAACAATACCACTCTTGCTTCCCAATGGATACCTGCTGATGCAAATAAACAAACCTCACCTATATATAATAGGTGTAGTGCACCCAATCGGGATGTTTAAAAGATACCAAGATTAGGTAATTACTAGATCCACACGTGTTCCTGTTAGAAAAGCTCTGTACTACAAGCTGTTTCTCCCACTTCTAGAATTCTTCCTGTTTTACATTTTATTCCTTTATTTTCTGTAACAGACTTCTTATCACAGGTTAAAAGTTTCTTTTAGCTAAGGTACGAAGGTCATTTAGAGTGATGGAACATCTAAATAGGTTGAATCTATGTTATGGTCGATATGCTAAATAAGGGAGTGTTTGAAGAAATGAAGTAAATTGTTGTTGCGTTAACTATATAATTGTTTCGATCCTTCAATACTCACTGGTATTTCAAGGCTCTCTAGAAATATTAAATGAGTCTAGTGCCGTCATTTACACTAGGAAGATGAACAACATCTTACTTAAGACAAAACTAGGTATAGGTACAACAAGTCTACTCTACCTGTTCCTATCTTAACATATGATTTGCTTTTCTATTTACTAAACCATTTTAACACTTTATCGAGACACCTATTAATGCATTTGTCCCCTCCCATCAACTATGGTCACTGTTGTTGATTGTTGTTCCCAATATAATTATAATTATATATATATATATATATATATATATATATATATATATATATATATATATATATATATATATATATATATATATATATATATATATATATATATATATATATATATATATATATATATATATATATATATCTATCTATATATATATATATATATATATATATATATATATATATATATATATATATATATATATGTATATATATATATATATATATATTTATATATATATATATATATATATATATATATATATATATATGTATATATATATATATATATATATATATATATATATATATATATATATATATATATATATATATATATATATATATATACATGATATTGAGGATGAATCCCAGAGTCACGAGACACGGATGCAGCATCTTTTAATTTTTCACTACGTTTCGAAAACTACAAGTTTTCATCTTCAAGCTAGAATAAGTTTACAAAGTTAATACATATGAAAAAACTTGAAAAAGTCAACAAAATATTATTTTAAAGAGTGACCAATTATAAAATATCAGTAAAATGTACTATAAGTTAATATTTTTAAACATGACTTAGCAACAGCTAGATTTGCTTTAAAACCGACTCAAAAATTGCTAATACATACGAAGAAAAATTAAAAAGGCCAACAAGACATTATTTTAAAAGGTGGTCAATTATAAAATATCAGTAAAAGATGCTTTTTCTTGACCCTCTTAATCAACCGAGATAATGACCAACAAAAAATTCAAACAACCATTTACCGAAAATAACTTTCACAGGACTAGGTTTGAACTACTTTAGTTTTTGTGATTTCAGATACAAAATATCCACTGTAAAAACTTTAATACATTGAAGTTTCTCGCTATCATTCACTTACCAATCAATCCATAATGAATTTATTTTTCTTAGGAAGTATTGTATAAAAAATTATTTACTTCTGACCTATATGATAGAGTTTTAAAAAAGCTATTTGATAATCTCATTGACCCCCCTCAACCCTGCAAAGAAGTTCCGAAAATGCCCATATATTTACTAATTTCAAAGATGGGTTTTTAAACGATACTTTTAAAAGCAAAATCCTATTTATTTTTAAAAGATATTTTCCCCAAATCAACCGAAAAATAGTTTTTATAAACAAACTATCGATAGGAAGTTTCTCTAACAGTAAAGATCTTATCTGTTTGGAGATCCGCAGTGATAATGTTTATTTATTTGAATTTCCCAGTCCTACTGGAGCTTCTTATATTGGCAGCACTGTCAGGTCTCTTTGAGCTAGGTTCTCTGCTCATATGGGGATAAGTTGGCGCACAAACAAAATATTAAATAAAAAGGAAAAGTCATCTATTAGGAAACACACCCTAAGCTGTAAAACTGACATTTCTATTGAGAATTTTCAAGTATTAGCCTTCAACAACAACAAACATTGCCTAAGAACCCTCAAATCTTTATATATCAAACACTACAAACCTACACTCAATGAAGATTTAAGTGTAATATCATTATTAATACACTAATTTTAACTACAGTTTGTTAGTTGGTTTGCTTTTTAACAAACCAAGCGTCACTGTAACCTATAAATACTAGCCCCTTGTTAAACCCACCATTCACTCTCTAGGATAGATCCACTTTAGTAAGTTATCAAATTTACCGTTTTTATATTAAATGTTTTTTAACTCTTACAGTCTTTAAAAAATTAAAAACAAAGTCTGAATTTACTATCTTTAAATAATGCCAGGTCAATTTCTCTTATAGTTTTTAATTAATTTCTGCAATAATCCTTAAATTTATTAACTAACTTTTGAGTCAGTTTTAAAGCAAATTTAACTGTTGCCAAGTCATATTTAATAACAAAAATTTTAACTTATAGTACATTTTACTGATATTTTATAATTGGTCACTCTTTAAAATAATGTCTTGTTGGCCTTTTCAAGTTTTCTTCATATGTATTAACTTTGTAAACTTATTCTAGCCTGAAGATGAAAACTTGTAGTTTTCGAAACGTAGTGAAAAATTAAAAGATGCTGCATCCGTTTCTCGTGGCTCTGGGATTTATCCTCAATATTAAATGCAGGCTTCACGGCCGAGCTCCATATGGATATATATATATATATATATATATATATATATATATTTTGGTAAATCAACAAAGCTAAGTATATTAATCGATTTAACCTGTATTTACTATTACATGTATTTAAACTTCCTAACTTATATTCGATCTAAATTCCTTGAATGCAATAGAAATGTATAGGTTGGCATTTTTTTCGATAACCCTCGATCTTCACTAATTTGGGGGAGGTGAACTTGGAAATCATATTGGATTTCGCTTACCACATTGGGTTTTTGATTCAAAGCATACTTTAATTTTTAGCTAAATCACTATAAAGATTGAAAGTAGCTAGTGATGTACGAGGCAAACAGATTCATGTATTATATAAATAGCATTAAAGTTCATTTTAAAATGCCACATGTAATTCGACCAAGATACTAACATCGACGTAAATTAGTAAATTAACTTGATTTTTAACAAAGAATTCTTGCTTGTAGACTATATACAGCGATCTCTATATCAACTGTTTCTTTGAGTAATCGACAGTAGTTGGCGATTATGTGCCCCACCATATTTTATATCACTGTTTCATTATTTACATCTTAATGAAACCTTTTAGCATGCTCATCACCTGCTTGCCGTAGAGTTAAGGTCGTTGAGTAACCTTGTACTAACTCTCCTCAGAAGGAATAGGGGGGGGAGGAATCAAAATATTCGGCGCGTGGGATAACAATATCAAACTGAGTGCGATATTTGGCCTAAGTTAAACAAATTCTAGCGGTTCTGGGTTGAGATAAACTGGATATAGAAAAATACATTACTATATACAAAAATAAGGAATATAAGTAATTCTACAAAGAATAAACAGCAGGAAATTAAGGGGGGAATACGCAACTACAAAATCAAGGTCACGGAGACTCAGGAGTATAACGGGCCTCGATGAGGCTCGTTTACTGGATATACGAACGAACTCTTGAAGGAAAACGGTTAGGCTGAGTTCCGAGGGAGACTCGCGTAATTCTGATAGGTTTGAGCCTGGTGACGACAACAGATTGCAATATCTGATTGCAAACACTTGGTTTAACCTGAAGATGAGCGAGGGAGTACTCTAGGCAAGAAGGGAGCTGATCCGACGTTGATAGAGGTTTGCCTGTTAACTAGCGTCATCTGGTGAGAACCCTTGACTTCGGCTGCGAGCAAGATAGAATCGAGGGCGGCTCGTCACGTCACGGGATGATGGGTGCTACGTACTGCAGCTGGACGCTCTGCTGTCTTCAACTGTACTCGCAATTGTAGTGATTTATGGTGTTCTTATGTTAGAATTAATATGGCCTCAGCTTGAAGTGCATCGCCCGAGGCGCCGGAAGGGAACGAGTCTCATAAGACGAGTCGCGCCCTGCGTGGATTCACACGGTAGCGCTGAGTTGCTGATCTATTTTGAGCTAGCCAGGCTTTGAACGCTATCGTTATCTGCGCCGGAAGTGTACCAGTTTCCAGGCGCTGTATGTACACGTGGGGCTCACGGAGGTTTAATGGCATCCCACGTGGGGTTATCCATCTTTTTCCGACACTCCTTCCCTCCCAAGATGGAGATTCCGAGGGAAATGACATCTTAATTAATTTAAGAGGATTATTCAGCTCAATTTTACAATAATGACCAGAAACAAAAGGGGAAATACCAGGGACTATATAAAAAAATAAATAAAATTAAATGGTACTTGGAGAATCCAATCGTATATTCACAGCATCAAAAACGAACAAACGAAAAAAAATATTAATAGAAGAAGACAAACCGGTCTAATTTGGCTATGGTTCTAGTTATCATTGTCCCCGTAACCAGGGGCTTAAACATACAATTGTTATACAAAGAAAAAAAATGTCCAACACAAATACAAATAATAAAAAAAATAAAAATAAAAGGTAAACTACAAAATAATAAGAAATTATCAGGATATATATAGAATAAAAACGGAAACTTATTATTATACTGAAGCAAAACTAAAAGATTCTTAAAAAAAAAATAATAATATATAAAACAGGTATTAAGCATTAAAATAATTAATATAAAATTACTCGGGGACGAATCCGGAGGATTTCTACTCAAGCTCCCCGCTATACCTTTTTCCTAGCCCTTAATATAAACGATCTTAAATTGAAATTTTTGGAGAGAGAGACTCCACCTCATATGGTGACCGTTGTTAACTTTGATGTTTCGTAAATTGGAGAGGGGCTTATGATCGGTCTCGTTAACAAATTCTTTTTCTAAGAGAAACATCCTAAATTTTGGACCCTTCAGATAATAGCAAGCGTTTCTTTCTCAATTACCGAGTAGTTTTTCTCGCCGGAGAGTTTACGGCTAGCATTCGCGATGGGGATACTTTCAGCATTGTCACTATATTGGGTAGGGACGCAGCCTATCAATTCGTTATTCGCGTCGGTCTGTATGCCAAAAGGTTTATGGGGTCGAGTGAACTAAGGATTGAGGCAAAAGCTAAGTTCCTTTTGAGTTGGTCAAAGGTAGAGGTCGACCCTGGCTTCCGGATGAAGTACTCGGAGGCCTTTTTGTTAAGTAGCTCGAATAAGGGCCCGGCAAAGGAGGCAAATTTCAGAATAAATCGCCGGTAAACGGAAGCAGAACCCATGAACAACCTCAGCTGCTTCTTTGTTGACGGCAGGTGCATCTCTACAATCGCCTGGATTTTATTCCTTTGGAAAGCTAACCGATCGTTCCCATTGCCGAAATCCACTTGGTAAATGGTTCCAAAGGTGAAGTGGAACTTGTTTTGGCCGATTGTGAGATTGTGTTGCTGGAGTCGGCACAGAGGGTGCGAAGGGCAGCCAGATGGGAGTCCCATTCTTTGGTTACCACTTAATGTTATCAAAGTAAAAGGTTACGTGAAACAACCTATCCAATATCCGCCTCACCATTCAGTTGTAGTTGCTTTACGCCGTCACCTAACCGAAGGGGGGCCCCTGAAACTGCATCAACCTCAGTTGTTACACATCCGGTAAGTATCTTCGACTTCTTCACAATAACGCGAAAAACAATACTCCAAGGGTGAGGGCTCTATAATGTATAACTTTAATGTATGGGGAGGGGGTACAGCTTAGAACGGACGGGTTTCAGGGTAGTGAGCAGGATATGGTGATCAAACTGAGAAGCACAGCCAGGGATTTCCGATATTACGTTGCTGAATTGCTTAAGTAACGCTTGTAGCTGATTCTTTTGAAGGATTAAAGCTTGTTATTTATATTTAACTTAGACGAAGGGCAGCCTGGGGCAGTCTTACAGGAGGTGTAGGGGGTATTTGGCGTCTTGATCCACACAGTAGACTTGTATGACGAACAAAGGGCCTAATGGTCAGCCGTACTCTACTGCCGATTCTTTGTCTAGTGCCACAAGCTAGTTAGCACAAGCGCGACAGTGGTATTTCTTGAGAATAGACCGTTGCCAGCTGGGGGAAAGGGGTTCGTGCAAAAGGGTTTTATCAGTAAAAGTTGGCCAACGTACTCCATCAGCTGTGAGGTGAACTAACAGCCGCGAACGAATGGTATCGCTTTAAGTAGTCCCACACGGCAAAAGATGGAAATAAGTGCTTCCCTGCAGAAGTTACTGTTGATCTTCTTCAATGGCACGTACTCGGGAAATCTAGGGGCAAGATATACTAAATTGAGGACATAGCTGTGACCTCCAATCGACGGGAAATGTATACGAACGATGAGATCAATGTCGAGAGGGAAAAATGGCTCCGAAATTAGGGGTCACTTCTACCGCAGTCCGGATTCGAATTTAAGGCCCCAGGTGTATTCTTATCAAATAAGAAGTTTACCTAGTGGCCGGCGGCGCTTCAAATGGTCGGGAGAGGAGAGGCTTTCGGTGGTGATAACGGCCATGCTGACGTGGTACAAATCTGTTGGACTTGATGAGGTCCGTTACTTCTGAACTGTGAGTTCTGGTGGTAGTGGGTCTCCACGTGGCTTTCCACACCACATAAAAAACAAATGATGGGTCTCTTGGAAAAGAATGATGTAGAAAGGTTCGACGCGAATGGTTTTATGCCTCGATGATCGGGGGAGAAGAGTGGTTTTGGCTTTAAAGGAAAAGTTACCTTTACAAACTTACTACCATTTTGTAGGATGAATTTACTCATATTTGACTTAGATTTGGGGGAAGAGGGTGCCATCTTCTTATATTCCTTCGAGTAGCAAGTTTAGCTCGCCTAATAAACATCGGCCTCTTTTAGGCACTCTCTGAAGGTAAGACATTTCCGGTCCTTTACGAACGACCTGATTTTGGGTGGAAGTGAGGCCAAGAGTTATTCCTTCAGTAGGAAGTCAATGAGGGCATCATAATCATGTGGCACCTTTGATTCATCAAGCCAAAAGTTAAGGTGACGCTGGAAGCTGTATCCAAACTGACGGTAAGTTTGGCCTGCCTTTGTGCGGGCATGCCTACATTTGGAACGGTAAAGTTTGGTGTCATGTTGTACGCCACCACTAATTCGGATTTTAATGGGGAGTAATCAATTGTCACTTCTAAGAGGAGAGATATGTATATAACTCGGAGTTGGATGTTTAATAAGAGCAACAATTGAGCCACTCCATCCACCTCGATGTCCCAATGATTAATTTCGAAAATATTTTCAAAATGAATTAGAAAAGCTCGAAAATCCTAAACTCCTTTTAAAACTGAGAGCTTAACTCGCGCTGATGGATAACGTATCTTTACTGGTCCTGATCATTTCCACCTAGTAAGGGCGGATTCTTTCACTTTATTCTCGTTCTTCTCTTTATCTTTCTCTCTCTTCTCTTTCTCTTTCTCTTCTCTCTTCTCTTTCGATCCCTTGCTCCTGTTGAATGTATGCTAGCAGTTCCTTACCACTGAGTCCAAACGGACTCTCTTTGCAACTTGAATGTGTTGAATGACGAAGGTACTTTGACGCGTTTGACTAACTTTCTGGGATAAGCATCACAACAGATGGAAAATTTATTTAAATGCACAACTGGAATGCTGGTAGATTTTGGCGGACCTACGATAATTGACAAAAAGTGAAACACAAAAAAAAAAGATGATTATTTCGCCCGTCGCGAATTCTAAAGCACAACCGAAACATTTACTCCAGGTTTATACGAGATTGGGTTGCCCAGTAAACAACGAGAATACCCAATAGGAAAGAATCAATTTGTACATTTTACTAACGTTAGATAAAATGGGGCCGTAAAAGGACAAAAATACAATACGATACCTTTCAATATGGCAGGCGATTTGGGGCCTGAAAGGAGAAGGTTTTAAGTGAATCACAGTCACAAACTTTAAACTTTTAAGATCCATACGGATAATCGATATATGGTGACCATATTTGAGTAATTTAGACCATTCTCAATGTCTCATATTTTTCTTTTAGATATAGTAAACGACTAATGGGAATATAATAAATATATTTACATAGGGAAGTAAAACAATTTAGACTTCTTTTTGTACTAAACAAAAATAGGCACCACTAATTTAAGTCATAACATCTCAGACCTATTGGGTTAAACTGTTAGGAGAAGTTTGCATAAGTGCAGTCATTGTAAAGTGTTTGGCATGAATCCCGGCCACTGCCAACAGTAGTGTAAGAAAATTGTCTTTGAATAACGAAGAATTCAGTTTAGTGCTGAATGAAATGTTAAGAATAAAGCGGAAGATGGTCGCATATATTCGCAAGGAAAGATTGAAATTTGAGAAAACAATATAACATATTACATGAACAGATCAAGGCAAGGTGAATCTCTATAAGATAAAACACATTTCTGATACACCCTAATCGAATTTCGTCGAAACCAGGAATAAAGAAAAATACCAGCATAGAACTGTATTCCTCATGCTGGTATCATTATTTGTAAAAAATAAGCTGGATCCTTCCAAAATCCGCTCCTTAACAACATCAAAATCATTGCCACCTTTGCCGTAAAAGTTGAGTTTTCGTGCCAATAATATTGTAAATCCGCCATACGCCAGCATTAATTGCCGCTAAACACAAAAGTCCTCCACTTACCCACATCTTTGTTTTCCTAAAAGCCAAAACTCATTTTGATATGAGGAAAAGATCCACTCACGTCAAAATTTAGTTTATTTAATAAGAAAGGATCAGCTGCAAATCACAAATAGAAGTGATTCAATAACGTTTGCCATACAGTGACTGGACATAAGTATTTGCACAACTCTCTTTGTGATGTATTTTGAAAAGTTCGAGATCTGGTTTGGAGGAAAGAATACACGTAGTTCAAAGAAAATATATTTAACAGAATATTTAAGCAGAACATACAAAAATATATTGACAACCAGAAAATCAACTAAACAATTGTGTTCATATAAGTCTATGGACCAAAAATTTCCGTTTCTTCCGTCTTATTTTTGAAAAAGAGTTTTCCAAAGTTTAACGTAGCTAAGTCAATCCGTTCATTATTAAATGCTGTTTATTACCTGAACGTACCATCAACAACAGACAGAAAAGACAAATATTATAAAGTAAAGCCTCAGCTGGGCATATATATATTAATGTTTTAAACCATAAACTTCAGTTATTACAAATAAAATATTTTCCTAAATTAAATTTTAATTAGAATTTGTAAACATTTAAAATTAAATCATTCTTCAACTTAAAGCATCGTCTCATAAAGTCGTAAGAGTTCAAAAAATTAATTATATAAATGCCCTGGGTGTATCCAAGGCTCTTATATTCGAAGTTCTATTAGGACATTGAAAGCAAGATTACCATCTCATATAAGTGGTAGTAACCGAACTGCAAAACGACAAGCCAAATAAAAATCTGCAATAAAAAACCACGTCATATATACGACAGAAGCCTCATTGGATATATGCAAAATTTTAAATACACATAATGCCTTACTACCTTTCAAATATTAGAATCACTCTATAGCAAACATTACGTTCCAAATGACACTATAGTGTTTCGCTACTTTATTACTTAATTGTTTAGTTTAAAAAACTAGGTACACATGGTAGGTAGGAAGAAAAAAGGGGTATATATTCTAATCTGCGACATTTTGTATATTTATTTTTGTGTAAAGTTTTCCTGAGTCAATTATCGATTTCATCTTCCTTTACACCCATATTTTCAACTCATTTTTAAAATTTTAAACTGGTAATTTTTGGATGATGTTACGAGTATGATACATGTTGCTCCGTTTTGTTCATTAAGCGCCAAAAACTTAAATATCGGCCAAAAATCCTCTATTAGGTATAAAACCGGTGAATTCTCGCTCCAGAGTCACATACTTCGATTTTATTTTCACCAGACTACGTTGCTTAGTTATCATTTTAAGTTTATGGCAGTATTCCTGAGCAAAATTGTTTGTACTGCAGTTGCTATTGATGTTAAGAGCCGAGCGGCAAAGAGAGAGTACAAAAAAAACTATTCAGCCTTAATAAAGTTCAAATAAGATCTTAAAAGCGCTAGGAAGAGGAGGATCGAATTTTAACCTCCTAGGAGAGAGCAAAAATATTTAGAAGCCCCTCGACTCTTTAATCAATTTACTTCCGAGCACTTGATGATAGGCAAATGTCGTGTCAATTAAATCTTCATGCAAAATAACATTTTTTAAAATCTCGGAATATCATGGGTGAGAAAAATAGGGAGAAAATTGGGCCAGTGAAATTAAAATCTCGATCACAAGATAAGTTCTAAAATGCTTGATTAAATATATTAAATATACAAATCTGTAGAGTTATAAGAGTTTAGTATATATATATATATATATATATATATATATATATATATATATATATATATATATATATATATATATATAGAGAGAGAGAGAGAGAGAGAGAGAGAGAGAGAGAGAGAGAGAGAGAAGAGAGAGATGTATTGAGGCCAAGGAAATAATAACAAAAGACATCTGGGTTTAGCTTCGCCCCTCAGATGGTCTACGGTAGCATAGGAGAACAGGCAAAAGGGTAAATTTTAGAAGACAGATTCATCAACTTAGCTCAAAAGGCAAGCCCTTCGAGGGTGTACTTACAAACAATAGATTCAAAAGTGCAAACTGCAAATCTCGTATTACCCTCTTTCAGAGCTACAAGACGCCAAGCACGGGAGACCTTGCGAGTCCCACCTCCACCTCCCCATTACTCCGCGGGAGTAATTTAAGTATATAACACGTTGATCCGGGGCACTAGGCTTTTTGTTCGTTCTAACGGAAGAGACAAGAAAATCACCGGTTGAGAAATTTTAAGAGTTCAAGAAGAAAACAAAAAAATCACCGCAAAAAGTTTTCTACAATTTAAGGTAAACTTGAAGTCCTTGTACAAAACCAGATTGTACCAAGGAAGATCAGCACCGTTCGAGCCTTAAGATTATTGAGTATCAAGCTACCCAGTTTAAGGACTCCAATTCTTACTCTATCTGAGTTGGACAACTCCCAACTAGATAGATAAAAAAGAAGACAACGATTTCATCTCGTCCGGAAGAAAACGAGGTCAAAGTCGCCTCCCCTACCGCCTAAAAGTCGAAGGACTAAGCTTTCGCTTGAGCACCCTCTCACCCAGATGCCTCCTGACGTCACCGGTCAGATCGACAGGCAGGTCGACGAACGCCATCTATTGAGCAAACAACCTACTACTCGAGCTATGCTTCTGAAGAACAAAATCTCCGAGGATAGTCTAACTGGTCGCCAGTATTTAATCTCCATTACCTCATGTGAGTAAAGGAAAATTATGTTGTTTATGTCCCCGTGCATAATAATTAGTTCATTGTATATCTGGCCAAGGACAAAGCTATGAACTTAAAATTGTTCCCCCCTTAAAATTCTATCTCAAATCGAGCTTCGAAAGCTCGCCCAGCAATTCCATTTTCTTTTTTCTTAGGTGTATTATTAGATCTGTATTTTTTGATGTTATTTAGTGAGAGATTTTATGTTCATTAAAGTCTATTTCTTTAGTAAAAGCACTGTTTTAATTATCCTCGAACGAGTTAAAGTGGCAATAATTAATAAAGTCAAGACAAAAACCCCTTTTATTCATTCACTAGAATAAAAATATAGTTTAGCACTCTTAGATATCGATCCTTAAGCGATCACCGAAGCACGATCTAAGCCTCAAGTCAAAGTTTATTTTGAAATCTCCTCTTAATTCAATTAGAATATTTCTGACTACAATTATTTATGGATTTATTCATTTTTGTCAAAATAACAAAGCATTTTTTCCAGAAATGATTAGGTAAAACAAGTTTTGATAAATTATGTGGAGTGAACGATATCGAGAAGATAGAGAAAGTAGACAAAAAGGAAAGAATTGAAACGGGAGACTGAGATTGGACGCATTTCCTCCATCTTCACACGTTTTAAGAAATAAGTAGCTCGCTTTGTGGGGACGTAGATAATGAGAATGGTTTGCTTGTGTGTATTTTGGAAGGTACTAAAACCGAATTATAACTGGTACAATGAATAGTTAATAGCAAAGCGAAGGAAAAAATGATTTTTTTCCGTAGATATAACAAAGGAAGTTGCTATGACCAAATTCCCAATTATATTAAATCTATAATGAATAAGAAGAGAGAGAGAGACAGAGACAAACAAATAAATATGTGTAATGAAAATACGAACAAGGGTTCAAGGAAGAAAATGATTCAAATATAAATAACTACCATTCCTTAATTTTAAAAATATAAAAAAGAAACCCAATTCGGATTCAATTAACGAGGGAGCTTAATGCTCCAGTCAGCGTAAGGAGCTTCACAGATGGTCCACATTATGTTGATTTTATCAGATATAATGATGCTTTCAAGAGCTTAAAAGTCTTTGCCAAATAAAAAGAATATTTTTTTTGTATGATTTTGCAGGAAGGATGCCATATCGATTCCCTCTTCGATTTGTAAAAGGGGACAAGGCCCGGATGGAAACCACTAATCTTGGAATGCACTCGGACGTTTTTTTCCATATCTCGAAAAACGTAATGTCAGTAATGGCTAAAGATGTGCCGAATGCTGTATCCTCATGGAAATTGTAGCGTTGATGAGTGTCACAATCAAATTGTAGAAAACAGCATGGTAATGTTGATCAAGGATAAAATGATATATATTAATTTAATGAAAAATAGGTTTAGGTATGCCGTCAGCTTTTAAAGTGTAAAGCCAGAAACACTTATAAGGTGCACTACATATAAAGGCAATACACAAAGTTTTCTGTCAGCACTGTTTAGGAGCATCATAAGATGAAACTAATTTTATTCCTTCGCATTTTCCTAACTATAAGTGAGAGTGATCACTATTTTCCTCATTGAACTGATAGCATCGAATTTTTCAGGTAAATGTAGTATCTACATAGAATCTTGAATCTTATTTTAAATGCTGGACAAATTTATGCTTAGCAAATGTTTCCAGATTTTCTCTCTAAATAAAATGTTGCACCAAACTAAATTTTATAATATACTATTCAAAAAGTAATTTAGACTCTATCATTTTAAAATAGAGGCGCAATGCAATAAAGCTTAGTTAAATTTGCCCATATTATAATTCTAATACGATTTTTCAACCCAAGCAAATAGTGTGGGGGACGCTGCCCACTGGTCTTTTCTTACACAACTTACACCCACCTAAACACGCTCTCCCGTGTGACCAAATGTAGCTTCCGCCTGAGCTTGTACAAATCATGGGATAAGTCAGACAACTTAAATTTGAGGAGAAATAAAACAGACTTCTTGAGAAGAGGTTCAGATTAGTCAATAGAATCACATGAAATACTTTCAAACCATCTAACTAGATAAAATGTTGGGTCTGCGTGCCTATAATTCTTTCTTTCTCCTGGAATTCCAGTCAAATATGGTCGTTAACCACGCTATTCTCCTTCCTTTTACTAACGACCAAATAATGTTATCACTCATTCATTATGCTGGCGAGACAAGTAAACGTCGAAAAATCCTTAAGAAATTAGGTAGTCTAGTAGAAGAATGAAAAAATGACACTACTTCTCTGAAATTTCGAGGCATTATATAAATTCATGTATTTTAGGCTTACCTAAGAGAAGACGCTGAAGTTATTCTACTAAAAGAACTGAAGATCGACCCAGAAGGAAAACCGGTGAAAAGTTTCAATCACACAATTAAAATTAAGACTACGAGAGAACATCAACTTCGTCGCAGTAGCAGTTGCTGTGAAAAACATCAAATTCAGCAAACTACAACACTTGAAGAGGCCTACCTTGCTGTTAAGATTAAGACCTCCATAGGCATCTTGATAATAATGATCACCCACCAAGGAGAGTAATCCTACCACTCGACAATTTCGTCTACATCTTTACCAACGACATTAATGAATGGAATCAGGTTTCCGGATACACCGGAAACATTAATAAAATCGGACGGAATTCAGAAATACTCTTGAAGAAGGCTAGAGTAAAGAGAGTTGATCCAGACTTTGCCACATTTTACGATCAAAGGCAGGCAACGAAACATTAGAAATGTTTTTGCAATACAAGAATTCTACTTTAAATATCTAGGGAAAGAAGACACAATCTACTAGCGACCATGAATTGTCATATTTTTATTCTCTCTGGTCAAAATACAAGTGATAATAATGGCTATATGTCGTTTTCACAGCAATTCTGTCCATGTTTCCTATCTGAGATATTCCATAGTTAAAAATATACCATAGTACAATGCTGGCTACAAACGAAGCCTTCGTAAATTCCCATTACAAGAGGGTGCGAAAATTGAGAAGAATACAGATAAAAAATGGTGAATTTTCAAAAGGCGGACATAAGAAAAGCAAGACTAGAGAAAATAAACAAAGGCGCGGACGAAGCAATGAAAGTATTAGTTGAAGCGGAAGAAAAGCATATTCCAATGACATTGTACAGAACCTTACCACACCAACATGGCACCTGACAAATTATGGCACAGGAAGAGTGATATAAAGATTTAAGGAAAACTATCAAAGGCATGGACCCCACATGTGATATATCTAGAGCTCGTGTGCAACAGATAATAATGAACTAATAGCAACAAGTGCAGTCGAAAGAAATGCAAGTTCGGCCCAATTCTTAGGAGCGATCGAAGGATAAACAAACCCCACTAAATTTTGGTATAAAATCAGCTTAGCAAATAAGTTAGTGGAGGAAAAAGATACAAGCAAATACAATGGCATTTATTACACTCATATAGGATTTTCAGGACTCTGAGAGAAGACCCACCCGGCTAACTTTAATAAAAATCAATGACCTCAGATGATTTCACTGATAATAATGGATATAAGTCGTTTTCACAGCATTTCTGTCCATATGAAATATCCGAGCCATCCCACAGTTAAAAATATACCATAGTACAATGTTGGCTAAAAAAGAAGCCTTTGTAAATTGTAATTACAAAAGGGATTCGAAGATCTAATACCGAGGTAGAGTAACAGAAGTCACAGTGAACCGATCCGAAAAAACCTCCGTTGTAAAATAAATAAACCAACTTAAAGTTTTCCATTTTCTTCATCAATTCTCACACGCTTTAGTTTAATAAATATTGTTTGGAAAACAGCTTGGGGCAAAAGTAAGCACGGTAGCTTTCGCAGAGAAACTAAGAAATACCGTGTGATTAGATCTTGTTAAACAAAACTTCCTAACACCATAAGAAAAAGGGTAGGAATCATTTTTCTAAGTGTTAGAACATGACGTTAGAAAAATAATCTAGACCAGACAATATATCCTTGAATACCACAAGAACGCTTCGTCCGACATCCCCCATACAACCTTAATTCAAGTCCCTTTGATATTTACGATTTCGCTCAATTTACAAAAACCACCTTAAATAACTTCTTTACCAATCACTTGAAGAGATTAAAACAACCGTTAAAACATGGTTTAATAAAAAAATACTGATATATACATGGAGTGATTAGAAAGATGAAGACAGGATAGAAATTGTTTTTGACTTAATTGAGCTTATGTGTGCAGCAACTTATTTTTAAGCACAAGCAAAAATGGTAAAGACCCGTTTCGTCCTGGTCCTGGTACGAGAAAGGGACGAACAGTCTGTATGACAAAGCAATTATCTCCAAAAGGTGTAGCAAAGCTTTTCATTAAATAGTGGTGCATCTCGTATGCACCGCTATCTAATATCTATGTAAAGGTCTAGGCACGGTGGAACGAAAATTTAATTTCTCGTCGGTCATCTCCCTTATTTTTCCCAGGCAGCCCAGAGCGCTGATCTGATTCCTGCCATGGTATGAATCTGCAGACTTCAAACGTTATCAATCGTGTACATAGAAACAAATGAAGGGAGACCCAAAATATGTTCAAAATAAGTCGAACGCAGAGGCGTGACGACAGATATTCAAGGTGGTTTCTCACCGTGATATGCACTGTCGAGAACAGCGACTAATGAAATAAGAGCCATTGGCGAAGGATGGAGAAGACGTGCTTGTGCTTGCAAACACTACAGGGGTCGATATCGTTTATGACTTTACCAAGTTGCTGTTTAAGGATATATTTAAAGAGTGAAAACAGAAAATATAATTTGAATAAGTCACTAGTTAACATATATATACATACGGGAAATATATGAAATGTAAATAACGATTATACTGGAAGAATATAGATAATTGGTAATCGGGTAACGTTGAGTACTTGGTAATTAGTTTTTAAATGGGAAACTGTAAATCAGCTATTGAGAAGGAATATTTAAAAGTCGGAAAGCGGGTCGATTAACAAGAGATACAAGGAAGGATCGTTTTACCTTAAATGTGGTCTTCGAGGAAGGAGACCCTTTAGCGCGTCAGGGCGGGGTAATGGAAACGGAAAATGGTCGTGATTCTCGGGTGAACAGAAGACGAGTTGATGATCGTACTTGAAAACGGACGATGGCACTTCTTTTTCTGAGAAGTGCAACCTCCAAAAATCAAGACTCTGACGCGGCTTAGATAGAAATCTCACACGGTAAACTGGAGATCTTCGAGGGAGAGGGGGGAACAGATGAGACGATAGGGATCCTGGCCAATCTTTTGGGGATAAAACGATTCGAGGCTTACTCTGAACATAGTAAGCCTTCACAAAAGAGATGGATCTGCCTGTGAGATCCAACCTCGATGGTATAAGCGAATAAGAGGGACTTGGAGGAAACAGACTTACGATTTGAACCGAAGGCGACGAGATCTTAAACTTTTGGCCGACAATGAAGATTAGCATTTCATGGGCGAGGTAAAGGCTTTTATCGTTAAACTTAATTGACTACAATTGTGAGGCGCTGACGAATATTTAAATTCTTTCTTCTTTTATTTTTCTCTTTGGAATCAGAGCTTACTCCATGTGGAGTTATACTTAAGATACATAGAGAGGGAAGGATTTCAAGAAACAAATGACGGGAGTATTCTTCTTGGCGTCCCTTTCTCTTACATGCCTTCTTTCCAAAGATGGAGTTTTCCCGACACGAAGGAGAAGGATAAGGGGCATCTCAACCAAAATCCATTGGTACTAAAATTTTAGCAGAAACTGCTGCCGTCAAGGTACAGGATATGCTCCATTGTTCCCAGACGTCGGATAGAACTTTCACATACATTTAGGATAATGGGTAATTAATTACATAATCAAAATATATATAATTTCATGTAAAAGCAATGCTACAATTGACTATAAGGTATCAATCAAGCGGAGGGACAATCCAGGAAATAATAAAAGAAAATCAATAATGACAACACATATATACAAGCAATACACTCAAATACGGGCGTACGGACACACGGACAAAAATAAAATTTAAACGGTTATGCAACGAGCTCGAATGTATACATGAACTTTTAGGATATCGGGAATTCTAGCTTAAGGGAGGAGGAACATATACTGGATTCCTAGTAAGACTGTCTGCTACACAGTATTCAGTACGTTTTAAATACAAAATTCGGAATTGATATTCCATTAATAGCTGACTCCAGCGCATAAGCCTTCTATTTTGGCTTTTACAATTTCTTAAGTACGCTAAAGGACGGTGATCCGTTTTGATAATAAACTCCTGACCTATCAGATATATTTTAAAATTTCGGACACCAAAAACTATTGCCAGAGCCTCAAGTTCTATTACTGCATAGTTTCTCTCGCGCGGGAATAGATTCTGGCTTGAATAAGCGATAGGATAGCTATTTCCATTTGTGAGAGAACGGGTTGAGGCCACGATATTTCAACCACTATTACATGTTATTTAAAACCACGATGCTCCCCACGTGCATCTTTGCTTTGAAGCTGAGTGCCTTATCGCAGCCACCTGAGTCAATGTTTAAACAAGGAGGTTTATCATCTCCCCCCGTTCGCCCCATCCGTTGATCACGCCAGATTGAGTTAGGCAATGGGGAGATGAGGCTTGTTCTCAAACTCGGCTGTGCATTCCCTCGAAGCTCTCACTTCATTGTCCCCCACGCCAAGGGCGTGTCTCGACTATTTAGATGGAAACTTTACCACTAGGATCTAGATGTTCGTCGTGAAGCATCACTACGACCCTCTCTCACCTTGTGCACCAAGGGACCTTGACCTCGAGATTCACCATCACTTGTCCAGAAGAAGGACAATATCCCTTGAGTGCCAAGGTTCAAGCCTTCGACGCCAAATCCACAAGGATTCCCCTGTTGTTCAGAAATAGAACAACGTTAGAACAGCTATTGTTCGTTCGAGCCCGTTAAAAAGAAATGGTTTTCATCCCCCCCCTGTTGTTCAGAAGAAAACAACGTAGAAGATCCATTGTTCGTTTGAGCCCGATCGCCAAGAAAGGGTTCTCCGTCTTCCCCCTTGTTGTTCAGAAGAGAACAACATTAGAACAGCCATTGTTCTTGAGCCCGTAGACAAGAGACGGTTCTCACCCCCCCGTTGTTTAGAAGAGAAGAACTTAGAACAGCCATTGTTCTTCAAGCCGTTCGTCGAGAAACGGTTCTCATTCCCAAGACACCACGTCAAGATCATTTTATTTCCTCCCTTCTTCAGCTGGAACTCGCCAGCGGACTGAAAATTCCTTCACGTCGCCTTCATTTGCACAACAAGTATAAATTACGTAAGCCGAATGTTACCTTTGAGTATTTAATCCTTTTGTCATTACTATTCTGTGCTTTAAATGGTTTAGCGAACCATCCCAACACTTTAACTTTATATTTGTTTTACCTTTTTGAAACTTTTAATCCTCGGATTAGCTCGATTCCACACGACCCTTTCCATTCTCTGTTTATGTCAATATTTTCCGTTTTGTGTGTTGTTGATAGTTATTATTAATGATATTAATATTATTATCCATGAGCTCAGTTCCACTTCTTAAGCATATCGAAGATACATAATATCAGCCAGCCAGACATCCATGCACTCTTTAGATAATTAAAGAAGTTCCCTCAACGAATAGTTATATATGGTATATCGTGGAGAGTCCATTCTACGACATATATATATATATATATATATATATATACTATTAAAATTTGGTGTCAGGTGTGGGGTTTAACGCTATATCTTTGCAAACACTGGTCTCAGTCGAGTAAAGCATAGTGTTATTCGTTATAATAATAGAGTATAGTAGTTCCCTTTTGTTTTAACGATTGCAATCCCCTCTTTTGGAAACTTAAAAAGCTGGAGTAGCTCAAGGAACTGTTATAATAATTTGTTTGTGTTTTTTTTTGTGTGTGATTTTAGTCTATGGTTATTTAGATCGAGAAACTAAGTACGAATAGGTCAGTGCACATATTTAGGTAGGCTAATTCTATAGAGGCATTATTCTTGATGCAAAGAATTTTAGTTGGTTGACTATTGCGCCCCCAAGGGCAAAGATGACTTATTTCGAAATCTTTAAAGCGCAAGGAGAGTCCTTAGGACTTTCCGGAAAAGAAATAATTGAGTACGTTCAAGAGGAGCAAAGAACGGAAAGAGAAAAGTTAAGAGAAAGAGAAGAAAGAGAAAGAGAAATCCAACAAGAAGAAGGAGAAATCAAACGAGAAGAAACAGAAAGAGAGGAACACGTAAGACAAGCTTAGCTTCACCATCAGATTGAATTAGCTCGTGTTGAAGCAGAAATACAGTCATCAAGTTCCAGTTCCGAAGCCCTCCCCAATCTCTCACTAAAGCTCCCTAATTTCAAGGATTGAGAGTATTTTGGAGCATTTTTAGCCCACTTTGAAAAGATCCTCAAAATCAATAACAGGGATATGGAGGCTGAAGGTGTAGTCAGATTACTTCCCTTGTTAAATTGTAAATTGCGCGTAATTTTTATATCTTTACCATCTGAGTGTACAATTAACTACAGCACCTTAAAAGCTAAGTTATTGGCCGCTAATAATATGACTCTCGATTTCTACCGCCAAGAATTTCGAGCAGGTCGTATTAAACCCGGACAGACGTTCCGTCAATTCGAATACATTCTTCAGAGGAATTTTAAATTTTGGTTAGAATTCTCAAAGGTTGTTTCGAACTACGATTCCTTAACAGACTTCGTGTTGCGAGATCAATTTTTGGCGTCTCTCCCGAAGGAGATCCGCGCGTTCGTCAAGGATCGTCGGTGCCAGACCTTTAAAGAATGTACCGAAGAAGCGGATGTCTATGCCGCCAGCCATAATTTATACCCAAAGGAGAATCGAACTTCTCACCCCCCCCCCAAACCAAAAAAGAAGGAAGGATTCACGCCCCTTCCCAGGAAAGCTGACAAAGTTTCCGGGCCCCGTTAAACCCCAAAACTTCATTCCCCAAAACCACCAACGGGACTCCAAACCTCCCGTTCAGATTTCTTCTCTATCTCTCTTTCCGAAGCGACCAATCATATGCTTTACCTGTGTTGTAGAAAACCACATGAGCTGGAATTGCCCCCAAAATTCTAAGCTTAAAAGCGAAACAGCCCACTAAGTTCACCAGATTAATGCTACCCCGGCTCCCCCGGTGGTGCATACCCAAGCAGAAACTTCTTCTCTTCCGTAAGGCCACCAGATAAATTTTATTTTTGATAAAAGTTCATCGGGAACTTTGAAATTTGAGGAGGGCAGCGTGAACGGCTGCCGAGTATCGACTCTCGTCAGGGACACAGGATGTACGTGTTTGATTGTGTCTGACGAACTCCTCCCCCCAGTGGACCCTACCTAGGAAAAATTTGCGGTGGTACATGACCTCCTTGGGTGGGCGAACCAATTCCCCGTCGTTAGATGTTACCTGCAGTGTCAATATTATGATGGCTGGGCTGAGGTCATTTCAGCACACATACAATTCTGTTCCATACTTATAGGACATAGCCCCTAGGGAAGTTTCGACCCTGTGTCTCAGGCCGACCTTCCTCGAGGGCGAGCTAAGAAAGAAGCCCAGGATCCCGTCCCCATCCGAAACCCAATACCGTCTGATTTCTCGGAAACCTTTAACGAGGATTTTAGGACGGCACAAAAGGAGTGTGAATCACTAACACCCTTAGGTATCAAGGCCCAAGACAAGGACACGGAGACTGTCCGTGGACCCAAAGAAAAAAAAGTACCCCCAACACGCCCATAGTGATACCATCGTAGCACTGGACGAAACATCAGCGCTTGAAGAAGATTACCCCGCGGAGTCCCTTAATGTAATTCAGACAGTGTGCATCCAACTTTATGCCGATTACTCTTCTCCTTGCCTACTAGGTGAGTCTTTTAAACTCTCTGACCTCGATATTAACGCGCAGCTGACACCACATCAGAAGAGTCAGCTACAAGAACTAATTAAATGGAGTCGACATTTAACCACCCTATTAGCTCTTTTTAAGCGACTGCGCGAAAATGGCCTCACCATTGGCCCCAGCAAATGCCATTTTGCCCACAAAACCATAAAATATTTGGGTTTCAAAATAGAACAAAGCCCGTCGGGTCTCCAAGTCGACAAGATTAAGGCAATCGCCGACATCCCCCTCCCGATTATAAAGAAGCAATTAAGATCGTTCATAGGATCAGCTTGGTACTATCGGCGATTCGTTTCGAATTTTGCTGCAATTTTGGCGCCCCTCAGCTTATTTTTAAAAAAGAATTCACCCGATTGTCTACGTTGGAATGATGTCGCTATTTCCCATTTTAATCAGCTCAAGAGTAAGCTCATTTCAGCCCCCATTTTAAAGTTGCCCAACCCGGAAAAATCCTTTGGGATTAAGACATGCGAGCAACGAGGGCATTGGAGGTGTACTCCTTCAATACAAGGATGACGGAACGAGTATTCCAGTTGCATATGCTAGTCGCCAATTATTACCACACTAAAAGAGATATGCCACTATAAATAAGGAAGCTCTATCAATTATCTGGGTTATAGACAAATTTAAAATGTACATGATAGGAAAATAATTTTAGATAGGAACCGACCACCGTTCGTTAGCCTATATTAAGAATGTGCGACACTCCAACGGCCGAATCATGCGCTGGAGTTTACTCTTGCAAGAGTATCAATTTAACATGAATTATATAAAAGGTTCCAATAACTTGGTCGCTGACGCACTCAGTAGGAATGCGTTACCGAATAGCATAGAGTAATTGTATTCATAGGATTAGTATCTCCATGTAGGTATAAGCCGTCTTGTACCACTTAAATTAGATTCTCTTGCCTTATAATTAGTGAATGTATATGTCTGAATTTTGTAACGCTCAATGTCTATTTTTTTGTATGTATATATAATTGTACCCATTAAATTACGTATAAATTATTTTGTCCCATATGTACTAATTTTATATCATTCCATTGTTCCATGCCCTTTTTTTTTCGATTAAGTTTGTATTAAAGGTTATTTTCCCCTGTAATCTGAAGATGAAAATAATCATATGTATTGAGGTAATACTAGTAAGGTGCAGGAAGGTACGGTTGGTACAAGTAAACGAGTTCCCCACAACGGAGCTCTATCGTTGTCCCTTCTCTCTTTTTTTTCGAAGTGACAACTTCCCCCGGAATGAAGGGGTGTGATAGAAGGGTTGAGGCCGCGTAATTTCAACCACTATCACATTTTATTTAAAACCACGATGCTCCCCACGTGCATCTTCGCTTTGAAGCTGGGTGCCTTATCGCAGCCACCTGAGTTAATGTTTAAACAAGGAGGTTAATCATCCCCCTGCCGTTCGCCCGGTCCGCCGATCATCCCAGATTGATTTAGGCTTATGGGCAGATAAGACTTGTTCTCAGGCTCGGCTGTGCATTCCCTCAAAGCTCTTACTTCATTATCCCCCACGTCAAGGGAGTGTCTCGATTACTTAGATGGAAACTTTACCACTAAGATCAGATTGGAGATCCATATTTTCGTCGCGAAACATCACTACGACCCTCTCTCACCTTGTGCGCCAAGGGACCTCGCCCTTGAGATTCACCATCACTTGTCCAGAAGAAGGAAAATATCCCTTGAGTGCCAAGGTTCGAGCCTTCGACGCCGTGTCCACAAGGCTTCCTTTGTTGTTCAGAAAGAGAACAACGTTAGAACAGCCATTGTTCGTTCGAGCCCGTTGACAGGAAACGATTCTCCCCCTCCCCCTGTTGTTCAGAAGAGAACAACCTAGAACAGCCATTGTTCGTTTGAGCCCGTTTGCCAAGAAATGGCTCTCACCCTTCATCTGTTGTTCAGAAAGAGAACAACGTTAGAACAGCCATTGTTTTTTTGATCCCGTTGACAAGAAACGGTTCTCCCCCCCCCCCCTCTGTTGTTCAGAAGTGAACAACGTAGAACAGCCATTGTTCGTTTTAGCCCGTTCGCCAAGAAACGGTTCTCACCCTTCCCCCTTGTTGTTCAGAAGAGAACAACATTAGAACAGCCATTGTTCTTGAGCCCGTAGACAAGAGACGGTTCTCACCCATTCCCCCTGTTGTTCAGAAGAGAACAACGTAGAACAGCCATTGTTCTTCAAGCCGTTCGTCGAGAAACGGTTCTCATTCCCAAGCCGCCACGTCAGGATCATTTTATTTCCTCCCCCCTTCGGCTGGAACTCGCCAGCTGGCCGAAAATTCCTTCACGTTGCCTTTCTCTGCACAACAAGTGTAAATTACGTAAGCCGAAGGTTACCTTTGAGTATTTAACCTTTTTGTCATTTCTATCCTGTGCTTTAATGGTTTAACGAACCATCCCATCTCTTTAACTCTATATTTGTTTTACCTTTTTAAATCTTTTAATCCTTGGATTAGCTCGATTCCACACGACCCTTTCCATTCTCTGTTTATGTCAATATTTTCCGTTTTGTGTGTTGTTGATAGTTATTATTAATAAAACTCTATTTTATTAGTGATAGCAATATTATTATCCTTGAGCTTAGTTCCACTTCATAAGCATATCGAAGATACATAATATTGGCCAGCCAGACATCCACGCACTCTAAAGATAATTAAAGAAGTTCCCTCAACGAATATTTATATATGGTATATCATCGAGAGTCCATTCTACGACACCATCTTTTTCGTACTGCAGCAACACGTAACCGATGCCATCGTTGCTGGCATCCGTACGGATTCCCAATAATTTGTTCGGGTTCGGGAGGCGCAATATGAGGGCAAATATTAGCTTATTCTTCATCTGTTAGAAGCGCAAAATTGGCTTGGGGCTCCAAACGAGGGAATCTGGGGGGTTGTTTTAAGGAGGGAGTTCAGGGAGAAGGCTAAGGCGGCAAAGTCGGGGACAAAGCGCCGGTAGAAGGAGATGAACCCAAGAAGGAACGTAGCTGCTTCTTAGTACGGGAAAGGGGCATATCTAAAATGGCCCTGATCTTTTCTTACTGGGGCGTTATTTGGTTATCCCTAATATGAAATCCAAGTACTTGATAGTGTCGTAAGCAAAATGACACTTGGAAGGACTCATGGTCAGATCATGCTCCCGGAGCCTATTACAGAGGAAACGAAGGAAGATTAGATGTTCATCCTATGTGCGTGTAGCTACGTCCACAGTATCAAAATAGAATAAAAAATTATTCAGACAATCTAAGAATAAATATAGGCTCTGGTTTATGGAAGGGATCAGTTCGGTATCGAAAGTCCTCTGCATTGAATGTGGATCGAAAATGAATTGGCAGGAGGTAGGCCTTTAACAACCGGGATAACTTGGCTTGCTGAGCCGGCTCCAGGTGGGGATTTAGATCGATCTCCTGGGGTAAGCCTTTATACCTTCCCGAGAGCAACGGAAGTGGGTAGTCATTATAAGCTTCTACGCAGACTGTCTGTACTAGTTTAAGAGGCTCAGGAGGATAAGAGGCTTCCATAATGGACTCTTCATCCAGGGCAACAATATTGTTAATGCAGGCACGGCGGTGGTAATTTTAAGCATGTTGCCGTGAAGCACTTTGTTACCGGAGGGCGTTTTGATGATGTAGTCCACGGGGACACGGGCTTCAAGGCCTGAAAAGAGGCCTTTCCATTGGAAAAAAAGTTTATTTGTTTCTGTGGGCAGGAGAAGTAGGACCTCGTTAGCGGGCTTGAACCGTCTTTCTTTTGACTTAATGTTAAAATAGGTCCTGTCATAGGAGCCGGAGATAAATAAAGAGAGCGTAGGGGACTGGTTAGAAACGCAAAGAGAACGGAACATTAGTTTACCCTCAACTAGGTGGGAGTCCTCCTTGTGAGCACAAACGGATTCGCGGTCGTTGATCCTCGACTTTTGCCACAATGGCTGTAGGGAAGGACACTCATTCTGTGCCTTTACAAAAGAATTTTTGTTTAGAGTCTGGTACTCAGCGTAATAAGGGAGTTCTAAAGTCATGGATTGTGCCTCGTTCTTTATGGCTCAGGCCCTCGTGATGACGGGCTGATCAAAGGATCTAGTGGAGGGCTGCGGGCCCTTTGCCGACTAATATGTCGCATAATTTAATAGAGGCTGCTATGGCATCAGCCCAACCGGTGAAATATTGGCATTTGATGAAATAACGGACTACTGGAAGGCAATTGGCTCCTCCAAAGTAGTCCTGGACTACTGCAAGTTTATCGTCATCGGGGCTTACTGGGGCCAGCAACTTTTCTGATACGACGATGCACGTGCATCCCGTATCTCTGACTAGGGTTGAAACCCGGCAACCATTGACAGATCTGGTTTCAAATTCGAGCTCAACGGGGGAGCTCTCGTTAAATAAAAAAAATAACTTGAGGCCCCGGGAGTCTATTCGCTGGTGGGGAAGCAGGCGTATTGGGGCGAGCAGACGGAGGAGAAAGAGAGGCTCTTACTTGGTATACTTGGCGGCTGGGAGCAAAACGGAATTGAGAATTTGGGGTACAGTTCGTCCTCACATTCCCGGAAGTTCCGCAAAAAAAAAACAGATAATGGGTTATCTGTGGTAATCCGACGCAGGGGAACAAAAGACGGATGGCTTAACATTCCTTGGTTCGGACGGGGGATGATATTTCGGTCTAGTGGGATCTGGAACATTTACGAATTTGGGAGCGTTTTACGGGTGAAACTTAGGCAGGTGGCCTTTACTCTTGGCAAAGGGAGGATGACTCTTCTTGGGATCTTTGAGGTAAAGATTATGATTGGCCGCATACAGATCCGCTTCTTCGATGCATTCTTTGAAGGAAGCAACTCTTCGGTCCTTCACGAATGCACGGATTTCAGAGGGCAGCGTAGCCATAAATTGATTTCGCAAAATAAGGTCAAACAGAGACTCATAGTTGCCGTTTAACTAGACCGAGTCCAACCAAAACTGCAGACTTCTTCTGAGGGTTCTTCCGAACTGGCGGTAAATCTGGCTAGGTTGCCACCTTGCCTGACGAAACTTGGCCCTCTAGAAGTCTGGATCCATGTTAATCGCAGCCAAGAGTTCGGACTTAAGGGTCGAATAGTCGAGGGTAGCCTCGGCGGGTAGCGAAATGAATATATCTTGCAGCGACATATTAAGGAGTGGTAGAAGTCGGACGACTCCATCATTTTGGATATCCCAGTGATTTACCTAGAAAATCTTTTCGAACTTAGTGAGGTAAGCACTAAAATCCTCAACGCTCTTAAATGCTGGGAGCTTTAGAACGGGGAACTCACGGGCTACATTCCTAGAACTAATTTAAAGGGTTTCTAAGTTATTCCTATTTAACTCTCTTTCATGGTGCCTCAACCTTTCTCTTTCTTCAGCTTCTCTTCTTCTCTACTCAGCTTCAACTCCTCTTCTTCTCTCCTTTGCTTTAGCTTTTCTTCTTGTCTCCTCAGTTTCTGCTTCTCTTTTTTTGTCATAATCCTGAATATAGGCGACTAGTTCTTTATCGGAGAAACCAAGCATCTCACCCTGTTGCCTAAATCTCTCGAAGGACGTTATCTTGTTTAATTACGCAAGCCCTGGCCACTTTACGCGATCAAGAATCTTACGGCAAGAAAATTTGGCTCTCACAATAGTTCCCAAAATTCTAAATAAAATCTTACTCTTGTGATAACACACATGGTAAAAAAGCAATAAATTATGATAATTATACTAATTCCTATATGAGTACCTGATATAGGACCTCTTAATCCAGCACAGAGATTAGAAGGAGGGGAGTTCGAAAGATTTTCTCACAAAACACACACAAAAACAATGGCTTGTTACTAAAGATGGCCTAAGGGGCACTACAAAAGATTGATTACTCAAAATAAAATTAAAAAATTTGAAAAAAAAATTATTTTCCTATCTTTAAATAAACTTGACTCAATTTGGTAAGTTTTCTATCAATTCAACTGAGGGACCTAAAAACGAAAGTGGTCCTAAATTAACCCAATAAACCTGGGACAAATATATTCTCTAAAGTACATACGTGTCCTTCGCTACGTACACGTACGTTCACTTCGTGAAAGTAATCCTTTAATTAAAAGGTATAAGAGGGCGATTTTACTACAGGGGAGCCGATAGCGTTTAATGAGTTTACTGAGTTGCAGTTCAAGGATATATTTAAAGAGTGAGAACCAACAATGTAATTTGAATATGTCACTAGTTAACATATATATATATACATACGAGAAATATATGAAATGTGAATAAAAATAATACTGACAGAAAATATATAGTTGGCAATCGGGTAACGTTGATTACTTGTTAATTTGTTTCAAATGGGATAATATAAATCAGTTATAGAAAAGGAATATTTAAATGTCCAAAAGCGGGTTGATTAACGGGAGATACAAGCAAAGGTCATTATATTGTAAAGAGGCTCCTCGTGGAAGGGGAATCCTTTAGCCAGTCGGCACTGGGGAATGGATACGCAAAATGATCGTGATTCTTGGCCGATTATCCTGATCGTGACGAGCATGAAGGGGGGGAGGGGCAACAGGACGAGTTCACGATACTCCTTGAAGACGGACTCATTGCAAAATCTCACACGGGAAACTGGAGATCTTTGAGGGGGAGGGAGCGTTCCGGATGAGACAGAGGAATCCTGGCCAATCCTTCGGCGAGGAAAGGATTCGAGGCTTGCTCTGAACAGATTAAACCGTCACAAAAGAGATGGATCTGCCTAGTGAGATCCAACCTCGATGGTATAAGCAAAGACCAGGGACTTGGGGGAAACAGACTTACGATTTGAACCGAAGGCGACGAGATCTCAAACTAAATCTGCCCATCTTCGAAAAACCCAGGGTATTTATATGCCGGCCATTCTTTGGGTACTCAATTGCTGGAAGGCACAGAAGTCTGTGAGAAGGCTCCGGGTGCCTAGAGGTATTAGCTTTTGTCGCCCTACACAAGTATTAAAGTTCTCCAACATTAATACAACGGAGATTAGCATTTCATCGGCGAGGTAAAAGCTTTTAACTCCAAACCTAATTAACTACACCTGCAAGGCACTGACGGATATTCAAATTCTTTCTTCTCTTATTTTTATATTTGGATTCAGAGCTTACTCCACGTAGAGTTGTACTTAGGAGTCACAGGAAGGGTTAGAATTTAAGAAACAATTGAAGGGGTAATTCTTCTTAAGCTCCCTTTCCCTTTCATATGGAGATTGATCTTTTGAATTCTAGCTGTTACTAGCTATTTTGCCAAATTCATTTTCCTGAAAAATATTTTACACAGTTTGTAGAGGCTTTAGCTTCATTATTCATTATTGCATAAATATTCCAATATATATATTTATTATATATATATATATATGAGGAATTAAACCACATTTTCCGAAGACAATTTAATTCAGAACAGTTTCGGTGTATCTCACACCCTTTTTCAACTGACACTGGGTAGAAAATATAAGAGAAGTGCATATAAGCATAACACAAGATCCCCTCTTTTTTCCTCCAATCCCCTACTTGTGACTATTCGGGGGGGGGGGGCCTAAACATATTGAAGGTCTGACATTTTACTATTTTGTTTATTTGCTTTCTTATTACAGGATTAAAAGAAAATTAACCCTCAGATAGATTTAAATTAGGAACTGACGATATCAAGCTCGATTCTACGATTCTTCTCTTAACATAGTTAGCCGATTTAAATACCATTTTACTTCCATTGAAATCGATCGTATGATTCTTGTCTTCAACATGACAAAATATTCCACTGCTTTCGCTGCCCACTCTAATATCTCTTTTGTGTTCGTACAATCTCTTGTCTAGATTTATCCCCGTTTCCCCTATATAGACTTTATGGCAATCGTTGCATGGTATTGCATATACTCCTATGTTATGATGTTCTTTGGGTTTCCTGGCCATCATCAATTGGTTCAAGGAATTATTATATTTAAAGGCTAGATTAATACCCGCTTTTCCAAATATGTCCTCTAAACTATTTAATTTATTATTAAATGGTAATGTTATACATTTGTTGAAGTCATTAGTGCAGGAAGGCTTATTACCATAGAATGTTTTCCTAGCTGCAAAATGGGCAGACGATATCAACCAATCGGGGTAATACAAATTAGAAAAAATGGTCCTGATAATGACGATTTCTTCATCTTAAAAGAAAGGATGACATATTTTGTATGCTCTAAGGAAAAGGTTAGAAATTACCGATTTGGCATTATTTAATTTATAAATATATATAAATATTTTTCAAACTTGCAAAAATTTAAAGAAAATTAAAACATTTGAGACTGTCATTTAGATATATATAGACAACTTTGAAAAATTAAAGGAGCAGGAGAAAATGCATCTACTCAACTGGATCGTTACACCGATTGAATCGAAAATAGAAAATGCAGATATTGAATCTTACTTAGAAGATCAACTTGTTAATATGTCGGTGGATCTCGAAGCTCAATCGATGTTCAATCTCAAAAGCCTCAGTAAATACTTCTACTAAATACCCAATCTTAGAAAAGCGGCTAAACCTTTTTTAATTTGCATTCGCAAGTTGATACATGGTTGAAGCTGGGTTTAGCCACGCAAGTGCATTTTTATCAAAACAGAGAAACAGGCTGAACCTCAAAGAACGGCAGATCATCTCTAATGGCCAATGCACCAATTTTTTACCGAATATCAATAATATTTCTGCTGCTCATCAAGCACAAGTTCCCATAATGATGTTAACTAGTTCAATAAAAAGGTATGTTCATGTATTTAATTTTAGGCGCCAAATGACAGCAATCAGCTGCTCCCTTTTTTATTACCCAATCTAATATTTCATACGACACTTTCATCTATTATAATGCATTTCCACGTAATTTTATACGTCTGAACACCTTTCTGATTAAACTTCAACATTATATTCATAATTTTTCTAATTTTCTAGGATCTCCATAATGAGATTAAACAGTCTTTCCTTTTTTCCCTCACATTTAATCGGAGATATTTCACAAAGGAGGAGAACAACAAAACAACAGTTTCATTGGGCTTGGAATGCAGTTTTACTTATTGATCTAAATCGGAATTGGTACATGAACTTAATTTATATTTATTTATTTCAAATTACATGTCTGGTGGTCGATCATGAGTCATGGATTCCATGAAGGGTTGAATGGACTAAAAGGTTTGGGGATCCCTGCGCTAGAAGGTGAGTTTCACTATCTGGCCCTTTGCTATTCGATCAAAGTGTAGCTGCTAACGGTATTGTACCAATAGCATCATTAATAAGATCATTAATGACTTTAAAAAGACCGATTTTTTCTCCTATGATGAAGTCTTATCTTGCTGAAAGGCTTAAAATTTACATAAGATTGAATTATGGTAAGATTTTAGCTTCGATTTTGATTTACTTATTTGTTTTTCTACTATTGATCCATATTTTTTATAAAGTGTGTTTTATACCTTACTGTGTAGTTTACACTACATATGGCTGCGTTCTTTTATTATATCTATTAGTTGAGAATAATCTTGAAAATATACTACAAAATTACTTGAACATCTCATTTCATAATCCTGCAGCTCCATGCAGCCGAGGATAAAGTCTGGATGTCTCGAGCCTCTCTTGCCATCAGGGTCCTTCTCTCCTCTGTCAAGATACGGGTCCGAAGAATGTACACAGTCATACTTGTTTAAACCTAGTGCATGTTTGATGCCCTCATAAAATCGACCCTAAGCCTTGTGGTTATGGCTGTCTGGGGTAGGGGTTTCATATATAAGGGCATCCGTCATTATTGACCTCGATGAACGTCCCAAAGCAATCAAATATATGTATGATAATAGTTGGCATTTTGCTAATATGTTTGAAAATTTATGTTACGGATTAATTTCCTAATTATTGTGTATTCAATATTGTTTTAAAGAAGCAACATTATTACGAATTTATTACTTAGAGGAGCTCAGTGAACATAAATCCAACTCATGCATAGCCAGGGTTTTCAAAACGATAAATAGCTAAGATATAAAATGTAAAGGTTCTGTTGTCAAATCCAAAATAAATCCAAATAGAGAGACTAAAAGCTTTGTTGAAATACAAGAAGTGACGGAAAATGTCACTTTACTAAAGAATCGCAGGGAATTTTCTCTTATATTTGTTAAGTTTAATAAAGCTTCAAGTGGAGCATTCTACCGCAAAATAGTTAAAAAAAGACATAAAGAGAAATGGTAAATTGATGCAAGACAAGGAAGCAAACAAGTTTATCTAAGGTCAAAAGAGGTTTTTATTGAGCCAATCTAATAATTGGGACATATAAACTGTTCAGGTATCTAATAAAGACAGTTATATTGTTGTTTTATATGTAATTTATCTATTTCTCTTGTAAATATATATTGTAAGAAAATTATTTAACAATATAACATATTGTAACAATTATACTGATTTTCAGCAATTCTAGGGCTACCGATGTGAGAGAAGGATTTAGAAATGAATTTCACCCTTTATAAGTGGTATTAAAAGTGGTATTACGGTAGAGGCCTGAATTCATCATCAACGCCATGGAGGTTTTATGCCAGTGAAGAATATTTTCCACCAATTATAACACCATTTCTTTATAGACTTTAGTGCTATCTTCCATAAATTTCATCCCACAACACAAAGAAATGAAGACATAATTTATCAGTACAATGCCCTATTCCATATATCCCTATGACTTTATCAATTGGTTTATGTAGAGTAAGGGAAATTCTCCTATGGAGTGGTCAACAAAGAGCTCAGATTTAAATCCAATATAACGCTTTTTTGAGTTCATGGAAAAGCAATAATAACTATCACAACTACCAATAAAACTAACTCTGATATATCAGGGCCATTGCTGCAGCTGCATTGCCAATTCTTGAATTTAACTCCATCCCCAGATTGAGAAACTTAGAGATGTTGAAATCCACCACCACGTCGATTGTGCAATCACCGATGAAATTGCAGGAGAATGAGCTAATATATTGAGTCAAAATGTTGGTCTTTTTGAAGCTGATCATGATTCATCCTTTATTCATTCACTAAACACCCTTACTTTTGAGAAAATGACTGAAGCAATGCCTGTTAACACAACAAGATATCAATGGGAGCTCCAACAAAGAATATACTGCGTCAAATATTAATACAAGCCAGGCTCGTTTAAGAAAGTGCAGGACACTTTCGTGCATTAGTTTGAATGTGATAAAGCCCCCCCCAAGAAGAGAATTCAGGACTGGGTGGACCACCTGGTGTAATATGGTACAGTGGAGAACCACAATGCAGCCAGTGACAACCGTCCAAGCCATTCAGAACGCCCTAGGAAGCGTACAGATGAGCTGGTCGAGAGCGTCAGAGAGTCAGTTTGGAAGATTCCAAAATGCTTTGTGTGGAAGCGAAGTCAGTCCCTTGTTATATCCTGTAAGACTTGCAGGAAAGTGCTAGTAATGGATGTAAAGGCCTACCCATACATAATACAGAGGAAGCAGACCCTTACGGCCTCAGAAGGGGAGCAGAAAAAGTAAATGGTAGTCAAGATACTGGAAGAAGATTCAGGAGACCCCAACGTTCCTTAACCTCCTTTAGACCTCAGATGAAGCTCACTTCTATCAAGAAGTAAAGGTAAACTCAAGGACAAATAAGGTAGCCACCAAGCCCCTACACTCTCCTAAGTGCATGGTATGGACTGCATCTCAGCCAGAGGCATCATCGGTCCATTCTTCTTCCTGGAATCCTGCGCGACCGTGACAGTCACTAAGGAGCGGTATGTTGAGGTCATTAAAATCTTCAAGAGGGAACTGCAGACCATGTTCCCCTCGCTTTTAGGGAAGTTTTGGTTCCAGCAAGATGGAGCAAGCTCTCAAACCTCTAACTTGTCCTGACATTGGCTGCAAAAGAACTTTGGTGGCTGTGTGATGATTCTCAATATTAATTTTGATTGGGCACCGCACAGCCAAGACCTTAGCACTCCAGATTTCTTTCTCTTTGGCTATCTTAAATACAGTGTACGCTGTAACACCCAGGACCATCGAAGAACTCAAGAAAGTCATCATAAAGGAGATCAAAGCCATTAGTCGGCGGTTTGGAAGGACGTCATGGACAACTTTGTGCCGCTTCCAAAGAAATACACAGAGCTAAATGGAGGTCATCTCGAACACGTGCTCTAGAATAAAAGTAAAAATACTCTCATGTTTTGATATAATGTTTTTAAACACAATAAACTAGTTATCTCCAAAGTTTCATTTAATTCTTGCAGAAAATTAAGAAATGAGGCCTATCGAAAGTTGGGGCCGTTTATTTGGGGTCACCCTGTATATGCACATGATTACGATAACAATCTTTATAATGTTACCCACCCTGCTCGCACCAAGCACTACCTAGTTGTCATATCAGTTGAAGGCTGTCTCAGCAAAAGAGGTTTGAATGGAATGGTCATCACTTAACCAAAATTTCCAGATCGCTTCACATTCTAAGTTTTCTTGTGCATCAAGAGAGAACAAGGATAATTAAGGACAGGAAAATAATGCATTTTTATACGTGGCGCGTGAATTTCTCCACTGTATGATCACCACGCTCTACGCCTCAAATATTCTTATCACGATTATTCTCCCCATCACTCAGAATAGCTGTCTTGATTCCACGACCTCTAAGAGGATAATCACTTTCAGCTACTCACGTATAAGACAACTTAACTCAGCTTCATCGAAGGGAGTTGAAGAAGAATTGTACAATGAACTCCAAGAATATCACTCCCTAGATACAAACCACTTGAACTCTGTTAATGGAGAAATTGACATGCGGGAAAATAACATTGATACCACGTCAGGTGTATATCACGTACCAGGCAGCTTCACTTACACTCAATAGTATACGTTAGTTTCGCGGAATCTTTGTATCCCATGACTCTTCGCGGGGTGAATGCCCTCAACCCGGTCGCCTAAATTCAGAGAGCTCAAACGAAATTGTGTTGTATATAAACATTTATATCGGAGTCGATGGGAGTTCCATTAAAGGCATTTCCCATCCGGACATATTTGGAAGGTTGTGTCAGGAATCGTTAGAGAATACGGCCCTAACTGAAATATGAAATGCCTCTAAGCTGATTAAAATCAGTTCATGAATGTTTTCTAATGGAATAAAGCTTTTAGAATGAACGAATAATTCATTTACCAAATTATGTACAACATATTGGCCACTGTTCGAACTAAGATCGACGCCTTCATCTCATAACTGCCCGTTCATCTTCCTTCTATTCATCCTTGGCTTACTTATAATTTAGCTTACGTTCTTCTTTAAGGTGCGGGGTAGAACATATGTGCAGTTGGCCCTAATTCCATAAAGGTTTTTATTACTGACTGCACTATAGATTTTGGGACGTTTATTTCTTCAGAAATGTTCTTTTAGCTCATTTTAAATTTTAAATTTGTATTTATTCTCGATTGTATATCGGAAAACAGCTCACTTACTACCTTCGCTGTGATGTTTGATTGTTACATAAGGCTGTAGTGTGTGTAATGCGGAAAAAGCATTGTTTGGGGGTTATAGACTATTCTTGATAAAGCAAAATTATAAAAAAATATCAGAGGAATTACTTGAGTGACGTCGAAACTGTGACAGATATTAACTTAAAGATTTTAAATATGCAAGGAAAAACCATATCTCATTGGTAATTTTTGGTTGTGAATTTTCGTTATAAAGCGTTATCATTTTAATGTTTTGAAAATTTTTGGGAGATTTGCCTTGGTATTCCATTTACTCTTCCTCAGAAATGAAGAGATTGACTCCGTTTCACTTCAAAATTTAAACTGACCGTTGACTCTAGTGCTTATCCAGGTGTTATTTGACGAAAAACGCTTAATTATAAGTAGTAAAAGAAAGATTTTAGTAAAGATCTCACGCTACACACAAAACACAGGCATTCCTACCGCTGTCTAAAGGAAGGATTTGTTTGTAAAACCAATTACCTCAAGAGAAAGAGCTATAATTCTTCATGAAGGAATATAGCTAAATTGGAACTAGAGAAGACAAACCTCCACAACTCCTCCAAAGAGGGAAATTATCAAAAATAACGTTGGCAGCCCCATCAGTCCTACTTACATTACAACGATAGCGAAAGGGTGTATATTCGATTACTCAAAGAAAGGAGGAAAATTAAACGTATCATATTATTTGCCTAACGATGTGCAGCTAACTGATATTGGGAGGATACGAGCTCCTGAAGCTTTTGCTTAGTTCACATAACTCAAAAGCTATCACTCTCTCAGGAAGTATTCTTTTGAATGTATTGGACTTCCTCAAATCTTCCAACCTTGTCGAAGAGCAAAAACGTTTTTGTGCTCCTGAAGCAGTCACGCATAGGGGCAAAGGAGTCCAATTTCTGAGAGAGAAAGAGTGTGGATAAAGGGCTGGCAGTTACAAACCTCTGCAGCAACGGCACTAATGCATTACTCAATATTATGTATCAACATAGATAATATGAGTCAGGGTACGGGATATTACGGTAGAAATCTTTCGTCTCATTAATCTCTGCAAAAATAAAAAGAAATTTCGAGCCTTATCTCTTGGCACCTGTGTGTTTTGAAAGCCTATTTTAGCAGTTTCCAAATCACTCCCCCCGCAGACAATACAAAAGGTCGTTGCTCAGATAGTTATGAAGAAACTAGGGCTGGAACATTTTAAAAGTTTTAAAGGAATATCCAAGAGAAACCACCACTTTCTCTAACTAGTGGCTCTAAAAGTTATAGTTATCACCACCACTTACTTCTTTCTTGCGTTGCTATGGCCCGGGCGAACCACGAGTACTGCAGCTGTCAGCCTAAATTATAGATCCTTTCCTAAACTTTACCAACTTTGCAGTGTGTAGAATGAAATGAAGCCTATTTTGGAACTGAGAGTCTGCGCAACTATAATTATTTTTGACTAAAATCAGAGAAGAAGACACATCACCTGCTGTTGCTCAAATATAGCCCCACCCCTCACACCCCATTATGGCAAATAAAAAAGAAGAAATTGTTCAATGTTCTACAGAAATTCCTGGCCTCGTTCCTCTTTCCATCATACATAAACTAAATGAGTAAACCTGACTTCTATTAAAACTCCACACTCTCCTTTCAATCGTTCTATAGTTGTTTTTTTGCCGCCTTAAGCATTTCTAGTATCCTAAAATCAATTGAGTTAGTCTAGTTTCATTTTTCACTAATATTACCGCAGGTTGTTTCTAAATGCCAATTTTTCCTTAAATGAAGCTCATTTCCTCGTTTTAAGTAACTTAGTCTGTTGACTTTGAGCCCTTTGCCGGCCACCTCTTTTGATAAGGATTCTTTCTAAATTGCCGTCTTCTAAGCCCTTTCAAACCACTCCCCTTAGTTTCTAATTTATTGTAATATCCCATAATTTTCAAAAGAAGAAAGAAACAACGAAGCGTTTTCTTTTTGAATGTTGGTATCCCAGAAAGTACACCTTAATTTCATTATAAAGGCGAGATTCTGATGAAGATACCGTTCATAAAATTCTCAACGCACAACACCAGAAATCAAGATCCCAAGCTTAACACAAACGCAACACGAAAGAGGACCACCGCTAGGTACCTTCAACAAATAAGACGTAGAAGGACTAAAACTCTAAGTATTGGGAATGCATAATAGGTTAATGGAAATTAAGAAGTTAATAATACAACAATTATACACAAAAGGATGCAGAGGAAAAATATCGTATATGTAAATCTATTTCAAAAGAATCGACTTGGACGAGATCCAAATATCAGGGCGAGGAGAGTAATCGATAAAACGAGTTTGGGAGATCATTAGAATCCACAACTATAATCACCTTGCTATGAATCCAATGGGAGAAGGAATCGAAGGGAGTTGCAAAATATATAAATCATGGAATAAATTGCAAAACAATACAAGGATTAGCTGATTCCCACTCACTAATAAAAGTACAAATGGAAATTACGAACATTGTCATGGCCACAGGATACTAGCTACCTAGAAGTCACCAAATACCGGTGCCGCCTTTTGCACACTTATTTAACTATATCTCAACGGTTATCTTTCCTTATGATTTAAACGCTTACTGAGTAACGCAAAGGATTTATATCTACAAAGAGTCGATAAACAAATCAAAACCAATGAATAATATACCAGCTGGAACCCATCATTTCAACTTACATTCTAGGAGAATCCACCACAAAAACTTACATTTGGCTGGCTAACTTGAATATTCCGTTTATCTACTACGTCGAACTAGTAGAAGTACCCAACATTGATCACAATGCAACTTTAATGCATATAAACAAACAAATTATACAGATGCCCACAAGAAATCTGAAATGCTTTGAAAGAGGGGATTTGAGAAATATACATAGGAAATATACATACGACCACCTTAAGAAAGATCGATGAGAAACTTACTAGGATTAGAAAGGGGACAAAACGGTGGATGAGGGAGACATCCCCCTAAATTTATATGAACCATCCAGCAGTTCAAAAGATCTCCACTAATAGTTAGAAAGAGAGATTAGATTAGACTGGCGTTTGAAGATAAAGGGACATTTGGACTAACGATAGATACATATATCGGACTGAAGTGATTAAAAATAAAATCATTCATGTTCATCCAGGAGGAAAATGAGACACATGAGGACAAAAAAATGATAAGATATATAGAAAAGTTCCTCTAAGGAAGCCAGGAAACACTCGAGCAAATTAAAATCCAAGCTAGGAAGTCTAGAATCAACTTAAGGATGAAAAGAGGTAATATTATACTACAGAAAACAAAAATCGATATTTTGTTTAAAGAACACTGGAAAAAAAGTGTTTAACATAAATAAAGGACTGATCAAAAGGTACGAGTTAGTATTGGAAAAACATATTTTAGATTAACACAACGGTGAGATTGAACAGACAGTAAACGAAATAAACATAGATTTAGGCAATCAGATAACACAAAGTGAGGGGTAAAAACTCATCCTAATTCACAAGCACACAAAGGCTAAATAACGATACAAGAAGACAATCAAATTTACAAGTGAAGAAGAGCTGCTACAATCTTGGACATATCCGATAACAACAAGCTATTATTTGGAAACCTACCCATGATCTTAATTTCACGAATTGCATACTAAAACATGTAACCTTTGTGGATCAAAATGGTGACGAATTAATGAACCTAATCAGAGATCCAGATGTAGATAGCTATTAAGAGAAACGAATAGGAAAAGCATAAAAATGAAGGGATCTCTTCTGTTTGGCGGCAGGCGGATGTTTTGTATCAAATTTTCACCAATTATTCAGTTTTAAGTGCTGAATACGAATATAACATTTATTTTTTGGATATATGAAAGGGGTATTAAAAATAAAAATAATGCGCACTTGTTTAGAACATTATTCTATAAACAATTATGATTATATACTGGGGGATGTGCCACCCAGACCCCTCATAATTGATTGAAACTCAAGATCATCGTAGCGGGGATCCCCCCGCAGTGCTAAACCCCCCCCGGGCAAACCCCTTGAATTTACTCCAAATAGGTAAAACAGATTGGAACACGTCGGTACCCACCGTGAGTCGCTCGATTGCTACTTATGTGAATTTATGTGGCGAAAACGCAATAGAAATAAAAATTTGTTTAAGAAAAATAGTATGAGATACTTATATCTAAATACAAATGAATGTTTAAAGAAATAATAAAGGGAGTGAACAATAATATTTGGAAATCATATAGCATTTAAGTGCGTTTCATTTCCATTTCGTTTTATTTCAAAATGTATCGGACAAACCAAAATTTACAGTTTGAAATTTCGTTTTTTAGATTCTTCCTTTCATCTCTCCAAAAAAGAAATGTTATATTCGTATTCAGCACTCAAAACTGCATTATTGTCGAAAATTTGGTATAAAAGATCTGCCTGCCGCCAAACAGAAAAGACCCAAATAAAGAGTGATACGATCCTATATCAGTAGTAATAAATCAGCTAATAATAATGGTTTAAACGTCAATAACACATAAAACTAACAAAGCAGATGATAAATACAATACTTTGCAGAATTGCATGACCCTCACTTGTTACAATCATTGACAATTATACTAATAAAACTTTATTCAATCGACAGAGCTAACCTTGATCTACTGTCGAGAATGAAAGCTCCTTGCCGCCATGTGCCCCATCGAAACCACGAGGTCAGACACGACGTCAGTACATGTGAGCGAGGACCTTGGGAACAGTCGAACTGCTTCCTGCGATAAGAGAGGAATTGGAATCTCAAATACGCGCTTCTGTCGTCTCCCAGGGCGTTATCACGAAACCCACGCGAGAGTACTTCCTAACCCTCAAGCACCGTGTGGTTCGTGGAGAGATTCCCCTTATGCCCACCCTTGGCGGGGGCAGTATCGGTTCCGGCTCGTCCCTATATTTTGTTGGTCCCAATTGGGCATCGACAGTATATGCCTGCCTTTTACAACGAAATACGTCATTGTCGACCACGCTCCATTTCTATACGAATCGAAGGCTATAATTATAACGAATGATCTGAGCCTCAGTCAATGGCTCATCCTTGGTTTCGGTACATTTCGTTTGGCACGAATACCCGCTCCAGTTCGTGTTACTAGTAGTGGTTAAACTTCCCAAAGTTAAAGTCCCTCGAATAACCATCCAATCCCCGTTTCATCTCGTAAAGCCTCGAACCCAAGCCAGGCTGAGACGAATCATCTGTGGCTAGCTTGCCATTCATCTCAGTGTGCGTATGTACAGAGACTCCTATCGCCACTTGTGCCCCATCCCCGTAGAGTTTGCACCGAGTAGCTCTGTTAGTTCGGTTATTGTATACATCGAGTATCCATTGCCATTATTCTATTTAATCTATAGGGTCTTTCAATAACTTCACTCGATTATTAAAGGTAAATAAAACAAGTCATGTGTGATATATGCACTCAATTTATTTTAAATTTGAAAGTACATTTTAAAGCATTAAGTGTGGAATATGACGTCGTTTAAATGCCGGCCGCGGCTTCGCTTGGTGGAACGTATTCGGGAGGCCCAATTTTCGATGACGTGGTCGCATAAATCTGCTAAATTTGCTGGATGGTGTTCGTTATGTTGACTTTGAAGACATCAACTGTTTGGAAACTATTTGCATGGGCCTGCGATTTAAGGTAGCCACAAAGAAAGTAGTCTAATGGCGTTAAATCGCATGAGATGACCCTTCCCTGAAATCGCTGGTGCAAAATGTCTACCGTGGCGTGCGCATTGTGGCACATAGCGCCATCCTGTTGGAATCTACATGTCGCCAATATCCATATCAGGCATATAATCGAGTTGAGGCCACAGGAAATTGCTTATCATTGATCTGTAGGTCTCGCCGTTGACGGTTATGGCAATCCCATCTTTGTTCTGAAAACACGGACCGATGATTCCTCTTGACAAAAATCCACACCAAACCGTGACTTTGTTGGGAGGCAATTGGCACTGGTGTGTCTCATGTGGATTGTCTCTGTCCCAAATCTGAGAATTTTGCTTGTTCACAAATTCATTCATCTAAAATAGTCCTCGTCGCTGAAGAGGCTAGAAATCCCGTAATGCGCGTAACCTTTGTCGAACGGAGAACTGATTTTGATAATAACATTTGATGATTTGCACACGCTGTTTAAAGCTATAACCTTTCAGCCTGACTTGCCCGGTACTACTGAACAGTTCACAGTGAGGTTGCCAGATGTCACTTTAACAAAATGGCCACTATCGCCTGACAAACCTCGAGCGTCCTTGTTGAAAGTTCCTTTATTTATTTTTTATAAGTTTGCAAATATTAAAGTATATTTGGTTCCTATCTTTTTATAAGCCCCATAGCCAGCAGCCTTCGTTAGTTTAATATCGATTAACTGCACTCAATCGTCAGGTATTTAAATACTTCAATGCAATCCGCTTGCATCACCTTAGCGGATCTAGAGGGTGAATAGGGCCAATCCGGTCGATTTTCCACATGGGCGAGGGGTTCAGGTGTGATGGGTCTCTTCTGCAGCGGAGCGAGTCTGACGCGTCCTTTTGCGGCTGTTCTTTGACAGACATCACACAAACGGCAATAATTAAGGATATAATCTGTAGAACCTGGCCAATAAAAATATTTAAGGATACTCTGAGCCGTTTTAGTATGGCTGAAATGGCCAGAGAAAAGACTATCATGGGCTGTCTTTAATATAAGGGGTAACTGTGAACGGGAAATGCATAATGCCTGGGCCTTGGAACTATTGCTTTCCAAACAAGCGCGGTACAGGAAGTCGTTCTTTACAGAATAGGAAACGACTTTATTACCGCGGGTGCACTCCTGAATCTTATTATGAGTTTTAGTTTAAAGGGGGTGGAGTTAATCACAGTCATTTTGCTCTTTAGCGAATTCATTCTTCAGAAGGACGCTAGACTTGGAATTGCAGGGGGATTCAAGGGGAGCGGGTACCTCTGCTTCCTGTTTAGTCTGGGAACGCAGGAGGATGGGTTGAACCACAGGGGTGGAAGTAACCTATGGGCACTGTCGTCCAGAGCTGGACAGAGCTTCATCGGGGACGCTACTAATTCAGCCCAACCGGTATAATACGGGCATTCAATAAAACACTTCACGATGGTAAATCGGTTTGCACGGCCAAGGTAGTCATGTACTACCGCAAACTTATCATGGTTCGGAGCAATCGGGGGAAGCAGCTCGTCTGACACGATAATACATGTACACCCTGTATCTCGAACAAGGTTGGAGACCCGGTAGCCGTTTACTGATTCGGTTTCAAAATTCAAGCTTCCATGGGAGCTCTTCTCGAAAAAGTTCACCTGATGGTTAGCGGCAGGAGGAGCAAACGGACAGGGAGGCGGTTCAACTTGTGACGGTGGTTGCGCGAAGCAGGCACAAATTTAGTGCACTTAGTTGAGAGAACTAGGACGAAATTGAGAGTTCTGAGGGGAATGGTTTCTTAAATCAAATGTCATTTAACACCGCAGGAGTAACACACGATAGGCCTCCTGAGGAAAGATTACGAAGGAGGATTGGACGAGAATGTCTTGACGTCACGCGGTTCAAATGAAGAAAGATTTCTGGGCTTGAAGGGACCAGTTATTTCTAATAACTTACTAGTGTCATGGGGTGTCAATTTTTGTTTACCTTGTGGGACGATGGATCAGACTTTCTTCCTTCCTTAGGGTAGCAATTGTGGTTCGCGGCGAATACATCGGCTTCTTCGATGCATTCCTTGAAGGTGGAAGCCCTTCGGTCCTTCACAAAAAATCTAATCTCCGAAGAAAGCGAAGCTATAAGTTGGTCCTTCATAATGAAGGTCACTAACTTCATACTCGTGGGAAACTTTCGAAAAATCGAGCCAGAAGTTAAAATGTCTCAGAAGCGTATATCCAAACTGTCGAAAAGTTTGGTTGGGCTTATACGGGCGTGACGAAATTAACGCGGTAGAAATCAGGCGTCATGTTGTACGTGGCTAGCAATTCTGATTTCAACGTGGAATAATCGATTGGAAAGGATATAAAAATATCTTGGAGCTCAGAACATAACAACGGTAGGAGTTTAGCGACACCATCCACTTCAATGTCCCAGTTGTTTAGCTCGAAGATCTTTTCAAAATGTGTCAAAAAGGGCCTGAAATCTCCTCCTTCCTAGTAAATATGGAGCTTCAATGACGCATTTTGAGGGGCATTAATCCGCGAGTTGTTGGAGATTGTTACGAACATTGCTCTACTCATTTCCAGTTCGTGTCCTCGGATGCATTGGTAATTAAAGGTACGGAAGACTACAAAAGAGGACTTGCCACCGCCACCCCTGCCCCGACCTGAGTATACTTACCAAGGGGGAGGGTAGAGGGCTTTCTTTTTCATTTCATTTAACACTAACACAAACATAAGGCCTACTTACGTATTTCGACATGTATTTAACTTTAGGTTCTTAGATATTTCACGTCCAATGTTATTGGAATTTAGCAGGATTTCTAGCAACCAAGCAATCAATACAAAATAATGGAAGAAAAAGAGAAAGGGGCCAAAATTGTTATAATATTCAAACAAAATGATAATAAATTGGCCATTAAATGCTTCATCATCCTTGAGGTTCCAAAATACAGAAGGATAGTAATCGAATTACGCAAGGATAAAAGACCATATATTCCTTTGAATAAAATCAGTCATTAACAAAATCACAATCATTAGATGCGTGGATGAAAATATCCCCCATACCCCATCGCCATCATAATTACATTAAGAAACGTTACTTTATTGTAGCTTGAGTGAATGATATTCAGAGAACGAAAGGGAATATAATTACTAAAGAAAATCCTCCTGTAGATCTTTTAGTATAACAAATATTATTTCATTATTATACTTATTATTATAATTATATTACTATTATTTTTTTCAGGTAATTTTTGGTTAATTGAAGTTAACTGCTATATAAACAAAGAATAACAACGACACCCACCTCAGAAAAAGAATGTAATAGGCCGCTTGTCGAAGAATTCTTCCATTCGCTAGAATACATTCAATGTTTGTTCAAACTACGCAACGTAATCTTCCGTTCTTCTTCCTTCTGCCAGCCGGCTCCGTCTTCACCTCCGCTTTTTGTATCGGTGCTCTCCACATAGATTAAATGAAAACACCGTGTCAAAGAGGTAAGGAGCCGGATAGGAAAAGAAGAGAGGTGGGTGTCCGTAATACTTTATACTGAAAAATATTCCAAATATTATTATCAGTGTTATTATTATTATTGACTAAAAAACAGAAACAAACGGGTTTATCTCGACTAAAAATCAATTTGAATGTGGCTTGTAAAGAAAGTGGCGAAATTAGGATAAAGTAAATTTGCGGAAGTTACAGAGCAACTACTTGAGGTGCACAACTCGTTTAAGTTTCTTAATTAAACCTCGTATAGAAAAATATTATGATATCTTTTGTGAGTGAGGGTGGCAAATTCATTGAACTATTTGTCCATCAACAAATGATTGTGATGTTTGAACCTTTAATTTACGGTCAATTATTTTGTCTTTTAAATCACTGTCACTCAATTTAACTTTAAATCACAGTCAATCATTTGTTTTTACTTTAATTCACTTACTCATTTATTTACGCCGTTGATTATTTTATCAGTGCCACCCAAATCGGTTAATCCATAGCCTCTATATTAAAAAATTCTTTTTGTTTTCAAAAAGATAGGGCATCGTCACAAACAAGAAAGGTCACCCAGGTATTTCTAAATGATAATACGCACAACTACAATAGCATGAAAGACTCGCTTGCGCAACGCCCGGTTTATAATCCAGAGGTGGGATCATTCGATTCGGGAGAGCGCAACGGGAAAAAAAGAATTCTCATAAGTCGAAAGGCAAGAGCTTTTTGAAGTCACCAAATATAAAAGTGTGGGGATCTGTGAAGTTCGAAGATGTGAAGGAATGAAACTTCTTGGGGGCATTAAGTAGCAAGAACTGAGCTAAACACAAAGAAGGCCGTAGCCAAGTATGCAATAAAGTGGGTAGTTAGATTATAAGACTTAGGCTCCCACGAAAATGAGGCCCAAACGAGGGTGTTCATGACCAACTTTAGGACTTTCATGGATAATTACATAAACTCGAAAGGATATAATGTTTTTAAATGAGGAATGATCCTTTAAGTACCTGGATGTGTACTTATGAAGTAATAAGGAAGAGAAAATAGGAAATATTCAAAAGAAGGACGAGGAAAATAGAACAGGCAAACTTATTCATATGAAATATTCTTGCATTCACCTATAGAGGAAAGAAACACATTGGTAGGAAACGATGTTTCATTCGAACTAAATGAGTGCTGATTGAAAATAAAAACAGGATTATTAAAATAAGCATCCACTTGCAAATAATTAAGAAAAAAATTGGATTGCGTCTCCAGCTGTGAATCTTTTGCTTTTTCAATTCACTCAAATTATTTTCTCTCAATCTTACTTGACTAACCTAAAATTATGCAGGTTTGCAAATTAGAAATAAATGTCATTAATGAGAAACAATAAAGATTTATTAAGTTTTTGGAGGCATCGAAAATACATTAAACCTTAATTTCGGCGAAATTCGAGTGAATAACCTTTTCCCTCTCCTTGATAAAAGTGATAAGATAAAAAGATCAACGTCACCCAATAAGGTAAAGTTCCTCTTGTTTACTATAGCCTAAAAGGCGCTAATGGTATTTTTAATAGTATAGAGTTATTAACATTAGGTACCTGTTAATAGTATAGAGTTATTACCATTAGGTACCTGTTAATAGTATAGAGTTATTACCATTAGGTACCTGCGACTGATGCAAAGTGGTGATGTCGACATTAACTGAGGATCCAAGCCATAAATCACACGAGCATATGGCCGTTGGCTAAGTTAGTTAAATGCGTCCCAGAATATTTTCAATCGAAAACGAGATTTCGCAACGGGATTATGAAATGGAGAAAGATTTAGAATGAAAATATCCCTCCAGTCCAATTGTTCCATACACGACCATTTTGCTAAGTCAAATCTTCCGCCGTGATTACTTTTGATCGAAGAAATCTTGAGGGATTACTTCATGAATAACTTGGGACTTATTACATTCAAGAAAGAAAATGATCCATTTTATAACATTATATAAACATGTTATTATTAGGATACCTTGGTAGCTTTGTATGACAGGAAATCAGCCACTTGGATACATGGACGAACCAAGCTACAGGATATAGTTGTCTCTATAAGAAACCTGAAGTGTAGCTGAACAGCCCATATGGCTAGTTTCCCTAAAAATTAAAGGGACATAAAAATTTGTGATGGATGATTTCATAAGAGACAATAAAAAGAAGACAAAACATAGGATGGCAAATTTATCTTCAAAAATATTTGAAGAATTAAAAAGAATTGCAGAAAATCGAAAAAAATTCAGAAAGCTGAAAAAAGGTTTCTTTCAACAGTGAGGGGAAAACTTTGGATAATATTGATTATCTACCTTCTTCCTTCCACTTTGGAAACTTACTTCCCATACTATATACCTATAGTAAAGAAACGAATAGCACAGAAGAAGAACGCTCCAACATTTAGTAGGAGCGCCGGGGATAGCCAAGCGTCGCTTTTTGCTCGAGCACTGACAAAGGAAGGTCGCTACCGATTACTAATCAACTACAGCTTGATGTTTTCGTCTTCTTTTATAATCTAATAAGAGAAAAATTTCGACGTCAGCCTCTATCTTTAAGGACAACTATATCATTGTCGGAGGTGAGAGTTGTCGTTTGTTTTGGTTACAAAATGTCCTCCCTGGAAAAAAACAAAGTGGAAGTTAGAATTCTTAAAATATCACTTACAAAGAAAGTAAAAAGCAAACTCCAGAAAGATAGGTCTCTATTAGCTTTACGTTATACACAAGAGATTGTTTCTAAATTTAATATCTCCCTTTATCTATTAAAAAGATTAACAGAAGAAGCATTACCTCCTTATTTGCAACATGGAAGGTGCTGTGGAGGATATCATTGATGAAGAATTTATCATATAAGTCAATAAACGCACTGACTATAATGAGAAAATAGTTTCTGACGTAGTAACGTTCACTGACCTTTAGTATGAAAGAACTTTAGCCCGTAAATATCTAGTTGTGAGAGCTATATTAATCAAGAGAAAGTACCTAGTTGCTCTGCTTTAAATCTAAAACTACCTGAATTTAAAATAACTCAATTTTGTAATCAAAGTAATTATTCTTGCGCCTTTTTCAGGCTTAGGTTCAGCTTTGAAAGTTCCTTAAATAGAATTCCAAATGTAACAAGCTCTGCAAAATTAGTTTATCTCAATTCTTAGGTTCAATAAAGAGCCTTGGCTTTAATATAAAACTTTCTTGTAAATGATAACAGATTTACGGTTGCATGGACGCTGTTAGATGAGGAAATCTTTGATAAAGACCTCCTAATTAATAAAACCTTAACTTGTATAGTTAAATGGAAACGTTGTGCCATTTTGGACTCTAATATGGAGTTCATTTTACATCTTAAATCAAAATTGGCTGAGTTGGAGAAGTTTAAATTCAATTATTTTCAGTGAAAATACTGCCGGAGAGCAGCTCATTATCAATGTATTTCGATTTATATTCTTCTTACCATTTTTAAAAGAATTATGCTGAAAACTGGCAGCAATTTTCCCTCAGTGAAACTATTTATTCAAGTTTTCCACCGCAATTTTTGAAACTCTTCCAACCTAGATAAAACTTTTAGGCTCAGCCCAGTAAGCAAAACCTGGCACCTTTAAGTAAAATTAAGGCTACGAAAGAAATTAGTGTTGCCTCGAAATTCGACACCAAACAGTAAGGACTTATGTCTACTTTGAGTTTCCATGGTAATGAAAAACCACAGTCAGGGTGCATATTTTTACTTCCAAAACCAATCTTTTTTATACGCAAAAAATCTAACACTTATCAAGCCAGACAAAGACCGACCAGAGAATTACAGTTATGTACAAGATGTCTGTTATCTAAACATAAATTGAAAGTGATTGGTCAGTGTTTCAGGGCAAGCTAATATTCCTTTGTAGGAACTGTCGTGCTTCGGGAACTATCCCTTTTTACTGCTAAACCTATAAAAACCTATAAAGGAGACAAAAATGACGAGCAGTTAGCTTTCAGCTGATATTGATATTTTATATTTTCATGTGTTTGAATTAAGAGACCTACTGGGTGGCAAGAGGTTGAGAGCTTCAAATGAGTTCATACCTATAGTATTTATTGAGTTTCTTTACTTGCTCAATTTTCTTACTGTTATCTATGGTGCTGATGTAAATAAGTCTAATGTATTTTGTAATATCTCTAATGCAAATGTGCCAACTTAAAATAAATTATTTTCAGTACCTGTGAAAAATATATTTGCACTATTGGAGAATTGTATGGATGTATCAAGAAATTGAGTCACATTAAGGAATGCTTTGTTGACTTGCCCTGTTATTATGTGTCCCCCTATCATGTTCCATCTGTAGACTAACCTGCCCATTAAGGGAAAATATTTGTTTTAGCGAAACATAGTAAAAGAAAAAAACATGTTAAAATTAAACCATATAAAAAATCAGTTTTTACAATGATGAGGTATTTATTCCAAAACAATATACCACGGCAGTACCCTATGTATTAAATCTAAAGCAAATTTATTTTAATCCTTTGGAACATTTATGTATTGAGGAACTCTCGTGTAGAATAGAAAGTTTACAATTTTTCTTTTCTGGAAAGTATAGGTTTAAAAGAAGAATCTGCAAATTGTGATGAAAACGAAATTGCTAAGTTTAAGAAATCACTTCTACTAAGAGAGGAAGATTCCTTGTTACAGTGCATTTTGCATAAACGTCCTTCTTATTATTAACTATCTAAAATTATTGCAAAAAAGGTAGCTCACATATATGGTGAATAAAGAAAGACTATTTCAAAGTTTTATAGAAACAGGAATAATTGGACCTCTTTGAATATATCTATAACTAAACCTATTATCCCACACAATCCCAAGTGGATTCCCCAGAGAACCAGTATTAGATCGGATCCGTTGGTACACAATATTAAATACGCCCAGTGTTTAATGCTTCCTTAAAAGTGGGAGGCTCACTTTCGTAGTATAGGAAGGACCGAGTGATGGTGTTCTTACGTATGGGCTGGTTACGTACTACAAAACTCCGTGATTATTTTTTCTCTCTAAGAGTGCTATATTTGATTATATTCTGATTATTATTATAATTATTATTAGGTTAATCTTTTAGGGTTCCTAGTGCCTTGCTCAGCGTCAAGGATTGAATAAAAAAATTGTTTCTAAAAAACTAGAACTTTAATTAAAACATGAACCAATGAAATTTAACACACTAAATACACAGAAATCTATTAAACAATTTTTAAGTGAGCCTTTCTAAATTACATACTTGAATTTATAGTAATGGTTGACCCACAGCTCACTTTAGTATTAAATGCAACTGACCTCAACGAAATAAATAGCAGGGGTTTAAATACCTTATGAGATTCCACGAGAATCGGATTTGAGTCTGACCTTGAACTCAATTGTTGTCACCTCAAGAGCGTTGTTTCCGGGCCGACGCGTGGATCAGCGTCCAAATGAAGAGAAGGAAGAATGCTTTACAGCCGCAGAGGACCTTGGCGCGTGTGGCAAATGGAGAGAAGCACGCCTTCTGGAGGAAATGATCTCGCCACGGGAGAGGGAAAGAATGTTTCTTCTACTCTTTGGGCTACTCTGGGGATAATTCGCCTTGGCGAGCAATGAGTCAATGTGTGAATCCTTTGCCTCAGGGAAGTGCTTGAGAGAATTCACTTAGGGGATTTCGTCAAGGGCGAGAGCTATCTCTGTGTTTTGGAATACACCCGGATAGGAGGTTTCTCTGACGAGAGTTAGTTAAACTTGTTTCTTAAATCAAGTTAACTTAAAGTTCGGTGTGACCATCAGGAACTGGCTCGAGGAGGAGCTTCTTCCTAGTTTCTTTCGTTGGTTCGCCGAGCATTTTATGCCGGTCTTCGCTGTCTAGATCTCTCTAACGATCTACCTCTGACAGGCTTCTTAAATTTGGTGTGACCACCAGGAACTGGCTCAGGGTGAGCTACTTTTAAATCTCTTTTGTCGGTAGCCGGCCTCTTGCCGGTCTTCTTCGTCTTCTTGACTCAATTAATTTACCTTGTTTTTCCAATGTTATTTGATTTTATACTTCGCCACCCGACTGGGGGTAGGGAAAGGATGGGGAATGGGAGATGCGTGGAGAGGCTGCATTGAGTCTCCTCCTCTAACGGTTTTTGTCAGAGCGTCTTTAAGCTAACCCTGAAGGGAAGCTTCTGGCTTTAGGACGACGGTCCTCTAATTTCGCATATGCGTTGAAATTGAATATCAACACTTAGGGGAAATTTTGCTGTTTTAACTCATGTTAGGGTCACGGGTCGAAGCTAAGCTGATTATTGCATTATGTGGTGTGGGGCGGCCGTTCAGCTTCTCTTTGAGACGAGGGGCGAGAGGGGAGGAGTTTAAGTGTTCGGACTCTTCCGCCTCAACTGCCACGACCTTGTGGTTACAGACAAGTGGCTCAATTTGGTTTGTAGGGTATCGATTCCCTTGCATTCACCTTCCTTAAATAAAGCAGCATATCGAGGATGTAACATGTTATATCACCTTTGAGGTTTATTATTTTATTTTATGAGCCCTTAGTATGTTATATTAGCAAATACCTTTAAAGCCTTTCATAATTTATAACTGAACAAAGAGTCTGATTAATATTGCCTTAGTTTTATAGTTTATCATAACGATAAATATTAGTATTTTAGACATAACACCATTATCTTTGGCTGCTATGTTCTCTCCTTATTCTAAGTTATAAAGTATTCAATCATGCTGTAAGGTGTTATAATCTGGTCTTATCGTATATTCTGTTTAAAAAGTTTTATGTAGATAATATGATCGACACAGATAATGATATATTGTTAATATTTTTAACATTGGTCACTAAGTTTAAGACAATATGGCAGAAGCAGGTTTTACTCTAAAAGAATGGTCTAGTAGGGATATAATTTTCTAAATAATATTAAAATAAACAACAGGATAACTTCTATACCTAAAACAAAAGTTTGGGGCTTTGTTTTTGAAACAGAAGAAGATAATTATAGCCGGTTCGGAATTTTAATTATATAACTAAGAGGAAAATTGTAAGTTCTCGTTTATCAATATTAGACCCTATTGGAATTATTAAGTCCTTTATTACTGAGTGGAAAACTTTTTATAATACAGTTATGCAAAAATATACTTTCTTGGGATGAGCAACTTTTACAGGTGTTGTTGACTGAATGGCAACAATTTGTTCATATATTTAATGTCTCTAAAGTTGTCCAATAATAACTCTTAAAAAAAGGGCAAATTCTTTTAAACAATGTTCTTTAGTTATCTTTACAGATTGTTTTAAGGAAGCATATGAATTTATTATGTGCTGTGTTCAAAATAAAGGTTGTAAATTGTTATTTAGTAAATTTAAAGTTTCTCCAATCCCAAGAAATCCCAACCAAATTACCTTTCTCACTTACAGTCAAGTAGTTTTATCTTTGGTTTTGACAGGTAAAGTTGATAAGAAAAATGTATTGTCACTAATATAGTTGAAGATATGAATTTTTTCATATAAATGTTTCTTGAGAGAGACATTACTGTAATATTCTCAAATCTTCCCTCTAAAAATAACTTTGCTGATATTCTTACTAAACCCATTTCAATTTCGAAATTTGTGAAACAAATATATGTAGAAGCATAGCCTAATAGTTCTGTCTGGATCACTGCTCCTGAGAAAGTTTGGCCCATGGCATAAGTAGATTGCATGTCTGTTCCTCCTTGGAAATTTCAATGATCTGTGCATGAAGATGTGTCTTCACCCATTGTGTTGCAGTTGGAGAGAAAGTAGTTAGTGAAGTAAGTTTTATTAATATAAATAAGTATTCCTCATGTAATGAAGTGTTTTCAGTTACTTCTAAAGGCTTTACAGCTCTTCAAATTATTAAACAAAGAACTTTTGACAGGTTAGCTTTGAAGAAACAAACTTTTGTCATCATATGCTAATTTACTTCGATTAGTGCTAGATTTAAGTTTGGTTATAGGTAGTGATGATATTTAAAGATCAAGAGTTAGAATGTCAAAATATTTAACATTGAGCTATGATGCCGTTACTCCTGTTATTTGTAGTGAGACTCATCTTTCAACTAAATTGATCATTAGAAACTCCTATTTTTGTTGTAGGCATTTAGAGTTTGATTTTAACTTTAAACCACTTATGTCAAACATGATTTTGGACTAAAATGCCTGGACAAGCCCTAAATTGGTACTAAAAGAATGTATCTTGAGTAATAAAAACAATAATAGGGCATTTACTGCTCTTCCTGCAGCATTGTTGCCTAAACATAGAGTACAGTTTATGTTATCCTTTGAAACACAGGAGTGGATTATACTGGTCATTTTTTTATTAAAAATTCTTCAGATGATAAACATAAAATTTACATCTTAATGTTTACTTGTGTGAACATCAGACTGGTTCATTTAGAGGCTGTAAACAACATTGGTCAACCATTTTTGAAAAGCTGTTTGCTTCACAAATGAGATTAATTAATTCTTACGTATTTTCATTCACTGAATCCAAATATTATCTTGAAAAATGCTCTTTGGCTATACATTCAAAGCTACGCCCCATGTAATATTTGATTGGTTTATTATAATGTAAAATATGTGTCATTATGTTTTAAACTCTAATCCATAACCACTCTCTGCTTTTTTGTTTGATGCTTATATATACTGGGTTAAAGAATCATCTCTTGCCAATATCCAGCAATAGTCAGCAAGCATTGTTGTGCTCCATTTACCATGCTACCACTTTTACAGGGTTGAGATATCTAAGTGAAAACTATCACCATGTTCGTCAATAACTGCCCCACAGTTTGCTGGTAAAAAGTCGAAATATGAGTGCAAAATCTGGATTTTAAGTGACATATTACATACCATGTTCTTGCAAGTCTTGATGTGGTTTTCCAACAATGCTTTATAGTTTTCTTCCTTTCTGTCCCAGGAAATTCCCTGGCCACTAACTATAATTTTTCCAAAGCAGCTTTTTCCTCCCCATTAAGGGCAAAATTAAAGTCACGATCTGTAAGAAGCCCTCGAATCTGGGCACCAATGAAAACTGCTTGTTATCTTAGCGTCGCTCAGTGAGGGCAATTTTGATGTTAAATACGTGAATCCCTGACCATACTTTTCCATAGCTTGTAAAAATCTTTTGCTATCAGGTTCTATGTAAACGAGGTGGCCAGTCTCTCCTAATTTAGTGGGAACCTCTTACACGGCGGTCTTATTTACACAGAAAGTAGTACACATGAAGCACCCCTTTTTCATTTGAATCAAAGTGTGGAGAAATGGCTACATTAAGCATCCTGGAGGAGTATAGGTACATTCAAGCCCCCCTCCCTTCATGAGGAGAAGCGTGGGAAAGGTAGCCGGCGAAAATGCTTACCATGTGTGATCTCCTCACCGCTGTGGGCAGTTGGAGCTAACATATGTTTTAAGGCGACCACCTAAGGTCCTTAAACGACGCTCTAACGATCGTATTACCTACGACACCCATAAACCCGTGGTTAGGAAAAAAAAACGGTGCGAGTCAGAAGGCACGCCAAGTAGCGGTGCGGTTGCGAGCCTATAATTTGCGAGCTGACTTGGGCACCCCAGTGCCACCTCAGGAATTCTCGCTCTCCCCAGATGCTAACTCTCCATTCGCTCCCCCCCCCTTTTGCATCTGTGGCCTGGTCACTTCCCCCTTTAGATGGGGCGGCAATCCGCCTATATATAAGCCCCGCAAAGAAAGAGAAGAGGGGATTATCAGAAGTCGATACGCTAGAGGTGGATTAGTTCGTGAAGATCGATCCATCGGCTGGACAAAAAGATTATTAGAAGTCGATTCGCCAGAAGAAAGATTAGTTCGTAAAGATCGATCCTTCAGCCATACAAGACTATTTCCGTGAGAAACGATAGGATCAGATTGAGAAAATCGATCCCCCCCTTTCAGGGCCGTATTAACCTAAATAGTCAAGTTTTATATCGGTGCCATACCGAAGAAGCCTTTTCCGTCTGCAAAGAAGTCCGACTGAAGAAAAGCAAAGCCGCTCACACTCGAGTGATTCTCACATCTCAAGCAATCCCTCTTCGAAAATTTCAACCAGCGGCCACACCACTTCAAAGCCATAGATAAGTCCTCCAGCGACATCCGGCAATCCCTAATACCTACCTGTAAGTTAACAATAACATTTATATCTCTATTGCGACAGTAGAAGTTTAGTACGTCCCACGTTTTAAAGGAGAGTAGAAACCATTATTCTTGAACCTAGGTCATATGTGTTTGTAGATGACAGTACATTAATTTAATGTTTTATGCTAAACAAATAGGGTCGTGATAAAAATACTAATTGGCAATTGGTTTGTTTATTGGAAGCCTACTTGTTTATGTTTTGTCATTAAAAATTCTTTGAGGCCAAATATAGAAATGCTTTTACTGTTGGTTTGTAATATTTAATTTAAAATACATGTTTATTTTTGGTAGATTCTGGTGTTTCCTCTTATCCTTATGTGTTTAAAAATAGCTCTTCCTTAAGGACTAAACCACTAAAATAGCACTCTTAGAACAAAGCCTACTTCATCATAGAAGTAACTCACGCCCCTTAAAGCATACCGCTACTGAAAGGGTGTCAAAGCGTAGAGTGATCAAAGCCAAGTGGTAAGTTTCGGTGGTGGAATAGGTAAGGCTTGATTAAAAACAAGGTAGATGACTGACATAAGCGCGATGGCATTGTTTGACCTTTATTGGAAGCAAGGTCAAAGCCTCGGACTGCAAGGAACCGAGCTGAGTTCGTTTATTCAGCAGAAAGAGAGAAACGAAAGAGAGTTTATTCAGGAGAAAGAGAGAAACGAAAGAGAAGAAAGAAGAGAAAAGATGAAAATGGAAGCAGAAAAGACGAAAATGGAAGCTGATGAAAGAGAGAAGATAAGGGCCCACGAAAGAGCCCTTAGTAAAGACCAGTTAGAGGTGCAGTCAGTGTCATCCAAAACAGGAGTGTCACCAGTGGCCAGCATGAAACTCCCGGAGTACAAGGACGAAGAAGATTTATGCTCATATCTCTCCTATTTTGAGAAAATATTTGAAGTCAATAATTGGGACCTAGAAGAAGATGGGGTCGCCAGACTGTTACCGCTACTCAATCGTAGGATGAGAGAGATATTCGTATCTTTACCCTCAGAAGCGACTGTGGACTATTCCACTCTCAAAGCCAAACTTCTCTCAGCTACAAACCTTAACCCGGAAGAATATAGGATGAAGTTCGGGCAGTCTCGTATAAGACCTGGACAAACGTACAAACATTTTGGCTTTGAGCTTCGTCGAAGCCTACAGTTTTGGATGGAGTCAGAAGGGGTAGAGAACGAAGTCGCTGCCGTCGTCGACTTCATGCTTAAAGATCAGTTACTAAGTACACTACCCCAGGAAATCCGTGCATTCGTTAAGGACCGAAAAGCTTCTACCTTCAACGAGTGCCTGGACGAGGCTGACCTCCACGCGGTAAATCATCGGTTATATCCTAGGGAGTACAAGAAAGAGAAGGTTCCCTCCCCAAAGAAAAATGGGCCGCCACCCAGGCATTTACAGAAGAAGCCCTTTAAGTTCTCAGTAGCAAAAGGAACAAATAAGCCAAATTTTGGAGGAGAAAAAAATCAAAAAGAAGTTAGGATTCCACAAGGATCATACCCTAATACCGGCACGTATCCCAGGAAACCCGTCACTTGTTGTACCTGCGGGATAATAGGTCACCTGAGTTTCCAGTGCCCACAGAACTCCCGACTGAGGGAGACCTCGAGACAACAGGTGCAAAACCTGACTGCCGCGATCCCAGCAGGACAAGCTGATTCGTCCTACGTCCCCGCGCCAACATCCGAAGGGCTCCAGCAACAGGTAAACTTTTTTTTAACAAAAGTTCGCCAGGCGGCCTACAATTTGAAGAGGGCACTGTTAATGGGTGCCGAGTATCCACTTTAGTCAGAGACACCGGATGCACGTGCATAGTGGTATCCGACAAGTTGCTGCCCCCAGTAAACCCTGCCCATAAGAAATTCGCAATCGTCCACGACTTTTTAGGACGCGACAATCGATTCCCCGTCGTGAGATGTCATATACAATGCAGATATTTCACCGGTTGGACGGACGTGGTAGTAGCCCCGATTAAGTTCTGCGCAGTACTAATCGGACAAAACCCCCTAATTCTCCAGCAAGAAGTGGCCCAACAAGTAGTCACCCGGGCACAAGAAGCCCAGAGGAAAGAGCAACCTGCTAAGTTGACCCCGAGGATTACCCTCGAAGACAATGGGTTCAAATTGACTTCCTTCGCCAGTGCTCAGAAGGAATGCCCCACTCTTAAACCTCTATGGGAAGAAGCTATTAAAGGTGAAATTCTCCAAGTGAAAGGAAAGAAGCCTATCCAGTATATCGTAGAAGACTCACTTCTCTACCGTACTATCAGCGAGGAGGATAAGGAGAACAAGAAAGCACTGTGTGTACCTCAAGAATACACGCAAAGAATTTTGAATACCGCGCATGATGGAATATTAGCCGGACACTTTGGGCACAACAAAACGGCGCAGCAGATATTCCGACACTTTTATTGGCCCTAGGCCGCCAGGGAAATTGTGGCCTATTGCCGATCATGCGACGTGTGTCAGAAGGATCCCTCCAGAGGACAAGTACCTCCCGCTCCCTTACAAAAGGTGCCCGTTATTACCGAACCTTTCTTTCGAGTGGCAATTGATTTGGTGGTACCAATTCACCCCCCTTCAAGTGGAGGACACTCCTACATCCTCACCCTAGTGGATTGTGCCACCCGGTTCCCAGATGCCGTGGCCCTACGGAAGATTGACACTATTTCCTGTGCGGAAGCATTAATTTCAATTTTTGCACGAGTAGGCCTGCCTAAAGAAATTCTATCTGATAGAGGGCGCCAATACACCTCAGAATTGATGGAGTATTTTAACAAACTACTGTTAGTCAAGCCAATTTTTACGAGTCCATTTCATCCAGCCGCTAACGGAATCTGCGAGAAATTAAACGGGACTCTCAAAAATATATTGAAGAAGTTGTGTCAAAACAACTGCAGCCCTTTTCGCCTACCGAGAAATACCTCATCGGACGTTGGGATTCTCGCCCTTTGAGCTATTATACGGGAGAAATGTGCGAGGTCCTATGAGTATTCTTAAGGAATTATTTTCCAACGCGAAGCTCGAGCAAGAAATCAAATCGTCTTACGCCTACGTGATGGATATGCGCGAGCGCCTAGAATACTGCTCTGGCTTAGCTCGAGAGAACGCCGAGAAAACTTAGCCAAATACCGGGACTATTTCAATATGAAAGCAAAGGCTCGAAAATTAAAGGCAGGAGATGAAGTATTATTATTACTCCCGACCGAAAATAATAAGTTATGGGCCCAGTGGAAGGGACCGTTTGAAGTAATCGAGGCACGGGTTCCAGTCGATTACTTGATAGATACCCCAACAGGGCGAAGAACCTATCACATAAACATGCTAAAAAAATATCACCGCCGCGCGTGCATAAAGAATATTACCCTTCTAGACGAAGAAGAACCGATGGATGCCGTTTACCCGGGTACGCCCCTGCAAGTCATACACACCGTGTGTGTGGAACAAGACGAGGAATACGAACTTCCCTCGCTCTCACCTACCCCGGAAGACCCTCGGGTGGATTTAAAGATAAATCCCCACTTAGAAATTCAACAAAAAGCGGAAATGTTGAACTTGCTCATGGAATTCCCAGAAGTCATTTCTGAAAACCCTGGATGTGCCAAGGATTTTATCCATGAAATAAAACTAAAAACTAACTCAGTGGTTCGGAGCAAACCATATCCTTTACCAATCCACCTACGAGAAGCCTTCAATAAGGAAGTCCGGAATTTACTAAAATTGGGAATTTTAGAGCCATCGGAGTCCGATTATTGCTCCCCCATAGTAATGGTTAAGAAACCGGATCAATCATTTCGGATGTGCGTGGACTTCGGAAAATTGAATTCAGTGACCGTTTTCGACGCCGAGCCCATCCCACTAGGAGATCAAAATCTCCATTTATTTGAAGACGCTAAATTCATCACCGAATTGGATTTATGTAAAGCGTACTATCAAATACCTCTCGCTAAGGAGTCCAAAAAACTGACGGCTTTTGCGACCGAGAGAGGTCTGTTACAGTTTACCAGCCTACCCTTCGGACTACTTACAGCCGGTAGCAATTATAATAGGATGATGAGGCGAATTATCGCTGGACTAAGTGACGTGTCGTTTTACTTCGACAACGTGTACGTAGCTACCCGTACATGGGAGTCACACTTACACGCCTTACGCTCATTGCTGGAGAAATTGAAGGAGCAAGGTCTAACCGCCGGGCCGACCAAGTGTTATTTTGCCTACGAATCCATTGACTACCTGGGATTCAAAATAGGACAAAAACACTTGACTACCCAGCAAGAAAAAGTGGACGCCATAGTCAAGATGCCCCGGCCGAAAACAAAGAAACAACTCTGATCGTTTATGGGAGCGGCCTCGTTCTATAGGCGTTTTGTACCACACTTCGCTTCCATTGCGTCCCCACTGAATGATTTGTTAAAAAAGACAGCGTCAGACCCTGTCACGTGGAACCCCCCATGCAATAACTCAGTTGGAGGTTCTAAAAGGAAAACTCGTAACTGCGCCCATTCTTCGCTTACCAAATCCCAACAAGATCTTCGGCCTTCGCACGGACGCTAGTCGGGACGGGTTAGGCGGAGTATTGCTTCAATACGAAGATGACGAAACAGCCTATCCCATAGGTTATGTCAGTAGGAAACTGATGAGTAGAGAAAAAGCCTACGCTACTATCGAAATCGAAGCTTTGGCCATAAAATGGTCCATAGGTAAATTCAGAAATATTATCTAATAGTGCTCAAGTTTAAGTTGGAATGCGACCATAAACCGTTGTCATACTTAGGTAAAAATAAGTGTAAGAATGGAAGACTCCTGAGATGGAGTTTACTCTTGATGGAGTACCAGTACTCCATTCACTATATAAAAGGGTCCAACAATTGTATGGCCGACTCGTTAAGTCAGAACCCTGTCGACGATTAAGGAGCAGCCTAACTATTGTATTATAGAAAAGTTAAGTGTAAATCAGTAGAACTGTAAGTAAGTAGGGGCGAGTGGTAGGTAAGAAAATCCTAAGTTGGCACAGTAATATAGGAATTAATGTAATGTCAGGTGAAATGTTATCGAAGCATTCCCAAGTGAACTAGAATTTATTGTATAATATAATGTTCCGTAAGTTACCCATGTATATTATTGTAAGCGTCGGATTGGAACCCCCCCCCCCTTCCCATTATTTTCTTAAGAATGGAGGTAAATGTCGAGAAATGGCTACATTAAGCATCCTGGAGGAGTATAGGTACATTCAAGCCCCCCTCCCTTCATGAGGAGAAGCGTGGGAAAGGTAGCCGGCGAAAATGCTTACCGTGTGTGATCTCCTCGCCACTGTGGGCAGTTGGAGCTAACATATGTTTTAAGGCGACCACCTAAGGTCCTTAAACGACGCTCTAACGATCGTATTACCTACGACACCCATAAACCCGTGGTTAGGAAAAAAAAAACGGTGCGAGTCAGAAGGCACGCCAAGTAGCGGTGCGGTTGCGAGCCTATAATTTGCGAGCTGTCTTGGGCACCCCAGTGCCACCTCAGGAATTCTCGCTCTCCCCAGATGCTAACTCTCCATTCGCTACCCCCCCCCTTTTGCATCTGTGGCCTGGTCACTTTCCCCCTTAGATGGGGCGGCAATCCGCCTATATATAAGCCCCGCAAAGAAAGAGAAGAGGGGATTATCAGAAGTCGATACGCTAGAGGTGGATTAGTTCGTGAAGATCGATCCATCGGCTGGACAAGAAGATTATTAGAAGTCGATTCGCCAGAAGAAAGATTAGTTCGTAAAGATCGATCCTTCAGCCATACAAGACTATTTCCGTGAGAAACGATAGGATCAGATTGAGAAAATCGATCCCCCCCTTTCAGGGCCGTATTAACCTAAATAGTCAAGTTTTATATCGGTGCCATACCGAAGAAGCCTTTTCCGTCTGCAAAGAAGTCCGACTGAAGAAAAGCAAAGCCGCTCACACTCGAGTGATTCTCACATCTCAAGCAATCCCTCTTCGAAAATTTCAACCAGCGGCCACACCACTTCAAAGCCATAGATAAGTCCTCCAGCGACATCCGGCAATCCCTAATACCTACCTGTAAGTTAACAATAACATTTATATCTCTATTGCGATAGTAGAAGTTTAGTACGTCCCACGTTTTAAAGGAGAGTAGAAACCATTATTCTTGAACCTAGGTCATATGTGTTTGTAGATGACAGTACATTAATTTAATGTTTTATGCTAAACCTAAATAGTCAAGTTTTATATCGGTGCCATACCGAAGAAGCCTTTTCCGTCTGCAAAGAAGTCCGACTGAAGAAAAGCAAAGCCGCTCACACTCGAGTGATTCTCACATCTCAAGCAATCCCTCTTCGAAAATTTCAACCAGCGGCCACACCACTTCAAAGCCATAGATAAGTCCTCCAGCGACATCCGGCAATCCCTAATACCTACCTGTAAGTTAACAATAACATTTATATCTCTATTGCGATAGTAGAAGTTTAGTACGTCCCACGTTTTAAAGGAGAGTAGAAACCATTATTCTTGAACCTAGGTCATATGTGTTTGTAGATGACAGTACATTAATTTAATGTTTTATGCTAAACAAATAGGGTCGTGATAAAAATACTAATTGGCAATTGGTTTTTTTATTGGAAGCCTACTTGTTTATGTTTTGTCATTGAAAATTCTTTGAGGCCAAATATAGAAATGCTTTTACTGTTGGTTTGTAATATTTAATTTAAAATACATTTTTATTTTTGGTAGATTCTGGTGTTTCCTCTTATCCTTATGTGTTTAAAAATAGCTCTTCCTTAAGGACTAAACCACTAAAATAGCACTCTTAGAACAAAGCCTACTTCATCATAGAAGTAACTTACGCCCCTTAAAGCATACCGCTACTAAAAGGGTGTCAAAGCGTAGAGTGATCAAAGCCAAGGGTCATTCTACGACACAAAGGATACCGAAGATGATGCATTAGAAACTGATAGCCCTTCTCCATGTGAAAGTAGGTGAATAGCTGATAGAATGTTTGGATATTCAATGGAGTCCATTTTTTACTTTGACAAGCCCTTTTGTATTGGAGGTACAAAAACTAATAATTGTTGATATGGTATGTTGTCACCCCTTACTTTATTGGCACAGCAAAATTCCTTCCTTTCCTTTTCCTTTGCAGTAATTGGCGAAGGTTAGTAGCAGAAGGTTTGAGGCATGTGTGCTGAGCACAGTTCTTATTCTAGTCACAAAACTTAAAGCAAAATATAGGCGATTATCCTTTCTAACTATAGCAGTTATACGGCGCTTTTGTGAGGCAAAGATCACCCCACCAGAAATTTAGCAGAAGTTGTATTCCTTATTTACACAAGTACGACGCTTCTGAAAGAAGTAAACAACGAACAATTAGAAGAGAAACTGAAAATATATTCATGAATTTATCATGATAATACACAGATGACAGCCTAGCAGAAGTATTTATATCATTCAGTAGGAAAATAAAGTTAATATGAAATGCCTCACATGCATATCAATAGCTTGCTCAATAAATATTTATTATAAGTTTAAATAGTATTTGACTAGGAAAATAACCTGACTTTCAACTCAAAATATAAATTTGTACAGCACTACCACTTTCTACGACTGCTGGAACAATACTGAAGGGCAGTGAAACTGTAAATGTGGTCAAAACTGTTAAAACCTGTTTTGACACGTATATGTATCTTGAAAAGTAGAGTTAACAAAAAAAATTCGTGGTTGACTAGTGTAATAGGTCTGTAGAGCAATTTTTAGGGCTTTTTTTTAAATGTTATACCAGATATAGTTAAACTGGAGTCTGTTAATCTGACAATGCAAAATATTTCAATTTTAGTGCAGCCTTGTTATCTAATTCAATGAATTCTGATTTTTTAAATAAAATATTTAATAAATATAATCTAATTCATAAGACCATACCAGCTTATATATAGTCCATGGATTGGTGCGATCTGGAAACGTTAATAAAACGAATTAAATAGTGGATCTACTTAACCTTTGTTAGATGTTTTATTAAAGAATAGAATTTCATTACCGCAATGGAATACATTGGGTTATCCATAAATAAAAGACGTATAAGATATAGGGAGTATGATAATTCTATAGGAGTAATAACCCCTAATCCTTAACCATCATCTGGTCCTACCTTTCCTTCTCTCACTATATCTTAAAAACATATTGATTATGATGATGAACAAATTAGAGAAATTCTTAATACTTCTATTAACCTGAGAGAAGTCATCATTAAGAAAATTCAAAGTTCGTGGAATAATAATTGTTTGTTGTCATTAAGAGAAAGACACGAAGACTAATGCTCTATAGATTCTTTGCATTCAGATAAGCACAAATTTATTCATACTGGAATTTTAGAACTAATCTCCAGAGAAAATAATTTATTAAGCGTTGTAAAAGTTTTAAAACACGAAGAAGTTACTATACTACCATTTGCTACTAACCTATTTTCATTAGAGTTAGACAGTAATTCTCATTTTGAAAATGTAAAAGATAATATGGGTGAAGAAATACACTCTAGTCAAGCTGAAAATCAGGAAACTCAGGCGTCTACAACTTATACTCAAATTTCTGAGCAACCAGGTCCTTCAGGAGTGGGGCCTCAGATGAACCCTTGGGAAGACTTGTTTGTAGAGTGGTGCAAAAAATGAAAAATACTCTTAAGGTTTTAAATGATTAAGAATATGTATAACTTTGTATATAATGAATGTTTTGATAAACATATATATGGAAATGTATTTTCCATATTGATATATGTATTTTTATTAAAGTGTATGGTATAAAATTTAACTATATATGTAAGGGATAATTCAAAACTTAAAAATAATTTGATTTGTAATATAAATGTAAACCATGACAGGGTAGTCTCGTTGAAAAAATTTTTATAGTTTTTAATTGTTTCAATAATATATATTGGATATCTTTAAATTGAATTGTTAAATTGATTAATATTGTTTACCAATTTATATTTGAGGACGGATTGTTTAGATAGTTTTAATTATTCATATATCACCTCACCTTCCTCCTCTACTATCATTGCTTTCATTATACTCTCGCATTTCTTTCCCATACTATATACCGAGTATGAAGAAAGGAAGAATATTAAAAAAGAACGCTCTAAATCTTATTAGGAGCACCGGGGATACCCTAGCATCAGTATTAGCTCGAGCCCTGCCAAAGGAAGGTGGCTACCGATTACTAATCAATTACGGATTGATGCTTTTGTCTCCTAAAATCTAATAAGAGGAAAGGTTCGACGACAGCGTCTTATCTAAAAGAACAACTATATTTTTCTCGAGGTTAAAATTTGTCGATTGTTTTTAATTCTGTGAGTTGTTAAGTCATTACATCGCTTAAAATGAGAATAATGACAGAGAATAAGAAGATAAGTGGATTAAAGAGAATTTAATTCCTGATTATATAACAGAAAAGCAATTTTTCTTAATCATAGATGATACTTTGAAGACAACGATAATAATGCAGTGGTTTGTATGATAGAGTTTCACGATATTTCCCCAAAAAACTACAAAGAAGCTTTCTGAAGCTCTCTACATCTGTAAGATCTTGAGCATAGGGCAGACAAATCAAGCCAGGGAAAGTTTTTCTGCGCACAGAGAAACCTACAAGTAAGGCCTAAAAACGAGGAGCTCTCCCCTAAACGCCGTCCTTACTACATTTTAAGTTCAAAGGTCCCGGTTAACCACCTTACCTCCTAATTTTTGCTAGATGAAACTCCAAACCGAAGCTACATCTCCATTGAAAGTCAAGTTTTACAATTGCATTTCCATTAACTCCAAATTTAAGAGAATTCAATACGATCCCTCTTCTCGAAGTTTAATTAATATACGGTTAAATTACTAACCATTTATCTAATAGCAAATAATGCGTAGTTTTAGACTGTCTAAAAATGCCATTAATTTCAATGCATTGAAGGAGATTTAAATCTTGCATCTACTTCTTTAATGTGAAGGGTACATTTTATGTCCTACTAAAATATTTTGCATATTAAATTAATAAAATTAAACTAATTATGTTCTGTATTATATAATGGGATTCAAATATCTTTCCTTGCACCTTCACAGAATTCCCTCGAAAATGAAGCAGAGTTGAAGATAATAGATTGTATTGGCCTACAGTTTACTGCCATAGGTGTCTAAAAATTTGTAGGACAGAATTGCGCAAATAGGTTTTCTGCAAATATAATGTACCTCCTTTCTTGCAAATAAGACGTATAATATTTTATTTTTTTCCGGGAGAAACTTTACCGTATCTTTTTTATGCTTAGTGTAGAGAGTTAAGTAATCGCTTGGTTACAGTAAAGTGCTGATAGTAACTAAGATATAACTAATATATGTACGACGATACAGAATCTTGACTACACGAGGTAACAAAATCGAAACGAGCCTAAAATAACAAAAATGAAAAAAGCTACTCATGGGTCATGAGTAGCTGCTTTTATCTTTTGTTGCATGTCCTGATATTTTAGGCTTATGTTTCGATTTTGATAATCCTCGTTGGTGTTAGTTGTAAAGTTTCAATTTATGCCTTCAAATACTTTAAAAAATTCTAAATTTGTATTCATCATTATATATATTTTTTTTTCTATAGAATATTATTAGGATTTAGAAGATATAGAACAGTCTAAACGATGGGTACAAAGAGGTGTAATAGGACCCATTCAAGCAAAGCCTGAACGATCAGGAGGAAAGGTAATGAATGAATGGCCTCTGCATAGGGAAATGCCGAAGGTGTGATACTTGGTGAATTTCTCGCAGGGAAAAGAACCATCAATGCTGACTAATATGAAAGTGTTTTTTAAGAAAACATCACAAAGATGTAGTGGAGAAGCACCTCGGAAATCCTTAGAGGAGTCTTCACTTTCATCACTATAACGCCCCCACTTATTCCACTTCTTTGACCAAGTCGAGATTTATTATTCTGTGGAAGATGTTAAATGAAAACTTTAAATTATTTCAATTCTCAGTCCTCAGTTTTAATAAAAATGGTTTAAATGCATGGTATCATAGGTTTCAAAAGTGTTTTCACCTCAATGGATCATAAGTTTAAAAGTAAAATGTATATTTTTTTTCTTTAATTTTATTCTAATTTTATACTAACTTGAATTCCATGTAGGCAGGATTCTAGCGTTGGCTCTCTCTTATTCTATAATACTAGGCTCAGTTGTGCATCGTTTGTGAAGAAAACAATACCATGGCTGAATGTAATCGTCAAAAAATTGGAAGAGGCAAGATTGTTGCTCGCTATTAAAGCGGAGTTCTCCAATGTAAACTTCTCGGAGTTTTATGTTATCAATCAGAGGAAAGTGGTGAGATTCAGGAAAGAATTAGATGAGTCAGGGTGTGATTATAAGGGTATGGCGGTTTAGACGCTAAATGGGCTAAAAGACGTTCCCGTTTTTCCTGTTAGAGTGCATCGGACTCAATACGCAGGATTATATAAATTGCCTCGGGGAATTGTTGTTTCCCTGGATTCAGAACATGGCTGCTGGAAGGCCGTATGTTTGATAGATAATAGGAATCTGTACGATGCTACACAACACGATGATTCTGTATTAGCCCTCAAACAATTTTTTTCACCAAATCCCTCGAAACATTTTACTCACAACTCCCAAGGCTCGACCACCTAGACTATTATGCATGGGGCATGGTTGTGTGTGTGTGTGAGAGAGAGAGAGAGAGAGAGAGAGAGAGAGAGAGAGAGAGAGAGAGAGAGAGAGAGAGAAAACAACAACTCTCCGTCAGTCATATAGATAGAACCTAAGTTCAGACTCACCACAGTTTTCATCACTCAGCTAAGACGGATAAGTGTTGAAAAGGTTTGCAGCATGTTCCAAAACTTCTTGAAGTCCTTGCTTTAGGACGAAGACAATTTCATTGAATAAAATAGATACGACAATCTTTGAAGTCTTTAACATGTAACAAATAGGGCAAACAATAATCACAGCACACACTATAGCTATAATTGTTGTTTGGTATATTTTTGTGTTTCTGTGTCATATAAGGTATCAATGGTTTTTGCAATATTTAGTTTAATGGGAAATTGTGGAAAGTTGTTTTAAATTAGATTTTTTCATATAATCTTGAACGCTTTATCAATGAGAGGCCAAGTCAAACACTCTCATGATCGCTGGATGAGGGTTTTCATTATTGCAAGGTTCTATCTTTCTTTATCTATTGTTTTTATAAATATATTGGTTTTGATTATATCATATTTTTTTCTGTGTAGTTTAATGTCTATAGAGTGTAAAGTCTTTGCTACCTGGGCTTTTTTTAGGTAGATATCGGAGACTGAATTCATTAGTGTGTTTAAAGAGGAGGGGCAAATTTGCCTGGATTTCAATATTGTTGGTGTCTCATATAGAGATATTAGATATAATTCTAGAATAGTTTTTTTATATTTTTTTTACTTTCAATCAATTTACTCTTTTGCATCTGCGTATGTAGATCCAAATGACGGTTTAATATTTTCGACGTCATACTAAGAGATATATTTTGCGTTAAAGGTAAACTGTTCTCGTGTAAATAATAATGAATGGTTCTTTGAGAACTGATTTTCATATATTCGATGGTTCTAATTTTTCGTTACGGTAAACTTCATGGATTAAAATACTAAGTTTTTCTTTAACAAGGAGATGGGAAATAATAGGTAACACAAAATGACCCAATCCGGTTTATGTTTTAGAATTGTTTATTACGTATTTTGAGTGATTCTCCTTCGCATAATCGATTTATGTCTTTTGTTGAAATATAATCTAATAATTTGATTAAGATATTTTTTAATTAATTGAATCTGTGTCCCCCCCATTGATATTAGGGAAGGGAAGAGAGAATTCTTCGCATTTTTTAAAGTTTTGGGTAGATATAGAGGTGGCCATTATTGAAAGCACCATTTTACTTTGCTTTAATAAATTATGAATTTCCTCTGATTTAGTATTCTTTTGCTCTCTTTCGTTATAACATTTGTACTTTCCCTATTATAAAGAAGTGAAAATTTGGTACTGTCTAAACTTGAACGTCAACGGGATCAACATATACTTCATATACTTCATGGGCAAAAGATTTGAGACTAAAATATATATTTTAATTTGTTTTTTAAATTCACTAATGAGAAATATTATTCTAATATTTAAATTATTTCATGTCTAATTAAAATTCATCATTTAAAAAATAATAAAAAAAATTTGTTTACATTAGTTGAATCTTTAGTATCATTAATGACATTAAAATGACTGGTTATATACTTGTGAAGAAGACTTTTGGACGCACATTAGCTTCAAATGAATGCCAAGATCCCAAAACACAAAGGTTGACACTCAAGGATCGGTTTACCTCCAGTGCCAAGCTTGCTTCCTATTGGATAGAAGTAAGGGTGAAGGCTTTAGTATGCAGACTGAAGCTGATACTTTAGGGAAAAGGTCTCATGTCAATAATTTCAGCCATGAAGACTCATCTCACCAATAGAATTTACGAATATGCTCTAGGTTTGTAAGAAGTATAAATAATGGACTGTTGGTGCCTTGGGAAAAGTGATATTCACTGATGAAATGCCTTTCCGCTTGTTGTGAGCTTTTGGAAGATCCATTATTAGGTGGCAAAAATGGGACCACTTATTTAAGTTCTGTATCGTGCCTCTGGTGCAGCATCTTAATACTATCCATGTGTAAAGCTGCACATTTTCCTAAGCGTTCAGGATCAATTTATAGATCATAACTGTATTTTTCTCATGATAGTTCGCCTTTTTAAAAAGCATAATCAATAATAAAGTTCTTGGTTGAAAATGATCTAAACCTTTGCCTCCTTGGCTGAAAATTCCGCTTATTTGAACCCAAAGAGAAAATCTGAACATAATCAAATTGGCGGTAAATGAGCAAAAGCCCTTAATTGTGAGAAGTTGATGGTGCTTAATGAACAAAAAGGTTCAAATATAAGTCAAGATATCTTTATATTTGACTCTTCAATATGAAAAAAGGGAATAGAAATAGTCCAGAATAACAAGGGACATCATTTAAAATATTGACTACGGGCAACAAATGACTGTATAATCGAATAATAAATAATGGGCTGTAAATTATCATATATTTCACAATCCCACCAAACGAGCATATAATCAAAAGGCTAGACTGCGGACGATGACAATATAATAAGAATGGATCATTAATAACTCGGTACAGGAAGTAAAATGAAATGAATAGGCATAGTGTGAAATGATACTGAAAGAACATAAAGAGGCAAGAGTGATAGATATTACAGAAGCTACGAATAATCAATGCGTTATGTAGAAGTAAACATAAAATAAAAGGGAATATACTAATGGCAGTATAAAATAACACAAAGCTTAGACTCTGAACAAGTTTGTCTCGCATTTTTAGTCGCGTGCGAGTCTAGTCGAGGGAGAATCTACATCTTACTATGTCGATCAGTCGGTCCTCGTTTTGCGTTTTTTTTTTATATGTTTCTTCCCCGCAAATTTACCTCATCACATGTTACCCGACTCTTTTAAAATGTTAAAAATAATGGAGTGAAATTTCCCAAAGAGTTTAGTTTTATATTAATTTAATCAGAGTATACACATAATATGGTTATGAGGTAAGGGCCTTGCTTGTACAGTTTTATATCGTTAGAGTGAAGAAATGGTAAATATATGTAGACGTCCTTCGATTGTCTAGATCAAAACCATAGCTGCAGAGTCGAGGAAAATCACAGAATCTGAATTTAGGCAAATCAAATCTGCGGGATTTCACATTGCAAACAGGCTAAATGAGCTACGAATAAGATACCAAATTGACGCAGGGAAGATTGCCAATTGCCATAGGTGCCAATAGTGTTAAATGAGGTTCGTGTGAGAAAGAAATTTGTATTTGGGACAAAGTTAATGGATAAAACTTTTGGAAAATCATTATTGGAAAAAGCTAAAGTTTTAATGCCTTTTGTTCATGGAAGCTTGAGTCAATGATGCGAAGTAAAATGAAATGGGATTTTCATTTATAAGATGAGAATGAAAGCTGGGAGAAAATCGAATTACCAATTTGCTAATAAAAAGGGAGAGCGAAAACGGAATCACGAAATAAAATATAGAAAAATTAAGGCGTGGAAAATATTGTAGGAGGAATTTCCAGCTCTCGCTCTCAGAATTTTACGAAGTATATAATTAAACAACTCTATTGAAGATGCATGTCTATGTGACTAACAATGATTTTACTGTTTTTTCTTCAAAGCTTATAATTCATTCCTGCTAGGGACGATAGTTGGCCTTCGCTCATTAATGTTTTATATTTCGTGTCTTAATACTCCGAAATTTGAATTCCTGAGTAGTTACCAAATTGGATTTAAAATCACTAGTTTTTGTGGGGTTTTATTTAAACCCTTTAATTTTAACAATACTTATGCTAATCCACAAAAGTTAGCGCGTTCTCCTGAGATAATTACCTTTCCACAACCTTTAGGTTTTGTTTCTCTCATCGTTACGTTAAACAAGAGATACGAGTTTGGAATTAGTACCACTCTCAATAAACAGTACTTATTCAATCTTCATTCTTGAGTACTAATTTATTTTACTTCACGTTTATTTTACACATCAATTTCTTTTGGCGAGTTGCTATTTTACATTTACTGATGTTTAATCCGTTCTTAATCTAGTAAGTTAAGTAGAGACAGGAAAAAGATTTAGTTGAAACAATTGATTTCGCAATTTGGTCAACTGACTCACAGAAATGGCGATTATCATGGATCACAAGAAATCTGGCTTAATAATTAGAACAGGAGCTGGAAGAAAGATAAATATAAAGAAGTAAATGTTGCTCTAAGGAATACATGATAGTGTATAAAAGAAGTTTAAAAAAAATCGTTAAAATGGAATGGTCTAGAACTGGATGAATCACTTTAAGCCACGATAAAAATTTACATAAAAGGATAAAAAGGAGAAAATTCTAATAAGTCCAAAGGTAAGACTTTACAAAATCCTATCACGACTATTTATCGAAAATTAAATTACTACCTTAACTTCGCTAAATATATATTGCTACTCTATGTAGGCTAATTCAATAACCATTTGTTGTAACTGGAAGGTTGGAATACTAATATACATTTGAAAATATATCGAAATGTATAGTGGGTAAAAAAAAAGATTCATACAAACAAACTTTTCAACATTTTCAAAATAATATCGTCATTGTAAATTTTGGTCTAAAGTAAAGAAGGAGACTTTTATTTCCATCGAGGTATTGAGGTGAAAGAAAAGGTTACTAATTTAGGAAGCAACCATTTTTAAGAGCGTTTTATTTGCTTTTCTGTTTTAGTAGAAGTTATTCAAAGGGGAGAAATGGTTATTGAAGGACGAAAAAGAGAAATATGATGTGTATCTTTGTAAAAAGTATTAAATTTTTAAGTTTTGGAGATTTAACTTATTTCTCAAATCATTTAAAATTTAACTTACGGTTTCATCTTTGAATTGGTGATATTTGAAGATTTTTTTTTTGTTTCGTCTCAATTTCAATCTGTTCTTTACTTATTTTTATTTGTATTTGAGGGCTTTGCCTTGATTCACTTATACGGGCAAGTGGTTTCGATGCAAAGGCAAATAGAATTGGCTTACTCTATTGGCACATATGCTCTAATTTGTTTAATTGGGCTATGCAATACTTCACTTTTTTAAATAAGAATAAATTACCCTTTTTATTAGCGCATAATCAATGATGCACTTATGCTCAGTACAGGGATTTAGAATACTGATGCTAAATTGAAGAGATCGCTGCATCGGTAACAAATTGAAATCCACTAGGCTCTCAGTTTTACAGTGAGCTTGCTTTTATAAACCTTGTCGTAGCTCTGTGGTGGTCCTTTGTCGCCTGCAAATTTCCTAGACATGCCTCACAAGTAGGCATTTAATGAGTACTGATAGTGTTCAGCCCCCTATTAGTAGGTAATCATTTGGTCGACCGCCAGTTCTGTCTGTGTTATGTAAGGAAAGCTTGGTATCTACTTTACGTGTCTTATATAAAGACAAACTGCTTTACCTGTTTGTCGAAAGGCCATCTATTAGCACCAATTCCCTCTTCCGATTTTCAAAGCATTTTTTTTCTCTCCTATAGCTTGTGAATACACCTTTAAATTAACTCGATATATAAATATTAGTAAACCCATGTCACTTGCTTATTGCTCCTATGCCCTCCTTTCAACTTTTTAATCCTATTATTGCTTTTATTTTAACCTTACCACTTTTTGTAATTTGGGGCTTTATACCTTTCTATATACTGTTGCCCGATAATCTTTTTTGTGGCGTACACCTTGCCCTAAATAATAATAATAATATTTCTGGTCTAATGAATAAGGCAACGAAGAATTTGGAATCCAATTCAATCACGAAATCATTGACTCTCATCAAAATATAAAGAAAATTGAGCCCAACACTAGGCTAACGCAAGAAATTCCAACGAGAAAAAGCCACGCAGAGAAAATATACGAAAGATTCAAATGTGCCATCAACAGATTTAGGCCCAAAGCCCAAAGGTAACTTTACCTGAAATGAAAATAATCTCGCGAGGTTTCTGGCAACATCATCTAGGGAATAAAAAGCTTCATTAAGCTGTCCCAAACACAGGCTATTTTGATGAAGACTTTAAATTAAGAGAGGTTTGCCTTCACAAATATCTCTCTTGTATATTTTATCCCGAGTATTCGAAAAAAAATTCTAAACAAACGGCTCACTGAATATGTTGAGTAAATTAATCTACCCAAAGAATATCAATTTGAATTCATGATGAACATTATAGAGAAATCGACATCTGAAATGAGAATAAGGGGATTTGAGAAAAGAAATAAAGTAAGCGTGAATATTGTTTGCCAAGAAGTTAAAATAACTGGCGGAAATCTGTCTTAAATGATGCAATATGTTTTTTTACATGTGCCAATCAGAATTAGGTTCGAAAGAATTTTACAAATATATCATGGGAATATGAAACTCTTTGATACGAGCACCTACCAAGGAGACAGATTCCTACCAAATATTGGCCTACTCTAAGGAAGAGGCGTAAACGCAACACATTTTTTCGAAAACAACTTGAACTTCTAATACGTTAAAGACCTGGCTAAGTTAATCGTGTCACCATATAAAAATAAAGAGAGGCAGGCGAGGATACCAAAAAATTAAATAAAACTCATCAAAAGCTACAAGATCAAATATAAAATTAAAACAATCATGGACATGTTCCGCATCACCCTACTTTATAGGAAGAAACCTTCAAACAAATTACTGGACTAGAAACTCTTATCTAAACATGGGATTTTAATCACATTGAATAGATGTACTGATCTATAAAAGGGATAATTGATCCAAAGAGTCCAAACAAAAGCGAACCGCAATTAAAATATCCGACCATAAATATCACTTCAGGTAAATAGAATCAGTAATATTTTAAATTCAAACAACGGTTTGATCAATAACAAAATATAGTATAAAAACAAACCTCAAATTTATCCTGTTTTCCGTTAAAAACTATAAATTATACTGTTTCTCCTACTCTAAGCATCCTTACAACCCAATGCCATCTCTGCATATATTATTAACTTTGTCAAGACTTAATGGAACTCCGATACTAATATTATATTTTTTCTTTTTCATATTAGTTTCACTAGCATTAATCTAAAGATGACAGCCCTAGGGTTGAAAGACGCCTTGTATAATAAGAAATAACTATTTTCAGTCTTTTCTGTCGCTTTAAAACTATTGAGTAGAGTATTGCAGTGAAAGTAAAATAGCCATATAAAACAGAATGATGGAGTATTCGCTGTTGAATTCAATTAATCCTTCTTCCAGCATTGATATGTAAGCAATATAGGAATTGATTTATGGCTAAATATTTTTATTATTCATACCTTTGATTTGTCCTCAAAATATCATTGTTTGTCTTATCCTTGATGCTTCCTGTATAACAGCAACAACTTTGAGCGAATGCCAAGTTTTAAAAAAACTGGGAACGAAATATCAATAAATTACTATTATTTTTTTTAAACATCAATAAAATTAAAGGATACACTCATGATTTCTTTCCACACTTATTTTCTCATTAATTACGTATTTGGGTCATCGGTAATTGCTAATATGATCATGCGGGAGATATGCAATATAAAATAAAATTCGCATGACTAAAGAAAATATTCATTTGGTCTGTCTGGGAGACGGGTTATTAAAAATTAAGGCTAAATGTAGAAATCCCGACAGGTAATTTTACGAGTGGTATTATGACAACAATCTAATTTGATCTCTATTACTACATTCTTATGAAAGTTTGGATGCACACACATATCCACATTAAAAAGTTCACATTTCTGATGCAATAGGGACAGAAGCTGAGAGACAGATTTTATCTGTCATCTAACCTCTCAAGTATCCTTTGATCGAGATTGACTGATGATTAATGCCTAAGTAGCCTTTCCTTTCTCATTCAATACCGATATAAAATTTCCAGTTTATATAAATATCATAAAACTGATATACATAACTTCAGAACCTACATTAAATTAAAACATAAACGGTTAAATATGATTCTAACAATGTTTCAATAACTTAAAAATGAAGGCAAATTTCGGCCTAAAAATAAAATTAAAAAAAAACATGACAAACTAAACAGTTGTCGATGTAGGGGAATGGTTCACTCGTGATGCAGTCCCAAGGCGGTTACCGCAAGGACATCCGCCCCAGGCATCGGCGAGTCTAAAGCGTAACCACAACGTGGCACAACTCGGTGCCATGAATGACCCTAAAGGTCAAAAGGTAAGATGTCCTCCAGGAGAGTGAGATCCAGTTTCACGTCGAACAAGAAATTGGAGACGGGTTTCTCCCAATCTCGATGGCTAACGAGGAGCCGATGTTTGACTTCGTGGGAAAGACCGTTTGAAAAAAGCACTCTCCTGGGGCCGTCATCAAGCCCCTCCCCCCTCTTACCACTCCCCCAGTGGGGTGACGAGGTATAAATGAGGAATTCTGAGAAAAATCGAGGTAGTATACGTCAGTCTCTAGGTGACGAAGTCTTCGGATCAAACCGAAATACCAAGACTAGAGAGGTAGAATACTTGGCTCACCAGACCAAGAAGTACCCTGCAAGAGAGGCAGGGCTACCTACCTTAAGGGGCTAAGAAAAAGCTCATCCTTGAGCTAAGTCCCTGGTTATCAAACCAAACGATAAGTGAACTTTGGTAAGTTCGACTTACTCTCGCCAGAGAGACTCCTCATATCCTGGTGCTCCTTAAACACCAGGGGTATTCCTCGTCCTTGAGGAATTAAGAAAAGAAGAAGGAGGTAGTATACGTCAGTCTCTAGGTGACGAAGTCTTCGGATCAAACCGAACTACCGAGACTAGAGAGGTAGTTTACTTGGCTCGTCAGACCAAGAAGTACCCTGCAAGAGAGGCAGGGCTACCTACCTTAAGGGACTAAGAAGAAGCTCATCCTCGAGCTAAGTCCCTGGTTATCAAACCAAACGATAAGTGAACTTTGGTAAGTTTAACTTACTCCCGCCAGAGAGACTCCTCATATCCTGGTGCACCTTAAACACCAGGGGTATTCCTCGTCCTTGAGGAATTAAGAAAAGAAAAAGTGGTAGTATACGTCAGTCTCTAGGTGACGAAGTCCTCGGATCCACAACCGAGCTACCGAGACTGGAGAGGTAGTTTACTTGGGTCGCCAGACCAAGAAGTACCCTGCAAGAGAGGCAGGGCTACCTACCTTAAGGGGCTAAGAAAAAGCTCATCCTTGAGCTAAGTCCCTGGTTATCAAACCAAACGATAAGTGAACTTTGGTAAGTTCGACTTACTCTCGCCAGAGAGACCCCTCATATCCTGGTGCACCTTAAACACCAGAGGTATTCCTCGTCCTTGAGGAATTAAGAAAAGAAGAAGGAAAAGGCTGCCCCTCGAGCCCGTTATTCGGTGGCCACACCAAACGTTTAGTAATTTATTCTCGTCAGAGAAATCCCCCTCCGTTATCCTCGCCCGTGAAGAAGACCCTCCCCGAGTTCAGTCCTCGTCCATAAGGAAATAAGTAACGAAGGAGAAAAGCTCCTCCTCGAGCTCGTTACTCGGTGATCACACCGCACCCCAAGTTAACTTGATTTAAGAAACAAGTTCGACTCACTCTCGCCAGAGAGACCACGACTGCCTTGGTGTTGCATAAAGCACCGTCTTGGTTCTCGTCCTTAAAGAACCCTTCCCCCCCCCGGAAGAACGTGTGGACCCCCCAGCTGCTACCCTCGCCAAAACGACCGTGGAATTTCGCCCATCTCGAACTGGACACACGGCTCGCGTCGTGAGTCAATAACATTTCTGAGGCCCTTTATACTCCACATGAGTCCGTAAGTCTAATTCTTATATTATTGTTTTGTGTAGAGAAAACGTTAACCGAATTTTGGAGGGTAAACTAATTTAATTAATTCTTGTTTAGGATAATCTTCAGAGTATTGCTGTAATTAATGTCTAAATGTTATTGTGATAGAACGTGTTGAAGCTGCGTTTAATTTCAACTCCTATCCCGTATTATTTAAAACCACGATGCTGCCCACGTGCATCTTCGATTCGAGGCTTGGAGTCTTATCTCAGCTACCGGATGCCGATGTTTAAACAAGGAGGTTATCGTCCCCCCGTTCGCCCCCATACGCCGACCTCGCCAGATCGAGTTAGGCTTATGAACAGATAAGGCATTGTTCCCCGGCCCGGCTGTGCGTTCCCTCCAAGCTTCCACTCCATTTTCCCCCACGCCATGGAGATGTCCTGGCTATTTATATGGAAACTTTACCACTAAGATCAGATTGGAGATCCAGATTTTCGTCGCGAAACATCACCACGACCCTCTCTCCCTTTGTGCGCCAAGGGACCTCGACCTCGAGATTCACCATCACTTGTCCAGAAGGAGGACAATATTCCTTGAGTGCCAAAGGTTCGAGCCTTTCCGACGCCAAGTCCCCAAGGCATCCCCCCCTGTTGTTCAAGGAGAACAGCATTAGAACAGCCATTGTTCGTTTTGAGCCCTTCGCCAAGAAACGGTTCTCATCCCCCCCTGTTGTTCAAGGAGAACAGCATTAGAACAGCCATTGTTCGTTTTGAGCCCTTCGCCAAGAAACGGTTCTCACCCTCCCTCTTGTTGTTCAGAGGAGAACAACATTAGAACAGCCATTGTTCTTGAGCCTGTAGACAAGAGACGGTTCTCATCCCCCCTTTGTTCAGAAGAGAACAACCTAGAACAGCCATTGTTCGTTTTGAGCCCTTCGCCAAGAAACGGTTCTCACTCTCCCTGTTGTTCAAAGGAGAACAACATTAGAACAGCCATTGTTCTTGAGCCCGTAGACAAAAGACGGTTCTCATCCCCCCCTTTGTTCAGAAGAGAACAACCTAGAACAGCCATTGTTCTTCAAGCCGTTCGTCGAGAAACGGTTCTCCTTCCCAAGACGCCTCGTCAGGATCCTTTTATCCCCCCCCTTCGGCTGGAGCTCGCCAGTGGACCGAAACTCCTTTGCGCCACCTTCCACTGCACCACTAGTGCCAAAGTTACGTAAGCCAAACTTCACCTTTGAGTATTGATCCCTTTTGTCAATTCTATCCTGTGCTTTAAATTGTTTATCGAACCATCCCATCTCTTTAACTCTATATTTGTTTTACCTTTTTTAATCCTTTAAATCCTCGGATTAGCCCGAGTCTCCACGACCCTTTCCATTCTGTTTATGTCAATATTTTCCTTCTTGTGTTTGTTGGTAGTTATTATTAATAAAACTCTATTTTATTAATGATAGCAATATTATTATCCTTGAGCTCAGTTCCACTTCTTAAGCATATCGAAGATACATAATATCGGCCGCCAGACAGTAAACGCACTCTAAAGATAATTAAGGAAGTTCCCTCAACGAATAGTGATATATGGTATATCGTCGGATTCATTCTACGACAGTTATGTATTCAATTGATAAAGGTAAAATATAAGTTTAATTTGGGATTAATGTTCGTTTCTCTTATATATATCCTTACGTGTTGCAGAACGGCTCTGTTCTTTGAAATATTCTTATAATATCAATATATTTTAGACACTCTTAGCACTCTTAGAGATAGAACAAAAAGGAGGGGAATTCTACGACACTAAATAAAAGTGGTGTCAGGTAAGTAGGGTTCTTATCAGAAAGAATTCTACGACATAAATAAAGTGGTGTCAGGTTTTGTAGGCTGTTATTAGAAAGAACCCAGCAGTTTCTAATTAAGAAAGAGCCAACACGTAAAGGAATATCAGGAACAAGAGAATAATTGACAAAAGAAAAATTGGTAGAGTTAGGGGTGGTAACAATCTAAAGGTAATTGGTAGGTCAAGTAGTAAATTTGTTGTCGGGAGTGGTATTTCAATCAGCATAGTAGTGGGATTAAGGGTAAGTTATGCTGAGCGCTACCTGGTGAGTGGTGGCATAATTACCTGAGAGTATAGTAAGGAAAATTCGACGGACCAACACAAAATGGATCCAGTCGAAAGATTTTACCAACAAGCCAAAATTCTGGGATTTGAAGGCGAGGATATGGATGCCTATATCCTAAAAGAATTGAGAATACAAAGAGAAGAAGAAGAAGAAATAATAGAGTTTGATAGAAAAAGGGAAAATATAGAAATACGGATGAACCGGAAAAGTGAAGAATCCCGAATACAGTGGAAAATAGAAACCGAGGAAAGAAGAATGCTGAGAGGAAGTAAAACAAGCGAAAAACTAATACTGTTGAAAAGAGAAGCACAGCAATTCAGAATAAGGATAGAAATGGAAGATGAAGAAAGAAGACTAAAGATAAACCTGGAAGATGAAGAAAGAAGAACCCAACGGGAAAATGAAATAGCGAAAGCAGAAAAAGAAGCCGAGGAAAGGAGAATGAAGAGGGAAAAAGAACTTGCTCAAGCTGAAAGAGTAGAGAGAGAAGAAAAGGAAAGATTGCTCGCACTCGAAAGAGCATCTATCGAGAATCTCATAGAGGCCGAGGAAGTTGTAGCCCGGCCTGGACCTAAGAAAGGACCATCGAGGAAAACCCAGCCAAATGGGGTAACGATGGAAGAAGTAGGAAGTAGGAATGAGGTACCAGCAGGAGTACCTAAAGGAAAACCTACGAGGAGAACCCAGCCAAATGGGGTTATCACGGAAGAAGAGAGGGTATAGGTACGAGCAGGTGTACCTGAGGAACTACCTACTAAGAGAAGTGAGTCAAATGAGTTGACAAGGAAGGAGGAAAGAGGTGCTATTGCGATACAGCCAGGTAAGACTAATCAAATGGTAGACGCGGATGAGTATTCCCTACCCCTAGTAGTCTCCTCCCCGAACAGAACGTCCACGGAGTTACCGCTAAATCGCCAAATCGTAGTGAGCGCCAAACCCATTAACGACCTCGCAGGGAAAAATTTTCTCGATCCCCAAAGATCGAACCCAGACACGATCTTCCCGTGTACCTGGTTAAAGGAGAGCTATGGGACCTACGCTCCCATCAATTATGCCCCGCTACAACAGGCCGCTCTAGCCATAATGTTCAGTTTAAAGGTAGTAAAGTACCATAAGAAGGGTAATTCGAGTAGGTTGAAATACCGCTACCATTTAGTACCATACTTGGGTAGACTCAATAACCAGAACGGCCGACTCAGGCGCGGTAGAATAATGGTCACAGAGCACCATTTTAGGATCAGCTACATCAAAGGAGCCGATAATGTACAGCTGCTCTACATATAGGTGGAGACGAAAAACCATGGAGGGTTATTTCAGTACCTAATGAGCGTGAAACCCTGTTTTCATTTGTTGTTCGTGTTAATATTTATCGGTAGGATTTAAGTTCTCAAGAATTTAGAAAGATAAGGAAGTAGCTTGTTTGTTGTTTTTTTTGTGGGTAATCGATGAATTAGGGTTTTATAATTGTCTATGTAAAATTGTATTGCGAGTAGGTCTAGTTCGACACATTGCCTGTGTAAATGCGCGCGTGGGCGCTCATGTGTAAGGAAACTTAATGTAAGAGAGGGCTCAAATAAATACAACTTTGCTAAGCTCGACTAGGTTAAGTAAGTTGTTTTGAGTTCCCGGGAGCATCCCCCGCTTTCCATTAAGTTCTTCGGTGGGAGGTGTGTAGGGTAATGGTCACTCCCCCCCCCCCCCATCCCGTTCACTCGTGATGCAGTCCCAAGGCGGTTACCGCAAGGACATCCGCCCCAGGCATCGGCGAGTCTAAAGCGTAACCACAACGTGGCACAACTCGGTGCCAAGAAAGACCCTACAGGTCAAAAGGTAAGATCTCCCCCAGGAGAGTGAGATCCAGTTTCACGTCGAACAAGAAATTGGAGACGGGTTTCTCCCAATCTCGATGGCTAACGAGGAGCCGATGTTTGACTTCGTGGGAAAGACCGTTTGGAAAAAGAACTCTCCTGGGGCCGTCCTCAAGCCACTCCCCCCTCCTACCACTCCCCCAGTGGGGTGACGAGGTATAAATGAGGAACTCTAAGGAAAATCGAGGTAGTATACGTCAGTCTCTAGGTGACGAAGTGTTCGGATCAAACCGAACTACCGAGACTAGAGAGGTAGAATACAGAACTCGCAGGACTAAGAAGTACCCTGCAAGAGAGGCAGGGCTACCTACCTTAAGGGGCTAAGAAAAAGCTCACCCTTGAGCTAAGTCCCTGGTTATCAAACCAAACGATAAGTAAACTTTGGTAAGTTCGACTTACTCTCGCCAGAGAGACTCCTCATATCCTGGTGCTCCTTAAACACCAGGGGTATTCCTCGTCCTTGAGGAATTAAGAAAAGAAGAAGGAGGTAGTATACGTCAGTCTCTAGGTGACGAAGTCTTCGGATCAAACCGAACTACCGAGACTAGAGAGGTAGTTTACTTGGCTCGTCAGACCAAGAAGTACCCTGCAAGAGAGGCAGGGCTACCTACCTTAAGGGGCTAAGAAAAAGCTCACCCTTGAGCTAAGTCCCTGGTTATCAAACCAAACGATAAGTGAACTTTGGTAAGTTCGACTTACTCTCGCCAGAGAGACTCCTCATATCCTGGTTCTCCTTAAACACCAGGGGTATTCCTCGTCCTTGAGGAATTAAGAAAAGAAGAAGGAGGTAGTATACGTCAGTCTCTAGGTGACGAAGTGCTCGGATCAAACCAAACTACCGAGACTAGAGAGGTAGTTTACTTGGCTCGTCAGACCAAGAAGTACCCTGCAAGAGAGGCAGGGCTACCTACCTTAAGGAACTAAGAAGAAGCTCATCCTCGAGCTAAGTCCCTGGTTATCAAACCAAACGATAAGTGAACTTTGATAAGTTCAACTTACTCTCGCCAGAGAGACTCCTCATATCCTGGTGCACCTTAAACACCAGGGGTATTCCTTGTCCTTGAGGAATTAAGAAAAGAAGAAGTGGTAGTATACGTCAGTCTCTAGGTGACGAAGTCCTCGGATCCACAACTGAGCTACCGAGACTGGAGAGGTAGTTTACTTGGGTCGCCAGACCAAGAAGTACCCTGCAAGAGAGGCAGGGCTACCTACCTTAAGGGGCTAAGAAAAAGCTCATCCTTGAGCTAAGTCCCTGGTTATCAAACCCAACGATAAGTGAACTTTGGTAAGTTCGACTTACTCTCGCCAGAGAGACTCCTCATATCCTGGTGCACCTTAAACACCAGAGGTATTCCTCGTCCTTGAGGAATTAAGAAAAGAAGAAGGAAAAGGCTCCCCCTCGAGCCCGTTATTCGGTGGCCACACCAAACGTTAAGTAATTTATTCTCGTCAGAGAAATCCCCCTCCGTTATCCTCGCCCGTGAAGAAGACCCTCCCCGAGTTCAGTCCTCGTTCATAAGGAAATAAGTAACGAAGGAGAAAAGCTCCTCCTCGAGCTCGTTATTCGGTGATTACACCGCACCTCAAGTTTACTTGATTTAAGAAACAAGTTCGACTCACTCTCGCCAGAGAGACCACGACTGCCTAGGTGTTGCATTAAGCACCGTCTTGGTTCTCGTCTTTAAAGAACCCTCCCCCCCCCGGAAGAACGTGTGGACCCCCCAGCTGCTACCCTCGCCAAAACGACCGTGGAATTTCGCCCATCTAGAACTGGATACACGGCTCGCCTCGTGAGTCAATAACATTTCTGAGGCCCTTTATACTCCACATGAGTCCGTAAGTCTAATTCTTATATTATTGTTTTGTGTAGAGAAAACGTTAACCAAATTTTGGAGGGTAAACTAATTTAATTAATTCTTGTTTGGGATAATCTTCAGAGTATTGCTGTAATTAATGTCTAAATGTTATGTATTCTATTGATAAAGGTAAAATATAAGTTTAATTTGGGATTAATGTTCGTTTCTCTTATATATATCCTTACGTTTTGCAGAACGGCTCTGTTCTTTAAGATACTCTTATAATATCAATATATATTAGACACTCTTAGCACTCTTAGAGATAGAACAAAAAGGAGGAGAATTCTACGACACTAAATAAAAGTGGTGTCAGGTAAGTAGGGTTCTTATCAAAAAGAATTCTACGACAGTCGACATAATGGGCATTCCAAATGTGCAAATGGAAATAGTGGACAAATGTATCAATCAAATTCAATAGATCACAATGTCAACGGGAATATTGCATGACCGAAAATCAACTTACATATTTGGATACGTGAACAAACTATACTTCAGCCAATAGTTGAAACTGTGAGAAACCAGGAGTGAATCTGGGAATTGCCTATAGGATGATTACCCCCATACCATAAGATGCCCGGCAATTTGCCATCCTGGCCACCATGCTGATGGAACTCAGCATCCCATTCGACAGCAGCTTAGCCTCCTCTCCTTCCTTTTAACACTTGTGTTTCCCCCTCTGCTTCTTCGCTTTTCATACAACCTCTCCCACAACTTTCTCTGGTCAGCCTTTAATTTCACAGGGTAGATGCTGACCTTCTTCTCACTCAACTATCCCGAAACGGGGCTGAAGGGGGAGAGGAAACTGCTCCCTAGCTCCTGAGCTCTGGTTAGGGATGGTTGGTTTTTAACAACCTGCTTCATCCCCACCCATACCTTCCCCGCATACCTTTTCCTTCCCTCTTCAAACTCTATCAATTTTACTCCACGTCCAGGGTGAAGCCGCCATGGTAAGGGACTGCCTTGCCACCAGTGGGGAGGGCTGTTCCAAAATGGCGGCAACTGGCTCTGCCAGGCCTGTACACACCCTTCGCAGAGCGGGCCACTGCTTTTACAAAGGAGTACCAGGAAAGCCAGTAGGCAGCCCATAACCGGCCGCCTTCTTAAGGGAAAACCCCCCTAGGGCAGAAAGGAAAAAAAAGACCCATCGGCTGCTTCCCTCTAAAACCTGCTGGCCCGAATATTGTATCTAGCGGGAGTGAAGGCCTATACCCCCCAAAGAACATGGAGGAGACTAACATAACTAGTGATGTCATGGGCGGGGTTGGCCAAATGGGTTTCCCGCTAACCCGAGATAGAAATGCTCTCTGATGCAGCCCAGCCTCAGAATGTTGCGCCTTTCATGGGGTCAGATTTGCGCTTGGCATCAAATACCGAGCCCGAGACTGCTCTTGTGCCGGAGCATTGCCAGAAGGGTCTGAATGCTAAGACAGCACAAGAAGGGAAGGGAACTCCTCCTCCGGCCGGTTCTCCCACAACTGCTGGGTTTTTCACCCTCTCAGCGAAGGGCCTTTCAGAGGCCGACCCATCTAGCCCGGCGGCTCCTGCTGGGAGAGGGAAGAAGCTGGTCTATTTTCAGCCCTTCTATGCTAAAATGAAAAGTCTGCTAAAAAAAGACAAAAAAAGAACCAGGGCTCTTCTCCATCCACGGGCGCCGCGATGATGGAGGAGGCAGTTACCATCCTTGAATACCACCAAGCCATGATTGGCACGTCCATCTCGGGTGGTCGCCTGGGCGGGGAATCCTAAAATAAGAACAAAAGTGCGCAAAAAGGAGCCTCGATTACGTAGAGGCCCCTCATTCAGAGGTTACCTTGGGTTTTCAAGGCCGCTAGCTTCAAATGCTTCTCGGTTATTTGCTCCACTGATTGCAGCATGTTGGCCAAGGGCAACATGATCCATCAGAGGAGAGTTTTAGCTGGTATAATTAATAGAGAGCCAAAGGTGACGCGTTTCTCGGATGGGAGCTTTCCTGGCGAATGCGGCGGGTCCCTCTGAGCCGGCCAAGATAAGTGCTCTTCGGACACTTGATGGCAGCCCGGTGAGTATGACGCCACCTTATACCATGAACTTTGTGAAAGGAGTAGTTTATGCGAGGGAACTCGAGGACTACTCCATAGAAGATATCACTCTAGAGCTTGCCGACCACGGGGAAGTCAGATCGAGCGTGTGATGGGAAAAGAGGGAGGGGCCTCGATACCCACCCTTACACTCTTCGTCACGTTCGTCGGTGCCAAGCTCACTGAGTCGGTACGTGCCAGTTGGTACCGCTACCGCGTGAAGGCATTCGTGCCACTGCCGCGGCGGTGCTATTACTGTCACCGCTTCGGCCATACGAATCGCTCATGTAGACGTGCAAAGTCAGGGTCACTCGAAGTCTGTTTTTAATTGCTCCAAGGCCGCATACGATAACTCTAAATCGTGTGTGGCCGAGGGAGGCAATTGTGAAGAGCCGCACCCCGCTTCTTCGAAGCAATGTGATGCATATCTCCTTGAGAAAGAAATCTTGGCCTCTTAGGCTTAGGGTCGTCTGGCATTCCGTGAGGCTAAGGACTTGGTCCTGGCACGCCTAGCTCTGCCTGGGACGTCTTAAGCCTCAATGCTAAGAAAGACTACACTGCTACTGGCGCATCCAGGCCAACGAGCAGGGTTGTTTCCGCGCCCATTAGGGGCCCTTCTGCGGGTTCTACTCAACCCAGGTGCTCCCAGGGTAAAGCTGGCGTCACAAAGGGTTCACACCAAACCTCGGCTAAAACCAGGGCTCCCGCCTTCCACCAGGATGACCGTTTCCCTTAAGGCGAAACGGCCACGCGCCTCCAACGAGTCGATAGACTTACAAGAGGCAACACCCCTGAAGTTGGTCGCCAGACCATCTTCCTAGGTTCCTAAAGCTGCCCCCCGAAAGGAGGACAGCAACCAAGGAGCTTCGGCTTCTTGGCTCACGCCTAGTAATGGGCTGGGTGGCTCGGAGACGGTGGATCCTCGAAAAGAGGGCCCTTTGCCTCCGAAGCCGCAACGTACGCCTAAGGTTTCGAGGCGGAGGGAGGAAAGACTTGCATTTTGATTCCAACCTCCCAATAAGTCCTCGAGGCGAGAAAGTCTTTAGCGAATTGTCTGGTTAACAGCACCTAGGGTTATACTTCCGGGAAGCGTACGGCCATTCTCGTGAGGGTCTTCTCTTCAAAGAGGGCCCCGATTCTCCTCCGAGCTAGGCCTGGACGGCATATTTTTTCAATAGAATTGCCGCGAACTCTGTGTCAACTGTAAGGAGCTGCGTTGGCTATTAATCTGCAGGAGTCAATGCTAGGTGCGTGACCCCTGCCCACCCTCCAGCGTTATAAGGATTTTGCGACCCCACCACCACTAGATGGGGGCTGAGCTGGTGGATGCGCGGTTTACACCCGCCATGATGTCTCCATTCTTCTTTTCACTTTATATCCCCCTTTTCAGGCAGTGACTGTGCAGCTTCACCAGGGTAGGAGGTAAACTGTTATTGATGCGTACATTCTACCGTCAGGTGACTTCGATGTGGGGGACTTCCGCCACGTCGTGGCACCATTGCCGAAGCCCCTTTTCTTGCTTGGAGATCCGAACGTCAGACATCTTCTCGGGAAGACTACTCAATAAATACCAGGGGACAAGTCCTAATCTGATTCAAGAGGCTTGGGATAGGTGTCTTAAATGTAAATGAGTTTACGCATCACTGTCCGGGAACCGCTTAATTTTTTTGCCTTGATCTATCTTGGTGCTGTGAGGATGCAGAGGTTGAATTGATTGGGAAAGGGAGGGGTCGATGACCTCCGTGGTAGTGATAACTTTCCCATTCAAATATCATTTTTTGTGCCGCTGCCACCTGAAAGCCTACTTCACTGGTGCTTGGGGCGTGCGCCTTGGCCTGAAAGAGGGAAATGACTGAATTTTTTATCTTAGTCGAGGAGTTTGGGATGGTATATGAGGTCCTTTAGTTCTTTTCCGGCAACCTCATCGCCGTGGGCCTGACTACTATTTCCAGGAAGTCTGGATGTTTCGAAAGTTGACCACTTCCTTGGTGGTCAGCCGAGTGTGAGACGGCCCTCAAACAGAATCATCTGCCTACATGCACTATAAGCGCCGCCCGAACGATTTTACTGTCGGTGAATATCGTCGGTCTAGGGCTAGGTTGCGGTATATTTCGAAGAACGCCTGCCGCTCTTCTTGGTGGGCATACTTGTATTCACTTAACGGTAAAACACCTCTAGCAGAGGTTTGGAGGCGAGTCAAAAGGATTCCAGGCAAGTTCTCTCACGACCCTCATCCCGTACTCCAGGAGAATGGGACCACAATCTCGGACTCCGCTTTCGTGTCGGAATAATTCGCGAACGCTTTCTCCGCATTCTCTAGCCGGGATGCTGCTCCGCCAACATTCATTGCACGTCGTGATGTCGCAAACGGCGACCAGCTCGCCTTTACCTCCAGAGTCGGAGCAGCCTTCAACGACAGGTTTACTCTGAGTGAGTTTCGTCCGCTCTTGCTTCTTGCAAAGACACAATCCATGGTCCGGACGATGTCCCGTACGCCATGCTTCGACAACTGGGTGAGCAAGGCATGGCCTTTCTCTTAAATTTGTTCAATAGGATCTGGCTAGAGGGTAACCTCCTAGAATCTTGGTAAATCGCTACTGTGCTAGCTTTTCGCAAACCAGGGAGAGATCATTTTACGTCGGCCGGTTTCCACCTAATTTTTCTAGCTTCCTTTATTTGTAATTGGATGGAGAAATTTACACCTTTAGATTAGCCTTATTTTCTAGAGAGCAGAGGCCATTTTTGTTCTGCGCAGTGCGGCACATTGGATGGGGTCAGGTACCTTTCAGCGCCTTACTGCAAGGCTGCGCAGAGCATAAATGTGGCCCTCAGGAAAACGGGTTTGCTAGTTGCTGATCATGCTGGGACGAAGATCAAGGAATTGGTTTTGCACAAAAATTTTAGGGCCCAAACGGATGGGAGCATAATCTATCAGATTCCGTGTGAAGGGTGCGACAAGAGTTATTACGGAGAGACTGGTAGGAACATCCAAACTAGACTTAGTGAGCACAAGAGGGACGTCCGGGCACATAGAACTTCAAACTCGTTAGTGGTGCATATAGATTAATGTGGGCATTTACCCAAATGGGATGGGGTGAGTATAGTCCAAAAAGGTTTATCAAAACGTGAGCGTAGGATTATTGAAGCTACATATATTTTCTCCTATAGGTCCACAAATCACCGGGACGGTTTCTTACAGCTGGCGACAGGTGCGGCAAGGCTCATTAATGAAGAGGCGAAAGGGTCGAGAGGAGGGGGAAACGGCCGGGGGAGAGCAAATGACGGCGACCCAGACTAACTCTACGAATGGTCAAGCGGCGATCTTCCATCTCTCTTGTCAGTTCCATTCTGAGGAAGCCAAGAGGCGAAACGTCAATAAAGAGCTCTGTGTAGTGTCTGGACTTTTCTTTCTTCCTACACATTCTCTTATATATATATATATATATATATATATATATATATATATATATATATATATATATATATATATATATATATATATATATATATATATATATATATATATATATCCTATTATCCCGAATGCAGAGGAGTCGTTGTACTACTTCTTATACTTTGTTCGACCCGTGCCCTGAATGAGTTTATTGTATTAGAGTGCTTAGAGGTTGGCTACGGAGGGATTTGAATGAACTTTGCCAGCAAGTGACCCAAAAGAAGTTTGATACACAACAATATGAAAATAAAGTTTTAATGAACACTAAACCAGAAAATATATACATACATATATATATATATATATATATATACATATATATATATATATATATATAAATATATATATACAGATAATGTGCTTGGAGAGATAAAGAGATAAATCAATAAGTGAATCTTGGATATCTCACTTGGCTTGTAAATAACTATTTACTACGTAAATCCCTATATACTTGTAATGTTGGTAAGCTTCGCGGCGAAGCTGGGGAATGTGAATGGGAAGGGTTGCCTTAGAACCTGATATTCGGTTGGCGATGGTGAGTCAATGTGGTGAGATAAAGGGTGGAGACGATGAGGTAGGTTCTCCAGTGACCGATCTGATCATACAATTCCGTAACGATTATGCTGGAAGAAGACGGTGATGGGAGCTTTTTGTTAAAGAGGGCCCCACGCTCGTGAACACTTACCAATCTTGGGTGTTTCTGTCAGGGAAGGAGGGGCGAAGTGACCTATCGACGCGTAGGGTCACGAAGAAAAGCCGAGATGTAGATTTCTCGCTTAGGGGACAAGAGGGAGCCTGTTTTTGTAGCTTCGGCTCTGACACGTGAGTGCGAGCTTGCGGAACACTGACTTGCAGTCCAACGGGTTAAGGAGCCTCCCTAATTGGGACCGATCTCCTCTCTGGAAACCTGATGTTTCGATGAATTACCACAACACCGAGATAGATGGCAATTTCTTCCCCGCCAGACGCTGTGCAAGCTCTACTACTGAAATTTAAAAGAATTCATCTTTTATACTTGAAACTCGGGAGAGGTTCACATTGCTCCGGAAGTAGATTTGATATCAAGCCTCCTTCTTCGAGTGAGAGCTGCTTGATTATCTTTTCCATTTCGTCCTTTGCAAACTTTCGAGAACCAACTGAAGCCAAGATGGGCTCCCATCCATCGATAACCAGTCCAAGACGGAAGGCGGTGATAGCCGGCGGGTTCTTCCGCGGGAAGGGGGACCAGACATCGGGCCGGAAGGGAAAGGTTTGATAACCGACCCGCCCGAAAGGGAGGTGGAGAAGCGGAAGTGAATTCTACTATTCTCCTATATTAATAATTGAACACTATAGTGCAAGATAGACAAAGATTCATAAAGATGAGAAAGAGCTTATAAACAATGGGAAACAAATACCTGAAATGATGATAATATTCATTAACTTTAACAGGTAGAGCTGAGTTTCATGGACTCAGGTATTCTTTATTGTATCTTTTCCCTAATTTTCACAAATTTTTCTTTAAAAAATCACAGAGCTTTATTCTTTTAATCGAAACCCTATTACGAACTGCCTAAATTATTATTTAAAACCATGAAATAAGCCTTTACTTTAAATTTCTTTTTTATTGCCGTGTCTGAGAGACCCAGGTATAGTAGATGTGAAATTTTTTAAGAGGTGTACCATTTAAGGATTACAAAGGACTCTTTGGTTAACCCGTACCGGTTGGTTCGAGTCTAATTTTATTTTGTGTGAAATACAACACCGAGGCCATTTAAGCCATAGAGGTTAGTCAAATATTTATTCTCAACGCAGTGCGGGAGGGACTTTGCTTTATTTATTAATCATACTCCTGTGTTTGAATTGATAATACTCAAAATTATGAAGGGGTTTTAGACCAAGCAGAGTTCAATTACCTTCCATTATGGTTCTTTTAGCACACTCGTACATCAAGCTAACCCTATACCGGGTGTCCCAGAAAAGGTTAACCGTACTTTGAATTATTATAACTCAGAGACTATTCGGTGCTTTCTGGGTCCTGCATGAGTGTTTTATTTATCAAATATTTATCTGTGGATTCTGGAAATTTCATTAAATTCCCTTTTATGATCTTGATACACTAATGGGTTTAGTGGAGGCTTTTAAAAATATCTTTGCGCAAGGAAGTAAAACAATGAATCGAAGCCTATGAATGCTATGCCACCGTTTACTTTCAAGAGAAGCGTAGGGAGCCTAAGTAGCCTTGGGTGCGATTCTTCAAGCAAAGCCTAGGCAATTTTAGCGTTTTTTCAGCAAAGCTGCGTGTGGTATTTTCTCTTCATTATTGCTTACTAAGCAAATCAAAGCCTTTCTGTGTTAAAGTTTACTTCCATAGAACCTTTTTATTTATGCAGTTAACAAAAGATCAACGCGTATTTGTAGTCACAAACTTTATTAAGACTGGCAGTATTAAACAAGTACAAGATTCATTTGAAAAACTTTTTCTAGGTAGGTAGCCACCAAGCAAGCCCAAAATTTGGAAAGATTTTCGCATATACCAACATGAAGGAACATGCTTAAATCTAAATTAAGTTCGTTTGGGTCGTATGAGAACCATAAGAACAACAGAAAATATCCAAAATGTTCAGATGACACTTTTTCAAAATCCACATGTATCAGTCAGAAAGAATGGGGTACAATTGTCAAAGTCATCATTTAACCGCATTATTATACATGACTTAAAATGGCATCCCAATAAGATGCATGCAAGACACCAGCTTCTTGAAACTGATTTTCCTCGTCGTAGACAATTTGTCTAATGGCTTCTCCATAAACCAGCTCGTTTCTTGAAAACATTGTGATTGGTGACGTGGCAGCCTTTTTCATGAATGGAAAGGTAAAGAGCCATAACATTCGGCAATATGTGCCGCTGAACCACCCCCCAGAATTCAACTTTTACACACGTTTTGTCAGCAGAAAGTGTCTCTGTGGATCAGAATATGCGGGAATGAATATTTTGTTGGTCCATTGTTTTGCGAGAATAACTTGAATGGTGCTGCCTACCTGAACATGATCAACGGAAAGATCTTCCCGGAACTCCGCCAGATTTACGTCACTCAATTCAATAGACTTCGGTGGATTCAGGACGGCGCACCAGCTCATAGACAGCTTGCAGTAAGAACAAAACTAAGAGAAACGTTTGACAACCGCTTTGTCGGGCTAAATCATGCAATTGAATGGCCCCAAGATCCCAAGACTTAACACCGTACGATTATTTCTTATCGGGATATCTAAAGAATAAAGTGTATTATACTCCACCACAAAGCATTAACCAGCTTAGAGATAGTATCACACGTGAAGTCAATAGACTTAAGGAAAGTCACAAGTTAATCAAATAAGTTGTTCAATCAATGCGATCAAAGGCGCAACTGTGTTTGGAAAGAAATGGAGGATATGTGGAAGGAAACGGTGCTTAGAAAATTCAAAAATAAATTTATATTACCCATATGAAGAGGTGTTTCTGTTGAAAATATATTTAAATATATTTGTTGATTTTAAACTTCGAAGTTTTATTATTTTACTTCCTTGCACAAACATAAATTTGATAGCCTCCACTAAACCCATTTGTGGATCAATATCGTAAAAAGAGATTCAATGAAATTCCCAGTATGAACAGATAAATAGTTGTTGCTAAATTTGGATTGTTTTGCAGAACTTAAAAATCCCCAATAGATTTTTCGAGTTATACTAATTCAAATTACGGTTAACTATTTTTAGGAGGCACCTTGTATATATATATATACCTACTTTTTCTCTTCCTTTCTCCATAACCTTTTTTCCTAAATATCTCTCTATATATCTAGATTTATACTCTCCATATCCATAGATGTTTCCATATTTATCTTCCTCTTTCTCTCTATATCTGTCTGCATCCAGAAAAGTTTAATGTATTCTTATTATCATTGTAACTTGTTTTTCTTACCCTATAATATACCTGCAGAACTAGGTGGCATGAACAAGTATCTCAACTCTGCCTTTCCTCTAACTTCGTTATATCTTCCCTTAAATAGTATCGGGAATGAATAGAAAGTAATATCATTTCAGATACTTCCAAACCTTGCTAGTCCCCATACTTATATCCATATTTAGTCATATCTCTTAATAAAATGCACGTATGGCTCTTTCCTTTGCTATGTCGTGTTCATTACCGCCATATCAAAGTAAACGACTCCTTTCTAAGTTGAGCTCCCTTGTGCATTAATCAGAAAAACTCGGTTTCTATTAAACGCTGCTCTGTTTCATTGAGGCTAATAGATTTAAACATGTTTAGTTCCAACTTAGGCATAAAATTAAAGCCCTTTTGATGCTATTTTTAACCTAAACAATTATTATAGTCTAGGGGTAAGAAATGACCCATTGGTACATACAAAGATTTCACAAATATCACAAAATTCGTTTTCTTAGTTTCAAGGGAGACAAGTTGCCGTATTCATGACACAAATTTGAGATTAACTTGTCGCAAGTCTTATCGATCAAGAAGTGAAAGCGTTACCTAACGATTAATTTCAGAATGACAGTTGCACAGTCGGTTCCTGAGAGCTTTTTGCTAGGAATTGTCAAAGATTGGCCTTCTGAACTCCACAGCTTTATTTATTGGCCTTTCTTTCATGACAATTGCAAAACCGTTCAAAATTTTGACATCACGTTTAACTATATCCCATAACGCTATAAGTTTCCTAACCTACACCAATGCTTTTGTGCAGAGCTCATTCTGTGGCCAAGACGTTAAAGGTTTCAAAGGCCAGTTGGATAAAGTATTCAGTGTTTCCAGCAGGAAATGTGATTCAGTGCCAATTGAGATCAGACATACTTGTATTAGCTGTGGCGCTCTGGGATATGCCCATCCCCCCCCGCCCTAAATATTTTCTTCACATTGGCATGTAACTGGGGAACAACTTCCTACTTTAATGTATCACTCATTTTACTGCTGAGTAGGGCAATGGGACTTATTCCCGAGTCAAGTAGCATTTGAGGTTTTCCATTTTATTAAACCATGCCCAGCAAGCTCTAGATCAGTTTACTTGTACTTTGACATGTACTTTCAAAGTGAAGCAACTGCAGCAGTTATTGACATAATGCATACACGATTGTTGAACAGCGGCAGGAATGTGTTAAAGTTTCGAGCTCTATAGTGTCTTCGTCATTGTCAAGTTGATCTGGAAACATCAGAACTTTCATGGAATACAGGATTCTGGACATCCATATGGTCTGATGAATGGCATCTGATGAACTCTGGTCACTGTTCTTCTTTTAAATTTGGATAGCCAGCATTTTTTAGCTTCTCATGGACAACTCCGTCTAAAACTTTGTCAGGTTTTCAAACTAGGATAATTTGGATAGCCAGCTTTTTTAGCTTTTCAAAGACAAGTCCGTCTAAACTTTCGTCAGGTGTTTAAACCAGGATAATCTGTTTCTGTCACGTTCCTAAACAGCTTATCCGTCTTGATGATACTAGGATTTAGAGGATGTGATACTGACGATCCAGGTAAACACTTTTCGTTTACTGTTAACTCTAGCATTTTTTAGGCTCCTCTGTGTACTCCACCATTACTGGATGTAGTGCCGAGAGCGAAGACTGTCGCATCTCACTTAAGTTCCCAGGTCTCCACTAAATCCATTTAAGCCTTGCCATAGATGCGCCAAAGAATATCGATGAGAGTTAATTCCAATAGGTTTCCTTCAATGTAAAAGGAGGACGAAACAGTTGTGCAGGAAAAGCCTCTGACATACTTCCAAGTTCACTGCCCCATCTATCTATGAACAAATTGTGAGGTATTTAAAAGCTTGTTTATGTTACTCTGGTTGATATAATCTCTGTAGAGCATTTTCTTTTAACGTGGTTTTGAATTTAAGATGAGGAACTTAGATAACTAAGTTCTTCTAGGTTTCAAGATTGAAGAAAATATGGTGTGACCTTGACTGGCTGATAAACTAAGACGATAAGTTGTATTGCACAAGAAATCATATTTCCTTACTTTCCTAGAAAACGACAAATTCTTAGTTTCTTGATTGTAAGAAGATCCAGGGCGAGGCTGATGCTAATACATATACTTTTGTTATCGTGTTGTCATTTGAGTTAACCCAGGTAATGTGATCTACATGAAAAACTTCGTCTTGTGTAGCTTCAGCTGTAAAATATTATATGCTATAAGAGTATCCTTGTATTACAGTAGCTTCACATTCTCCTTTAGAAACCGTAGGATACGTTATTGTCTATGTATATCAAGACGACATTAATTCTACAAAGTTCTCTCGTCTCTGAAACCACACCTCACACAGTACTCCGTACGACGGTCTCATCTCATCACTCTTGTTATCCTTCAATTCTGGCTTATATTATCCTACCATAAGACTACCATCTTACAGGCAAGATTTCATCTTTCTTTCTCCATTATATGCCCAAATAAGCATTAGATTAATAACATTAAAGGTTTGCTTAAATCCTCGATCTCGAGACAAGACATATTCGAACAATCGGAATCTTGATTAGAATATCTGTATATCTCCATTTAAATTCTTATATCCTTGTCTATTAATATCATTCTATATCTCCTATCCTTTTATGTATCTATCTCCACATTTTGCTATCACCCACAAGGGGAGGTATGCGTGTCATTTTGGCCCCAATGACACAAGAGGATCTGGACCTGTATATCTTCTGTACATTTAGACTTGATTTAGCTTCACCAATTTCTTTGTAGTTCTTTCCTTACAAAAGTTAACTATTTTAGGTTCTTCACAATTCGGTACTTCCTTGATATGGTTCGCAAAATCTCTTAGGATAATATTTTCGCTTAAAACGCCTTGTAAACCTCTCTATCCTTCCCCACTTTCCCACACTGCCCCTATGTTTATTATTTTTTCTCCATTCCCTTATCCATTAACTTGTCTCTTTCTTTTTTATTCTTTATAGTTGTTTACGATCAATCAAGTTCCAGTTTTTATGAAGATCAATATTAGAATTTGAGGAAGTCTCGATGGAGGGGTGGAAACTCGTCTGCTTTTTATTGTCGAGGCACTGAGGACAATTCCAAGTCAGAACAGACACAAACGGCAATATAAGAAGTTTCGTACTACTTGAGAGGGGGTAGGAAAATATTACACAGATCATCATACATTTTTCGATCAAAACACCACTGTTATTGCTCTCTCGTCTTCAAACTACAACACACACAATCTTCTCCTATATAAGAGAGAATCCAGCCAACATATAATTAGCTATACACAAAATTACTCACTCAGGAAGGTTCCCATTCACCCCGTGCTGGCAAAGATCCCTACCTAATCGCTGGTGGGTATCAAAAACACAAACATCTCGACACTTTTTTCTCCCAAAATCAGGACTGTGTCCTGTTCCCTCGGGCTCACAGGCGAATGTCATGCTTATTTTTACTTTGTATTCATTTTCCCAGGTTGAGGTGTGTCCTGGGTAAGGGACGGATAGCGTTACGGACCTACCTAAACCACCTTGAACCTGCTAGTTTGTGGTTGCAATTTAATCTCTAAGAAACAATAAGATTCACCCCCAGTTGAGATCTTCATAAAATGGTTCAACTATTTATTCAGAGGATAGATCAGTTATGCCCACCTAAAACAAACTAAATTTCTATTCAATGCACCAGCCGAGAATTACAAAATGCAAAGTGAAACTCTCTCATTTGGATATTAATAGAAAAAGAACGCAAATTAAACCCATCGAACAAAAGAAAGTGAATTCTTTTCCTAAGAATTTTGTGGAAGGTATTCATAATTTATGTATTCAAAAGGGCATTTGTTCAATAATGAAAGATAATCTAAGGCAACATTAAACTACCTTTAAGGCTATTAATTGCGCGATAAAATTTAAATATTTCTTAAGAAATGTATTCATCTGAATGCCGACCTTAGTTGAATGAAACTTTTTATTTCAGAGAAGTTAAGTGATGTCGATTGTGCTTAGACACCTGGTGAATTCAAACTTCCTGTCGATTTATTGCCATCAGACCCAAATGATACATAGAACCCATAGCTCGGATCTCAATTTAAAGTGTATTTTATTACTGTAAACGATGGATACAAGTGGAAATGTGTGGTGCACACCGAATAAAACAAATTCATTTCAATAAAATTGAGACTTCAGTCAACCCAAATGCAAGAAAATATTATAATTTGAAAGCCGCAATTAATTTTATTACATTCTGAAAATATATAAAAGCGGAATGTAGAAGCAAGTGGTGAGAAGGAAAGGAATCAAGCGCAATCGTAGTGAGGCAGATACGAATGGCAACTGACTGGATTCCTTATACGATGTGGTCTGACGATAAACCCTTCAGTCAGATTTCTCATAGGTCTAAAAAGCTCAGCCAAGAGAAGAGATTCTAACGCGCTTCGTTCGCAATCGAAAAGACATTTAACAAATAATAACAGCGTTTTTTAACCGCGATTAACTGTAACATCAGAGTTACTCGGAAGGTAAAAAAGATAAATATGTTTAATCATAAAAATCAATATTACCAGGTATTGCAAAATGCTTTCGTAGATTCCAATTTATATTTCATTTTATAGCTACCTACAATAACCATGCCATTCACGTTAACATATGTACAAAAGACTCTCCAAAGAACGAGGTATGGTAAAGGGAAGATTACCTCAGTACTATGTACAATGGATCAAGAAGCAGCGTAACTCAATCCCTAAAACATTGACTGAAACTAAATCTCAATACAACTCCTTATTAAAATAAGAGTTCTTTTTTTATAGAATATTTAAATGCGATGCCATTACCTTCAAAGGGCACATTTGCATCACTGAAATAACACAGGGGAACAATTTTAATCACATTTTCTGGTGAATTAGATTTATCTGCTGATTTCAAATATATAATCCATTTTTAACTACATGCTATAGTTATTCTGTAATTTCTATTTTCTCGTTTCTCCAAAATCTGCTATCCAGACAGACAGAGGGTGCTTGTATAAAGCAAATACTTTACAGTACATAATAATAATATAGTAATAAGTGTTATTGTGCAAAATATTGACATTATTGTTTCTTTTTTCAGGTCTCATGTTATAGTGAGGGATTCGTCAAGAGCAAATTGCGTTAATGATCCATATACCTTCTGCTACATATGTGGCTGTTACATGCTAGTTCATCAAAGGCGCAATATATCAAACTTTGTGATCCTCAATTACAAGGCATATTTTGATGCTTCTCTTGGCGATCACAATAAGATGTTGGCCCCACATGCTGTTTGCCATAGTTGTGTGGAACATCTTCGTGATGGGAGGAAAGGAAAGAGAGATGGTTTTCCTTTTGGAATCTACATGGTATGACGAGAGCGAAAGTAGCTTGTATTGGACTGTTATTTCTGTCTGGTAAATACTAAAGGGATTGGCAAGAAAATTGGCCCAAGATCGACTACCCCAACATTCCCTCGGCGATCCGGCTAGTACCTCGTTCTGAGTCTTTAACAGTTCCGATTTTCAGTGCATATGCTTCCTCCGAGGATGAAAATGATGTACCTGATATGGACGTCCACGGAATGGATTCAGAGTCTGCAGATTCACTATCAGATGCTAAACAGTCATTAGCTCCTCACTGTTTCAATCAAAAGAATTTAAATGACTTGATACGTGATTTGGCGCTGTCCAAGAAAGCTGCAGAAATTTTAGCCTCCAGGTTAAGTGAAAGACATATGCTTGACAGGTTGGTACGGGTAGCATATTGCCAAAAAAGGGAAAGTACATTTGTTAAGTCTTTCTCTGAGAACAAACCATTTGTATACTGACATGATGTTGCTGGTCTGTTTACCAAGTTGGGACTTGGAACCTAGAGCCCTGCTGAGTGGAGACAGTTTTTGGATAGCCCCAAGCGTAACCTTAAGTGTGTTCTTTTTGCATAATGGCAATAACTTTGGTGCAGTTCCTTTCGGTCACTCTGTCTATCTGCGAGGAACTCACACTGATATAAGAATGGTCCTGGATTTACATAAGTACCATTAACATAATTGGATCATATGTGTAGACCCTAAGATGTTCAACTTCCTCCTTAGCGAGCACAAGGGATATACAAAGTTTCTATACTATATCTGTATGTGGGACAGTCCAGCCCATGATAAACCTACTCCCAAAAAGATTGGCCAGTTCGGGAAACTTTAGAGGCAATAATGCCAAACATTGTTAATGAAACAATCATAAGTCGAGAAAAGATCATTTTCTCTCCACTTCATCTCAAACAGGGCTTGATGAAGCAGTATGTCAAGGCGTTGAGCACTGACAATGAATGTTTTCAGTACATACGAGGGGCTATCAATAAGTTTTGCAATTCAGATATAAGGAAACGAGATATAAGGAAAAGCATTTAATTATTTTTCAATATATCTACCCTCGACTTCAATACACTTGCGCCACCTGTCCCTGAGGCTTCGAATTCCCGACAACCAGAAATATCCCGACTGCTGTTCAATCCACTCCTGGACGCAAGCTGGACATCTTCACCGTCCCTAAACCGGCGTCCACGCAGTACAACTTGATTCGGCGGAATAAAAAGTAGTCGCTAGGGGCCAGATTTGGACTGTAGAGGGAATGGTTGAGCTCCTCGAATCCGCACTCGCGCAGGGCAGCTTGTGCAACTCTGGCCGTGGGGACTTTGACGACGTTTAAGTCGATCATAGGGCGTGAGGTTTCTAGGAAATAAATGAGCAGAGAGAACTTAGACATGGCAAAATTGTCGTGGATGATGTTGAAAACACTTCCATGTGATATTTCAAATTCTCGCTCGATTTCTTCGACCTTCACCCATCGATTTTCGAGGATCATCCTCCCCACACGGGCCACATTGTCCCCATTGGTCACGTGTGACAGGCGTCCTGGACGGGAGTCATGTTCAAGAGACTCACGACCATGGCGGAACTACCTATTGCAGCGAGCAATGGTTGCATAGGAAGAAGCGGTGTCGGTGTACACTGAAACCATGCGTTCATGGATCTATTTTGCATTCTTGCCTTGCTTGGTCAATGATTTGATCACTGCGTGCTGCTCAACCATCTTCATTGTTGAAAAAATTGTGCCTGACGATCTGCGATCAGCTAATGCTTCTTAAATAGACGAGGCAGGAGCGTGCGACTGCAGTTCCTGACTTATCATAACTTGTCCAAACATCCCCACAAACAGCGAACCCCCTTCCTCTGTTTTGCCCTACCGATTCGCCAAACCTATTGACCCCCCGTCGTAGTATTGGCATTTCCTGCTTTGTCATACGAAAAAATAAACGCTGGAGTATTTGATGGTCCCCAAATTCGAAGACTTTTGAGTGATTTTAGATTCGTGAACACCATGAATGAAAAAGAGAAGCCAGCCTGGCTCTCATTTTATGCCGTGGTTCGTAACTTCTTGGGAAATAGAAAGGGCATAACTACGAGGATCTTGTTACTCATATGCTCTTAGCATATCGTGATCTGGGATGCAACTTGAGTGTGAAGCTGCATTTTCTAAATAGAATTAGATTATTAAATAACTAGTAACATTTGTTTATATGATGAAGGTAAAAAATAAAGTAAAAATCGTACTTAAGATTGAATGTGGCTAAGATAATATTGGCTAGATTTAAATAGTTCAGGTCAGGTTAGGTTCAAGTAGGTTACGTTAGGTTAGAATAATCTAAACTAACCTAAAATATACTAGCTTAACCTAACCTAACCTAATCTAACTGTGCTTAGCAATTTGGTTTCAGATTTTGTGTTCTTTAATAAATATAATTTTTCCTGATCAATGTCTAGGATTTGTCTACGATTGATTATAGGAAATTATCTCTACTAAGGGGGCACAATTAATCAGAACTTAAAGAAAGAATATGGTAATAAACTATGTGCACAGCAAATATCATTTCGACTTTAAATATTAAAGCATCTTGTATTTCTTGATTTATTTTCAAAAAATAAAACTAACACAACTACAAAAACAAGAAATCTGGCAACTCTCCAGACTTCACGCAACCCGTACCAAAAGGAGTAAGTGATTATGGAAGTAAGAGACTGAACCATCACCCTTCCTTCACTCTGAATTATAACTCTTGAACACAGGCGAACTAGACACTCGTGGCGAAAGTTTGAACATCAAAAATAGCCATTGAACTGTTTGAATTGTTGTTTTCTTTGTCAAAGAATAACGAGGGCATTTAGTCTATCTTTGAAAAGAAAATCGCATCATAATTGGTAGAGTCGAGAGGCGATAATACCAGTAAATATAGTGACATGAAAGTAAAATTCACTACATATACTATGAAATTTAGGAACTAAAACCCATTACCAAAACATGCCGAATTCCCGTGGCAGTGTTACATTAATGACAAAGATGTGAGTAAATTTATTCAAACCTAAATGTTGTTTTAAAATTGCATGTTTGAAACATTCAGGAGTAAGCATATAAATATGGCTCCTTTGAAAACTTGTTGGATCAAACAAATAAAAGATGCCAAACAGTCAAAAAATAAATGCAGGATCCATCAGTGACACTCATTCAGATTAATCCTGTGCCCTCAAAAGTCCAGAATATCCTATTAAAAAAATATATAATTTATGAGAGTAGATTTGGAATTTAGGAAAGTATCCAAATCACAACACCCATAATCGTTAATAGTTGTTTTGGCTTTAAAATAAAGGCAAAATAGTGAATACACACTCACATTGTCAATTGGAATCAAATCAAATTGTATTTATTATATATCATTTTGAAAGTAATTTTTTATTGAAATATGATATTAACATTATATAATACTTAATATTAAAGAAAATACCAATTATTTAATTCACTTTCTGGGAAAGGGCTTATAATTATGAAGTTAAGAAGCACAGCATGAAAGCAATTAACATGGAGCACCTATTGACGTCTAACAAATGAATACGAATTTGAACCGAATCGGAGGCTACATAATTGTGATCCTATAATTTGATTACAAATACCGAAAGATGCAACATGCCCACCATTAGAATAGTTCAAATTCATGTGCGGTTGCCAACGGCTGTTAAGCACTCCAGTGTTCGTTGTGAAGTCAGTAAATTTCTTAAAATGAGTGACCGTGTATCCCAAAGTCAAAACTGACGAGTGTACGTCCAACAATACATTAGAAGTAAATGAGAGAAGATAGGTAAAGAATTGTTCAATATTTTAGACAAAATAGGACTTGAATCCGAGCGTTAATAATTCACCAGAACCTGCTCAATACTCACATTTAAGGCAAGAGCAAGAGGCAAGACTGGGAGGTAGCGCTATCCTCCATATATCATATACAGCATGGTCGGCTGTGAAACCTCGAAGGAACCCTCGCGAGTCCATTGTCAATATTCCTCACAAGCATTGCTTGGGAAAATTTCATAATTAATAGTGATAAATAAATTAAGTTTTGCCTTTAAATATTTATTATTTGACTTACTTTAAATCGATTTTCCTTTTTCTTTAGTCTATTTGATCTTTCATCAAAACTATAGATTGTAAAGACAATTTATCTCACATCCTTATTTAATTAGATTCAATCATATCCTACACTATAAAAAAAATATAACGCCGTAATTGTTCACATCTGACGCTACCGTCTGACGTCATAAGACATATATTGTAGCCCAAACTTGTAGCCTATGAACAGCGCCACCTATCGTGCGCCTTGAAACTGAAGTGTTACCCATAAATGTAGTAAAGATAAAGAAGGAAAACACCTTTTACTTAACGAGTGAGAGATAAAAAAACTAGTGATCCTGAATTATCATTCCATCTTTTTTAGTAATCCAAACTATAACACGGGTCGTATTTAGTGGTAGAGAAACGAAAGGATATAGAACGTTGTAGATTAAAGGGATACCACATTCATCTTTTCAACTTTTTCTACGTTAGATTATCATATATAAAATTAAAACTCATTAAAAGCCCTTTTATTTCAGCCAAAATAATAATAACCTACGGCGACATTTTTGAGATACAGGGGAAGCTTTGTGTGCCTTTCAGGTCTAGGTAAACTTTAACATTGAGGAATTTGGTTTTGTGGATTTGGTCATCTGTAGAAGAAGTATCGGTGCAGCCTGTGGTGATTTTTAGAGCCTTGTTTTCCAAGTTTTGTTTGTCTTATGGTGTTCCTCAGAGACGAAGTGGCTCAGGTAATGCTTGCATAGAACAGAACTGAGCGAATAAATTGTTTTTATACTGCGGTTGTGAATTATTTGTTGTTTCCGAATGTTGTGCAACAGATCTGAGCGTGTTTATTTCTGCTGTGTATTTTATCATGAATTGTTGTTTGAGCGACATTGGTGTATTGTATGTTACTACGAGTATTTGGAGGGTATATGTGTGGTAGAGAAGTGTTAGTTATGATGAGATTAGGTGTCTAGTTATGTTGTTATATAAAGTTAGTGAGAAGGTTAGCAGTAGATTTGGCTGGAAATATCTTGATTCTGTTTGTAGTAACTCATTTGTAAAGTGTGTTTTAGAATGGTTGAAAAGCCTATTTGGCTATGTCCGCGTTTTAGTGTGTAAATGCAATTATGATATTGTCTGGATAGGGAGATATCTTTATCTGGGAACCCTATGGTGCGGGCAGGTCGTGCAAGGAGTTTAAATCGTGTAGGTAAACGTGCGGTTCCATGTGGTACTGTTTGTGGAATGTCTAATGTGTGATGTGTGTTCAGTAAATGACACATATGTATATCCACTCACCAGATAGTTTGCCATCTAATTTTTCTGTTGATGGGCATGTTCCTGTTGTATATTGTGTATATGAGGTTGTGGCGAGGAATAACATGAAATGTTTTGCATATATCATGTAGAGCAGAGTGTTATGTATGGAGGTCTAGTTGAGTTGATGCCTTTAAATATTCCGTGTAAAATCTGTACTGATAGTGTTTGTTGAGAGCAGTGGTCAAAAACCTGGTTTTGATGGTGCTAAGGGAATATGTGGTGTAACTAATTCTAAGATGAGGCGTTAAATAACTTTAGAGGGAATGCAGAGTCGCGTGATGGATCGGTGTGAGGAATAAAGTGGGGGCGGTACTCTTTTGTGTTAGAAGATCAGTATGATTTTACCACACTTCCAGTTGCTTGGTATTGTATTATGCAACTAGCTGTACTGTGATATTTTGCTGAGTGCATTTATGCCTTGTGGTCTGATGTGTTTGAGATTTATGTTGCTGATTATAGTCTGGACAATGAAAGATGAGTATTTAATCTAGTATTTTGGTTGTTTGCTAGTTTAATGTTTGCATTTGAAGCGCAATGTCCTCTCTTTTTGGGTGAGAGGTTAGGGTATAATTTGTAATTCTATCTGAATTGCCACAATGAGCCAAAAAAAGACGAAAAAATTAAAGATCTTTCAACACGAGGCAAATAATTAAATAATTAACACAAAGGAAATGAAAAACATTATTGCGTCAGGAAATGCGTTTCTAGAATACATATTAGGGATTAAAAGGCTGATTTCATTGAGCACAAACAATACTGTAAGCAAAATTCTCATCCAAGGCAACGAGAAAGAATATCACAAATAGGGCTCAGGAAATTGAATTTACCCTCATATAAACCTCTTTCTTGGGGATAAATGTGAGTCAGGAAAGTAGTCAGCGAGGCTTAAGAAGAGTTATGAGTTGGTATAAATCAACTAAAATATTTAAAGAAAATAAAGTTACAAGAAATGCAAGGATAAGAAGATCAACAACATAATTACACTGGAAGAATCTAGATTCGACGCCATTAATGGCAAGGGAAACAAACTTCAATTTTCCAAAATATATTTATTACTCTTCATATATTCATATTTTTTATTATTTTTACTAGGCTATATTTTTATTTTATTTGGTTATTTTAATTTTAAAGAATTTAGAATCAGCAAAGATTATATGAATGTTACGAGGCTAGTTAATTAATGGTAATGTGTAGAATTGAGTGTTGAATGTGCAGGTAAAATAAATCAGGATAAGGTAAGTATTACATGACTTTTATGATTCGGATTCTCCCAATGAAGACCTGAAAATCCCAAATGTGCCCGATGCACTCTAAAATGAGCTTAGGCATTTTGTTATATCTAAACAATTTGCTTCGCGTCTTATTTTGGCAACCTAGCTAGTTACCTCTTGGGGTAACTTTTATATTTTCTTTAATTGTGTTTGAATAGGTTATTATAATTCTTTTTTCTTTCAATTATCCACACGTTTGCCATTTTTTGCCAAAATGCTCGTTCAAATATGCTCGTTTAAATTTTATTATTCTTTAACGATACCTGGTTTGATTTATTAGAACTAATAAGAATATAACGAACAAATTGAACTATTACTAGTTAAAAACAAACATTAGATATCTCTAAACATTTATTCCTTGTTTTCAACTTTTGAAATTTCAAGGCAATTAAAAGTGAACATTTCTAAATATATAAATAAGGAATTGAATTACATTGAAATTGTTATCCTCAAATGTCCACCAATTTGTATGCTTTCTTCTAATATCCTTCATTTGTCAAACCAAATTTAACATTCTTTTGCCTTGTTGTTTCTTCTAAATTAGGAATCATGAAGTTACAATTTATAAATTCTGAAATCGATTTCCTGAATTGACATCCGTTTTATTTAGATAAGCTAGTTAAAAAAAATGAGCGTATAGTAGCGTAAGTTTTTTATAAATAAAACCTAAATTTTGCTAAATATTAATATAGTACTCTAGCATTTGCCTTAGTAGGGAAGTAATAAACAATGACTAAATTCGCTTTTGCTCTTTATCTAAAAAATGACATAAAATCTCCAACCAAATATCTATATTAGTACTCGTATCTTGCAGTAACGTATCTAATGCATTGATTTATGTATAAAATATTGCCTCGGCCTTTCTCTAGACAAGTGTTTAGTAAAGTGGTCGGAACCAACTCCATAGGAACGATAGCAAGTCTCATGGTGTTTGATGAAAGCTACAATGTCTTTCTATGATTGTTTATATCCTGTTTTATTGTGCATTTTAATTTACCTATTATTTTTATTCTTTCTTTTTTCCACTCATTGTGCTTCTCTAGGTCATGTTGCACTGTTGTGAATGGACTTCTTGGTCGGTTTGCTGCCTCCGATTATAATCTTTTGCATTAAGCACTGAATTATTCGTATAACCTTTTATTTTTCTTCATTGAAGGTTGTCTCTCTTGATTCTAGCCTGAATAAAAGTGATCAGAGATTCTTTATTGGTAAACAATTCTTCGGTGCATGATTAGTATTCTTTATTCGGTGGTAAGTTGGAAGGTTTTCAGATGCTAATATCTCCATTCTGAGAGACTTTGTAATTGCCCTTTTATATCAGAGGGCAGCACACTTCGTGCCAAACAACAGATAGGAATGGAATTATTATTTGTACATTCAATTTGAGTTTCAAATACATTAGATTTTGATATTCTACTTACGTTAATTTATTTCATAATATTTTACAGCCCCCCCCCCCCTCCCCAGACATTTATGATGAAAATTTGGGAAAGAAAGCTAACAAAGTGCTTGTTCACTTACAATAAGAGGAGAATATTTCTATTTCACAAATTTTATTACAGGATTAATCTGCCAAAGGTAGATATAAGATAGCTCAAAAGATTTCTAAAAGCAGCAAGCCATTCTTTGGAGGCGAATTTTCAATGGAATTCTTGGTTGACTCTGACTATTTTATGACAAGACAAGAAAACAAATTTGAAAAAGTAGGTTTGTAAAGGTGAGAATTTTTATAACGTAATGGAACATCCCTGAGAAAGTTATTTGCAATTTAAAGAAGGGACTTTGGAACTCTGTTCACTGGAGCTTTATGAGAGGTTTGGTGTCAAAGACTAGTCATAGTTGTTAATTTAATTCGAGGCATCACCAAACTTTTAATAACAGAAAATTTCATCAACACAGCCAATTGAAGAAACAATAACTAGAGAAATTTTATGGGAAGTAGTAAATAGTTGTATTTTAAAATTACGGTTAGAGTAGAAAAAATTGTAAATGTGAGCAGAGAAACGTAAGAAAATCAATTATTGTCTTTCTGGAAAGCATTATATATATATTAGTTCTTAGGAATGGGGTTCAATATATAAACTCTTGTAAAGGCATTTAATTAATTTGCTCGAGTGGATTAAATCAGAGAACGTTCAAATCCGTGGTTAAAAAGTAGAATCTGATCTTACCTGTTATCAAACGTAAAGGGGCTTAATGGATTAAGAAATTGAAAGAATTGATTGCCTTATTTTTGGATATAAAACAAAATGCTATAGATTTCCCAAATATGAATGATATGAGGTGCTATTTCAAAGTTAATAGGAAAGGGCAACTTTTCACAGGATTTGTAAAGATGACAAAGCTTTCAAGTAGAAATAACATCTTTGGTATCTGAAATTACAAAAATTATTCTTCGACTTGAAATGTGGAGCAGTTTCAGATCAAAATTAACCAAAAATTTTAAACTACGAGGGGCGTTGCTAAAGTAAGGCCTTCTAATTTTTTATTCAGCTCCAAAGAGACCGAGTGGGTTTCCCCTTCACTCATGGTGGGGATTCCCTTTACCCATGAGAGATTCCCCTTTAAACCATGGGTATTGCCGATCACCCATAGTGGGGATTATACCCACCCATAGTGGGTATTCCCCTCACCCATGGTACGGATTCTTCTTCACCCATAGTGGGGATTCCACTTCACCTATGGTGAGTATTTCTTTCCAACCATGGTTGGGCCTCCACTTCAACCATGGTGGGGCTTCCACTTTCAAACATGGTGGGAATTCCCCTGAACCCATAGTAGGAATTCTCCCATGATAGGGAATCACTTCCATCATTGCAGGGATTAGCCTTCACTAATGGTGGGGTTCTCCTCACCCAAGATGTGGATTCCCCGTCACCAATGGTGGGGATTCTCATTAACCTATTGTGAGGATTTTCCTGACCTATGGTGGATAATTCACTTCCATATGGTGGGGATTCCCCTAACCCATAGGGGATACCCTAGAAACTATGGTGGGGATTTCCCTTGACCCATGGGCAGGATTCACTTCACCCATGGTGGGGATTATCCTTCACCTATGGTGGGAATTTGCTTCCCCCATGATGCAGATTCCCGTTGATCCATGGGTCGATTTCTCTTCACTCATGATGGGGATTCCCCTTCACCCATGGTCGGGATTCCCCTTCAATCATAGTAGTGATTCCCCTTCATCCAATGGCGCTGATTCTCTTACACCCACAGTGGGTTTTCCCTTGAACCATGGTGAGGATTCCATTTAACCATTTCTCAGGATTCGCCGTCACACATGGTGGATATTACCCGTCACACATCGAAGGATTCCTTTTCCCCCATCGCGTGGGATTCCCCTCCACCCATGTGGGGATTGCCCTCTACGTTCACGCATGGCAAGTTTCTTATTCACCCATCGTGGGGAATCCCATCACTCCTGGATCGGGATTCCCCTTCACCCGCAGGTCGGGATTCCTGTTCCTTTATAGTTTTGATCCCCTTAACCCATAGTGGGGATTCCCGTTCACCTACAGGGTTTACCACTCAGCCATGATGGGGATTTCCCTTAAATTATTGGGGAATACCTCTTTACCCTTCAATCATAGTGGCGATTCCCCTTCATCCAATGGCGCTGATTCACTGACACCCACAGCGGGTTTGCCCTTGAACCATGGTGAGGATTCCCTTTAACTATTTCTTAGGATTTCCCGTCACACATGGTGGATATTACCCGTCACACATGGAAGGATTCCCAATTCCCCATGGCGCGGGATTCCCCTCTACCCATGTGGGGATTGCCCTCCACTTATGTAAGGATTCCCCTTTTCACATGGTGAGGATTCCCCTTCACACATGTTGTGGATACTCCTTCACCCTCGGTGGGGATTCCCTCACCTATGGTAAGGATTCTCCTTACCATCATGGCGGAGGTTCCTTTTCAAACATGGGGGCTTCCCCATAACCCATGTTGGGATTCCCCTTCTACCATGGCAGGTATTTCCCTTCACCTATGGTGGAGATTTCCTTCACCCAAGGCGGGGATTCCCCTTAACCCATTGTAGGGATACTCCTCACCCATGATGGGGAACTCCCATCAGCCATGGTGGAGATAACACTTTAACCATGGTGGGGATTCACCCAGACTCATGGTTGGGATTACTATTTTCCAATGGCGCTGAATCGTCTTAACCCAGGGTGCGGATTCCCTTTCACCCATTGTGGGGATTCACCTTCAACCATAGTGGCGATTGCCCTTCACTAATGCCGGTGAATGTCCTTCATCCATAGTGGAGATTCGCGTTTAAACATAGTTGGGATTCCCATTAACTCATAGTGTGGATTCCCCTTTATCCATAGGGGTTGAATCCCCTTCACCCATGGCACTGATAGACGTTCACGCATGGCAGGTTTCCTATTCACCCATCGTGGGGAATCCCATCACTCCTGGATCGGAATTCCCCTTCACCTCAGGTCGGGATTCCTGTTCAGATATAGTTTTGATCCCCTTAACCTATAGTGGGGACTCCCGTTGACCTACGGAGTTTACCACTCATCCATGATGGGGATTTTCCTTTAATTATTGGGGGATACCTCTTTACCCATGTTGGGGATTACCCTCATCCATTGTGGCGATTCCCCTCACACATGGTGCGGCCCTCCCTTCATCGATGGTGGGTATTCCTCTTCAACCATGGTAGAGCTCCCCCATCAACCATAGTGGGGCTTCCTAATCAACCATGGAAAGGCTTTCCATTCAACCATGGTGGGATTCCACTTAACCCATAGTGGGTTTGCACTTCGCCCATGGTGAGATTCTCCTTCACCCATGGCATGGATTCACTTCCATCATGGCAGGGATTCCCTTTCACCCATGGTGAGGTTTCCCGTCACCCAAGGAGTTGATTCCAGGTCACCAACTGTGGGGATTTCCCTTAACCCTTTATGGGAATTGGCATAACTCATGGTGGAGATTCCCTCTCACTCATGGTGGAGATTCCCCTTCACCCATGGCGAGGATTCACCATCACCCATGGTCGGGATTCCCCTTCAACGATGGGTGGAATTCCCCCTGTAATATGAGTGGATTCCCATTCAATTATGGTTATAATTCAACCGGAAATATGGGTGAGATTCCCCTTTACACTTGGTCGGTATTCCCCTTCACCCATTGCACAGAATTCCCCTGCACCCATGTAGGGATTCTCCTTAACCAATGGAGGGATTCCCCTTCACCCATGGTGGAGTTTCCCCTGACGAGGGGGGAAATTCCCTTTCTACAATGGTGGGGATTCCCCTTAACCCATTGTGGGGATTCCCCTTAATCATGTTCGAGATTTCCCTTCACTCATGGTGGGGATTCCCCATAACCCATCGGGGAATTCCGCAGCACCCATGGTTGGGATTCCCCCAGAAAGATGGTGGGGATTCCCCGTAACCCATTCTGGGGATTCACCTCACCCATGGTTGGGATTCCCAGTCATCTATGGTGAGGATTCCCCTTTACCCATGGGGGATACCCCTTCACCCATGGTGGAGAATCGCCTTCACCCATGGTGGGGATTACCCTTTTCAAAGGTGTGGATGCCCCTTCACCCAATGCATGGGATTCCCATTCAACCTTGGTGGGGATTACCTCTCACCCATGGCGCGGGATTCCGCTGCACCCATGTGAAGATACCCCTTCACTCATGCTAGTGATTCCACTTCACAGATTGTCGGGATTACACTTCAACCATGCTGGGGATTACACCTTATCTATGGTGGGGATCCCCCTAAACACATATTGGGGATTCCCTCATACCCATGGTTGCGATTCCCCTCCACCCATAGTGGATATTCCCCTTAACACGTGGTAGGGATTCCCTTTAATCCATGGCTGGGATTACGCTTCAACCATAGCGATGATTGCACTTCACCCATGATCTGGATTTCCCTTTAGCCATGGTCTGGATTCCCCTTATCCCATGGTGTGGATTCCCCTCACCCATGTTGGGGATTTCCATTAACTCTTGGTTGGTATTCCCCTTTACCCATGGTGAGTATTCTCGTTCACGTACGGGGATTACCCTTCACCAATGATAGGGATACCAGTTTAACCCATAGGGGGATTTTCCTTCACCCTTGGTGTGGAGGCCCCTCACCCATGGTGGGGATTCCCCTTCACCCCCTAGTGGGATTCCCCTTCACCCATGGAGGGGATTTACCTTCACTCATGGTACGGATTCCCCTCACCCATGATGGGCATTCTCCTTTAACCCATGGGGGTATTCCCCTTCACCTATGGTGTGGATTACCCTCAATCATGGTGTGGATTCACCTTCACCCATGGTGGGGACACCCTTTACACCATGGTGCGGGATTCCCTTTCATACACGGGGGATTAACATTCACTCATGATGAGGTTCCACTTTAACCCATGGGGGGATTCCACTTCATCCATGGTGTAGGTTCCACTCATCCATGGTGGGGATTCCCCTTCACCCATGTCAGCGATTCCACTCACCCATGATGGGATTTTCCTTCTCTAATGGTGCTGATTCACCTTCACCCATGGGCGGGTTTCAACTTCACCTATGGTCAGGATTTTACTTGACCCATGGTATGGTTTTTCCTTCAACCATGGTAGGGCTTCCTCTTCAACCATGGTGGGTCCTACCCTTCAACCATGGTGGGGATTCCCCTTCACACATGACTGTAGTCCACTTCACCCATAGTAGGGATTCCGCTTCACCCATGCTCGAAATTCCTATTCACTCATATTGGGGATTGCCCATCACCCATGGTAGGGATTCCCACTCAGCCATGGTGGGGATACCAGTTTAACCATGGTGAGTATTCCACCACACCTATTGTGGTGATTATCATTTGCCCATGGCGCTGATAATCCTTCACCCATGGTGGAGATTCTCTTCACCCATTGTGAGGATTCCACCTCTCCCTTTGTGGGGATTCAACTCACTCATAGCGTAGAATCCCCTGCCCTCATGGTGAGGATACCGCTTCACTCATGATGGGGATTCTCCTTCACCCAGAATAAGGATTGCCCTTCACCCATGACGGAGATTGCCCTTCACCCATGGAGTGTATTCCCATTCAATCATGGTGGGGCTTTCCCTTGAACCATGTTGGGGTTTCCCCTTACCCATAGTGGGGATTCCCTTTCACCCATGGTGGGGATTCCCCTTCATTTTTTTAATTATCTTAATTCCATTCATCCTAACATTAAATACACTATGGAAACTGAAAAAGAAAATAGTCTCCCATTTTTTTACCATTAAATTAAAAAGTCAAATCAAGGCTTAACAACATCCATATATAGAAAACCTACGTTCAATAATATAGGTACAAATTTCTATAGCTTTTGCGACTTATCATAAAAGTCAGCTCCATCAGGGAACTCATCTTTCGTGGCTTTCCCCTGTAATCTTCATTCTCTCTAATGCCTAAAAAATTTTAATTCCTAAAACCCTATTTCAAGAATAATTGCTATGCCTTGTCAGTAGTAAATACCCTTATTTATAAATTTTTAAATTCCCAATATTTACCTATTACTCCTTCCTTCGATGCTTCTAAAGACTCAAATATTTTATTGTTCCCAAAATGGGTCCCCTTAATAGAGCATTAAGAAGACAGTTTTCTCAATTATTTAAACACTATTTTTACCATACAAATTTCAAATTAGTATTTATTAACAAACTCAATATTGGTAGTTGCTTCAGTCTAAAGCACAAACCTCCTCTTGGGATGCGCAGTCGTGTTGTTTATGAATTCACTTGTCGTCGGTGGCTCCAAGGAAGATACATAGGCAGAACGATTCTCTCCCTGAGAGCAAAATTCTCCTCACACATTGGCAGCAGCGCCTGTACTGAAAAACCACTTCATCGTAAAGAACCATCCACTATCAGAGCACATGCAATCAAATGCAACTTTATATAATTTTACAAAAATAGATCAAGGTTACAATGAGCAAAGCTTAAGAATACTAGAGTCTCTTTATATTAAATTCCCTGCCCCAGTCTTATTTGTCACTCATCCGCTGCCTTCCTACTTATGACATAACTCTACTACCAATAGAATCTTACCAATGTCCACTTTAATTCCCCCTTCCTACTTCTCTCTGGAGTCAGACCAACGATGATGAGTGTTTTGCTGGTTCTCCCTTGTATTCCTCTAGGATTTTTAATATCCTAACTCATCATAAATTATGTATTTTCTTAGGTTTTGCATTATAGGAAAAAAGTTTCTCTTTTTGTAGATATTTGTCAGCACTCTTAATATTCTAATTTCTAGCCAACTTTTTAATATTATATCATAGAAACCGAAGATGAGCAGACAGCTCGAAACGCTGTTTATCCCCAATAAATTAAGATGAATTTCTCCGCATTCTATGTTCTCTGCTATTGTGAGTGGCAATGCCTCTTCCGAGCGGATGGGTCTTCCCTCGTCAATCTGTGCGTAATATTCGATGTTGTCAATTTTCGAGCTATTTCTCTTCGTAATCTCTATCGAAGTCGAGGTTCTCTTTTGGAGAAATCGAGAAAATTTGTTCCCAGTGCCATCTGAATTGATCTTGAAGCTCTGCGTCTTGCTACAGTTCCCTTTCTTGCACTTTAATCTATATTAGTCCTTATGGTTGGGGTCCTCGCAGTCTTTAATTTGGGTCCAAAGTTTTTGGGGATCCATTTCGATGTCTATTTTTCTGATTATATTATTCCATACTTGAGTTTCTTTTTCTTTTAGCCTTATTCCCAATTGTATTCTGAAAGTTTTTAGCCTGCTATATTTTTCCATCGTATTACCCAGATCCGCTTATTTCTTTTGTCATTGTTTTAAATTCTTCCATTTTCACTATAATTTTGTCGCCTCATCTCGATGGAGGGAGGGTTCTGTATTCTAATTTAGGTGTATACATTGCGTCAGCTTCTATTATTTTTTTACTTATCTTCTGTATTTCGGCGTCTATTACGTTTGTTTCTTGGTTATTAAAGTTTCTGGTATCTATGGTGCTTAAGTAGTCTTTTTATTTGGCCCAGTCTATTCTGGTGAGTGATTTCCTTTGTGGTATCTTAATTTGGATGTGTGAGGTGGATATAGGTGTGACTATACTAAGGTGGTCGGATGGAGTTTCGGGCCCGGGCTCGGTTTGGTGGTTAAGGTTATAATTGGAGTTGGAGAGAACTATATCTGGGATCGTGGAGGATCTGTAGGAGAGGAACGTTGGGAAGTCTAGTCCTTCTCTTTGGACTATATTTCTAGGCACGGGTAGTTCTAGGGTTCTACCTGTGCCATTCATATGGGTCGCGTAGTCTGCTGCTCTGCACCTTGCGTTGAGATCTCCTGTCATAATTGTAAGGCTTGCTCGGCGAAAGAGTTTAATAAAGTGGGGAATGGGTAAATGCGAACGTCTTGGGGTTGATGAGCTCCGACTAATACCAGATCGCCTATAGTGATTTTAATTTTTACTGCCAGGTAAGATTCCTCTAGATACTTTATTTCGGTGTAGGAAATTCCATTTTTATCCCTATCGATTCACCGTCGAATCTGGTTTTGAGGGGGGTTGGCAGGTATGATCCTATAATTTGGTATTTTTATTGTTTTAACTTCGGTGTTCATACCATTTTCGGTTAATATGACTATATCTGGGTATTTTTGTCTAATTATATTTAAGTAAATAATTCTCTTTGTCATCCAGCCGTTCACGTTTAGCATAAATATCTTTAGCTTGCTTTAGTACATAAACATGATTTATCTAATTCCTGCTTTCTTTACCTGCTCTAATTTTCTCGGTTCGTATATCGGGACGGGTGCGACCGGATCGTTTTTTCTTAAATTGGTCGCTGGAGATATTATAGCATGATCCAGGGACAATTAAGTTTATTCCTTGCTTTAGGGCATTGTAGACTTCTGTCTCGTCCGAATCTGCTTCGTAGTCTCATTTATATCTTTCTTTAACCAATCCTTCAACGATTTATTTTTATTTGTAGGTTTTTGGTAGGGAGTTCGCATGAGTGCCGTATATTTTAATATTGAGTTACTGGGCATTTAGTTGATGTGTTCGTTTTTGTTTCTCTTTTTCCAGTTTTTGTGCAACCTCTTTGGTTGCTTTTGCAATCTCTAAGTCAGGAGTTTCTACATCGGTTTCCTGGTCGGTTTCCATTTTATTTTCTTCTTGGTTGTCTGTGTTTTGTTCTTGTTCGTTTGGTTTCATATTAATGTTGTACACTTTGCTTGGGGGTGGGTTCTCGGAGAACCAGATTTTTTTTAGGCCCTTCTTTTCAAACATTATGTTTAGTTCGGTAGCATATGAACCAGATTTTGTAATATTCAAGAAGTGAGCGTACATAATGCAAAGGTTGAGGTCAGGCCGCATGTTTTCCTGGATGTACACGGTGGTGGCTTGTAAAGTAAATACTCTTGTTGGTCCTCCTGCCGTTGCGGTGGCTTATGTTGTGTTCTTTTTTCTTTGTTTTCTTCTGATAGTTCGGCTTACTTTTTCCCTATTAATTGCTTTTTATTGGGAAAGACATTGCAAGTATTCTGTGGCCGTTTACATAGTTCAGACACTTTTTTCGGCTGCTCTTCATTCATCTTTGCTTGAACATTTCGAGCAAGTTTTCCCGTTGAATTTGTAATCTTTGGTTGTGTGCTGGTCCAAGTCGTATCACTTGAAGCAAAGCTTAATCGGAACAAATGGCTCCCTTTTAATCTGCTCCAGGGGAATCTTAGTGTAAAAGACAAACAGGCCGGGTTTTGCCACTTTCTTTGCAATTTTCGTGGTCCAAAATAGGAATTTGAAGATGATTTGATGTTCTTCGCCGTTCTGGTTTTAGAATTTTACGATGTCTTCAATTCTGTCACAAGTTTGCTCTTTTAACATTTCCTCCTTTATTTCCGTAGCTGAGAGGGTGCCAACCCTGGATCGAGTTTTCGACATATGATGGATATTTTTGTTGTTAGTTTGGGGGTGTACGTGGGCAAGACCAGTTTTCTTGTTTCTTCGCTGCGTCTTCACTTAGGAGGAGGTCCAGGTGTTTTTCTGTGTCACAAAGTGCCACGTAGCTGTTGTATTAATCTTTCAGTCTAATAGAATTACTCCTACCTCCGCGCAAATTGTTTGCAGAGTCCTTTCACTCGTGGGTTTTTCCTTCCCTGGGAGGATACGAAGAGGTTCCCTCTTCGCACCCTCGTGGTCTTCCATTGTGGCTCCTAGGGAGCTTTCTTTCTGGTGGCCTGTTATTTGTCTTAATACTTGTGCTTTCCTAGGTAAAAAGGTTTTACTTTATTTTTCTATAAATGAGAAAATGAAAAGGATCCTTCCGCCCCAACAATCTTTGTGGTTGCCGTTGTAACTGCCTGGGTGAAATGATGAATATCCGGATGGGATGATGGACTCGGGGAGGCTCTGCAGGAAGATGACTCATGGAGGACTTGAGGATGAGTGGTGATTGAATTAACTACCAACACCCGGGGAGCCGCCCCTCCTGGGATTTGGTTATTGAGGCTGCGTCTGGCATACATAGAGACGATTATATGTCCCTCTATAGTCCTGGCTGGGCCGCGAGGGATAGAGAGAACTCTTTTCCAACGGTAGCAGCATCGCTTCTTCTCCAGATGTTTATGACAGAAGGTTCCACAGGGGGCTAGCCACAAGCCTGCTTTCCCAATCGCCTTGAATTATGCCTTGCCAAATGGTGGGGATAGTTAAAACTAGGTTATGAGTGGCAGTACACACGGCAACGAACGACTCAGAAATTGGGAATGTGTGTGTGGAGGATAGGAGGTGATGAGTTTAGTCAGCCATAAATATGTCTAGGAATGTCAAGGAAAAAAGTCTTTTTTAAGTCCCCTGTAGTGGAAATGAGGGTGGTTGAGAGAGGGTGAGTTCTTCAAAGCGGCTTGATTGGTAAAAAATGCCCTTATAATTCACCGATCTTTAAATTCTTACCTTCTCTCAGATTCCAGCGATTAAAAGTGCGAAAGTACCGTGAGCTAAATCTTTCGAGTGAGGGAGCTCAATATCCTAAAGTGCGAGCGGTCCGGGAGCGTGCAGTCCTTCTTAATAAACGAGGAGAAACCGGCCATCAATAGTCAAGTGTTAAACTAGAATCGAACATTAAAGTTGTTTTAAAATTTGACTCACCGGATTGGCTCGTTTTCTTTAACGTTATGTTCAACCCGGCGGAATAAATACCACCTAAAAATGGTTTTCTTTCATTCATTTTGATTCCGACTCCACATTCATTGGTAAAGGTGGGAAGAATATATTAAAACCCTCCGAAGATGATCGGAAAAGATCGAAAGCTTAGCAATTTAGTTTGGTTTAAACCAAACCCATTCATTTAAAAGAGAGATGAATACAACACAAGTGATCTACAATCTACAAGATGGAATAAAAAAGAGGGTTAGAAGAATAGAAAGTTTCCAAAGGAAATTAACTAAGGCAAAATACACCATGTTATTCAACCCTCCACCCCCACAATATATATATATATATATATATATATATATATATATATATATATATATATATATATATATATATATATTTAGACATATATCGGTGTAGGACAAAAGCCAAAATCCGAAATCTCGAAAGCCAATATCTCGATACCCAAAATCCCGATTTACTGCACATGCGCCTGGGCGTACCATTGATTATATTCATCCACGCAGGACCAATATTTCGAACCTTTCCAACAAAAGAAGCGTGATTAATACAAACACTGCACCTCCTTGGCAGCTACAGACATGTACTTCATTTTTTCAAATTATAAAAATGGTTAGGTTAGGTTAGACACTGATTTATATGTGCCATCCTTTAATGTATTTCTCATTTCCATAGGAACTCCTATATTACTAAGTTCCCTTGGTTCATTTGATAACAATGCGAAGGCAAATCCGCAACAATTCTTTGGTGATTTAAAGGTATACAGGCTTGAAACATTTGGGAAAGCAAGAGTTTCTTGAATTACTTGTCTGCGTCTTGATTTCGTCAGCAATTTTCGAAATATGAAGCACTTGCTTTGGGGGCGTTGATTATGGTAAACAGAATTATATCATATGCTGTCCATTTTAAAATAGGTTGGTTGGTTAGAGTTAATTTTAATCAGCCTTATAGGCGAGCAACCTCTGTCAACTCGCGAAGATACAAACACGTTAACCTTAGCTTTTCTAGATATTGAATTTCAGGATTTGGGATTTTCGGGATTTTGGCTTTGTTGATGATGACCCAAACCACTGCTAAGATGATTCCCTTCTCATCTTTCTGAATTTTAGTCGGTCTTGTCAAATTCGTTACCATTTTTTAGCATATTTTGTAATATCATCTCTCCATCTCGTCTTTGAACTTCTTTTCGTCCGTCCTTTATCAATCGATAATATTTCTGCTTCATCGAGCGTCTTGTAATCTTTTAACATCGACTGCCCAGCTACATTTTAGGTTTCTCATAGCTTCGACAATATCCTGATGTTTGATTTGTTCACGTATCTAAATAGTTGATTTTCTGCCATGCCATATCATAATATGTTGCTGGGCCTTTTTTGTTTTTCAGCTACACTGGTATTTCGCTTTCGAAGTCAATGCTTACCTTTCAAAATGATTTCCAGCCTCGAGCGATTCAGCTTTGAAATTCCTGATCTATGCGGTTGGAACTTTAATCTGTTGATCCAGATATGTATATTTGTCTACAGTTCTACTTGATTGTTGTCAATTTTGGTGTCTAGCATGTCGACTTCTGGTTTGTTTAGTCATTACTTTCATATTTCAAAGATTTATTGTTTGGCCAAAATTTTTGTTTTAAAGGCTAAAGGACTTGAAGCATTGTTTGAATCTCTTCTTTTTTATCAGCTGTAAGTACAATATGAACTTTAAATTTCAGGTGATTAAGGTAATCACCATCGATCTTAATGCCTTTGTTTTGTAGGTATAGCCTCCTGAAGTTTGCCTTGAGCCAGGATGTGAATAATTTCGGAGAGATAGTATATCCTTATCTTACACCTACTGTATTTGAAAGATAACTAAATTATTATGTAATGTAATATAGGATCTACACGTTTGGTAAATATGTTTTACGATATTTTTGTAGACAGAAACAAAATATTGATTCTTTAAGGCTGTTATGATCGCTGATGTTTCTATTGAATCAAATGCTTTCTGATACTCTACCACTAACATGTATAGAGCTTTATTTTAGATCTTTTCTATATGAAATGGTTGAGAGTATGTATGTGGCTAATCGTTGAGAAGCCTTTTCAAAACCCAGCTTGCAACCTTGATTGTTGTTGATTGAGCTGATTTTCAATCTGTTATTAAAGAATCTTGTGAAGAGATTATAGAAACAAAATAGAAGGCTGATTGGTCTGTGATTTTTAGGTTTGTTTGATTACCTATTTTGTGTAGAAGCATTGTTATGGTATTGTTCAAATCCTCCCGAATCTTCTCTTGTGTTAGATATATTGATGAGAAAAAGCCTCATTGATGACATTTCCAGAATCTTTCAGAAAATCCGAACTAAATTTGTGCTAATCTGGTTCTTTAGTTCTTCATTTGATAATAATAATAATAATAAAATATAACGTATAATCATAGAGCACGAACCGAAACAAATTCTCTTCTAGATCACGACACCAGAGAAAAATCTTTCCTGGATTATGCCCTCCAGCCTTATTTCATTCAAAACAACGTCCTCTAGGAAGCGTAAAAACTTGCTACAGGCTTTATCTACGGTATTTGGCTATAATTGGGTGAAAACTCCAGTCATCTTGATCTACGATCCTCTTATTGGAGCAGAGGGATTTTTTGGTCTCTCTCTCAACCGCACTGAGACATAATTGTCTAGGTGGTTGCATTTTGGAGAGTTAAGAGGTCAGATGTTCGGAGTGATGTGGTCAAATAAATTATTTGACAGGCAAGAATGGTTCATCCTGCGTGTGTGGCATGGTGAAGAGTTGTGCTGCCAGCTTTATAGCCTTCCAACGGACACCTGAATCCCACCAACACTATATCATCTAGGAAACTGATATAGCCGTCCATGGCTATAAACGAGAGCATAACCTCTCCTTCGCTATTAACCAGCCCAAACACTATGTTGTGGACCTAAATATTTCGCATTTCTTGAGTCTTGGTACATCTTTGGAGGAGACAGTAATCCAGCGATTGCTTTTGCAGTTTAACTCCTTGACCTGGCAGAAATTCTTCATTGCTGAGAAGCAGCATGCACGCCAAGGTTGATGGGATGCTTCAGTGTGTTCACGAGATTCGTAGGAGGTTCTTTCGGCTTGTCCATTATCTTTTACGACAATAGCTCGCTATTTATCATGTTCTATGACTATCGATGTCAATGAGAACCTGAATCTCCTTGATAAACTCAGGAGTTACTTTGGTATCATAACGCTTAGAGCGAGGTATCCAATCTCCTTTTCCCATGTCATCACACCTTTACACATTCAACCTTTTGCTGATCCTCTGCACCGTCCTCAAGTTAACACCCAAGCAATAGGAGCTCTTTCATTGCAGCTCCTAACGTTATTTCCATGCAATACAGTTTGCCTTTAACAAATATTAGAGGATTTATTTAGTTCAGCTATAGTATATATATATATATATATATATATATATATATATATATATATATATATATTATGGTCTCACTCTGTAAAAGAGGGTAAAATTGAATGATGAATTTGTCCCAATATTACTCCTTAAAATCGTTCCGCTATGCGATATGCGTAGAAATTACTGAGTAAAAAATTGGCCCTAGTAATAATCATTTATAAATCGCTGTTTTAACATAAAATACGACCCATTTATCAAGGATTAACAACTATTAACAGGTAATGCTTGGAGGCAACAAAACCATTAAAAAACAATTTTAAAGTAAGCAAAGTTACTCCTTAAATTTTAAGTAACACCCTCATTTTATTGTATAATCAAAAGAGAAGACATAATTTGGTGGATAGTGGCATAAAAATGTATATTAACAAGAGAATAGCATTAAATTTAGTAGTCCTCTTAGTTTGATCAGTGATTATTCATTTTTCGTCTTCGCTAATCATGTTGCTTACTATGGTTAGATACAACTTAAATGAGGAACTATAGCATTTCATATTAATCGTCTAATTTTCAGTCAGTTCCTTTGCATGTACTTCGCCCCGTACTGCTCGCCCATTTACCCCCAAAATTTCGAAAATACAGCAGAATAACAGAGTAAGAGATACAATGGGGCGTCTTGGTAGCCTATTAGGGGCTTCTTTTTCTAACACTACAACCATGTTATACATCACTTCAGTTGATACACTTTCATCAAAGAACCCAAAACTCTTTACTGCCTCGTTCGAGATGTACCGCAAATGCGCAGACTCGTAGACCAACATGTTCACATACCTTCAACCAAGCATCTCATAATCAGCCAGAAGTCTTTATGCAGGGCAATGCTATGCCGTACTGTAAAGCGAGTAAAATACTATTTCAAATAATAAGATATCCAAGTATTGAATTAGCTGCTCAGAGCCCAGAGATAAACCCAATTTATAACATCTGGAAGGTAATTGGTGACACAGTTTGACACCAGCATCCTGAAACTGTGAAGCACTTATTGACTAAAAGTAAGCAAGAATGGAACAAAATACCACCAAAATTTTGTAGGAAAGTGGTGAGATGCTGTGGTCATCGATGCACCAAAATAATAGAAAACGAAGATTTAAAACCAGATGTTAAGTGTTTGAAGGTTCATCGCTGTCATATTATGCTTTGTTTGTAGTGTATTTGTTTATTAGGCGATTCTTCTGAATGATCGTCTCTTATTTCGCACATATCAAAATTATTTTCTCTTAGTTTATATAGTATAATTTCTTTAATATATGATAGAATCATAATATTTTCATAAAATATATTAAATGCATGCCCTTCTTGCCATCGAAATTTCATTTAAATATCATAATATTTTAAAAAAACTATTTTATTAAAGGAAAATTGTTTTCTTATTGTGATTGGTAGTATATAATATAAAACACAAGAAGCAAGGATCTTGAATTCCACCCTTTCGAGTGTGACTCGGAATCTCGTTAGTATGAAGTCAAATTATTGTCGATTGATGTTTCACATTTTCTTTTATTTCCACAGTTGAAATGTGTTTTGTCCTACGTGGTTCCTTTATAAGCTCTTCTTACCAGTTCATCATGCTGTAATAGATTTCAGCATAGGTATATATCTTGACCTCTTCTAGTAACGGAATTTGATAATAAGCTTTGCACAAACGCAGCTCGGTTATGAATTTGTCTTTCTTAAAAAGATGAAGATTCTGGTCAATAAGGGGATTCGTTTCTTCATCTAATTTAATTCCCTAAAATCGATGCACATCCAGTATGAACCATCTGGGTTCTTAATCATAACAATCCTAGAGCACTAATCTGATTTTGATGGTTCTATTATTTTCAAATTTAGTTTGTCAACTTCAGCACTAGATGCTTATCTCAGATGTGATTGAATCGGATGGGTTATTGGGTGTTCAATTGGATGTTGTGTTTAAATTGGGGTGCACAATTAGGAATTTCCGAGATGACGTCAGCGAAATGCTTCAGAAGCGCTTGTAGATGTGTTTTCTGAAGAGGTAATGATGTACATATAGGGTGGTGTGAAAGTCTTGCTACCCCTTACGGAGAAGTAATAATAACAATAAAAGAATAATAGCAAACACATGTACGGATTCTCAGAGTATTCAATTTCATTGCAGTGAAGTGATGTCGCACATGTTCTATTCTATTTCCTGAATAGAATACACAACAGCATGTGCCTATAGACTTGCAATCAGCCTCTCTCCCAAACTGTAGGAACTCGTGTCAGCCATCTGAGAGAGAAAATGAAAACAATTTCAACAGAGAGAGACGAGACTTTCTGTCACCTGAAATATGATATTAAAACAATATTTCAAATCCAAAATTAAAATAATATTTACAGGGTGTAACAAGACTTTCGGACTAACCTGTCCCTGAAGATTATCTTGAAAATATCTGAAGGATTGTTGGTTGCCATGTAAAATCTAAGAAGTTTGTTAGCACTAGTAAGGCACCGTGAATTACACTTTAAGCACAATTGTAAGCTAACAAAAATCTCTTCAGGCTCTGGGCTAACATCCATTGCGTTAACTAAAATTGTTTCCGATGTAAAGGATTGAAACCACACAATTGGCAAGTGCTCACAATTATGCATTTTTTACGATTTTGTAAGTAAAATTGGAAGAAGTTATAGCGCCATATAATTTAAGTAGCAAATGCCTTAGAGACAATTCATTGCCAATTAATCGCATATATGCCACTCTTAAGTCCGTCCAATGTGTTAATTCAGGCATGTAATTATGCCACTCTTTTTTCTGTATTAATCACTCTATGTCGCAGCTGATTAATTACCTGTATGTTTGATGTGTCAATTAGGTATTTGTTCAAAAATGAAATGATATCAGAGGTGATGTTTACAGAAGATGATGAAGCTGAAGTAACATGACCAAATATTTTTAGCCAGGTTCTTCTAATATTACAATGTGTTCTTCAGTCATTACTGTCCTGTAATCTTTGCTTTCTTTTGATGACTGCGACAAAGGATTATCCTTACTTCCATCAAAAATTATAATAATGATACTCAAGATGTTTCTGCATGATTTTACTTCGCATGTGCTGTATTTTGAGCTTGGCGATGACTTTCTTTGAATCACTCTCACTTATTATTTTCTAAATCGTTCAAAGTTGCACTAGCAATCTTTACTGCTGTTCGATCGGAAATACCAGTTTTGTCGCATAATTAAGCTATAGCTTGGAAGAGGAGTGGTTTGCTGTTGTTCTTTTCTTTTTATAGCACTAAACTCAGTTTCATATTCAGAGCATTCTATCGCTGTTCACTCTACTTAGCAATTTCATATACTGATGGAATTGTATTCTTACAAGATCTTATCTCTTTTCTCATTATTGTTTTGATATCTTTTGACGTTGTATTCACATAGACTCCAGCAATTACCATTTTTCTTGCACTTCTCTTTTGTGGGCACCTTGCGTTGTTTTGCACAAGGTCAACTATTTTCTTTGCATTTGCAGGCTGCAATGTCAAAGAGTTCTTGACAACTAACCTTAAAATTTTCAAGTTTCCTTCTGTAACTAGGATTATATTTACTTCCGTGATAAGACTTGTTATAGTTTTTATAGTAATTATTGAACTTATTTACTAGTTTGACGCGTTTGTTGACACAATTAGAATTGACCCTGAACTCCAAACTCCTTCAAGATGAGAGCAGACATTTGCGTAAATCTCACTGAAAGATATTTTTTATTTGATGCTACCTTGAGCCCAATTCATTTCCAAAAACATGCATTTAAAACATATTTAAATATAGGGAGATTTCTTACTTTATGTTTTGTAGGGGTCTCCAAAGTTAGGTATTCAACAGATCGCCGTTTTAATTTGGAAGTTATTGACAATGTGCTAAAAAGACAGATAACAAGTCACAAAAACTTTCCGTGAGCGCCTAAGCGTTACATGTGAAACGTCTTTGAGGATGGATGAGAGACTAGAGCAAGCAACGCGGTGGTGGTGCCGCAAACAAACGCAGTTACGCACTAAAAGGGAAGCTGCACATTAAGAAAGTAAGGCACATGCTAATTGCAAAAGCTTGAGAGGATACATTTATAAGCTGACATTATTTTTTAATCAAGGATTGGCTTAGTATTGTAAATTAGCATATATTTATGGAAAAATAAGGCTCTTCGCAAGCTGAAAAATTGTAATAATTTTAGCATATGTTCTTGATATACTAGACTATTCTTTGCAAATACCCACAAACTTAACAGTTGAAATATTTTTTTTTTACAATATTTGCTATTTCAGTTGAAAATGTTGATTACTTTATTATTTTGCTCCTTCTGCACCAGCTGAAGATGTATATTTATTCATTCAAAGCTTTTGCATACATTAAATATGAACATAATTTGATATTATGACTACTACGTGCATGCAATTTTTTCGCATAGAAATATTTGGGGTGTCACCTATATTTTGGCTATCTTTAATGTAATGTTTCTTTTTTTAAGCTAAATGCGCAGGCTAAAAGTGTGATCATAGACCAAAATGGTTTTAACTCAAATTTGTTCTCAACGAATTGTTAACGTTTCCGCACTACCCATCAAAGAGATTTGAAAAAAGGAGAAAATGGCTCCATCCCGAGTTTTTGAGTGGTGCCTGATAAACGTTTCAAAAATTGAAAAATAAGGACCACCCTATTATATATACATATATATATATATATATATATATATATATATATATATGGGCAAATTAACGCTCAACTCATAGGTGCTACAGAATAATTGACTTTTTCAGACGCAAGCGCTGCAAAATGACCAAAACATTAAAGTAACAATTTTAGTTTATGTAATGTTTAATAAGTAAAGTGAATTGCGATCTTATATTAGCGGCGGTCGACGCGAAAACACCAAGTTGTCGGAAGTATGGTTTCAGGCTGGAGTTGCAGATTAATTCCTAGTTTCTCCTTATGGATAATGACGGCTTCGGCCATTCTCAATATTCTGCGGTTTTGTAGTCACAGGATGATGGAAGTGGTCTAATTTAGCGTCTCACAGGTTAAAGTACTGCTGTGAAAGTCGGTATGTTTTCTAATTACCCCATCCTGTAGGTGAGCCGTCATTCGTCTCGACAGGGTTGTGGAGGTTGTAGAGGTGCGAAGATATATCAGAGAAAAATTCCTTCGAAGTCGATAATATAAATAGCCCCTTAAAACTACCCTCTCATACAGACTCGCGGTAGCGTGATGGCAAGATTGCGGGCATCAGGATTCAAAGCCCCGCGATCGAGACTCCTAAAGTCCACAATTTTTACGAAGAAAAATTATGAAGAAAGCGGAAATCAAGGAAAACGATTTCAAGGGCTAACTCATCTCAAGCTCATCAAGAAGAAATCCTCACGAGAAGATAAAATGCAAGTTAATATGAAGATACATCAAGAAGGAAATCGAAGATCAAGAACTACCCCAGCCAAATTAAAGAAGAAGGAATCTCAGCCAACAAGAATACCAAGAGTCAGATAACCGGAATCCAAATGTTTCAAGGGTCAACTTTAGTTGAGAAGAGATAAATGTATTCGAATATAGAAAATCTCAAGTTGAAGTATAATATGGATAAATAAGTAAGTGTTATAATAAATGCTCCTTCCCCCTGCCAAAACTGGTGACCCTCAAAAGGCCGAACAATCTTCTGATCTTCGTTACAACTGCACCTGCTCTCCTACTAGAGTTTAAGAAAAAGTGCTGCTGGGAATCAGAGATCTGGAAGGATATTACTGATTAGCGACAAAACTTCGTTCGCTCTCCTCAATCCCACTAAATTAGCTCCACTCATCCTGCAGACACGGAGGCCGGGGAGGGAGAGCTATTACTCCTCGATTATTAAATCCAAGACTAGTCTCTCCCCAATCCTCAAATTCGTTCCGCGTTCTAGAGAGGGACCTGTGTACGGGTGCGAAGATGTTTCAGAGAAAAATTCCTCCTAAGTCTATAATATAAATAGTCCATTTAAATAACCAACTCAAGACGGACTTGCCGTAGCGTGATGGCTAGAGTGCTGGCATTTGGATCCAAAGTCCCCGCCATCGAAACTCCTCAGTCCACAATTTTTAAGAAGAAAATTCACGAAGAAAACGGAAGACAAGGAAAACGCATTAAGGACAACTCAAAAAGACTCAAAATAAAATGGATCGTCTCAAGAAAGAAAAACGGAAGAAAACGACTTCAAGGGCTAACTCATCAAATCATTAAAAAGCAAGAAGCAAAAAAAAATCATCACGTCAAGTTATCAGGAAGATGCTTCAAGAAAGGAAGGATACGAAGATCATGAATTAACCCAGCCAACTAAAGAAGAAACAAGAATACTGGAATCAAGGTAAATGGAAGACAATGTTTCAAGGGGCAACTTTAGTTAAGAAGAAATAAATAGATTCGAATATAGAAATCTCAAGATGAGGTATGATATTGATAAATAAATAAAAATGATTATAAGAATATGGCCCCCACCCCATAAGGGCACACCGATGTACTTGGAATTGTGGTGTTCACAGTCACCGACTTTACACGAATACTCGTACACGACGTTATTCTCCTTGAGATTTCTCGTCGGGGGGAGATAGCTGTTCTTTATGATGCAACTATTTGTTTTCCTTGTCTTGTAATATATTATGGGGTCACGTTTCGATATAAAATGGCTTTGAGAGCCTTTTTGTCTTCACGGTATCCTGTGTTGATATTGGCCTTGTAATAAAGATGGATGGTATTTTTCTTCTGTGTACCCCGGGTACCAGATCTAGCAGCAAAGTTCATTTTTTTCTTTTATAGCGGATCGATGTATTCCTGTGGGTAGCTGTTGTTGACCAGAGCGCTAGAAACTCTCTTCAGTTCAAGATCGACAGTCGTATACGAGGAGGTATGGGAAATTGCCTTCTTAACTAAGGCATTAATGACTGATTTCTTGTAACGTTCAGGACACTCAGAGATATGGTTTAAACAGAGGCCTAAGTTTCTAGACCTAACATAAACTTGGGTAGTAAATTTAGACTCATGGGAACTGATTATAATATCAAGGAATGGAAGGAATCCTGATCTTCTGTTTAGTGCGTGAAATTCAAACACGAGTTGTTCCTACATGTGTCAAATTGGGCATTAACATGATCAATGTTATCTGCGATCAAAAGGATGTCCTCGATATAACGCGCATAGATGGGAGATTTGGGCACTAGATTACTTTTGAAAATCTTGTTGGCAAAAAGGACGCCAAAGGGTGACTTCCTCGCAACACAATCGATTTGCATGTACATTTGCCCGTCGGGACCATAGAACGGGGCTTCTTGTGCGCATGCTTGGTGGAATGCTATAAAATTCTCGGTCATGACTCCATTTGGTTTGTGAGAGTACGTTAAGCTCCCATTTTATCTCCTAAATGCCAGCTGCACCGTTAGTTTGTTTAATGAGGAGTCCGAGTAAACACAGCTGTTGAGCATAAAACGTTGTGCAACAACAATGGTATCAAATACACAAATAAGAGTTTAATCATGTAAATGTTTTCACCGAGCACATGCTTCCTAGTAGCGGCATTTCTAGATCACGCCAGTAGGAGCGCATATATATAAAAAAGACAATAGGAGAGTATGAGAGATTCAGATTTTTTTCATTGATTAAGACATTTAATCGTAACCAATTCACTCGCATCCATGCTTCCGTTTTTAATTCACTGAGGCTTGTCTTATCCTTAACTCGTACTAGCGTTAATATATATATATAGACTATTGGTCTCCTGTCTAGTACGCTCCGTGTCGCCCTGCTTGCACCGTAATATTCCGTTATTAGAATAAAGTGTTAATTTTCGTATGTCTATTTTTGCCTTAAAACTTTCGGTAAGCCCAGCCAAGTATAAGACCACCTTAAAATCATTTATCTTTGGAGTAAGATAATTATTTCGCCGTAAAAACACCATTTTACTATAAATTGGAACTCTTTGCGCCTTTATAAGGTGCTGGTTACGGAAACCTCTTTCATTCACATACAATTAATTCAGCGTCATCTGGAGCTACATACCTAGTAACCTCCTCTACTACAATACCATTTACCTAACACCAGATAACTGGCGACCGCCATAAACTAAGGAATACAGAAAGATGCTTAAATTATAGCACACAAATTGACAAGTTAGAATGCAATTAGGGGGACAGTATGGGTAAACAGCGGCATTTTTGAGTAGAGAAAGTATAAATCTTGTGCCTATCAAAGATTAGTGTTGAATTGCCCATCGAAAGTATTAAAGTTTGGAATTTCCTTTATGAGAGCTAATTCTATTAGAAGCCTAGGTATATAATTTGGAAAATCATAAATTATTTTTGCATTATCAATGTCAATTCAATGGTTTGCATTTGACATGTAGAGAAACAAAATACAAAAACGACTACCACGGTGCCTGTCGCATTTATATTCCTTCCTTCTCTTGGAGAATCTGCTGCTTCCATTAATTTTAAACTTGATGCCAAGTTTTGCATAGGAAATAATAAGCATCCTGTTCTTTATCGGTGGATCTATTTTTTAGACAGACTATTCGGATCAATTTTTCGTATCGAAAGAGAACATTAATATTGTTGGCAAGGGCCAACTTTTTAAAAGTAATTAATTTGGGCGAGTATAGGAATGTAATATAATAACTATTACATACGTTTTCCTTAGGATTAGCTGATGAGTAAAAGTTAGTTAAGGATTTATAATGACAGTTTTTTATGAATTAAAGGACAAACTGTATCTCAATGAATGTTTGGATGATCGTGTTGATTTCATCCTGCAGGAAACAATGATCACATATGGAATATGGTTTCAGAACAAGAAAGAAACTATGGACCTTTTAACGTATTCGTCTTAGGATAAGAAATCGTAAATGTAAGCAGTAAAGTTGTTTGGTTTCCGGTAAACAGAACAATCTGCTTTGTTGTTTACTTTGGATACTTTGACATCAAGCAATTTCAATGAGTTGTTTTCTTCCCATTCTACTTAAATATAATGGTGGAGTTAAAGTTGTTTAATTGGTTAAAGAAATAATAAATGCGTTATCTTTAAAAGGCCAGGTGTCACTTACATTATCCACATAGTGAAACATCGTTATAGGATTAGATAAGATCGTGGGAGTGGAGGTGTTTCTTAAAGGCTTCCATAAACAGATTACATAGGATCAGTGAAAGGGGATTACTGATACTCAGGCAATATTTCTATCTGTAAAAACAATCTTCAGCTTTAAACACATTGTCTGTAACGCACAAACGAACCAACTTCCAATTTTATTACAATGTAAGGGTAATGTTAGGTTAGACAAAGGAAGGTTTTTAATAATGACATCGACGGGAACTTTAGTGAAAAGTCTATTACCATCAAATCTTAGCAACTGCTTATCGGATAGATTACCATCTTTAATTTTATTTACAAAATCACCAGAATGGATAATGTGAGCATCAGAGATGATACCAATTAATTTGGATAGGATGTTCGCTAACCATGAGAAAGTTTGTACGTGTGGGATCCTACATTGGAAATAATCTGTCCAAGCGTATAACCGTCTTCATGTGTTTTCTGTAAATTATACATGTAGGTAAAAAGGGATAATATACTAAATTGTTAGATTAGATCTTATTGTCCTTTGAGAATATTTTAAAGATAGCTATTGAACGATTTAGTGGATTATTATTTAGTTTTTGTTAATTGTTCCTGTCATTTAGCAATTATTCAACTTAGCAGAATACTGATCACTGTCCATAATGACAGTGATCACTATTCTGGTAAATGCGAGAGGTGTGGATAAGCAGAGTATTATCAGGCAATCGAGCGCTACGGGTGGCAGCGAAAGACCTCTTATAGGGCCACCGCTCACTCTTTCACAATTAATGTACATCTCAGTGTATGGCAGCGTGGTTAACGCCACAGATCTGACCTGCTTGGCATTTTATTGTTGTGTGCCCCACAATCTAGCTTCAGGAGCACTTTTCGGGGAGTATGTTCTATTGATGATCTATTGAGTGTGCGTATGTGTTTGCCAAAGATTTGAATTCTATGGTTGTGGAATTTGTCTACGTGCGTTTACTTTAAAATTATATGACCACCACGTGCTAGGTAAAGGTTTAATGTAGGTCTTTGATTGCCTTAGTGCGGTGCCTGCGTCTATGTTCTGTAAAGATGTCATCTGTCAAAAATTAAACAACAGATGATTTGTGCGGCATATTGGTATTTGGTGATTTTTGAAATTGAGTTTGGCAGCAGCGTGTTGTGTTACTTTTCTGGGTGTTAGAAAGATGGCTGTAATATCAGTCAACGCAAAGGCACCATACTCAGTGAGAAGCAGGCCTTCCCATACAAAGGAGGTGGGTGAGAGTAGACGGGAAACGTTCGTAGGATGGCTTATTCATTCGCGATACGGAAGATGCTCGTTGCAATGACTTTCTCCTTTTACTGGCGGCAACTTAAGAGAATATTGGGCACGACCAACCAAGGCCATATAAGTACAAGTCGACAATCGCACGCTCAGAAACATGAATGAGATCCTAGGAGATTTCAACAGGTCCCACTGTTGTCAATTACACACACATCGTCAACCAAATAGGACGAACAAGCATTTACTGGGCGGTCGGGAGTGGTACCGTCCCATGCTAACGAGCAGGAACTAGTTCTCGTAGTTGAAATCTGATCAAAGTGTAGGTGCTAGATCAAACAACTACATTAACCATCAGCAAGACAAAACGCTACAGAAAATCACACCAAAATAAGCTCCTAAATCATCCAGCATCCCAACCGCAATCATCAATCCTGGCTAGATCTCATCTTTTCAACAAAAACACACATTTATAACGCTAATTTAACAACCTGATGCTTGGGGAAAGTATTCAAGAATTCACACAACATTTTCTTGCAAAATCAACATAAAGATACCAAACAACGAAACAATTACATGCTCATTGCTCTCTTATAATATCTAGTGCCCCAGAAGACACAGGTAACATTAGTCCGTGTACCAGATAACTACATGAACAACATACTAATACACGAACACACCCCAACACACAATATTTATCCCCTGTAAGACTTACATATAAACCAGCAACAAAAATACTCAGAACTACATTCGATAAAACTTACACATTCACACAAATCAAAACAACGTAATGTCCAAACCAAACACGCAAATAAAATGCTGAGTAGATTTTATCTCTGACTGCTGTCTGTTGTAAGCTGGATATATGTAGCAATCCCTCTAATTTTCTTTCTACTCTATTTTGTTGTCAATCTACACCAATCAGAGGAAGAACTAAGCACTGCTGAATTCTTTGAAAGCACCTAGCTTAGGTCTAAAAGCTAAAAAATATACAGTTGAAAGCTCAGTCGTGCATAATTTTCGTTCAGCATATATATATATATATATATATATATATATATATATATATATATATATATATATATATATATATATATATTCAGTTAGGAGTGCAATTTTTTAGCTAACTTTATCTTCATCGAAGCACTCAGAAGGAGCTATTCTCACATATACGAGAAAATAACGCATAAATAAGCTTTTCTAAGATATCCGAAAAACTGTTTTTCGATTGGCCGTTTTAATTGTCATCTCTGTTTGTCAAAGCGAATGGAAAATTTGTTTTATCTACTCTAGCCTGCCCTGTAAAATCGAGAATTATTTACCTCAAGTGGACGTTTGTTAACCGTTCAACTTAGTTTCTCTGCAGGGCAGCAAAACTTGAATGATCACCTCGTTACTGGTGTTCTTCGGCTAACTTAGCTCTAGATTCCTTTAAGTCAACTCTTATCATTCGCTGCTTGATAGTTGCGAAGAGATGCTTAAGTTTCTTTTCTCTCTATCTTTAAGATTGATCTAGAGTACAAGGATCCAGAGTCTACGAATTGATCAAGAGTGTCATGAGATGATTGAGAGTACCACTACCTGATCGAGAGTGTCACGACTTAATCAAAAGTGCCACGACTTAAATGAGATTATCACTTATTGATCGAGAGTGCTATAACTTGATGGAAATGCCAGGCTTGTCGATAGGCAAGGCCTTTTTAAGAGCAACACAAGCTGATCCCAGTACCATGACGTAATTGAGAGTACCATGAGTTAATAAAGTGTGCCATGATTTGATTAAGAATACCATGACCTGCTTGAATGTGGCTTAATATCCTTGTTTTTACTCCCCCAAAAGGAGCGACAGCTGGTCTCAAATGAACGCTGAAAAGATTCTTAAACTTTTCCGTGGTTCTGTTTTTAACCCTAACATAAGAAACAAAAACCTTTCAAGGAGTTCTCGGTAGCCTAGTAGATACTGAGTTTAATTTCTAACGTTAAGGGAGGGGTTCAATCTCAGCGAGCGCAGACGTGATCTACTGGACGCCAATTGGCCGGATACACTGATAATAACCCCCGCATGGATAAATAGCATCACACGCAACATTATGCACATAAAAATTACAATACCGCTATCATTTTCTTCCAGTCTTCACAATACAACTTACCCCATCCCTCTGTTGTGGAATCCTGCAGAAGGAGTGCTAGTTTCACCTATCTGGGTACTTTAACATCAAGCATCATCTCAAAAATAGTTCCCTATATTTTGCAACCTTTATCTTCATAAGAGAATGTGAAAACTTTGTTACTTTGAAACATTACCACGAGAAACGAGCTTGAAACCATCCATGTTTAGAATATTTTTATCCAATGGATAAAAATATTAACTCCCAACAACAACTTTGAAGAATATTTTAGCATTTCTCACTTTATATTTTGTAAACTTAGCGAGGCATCTAGATCTGATAATGATGTAGCTAGAACACCTGCAAATGAAATATGGGCTTTGGTCCCTATAAAGTGAAACAATGCTAATCATTTTGAAAGGTTGCTAGTCGAAAATGAACGGAACTTGGATGATAAATTATAGATGACTTTGAGCGACACCTTCCTGAAACCAGAGAAACAATTCAAACAGAGGACAAAAACTGTGGATGTTGATGACTATGTGCATATTTCTGTTTTGAGGTGAGCTGTACATAAAACTAATAAAACATGTCGATACATTTTATAAGACATATTTCTTACAATATAATTGTATGGAGAGTAGGTTTAAAACTCTGAAGCATTAAACTTTGTGATCAAGACACACTTATCTACCTTGTAACGAATAAAAATTGATCATGCAATCATGAAAGATTGGAGAGAAAGTAAATAAGATGGTCTAAGTGCTAATTATTCTTTTCTTATTTTTACTTACGATTTTTACTACCGTTACACAATTCTATGCATGTAATTGGTATATTTTATAAAATACTAAAAATTTTGGAAAATATTATATCAACATTACACTATCTATTGAACGAATGGTTAGAATTTTCTTTTCTACCAAAAAGTAAAAGAACCAGATGGAATATGTTAGGTAAATAAAGCGAAAATAATTAAATAGTGATGACAAAAGATTATAAGCACTCAACAGAAATATCATTGTAATCCTCATTAAATACGTAAGGTCATTGAATTTAAATCGAAAGCCCTTAAGCTCAATTGCTTTGAGCCAAAATGTTCAAATTAAGGTTTAACAAAGTTTTACCTTAGTATAGTAGTTTCTTGACAGAAAAAATACCTTAAACCTTAAGATCCCTTCAAAAATCATAAATTAAAAAGGAAGAGAACCACTTTCGTTTAGGCTGAAATGAAACTCATTTTATTTCTTATTTTACCGGAAGAGCTTGGAAAAATGTTTGAAAGTTTATACTTATTTTTTGGGGGACTATAATGGTGGAGTGTATATTAGCAAAACACTTTAATTCTCAAAATCACAAACTATCAATCAATACAATATAAAATCTCACAACAATAAATAAATAATTCCGAATCCAATATATTTGAATTAAAATAAACAAAACTATCAATAAAATATAAATCTAATAATTTTATTTATAATATAACACATTGATTCAATGAATGCATAAAAATATTTATCGCTACAATAAAAATAATATGTGAAAGATTGAAAAGGTCATTCATTGTTCATGCTTGCTTTGACAGAGATGTGTTACGTACTCTTATTCATGTTTCTGTGGATTTAATGAAAATTATTTAATTGAATTCGGCATTACAAGAGAAGAGACTGGATCCTAAGAACAATGTCATTAGCTGCTTTTGATAAACCTTTTGTTTAAAATCCTCTGCAGTGTAATAGTGCAAATATAATATACCGAATAGGAGCTGAAATGCTGGAAAACAACAACTATGGGTGCTAAAGAAATTGAAAAAGAGAACTAGATTTCAAAATGCAAAATTTCATAAGGAACCTTGCCTAGCCCACCAGGATATAAATTCTTTCTTGATCTGTGCAATTAGTACACCACTCTATTCGGAGACTAAATATATACTCTTATACATATTTTTGTGTTAACTAGATTTAATTTTTCTCTTTTCATACTAGATTTCATAAAACATGATCAATAAGGTTTGAGAGCTGTAATATTAAAAAAATGATGCCAAACATCCGTTATTTTTTGTGCATTTTTTGGTACAGAAATATCTATTGCCTTCTAAATAAACTAAGACTAAGGCTTAATAGGAAGCCGAACATGTTAAGTTTAAAAATTTACAAAGATGTCAGTTTCTAGTATGTAAGATCATTTTTTACCAGAGAATTTATTGATACCTTTTTATCCCTCACTCTTATGATCATAGCATGCGACCTTTTGTATTGCCTTAATCAAAAACTAAAGTTCAAAATTTTTCTAATCCGAAATGAGCAGAAATTTGTTTTGGACGGGAGAAAATAACTCTACCTTACTGCACTGCAATCTCATTAAATCTCACATTTAATCACAATTAAAATCGATTTGAAGTGTTTTTCACTGCTAATATGGTCACTTCAAAACTCATTTCGCCCTATTTCTTATAATTATGATTGGAAATGTAATAAAGTCCTGGTTCCAATATTACCACTAATTTTGAATTCTGGATAATGTTTGAAAGTTTAAACTTATTTTTTCCTTTCTCCATCTAGTCCTTTGTTCTCCGACAATTATTTTTCCAAAATTAAAGGTATAAAAATCTATAGATTTAAAAGAGTAAGAATTTAGTATTTGATAATTCTATGACGCATCTTATTTAATGTTATTCTTTTGTGGCTTCTTCTTATTCTTTGCCTTTCGTGTCGGTAATTAGTATCTTATTCTCAGTGCAGTGCAAATAAACAGGCGTTTCTTAAGAACTAATGAAAAACAACATTGGAAATATTATTGTATAAAATATGAAGCTATTAGGTATTAACCACAAGCTCCCAATTTGAATAATCTTAATGATTAATATTTTATGATATGAATATTCAAATATATAATTTATAATGTGACAATATATATTTCACAATTCATTCATCATAATGATTGAACGGCCATCTCTTATTATAAACTTTCATTGAAATTGTCACATACGATTGTCACATAGTTTCCATAATTAAAACAGCTCTAATAAGAGCCCTTTGTTAAAGCTTGGTTTGTTCTCGTTGAGAAATGAAAAAGAATACGATGAAAAATTGATATATATTCATATCCTATTATTTAACTTTTGGATGCTTATTATTTATGATGCCATGATATTGGATTTGCTTCAATTAGGAATACCAATAATAATATGTGAAATTTTATCATAGATATTTATTGCAATATTTTCTCGTAAATTGTCTTCAATATTCATATTAGGTTTAAAAGTACGATATTTGCCAAATAATTATCTATTTAAAAGTTTGCGACCAGTTAAGTTGGTGGTATATTCGATAATATTATTTCATATTGTTATTCAAATTTATGGAAAGTTAATAACATAGTCAATGGCGTAGAGAAAAATTATATATTCAATTGAATATGACAAAGGGTGTCATTCTCCTGGCCAACTTGGGAAATAAACTGACTTCAAATTAAGGGCGAATGTCCGTAGTAATGGTTGACGGGATTCCGAAGTGATAACTCCATCCGCTGACAAAAGTGCCCGCGAGAGTTGCAGCCGAGGTGTTCGCCATCGGGAAGGCTTCGGGACACTTGTAAGGGGTCCAGAACAGGGTAGATTACAACAGTAATTGGGCAAAAGGCCTGTACAGCCATTCAAAGAGCCAGAGTTGGTGAGAGTGGCAGTTTTGCAAACGTGGAAGGCTGGACAGGAATCTGGTGAAAAGCTTTCACGAGGTCAATCTTGGCGAAAATTGGACACCCATTCAGAGTGGCGGTAAAATTTTGTATGTGAGAAATTGGACTGGGATTGAGGGTTCGAAAGTCAACATAAGGGTACCAGTCTCCAGTCTTCTTGGGTACCATGTGAAGAGAAGATCTTATGGCCAGTTGCTTTTAGAATGTCTGAGAAGCCTAGGATCCAACATGTGGTTAAATTCCTCCTTTGCTTTCTTTAACCATAAAGACGGAAGTTGTCGAAGTTTGGGGTGCACAGGAGGTCCGGTGGTTGAGATGTGATAAGTCTCTCTATGCTTGAACTCACTTGGCTGGGCCTCCGGACTAAGGACTGTAGGGAATTTTTCCGAGAATCTCTTGAATGAAGTCGAGGGCACGACGGCAGAGATGGCGCTAGATTACCTAAAGTTTATGGAAGGAGGAGAACGAAGTGAGGTGTCCTGATCCACGAGCGAGTTCCTGCAAACGTCGACAGATAGCTTGAAATAGCGGAAAAAATCATCACTAGCAATAGGTTGGGGACCGCTGCTACGAGAAAGACCGACTTAAAATTTTGACAGAGACCAAGAGAAAGTGTCTTCACCTGTAATGCGTAAATGGGAACTTGATTCCATTTTTTGCCAAAAAAGCACATCGAAGGGTCTGTGATCCGGAGCAGCTTGGAGCGACACAGATAGGCGGGTTTTGCAAAGAGCGACCGTCAGCTTAGTTTTTCTATATGTGTTAACAGGTAGAAATACATTTTCGGGCGTTTTGACCGAACTTTGAACGGTAAAAACACAGGGAAGAGCTTGAGCGTCTTTCGAACGGGATTTCCACCGCGATCGAGTCCAAGACTTTTTCAAGATACTCTTGGAGAGGCGCGTTAGCTACTCGCATAGGGCCTCCAAACGTGATATTCGTTCATCCGAATGTCTTGAGATTGAAACCCCTTGCGGGACGTAGGCTTGGACGATTCAATCCACCGTTTCGGCAAGGTTTTTACGCTGGCCGTGGATGCTTTGCTTTGAGTAAGTTAGCTTCTGTAGGAATAATTGGTGGAAGAGAGGATTGTCGAAGGCTGCAGCTTAAGCAGTAAGAAACTGTTGCATTTGACAGAGCAATAGTGAAGGCTTTCGTTCCCCGAGCTCATCTTTCTGCACGAATTGTCTCAGGCTCTCGGCTTACAATGCAGCCCTTTTTGATATGATAGTGGTTTTCAAATCCTCATACGGCGACGAACTTGATGGTCGAAAACTAACGATTTAGTCAACCTTTTTCATGCTTGATTAAAAATATGGAATATATTGAATTCTCATCGAGCATGGAAGAAAAACAGTGTAGATTCGGAAGACCAGAAGGCAGGTAGCTTGATGCCAACGTGGGTTACGACTGCAATTACCTCAGATATAGGTTCAGACTGGCCTGAAGATTACCAAGTGTAGGTAACAGAGAGCGAACAAGCTTTGTTGGAGTTTGCCGAATTTAGTCGTCTAGGCTTTGTGAAGAAACTCAAAGTTAGATAGCGAACGTGTTGACAACACGCTGTGTTTAGTCCGCTAGGCTCTCTGAAGGCAGCCGAAGTAGATAGCGAACGTGCTAGTACCGCGCCGTATTTAGTCCGCTGGGCTGTCTCATTGTGTCGAAAACTAGAGGAAAAGCGTGCTAGTAACATGCCTTATATAGTCTATTAAGCCGTAAGGATATGGTAAGACCAAACGCTTTTTAAGGCGCCGTATTGAGTTCGTTGAAGGTTGAACTATGTCACTTTAGGGTCACCAATTGTAGATTTCTAATAAAATTGAAACCAAACATGGCTTTTTGGACTTTGGGAAGATCAGATATCAAAGAACTTCAAAGATGGAAAAGAATGAGTGTTTTATAGTAGGAGAGGGTATAGGTAGGAAAAAGTGTTATCATAGTAGAAGAGTATGTGTCCTAGTACTTCTGGCAATTTCTTCACCGGTGCCTTTATTCTTTTCTCAATGTTAGCATGTTTTATTTTGTTTTCTTTTCCACTAGTAATCTTTTTATTTTTGATTCATACTTGGGATCATTTTATTTATTTGTTTTTGTTAAATATAGATTCATTTTTTTGAATTGTCTTTTCTCTATTTTATCCACTACGTATCTTTGTTTTCTCTCTCAGTTTAATTCATGTGTTCATATAAATATATGGACATATGCATACATTTACAAATGTATACTAGGTTTTGCCGTCTTTTACTTATTTATATATTGTTTCAACTCTTCCTGCGCACGCATTTGGCTGCTGTTAAATAGTCTTCGGTAGTGTTTGTACTGGAGTTCGAAATCTGTTATTCTAATATCTTGCAGTATTCTATCTCAGACGTATGAATAATTTTTCCTTCATATTACCTTTGTTTTCTCATGTAGGGTCACGTTTATTAACTCAACTTGTGCAAAATTGTGCAATATTCTTAATAGAATGCAGTCCCAGCGACTGAGATTCTAAGTAACTCATAATTCTTGGTTATGTACCACTTGGCCCTTCTTTAGTGAGTTTTACTTGCTAGGTGTAGGGGAATAACTGAGTAGAGTAGATTAGTTCTTACCAAGATCATCTAAAATTTTCTTTTATTTCTTGAAGAGAGAGTGTGCCTTGAATCAGTAAAGGGGGCGTAAATTCCTCTTTGCCTTCATAATTTTCTCATAAATATGTACTCCTTCTCTCCTAATTTTGAGTCCTAGGCCACCACCGTATTGAGAGTATTCTCCCAGTCACAGAAGGTTTGATGTTTTTCCTTGCTCAATGGGTAAGAACTTGTAATTTTCTGCATTTTTTCGTATTTTATTTCTTTTTTCATAGTTGTTGAGGTTAGTAATTTTACCGGCTGTCATGTTTGCGTTAATTACTGGTGATCACCTTTGTGTTATCCTCAGCCAGAAAAACATAATGGGCGTAATCGTGGGTAGGGTGAAGGAGGTCAAGGGGGCTGTTTGATTGCATAAATCTGTATAATCTACACATGACTTATTTATGAATAAATAAATGAAAGGAAAGTGGGAGGAGAGACAGAGAAATAATGCCAATCCCCTCTCATCTAGCAATTTTGAGATGACTAGAGGGGGATTGAAAGGAAAGCCGGCTACCCGGCCTCCTCTCAACCACACCAAAGCCATAGTGAGGTTACTAGAGGAGCGAAGAGGCGAACAGAAGATAAACAGTGAAAGGCAGAGTAAAAGGTAGAGATAGCAAAGGTTGAAATAGCGTAGTTGACTTGAAAGTTGACCTAGTTGGTCGGTGGACCTAGAGCTTTACGTGAGTTCATAACCAAGGTGTGTATTATATCTTCATGTGTGCATATACATATATGGACATATGCATATGTATTTATTCTTTCTATAGTGCCCCTGTCCCTCATATGGATTGTTAGCAGTTTAGATGTTAAGGATAGAAGAAAGGTATAGGGAGAATTGGAAAGTATTAGAGGGTTTGTAATTGAATGCCAGGGTGAATGGAGGTGATGCTAATGTATTTCGGTTTAGTAATGTCTTAGTTTTGAATTTCGATAGTTTAAGTTAGTAGTTACCCGAGTCTCAAGCTATTTTTCTTTCTTGTTTAATGTTATTTTATATTTGTTGTATTTTTATAAGGTGTCAAAGCCGTTCTGTTTGTCGTTTCTTTTACTACCGGTAAAGTTTTAACATAACTCTTTTTTTTATTATCACTTCATTAACTCTATAATTTAAGAAGGGTATTTTTTTCAGTATTTGAATAATAATTTCATCTTAGTTTGGTTATGACTGTTTTTTATCAAAGTTATTTCTAATAATTCTTTCATAATATCCAAAAAACAAAATGGTGAAGTTCAGAAATAAATATAAGTATCGAAATTTTGTGAATTTATTTTTATATATCTTCTTCTATAACTATATTTTAGCAACGTGATATTTTGAAGGGGAGGAAATTTAGTTTAGAGTTCCTTTTTAAAATTATTATAATTAGCAAAGTTCAGAAAATATATAAAAATTTAACCATGGCTGCTTTTTTATATTTTAATTTTTTATCTTAAAAGTGAAGCACAAACTCCCCCAGTAGGGGGAAGTGGCAAAGCCATTGCTTTGTTTCTTATAAGATTTCTGTATCTGATAACACAGTAAATCATTTGTTACGAATTCTCTCTTAATTTTCTAAGTAATCGCGTGAAAATTTCTTCCTCTTTTTGGTTGATCCTTGAAGTATTTGTGGGTAAGAGACGATGTGATCCCCCATCCTCTCTTTGGGTTATCCTATCCATAATTTTCTCTCCTATTTCCTGTTGCGTCTTCTCCTTTAGTTTCTTGGTTCTTTACTCTATTATCTTGCTTAGTGGTTTCATCTTTATTCTTTATGTAAATCTCCCTGTATTCTTCTGTCTCCTATTTTTTTGTAGGTGATTACTGATATTGCCTTGTTTTGAATACTCTGCAGTTCAATAATTCTACAGTTTGAAATGGTGTACATAGGGATCAATGGATATAGCATTGCTGACTAGATGATCGCGTGTTGAATTTCTTTTTGTTTTCCTGTTAAGTGATTTGAGCCTGTACATTAAACCCAGTCCCTCCTTCATTTACTACTCGTTCTCTTACGTGCTTGGTGTATCCTGTCTTGGTAATTGTTAGTCCTAGTACTTTAACTTCCTATGTGTATTCCTAACTTTCAGCTTCGTCATCTATGAATCCGCACATTTTCAAACTTATTTCTGTTTGTACTTATTTTCCATTGTCTTTCGTATAAATTTAGCCTTCTTAATTATTCTGCTGTTCCTCTTGCCTTCATATCGGGGGTCCTGTAAGGTTAGGATGTCTGAGGTATCTACTGAGTATAATGAAGGACTCAGACACCATCCATGCGGAAGGCCAGCCTCTATCTTAAACTTTTCTCCTCGATGGTTCCCTATTTCGATGCATGCACGTCGTTCCATCAAGTATTTGCAGATTAGTCTCTCTAACTTGTTGTTCCTTCGTAATTGTAGTATTTTTTATTACATTTCTCTAACCCAAACTCTGTCGAATGTTTTTTTACTTTTCCTGAGATCTGTATTGGTCGTTGATTAATGGTGACGAAAGTTGCTGTCTAATGTGTACATGGTATATCTTAGGGCCACATATAATTAGGATAAGGGAGATGATTATTGCCTAGACAGATGTACGATTTTGTGGCTGAGGTCCCAGAAACAAAATTTGGGTATTTGGGACCTAGTCGTTGGTAGATAACTCTTGTGAGCAACGCTCCCAGGTGTCTTTCTGATCCATTTTTGGTTCAATAACCTCTCGCTTGGTAGTGAGTGATAAGGTTGCCCTTGAGTAATACCGGGTTTCTGTTGTTGTAGATGTTAAGAGAGGTGTTAAAAGGCAAATGATCTCTCATTGGCTGTTGATATCCTAGAGCGATAATATGTTCGTCACCCCTATTCTTATTTCACCTGCAATGTAAGATTCTTCTAGATCTTCATGAGTTCTGTATTCGATTCCCTTCTTGATCGCTATAGCATCCCTGTAGTTCCTAACCTAGAGCGTTGATCCTTTAAACGTCCGTAGAAATATGTGGTTCTTATATCCGTTTCTTCGATTGCTTCCTGATCCAATTAACTTGCGTGTTCCTGCTTGTGGTTGGGAATCAGGGCTAGCTGAGCTCTTTCTCGTGGTCTGGCTTGGGCTCCTCCCCAACTTGGATTTTTTTCTTCTCTGTTTTTTTATGTAACCCTCTTTGGTTCCTTTTCTGAAGATTCAGCACTTCCCCGGTCACTGTCGCTTTCCTCATCAGATCCCGTCGCACTCTTTTATCCCTGCATATTCAATATTGATGATGAATGATTATCGTTTCCAGTCCATTTGCTTTCAGTAATGCATTTACAATCTTCTCGTATGTTCTAGGTTGTTGGGCCTTCTGGACATGTGGGTGGATAACGCATGTATATATTTTTCCATACATACTCGTACCTCCCGAGATGTTAGGTAATGCCTTTGTTGCTTTACCTTTTGTGTTCATCCTTACTGCAGCAGCATAAGAAGTTTTGCCTGCCATGAACTTCTTTTCCTGATGTTCACTTTACTTTCTTTTAATGACCTGATTTCTTTTAGGGCATTAGATCGACTTCGCTTGGTAGCATCCTCCGCAGTTAATGCATTTCTTCGTCCTATTAATGCAATTTCTAAAGCAGTGGCCCTCTGTATGTTTCTCAATGCCATAACAATCGAAGTACATTTGTATGTATAGGAATGAGTCGCTTTGAATGTTTGCGTGGAAAATCAAGATACTAAATGCTAGCAGACCTTTTTCTTTTGCTTTGGCTGACATCTCCGTAGTTTTGCACAATACTTTAAATACATTGGTCTGATCTTTAAATTTGATCACCACCTGTATCTCTATCCATCTTTACCTCTCCATAATTTCCTTCCTGATTTCTTCGCTTGAGAGTGGCCTTACCCATGTTTCCACTCCTCTGCATACGAAGCGCCTGTTTGCGGTGATCTGCGGCGGCCTTGGCTTCGAGGGCTTTTGGTCATATTACAGTAAATACATTTTTGGTTCTCAATACGCTTTATTACTAGTAATGAAATGTGCAAGAATATCGCCTGAGAAACTTTCTGCAGTGTCCTCTTCTTCCAATTTGATAGGTGGGAGAGACCTCTATATATCCTAATTCTAACTCGCCTACCTTCCAGGTTTCACAGTCTTCTGGTCCTCCTACCTATTTCAACCTAGCCCTATCAGCAATCCGGAGTTTGGTTTGGTTTCATGGACGAGAGTCTACGCTCCTCTTCTGTTCCCCTAATGGCGTCTGCTGCAGGGGTTCCCTATATCCTAGTACCAACTGCATCTCAGAACTTGCCGATTACCAACTTATATAGTGGTAGTTAGAAATAAGTAGTTTTTTAAGTTCTTAACAAAGGTCCTTCTAAGGGGTTCTTCACTCAAAAGTAACAGGGGAAATCTCCAATCAAACCTGTAAGCGCCTATATGGCTTCTCGTTTTTATAGTACACCTTTCTTTGTGCTTATAGTGAATATTCTTATAAAAAGCTTTTAAAAGGGACTTTACCAGAGCACGGCTTAGCTCTTGAACATTGTCTTTATTTAAACGAGGTGTGAGATCGGTGCCAGTTAGGAACGAGATGGCCTAATAATTCTTTCTTTCCATCTTAGCAAATTCATTTTGAGGCGCTTAAGTTTTGAGAGCAGGAGAGGATGAGAACGAATGTAGAAAGGCGGAGCTGTTTTTCGCCTATAGTTCTTATTTTTGTTTGACTAGTTGCCTTAGGAAGATAAGACAGGAGCGGGTGCAAGTAATTTGGAGTATTTGCTGCGAAGTATGTGGCAGAGAGCAGAAAGATAGATTAAGTGTTGAGCATGGTGAATGTTCTTCCTGAACCGGTGTAATTTTAGTTATATACATAGAACGTGGAACGTTGGAGTGTCCTGTATGCAGCATACAGACATAGGTTCTTTCAACTCTCAAACTAAAATTGAACGTGAAATTCTGGCGCAAAACTTCTCTTAGCAAATGGTGAATAAGATCTGCAATCAGCAATAGCCAGGGCAGAGTGACTACGAGATATAGGAAAAAATAATAAAGTTTTTTGGGGGGAGAAAGGATGTTAAGACCGGATACAATGTGACTAAGGGAGACATTGAAGGACTGTCTTAAATTAAAATAGCTTGTTCTAGTTTGTTATTTTACGTTCTGTTACATCTGTAAATAATTGTCAAGTTTTCTGGTATGTCGCCTATCTTTCTCAGTCTATGTGGTGTTCTTAATTGTTTGCTAAATTTGCTAGGTTTGAAGCGGTGTTGTTGTATTATGGTTATTAAAGAATTAGTGGTATAACGATAAAGGAGAACTTACATTCGTTACCATGGCAGTTAAACTGTTATATCAAGTGAGTTTTATTTAAATATTATTGACTTTTGGAAAGTTTGGATACAAGTTTGGTGTATTTGTAATAGAAATGAATTGAGAATTTTCTTACCGATTTCGTGTGTTAGGATTATTTACGTGTCGGATACAGAAAATTCTCAAGAAAAATTTTTCAGTAAAATAGAGAAACTATATTATCCAAAAGAGCGCAAAATATAATTCCACTAACTAAAGACTACCTCAAAATCAAATTTTAATATTAATCACAATACGAGGGTCAGTCAATAAGTTTTGCAATTCGGATATAAGGAAACGAGATATGAGGAAAAGTGTTTTATTATTTTTCAATATAACTGCCATCGACTTCAAGGCACTTGCACCACTTGTCCCTGCCTGAGACTTCGAATTCTCGACATCCAGAAATCTCCCGACTGCTGTTCAATCCACTCCTGAACAGCGATCTGGACATATTCATCGTCCCAGAACCGGCGTCCACGCAGTGCAGCCTTGAGCTGGCGGAATAAAAAGTAGTCGCTAGGTAATCCCAGTGATGGACCCAAGTTTCATCACCTGTCACTATCCGTGACTAGAATCCCTCCGGGTCTTAGTTGTGCAGGGGCAACAACTCCTCCGAACTTTGACGACGTTGAAGTCGATCATCTCGTGTCAGGTTTCTAGGGACCCAACGGGCAGAGACCAGGGTCATGGCCATATTGTTGGGGATGATTGTGATAACACTTCCATGTGATATTCCAAGTTCTCGCTCAATTTTTTCGACCTTTACCAGTCGATTTTCGAGGGTCATTCTCTCCACACGAGCCACATTGTTCTCGTTGGTCACGTCTGACGGGCGTCCTATACGGGCTCCTCTTCAAGGGAATCACGACCATGGTGGAACTCCCTATTTCAGCGAGTAATGGTTGCATAGGAAGTGGCAGTATCGGCGTACACTGCAACCATGCGTTCATGGATCTCTTATGCATTCTTGCCTTCTTTGATCAAAAGTTTGATCACTGCGTGGTGCTGAACCTTCATCATTGTTGAAAAATTTGTGACTGACGATCTGCGATCAGTCACAAATAAATAAACGAGGCAAGCGCGTGCGGCTGCAGGTCCTGACTTGTCATAACTTGTCTTCACCCCCCCACAAACAGCCATCCTCCTTCCTTGGTTTTGCCCTACCGATTCGCAAAACTTATTGACCGCCCCTCGTACATCACAAAGTTAATGGTATAGAGAGGTCTATAGGATGGTAAAATTGTTAGATTCACCAGCAAACATACAATTACATGACCGACATTGTTCAGCAGTGTAAAAATATTGATATCGTGGGAGCGCCACAATGTCACTTTTCCTGGAAAAAATCAAAAAACTTACTCATTGGTGGAAGGAGAAAGGTCACCACACAAAATATTAGATCTTGTTGAAGCTGTTTCACCAAAATTTAAGATTTTTCAATTAAATTTAGAAATCAGTAGGCATAATTAACGATTTGGACTGAAGACTAGAAGAAATGGTAAGGCAAAGAAAGAGAAAATAATCTATTAGAATGCGGAGATTTGAGTGATTTTATAGAAAGGAAAGTATGATCACATGGAGGGAATATTGATGTTATTAAGGCAACTTATACTCCATTAAGTAGAATATTTTTAAACTTGTTTTTGGCTTATTAAGTAACTACACTGCATTTAGGTTAGCTGATGGTTCATTGTAGACGATGATACCTTGAGAGGTTACACAGTATCGAATAATTGTAATTAAATAGTTGGATTTTCTGTTTAGGGACAATCACGTCTCTGGTCCTGGTGTTTACTTCCAGCGACTGAAAATACAAGACAAAGAAAAGGGTAAAATATTTTGTTCAATTATTAACAAATCCTATGCATAAATATTTTAGGTAACAATAGTACTTTCGGACTTTCAAATAAAGGGTGTACGGGTGCAATAAATTTTTTCAGTTGCAGGTATAAAATAATTCTCTTTTATACTAGCAAAACGGGGCTTAGATAACGCTGGCAGGAAGTACCCCAGATTGCAATTTATTAGAAGGGAAGTGTGAGCAAGGGTAAAGTTAAGAGTGTGAAGGCTCTTATTTAAAACTGTGTTTTTTCTCTTTGCGAAAGAAAAGGTTGAAGTATGAGAGGTGGTTTGCACGTGAATATTAATATTGCGCTGAAATTTAAGTTATTATCAATGGGTATGGCAAAGAGATTTATCTTTTGAGTTGTTTAAGTGGGTTATCACTACTAAGTTGTTGTAGTTTGGGTGGCAGTCTTTTTTTTGTGACGGGCATAGGCAATCTCATATATTTTCTACCTCTCCTAAGGCTCAGTTTATCAAAAGGATTAGGTATTGAAAATACGGCTCATAATTAATGTTTTTTATCCAGCATGTAAAGATATCTACCTAAAATATCATACGTGATTGGAAATAAATGATGAGGCGAATCTCTTTATATAAACATCTCTTGTCTTAAATTTATAAAATTATATATTGTCTTTGGGTAGAAACTCATTCACAGTTTTATAGACGAGTAAAAGTTTTTCTTTTTTTAAAAGAACCAAATATATAGTACAATATCTCCGGTGGATATTTTGAAAGTGCCACAAAATTAAAACGCACCGATATTTGAATGATGCTACCCATTATTCACCATACTGTTCGGCACTTTGTAGCCTTCACATACGTTAACTCCCCAATTACCATGAAGAGCCGGGTCGTTATCTCTTTTCCCTCGTGCTTGAAACATGTTCGTGCGCACAGACTTGCAGATTGTACGATTTACTGTAGGAGGAGACTCATCTCCTCAATTTCATTTAACCTTTTTCTTATTAAGCGCATGCTCCGGTGGACGGGGCATGCATCCACATTCTTTTTCTATTTGTTTTTTAGCTTGTTTGTTGTTTGTTGTGATTTTCTTTCTGTATTTTAGTGTGTGCCAATCGCTAGATAGGGACTCAATTAGTCGAAATAAAAATTCTGAACTTATTTTCTATGAGTGCTACTAAAAAATATTTTATGGGGGCATTGCTAATTTAGTTCTCTATTCAAAATAATGTTAGTAGGCAGTTTGATTTGGATACTCTTTGTTTTACTTATATACTTTTCGAATGTTTAGGTAAGTTCTTTACAAAATTCGTGGTTTTTATTATTCTTAAAAATAATTATAGCAAAACATTGTTGAAGATGTAACCAACAGGCAAAATCGTTTTTCTGCCTTACTCAATTATAAGAGAAGAAATAATACCTATTTCTTTATTATTCTTTAATAATATTCTTGCGCTATACATTAAATTTACCTTAGATTAATAACAGAAATTTTCACATAGGTTTTATACATAGAATACAGATTCTTTACAAAATGATGGACTTCCTCTTTTAAAAAAACATGAAATAAAATTACAAAACCTATGAAAAGACAAAACTAGAACAAACGGAAAGGTGAAATTAATATTGATTCGTTACATAAGAAATTATATCATTGTAACTGGTAACTATAGAAAAGTATTATTGGCCATAAATAAAGCAATATAAATAAAAGTATATTTACTTAGTATCGTTTCTGACATTTTAATAAATATATATTTGGGAAAAAGAATTACAATTCTAAGATTAAGAAAAATAATTATTCAAGTAGCGAATTTAAAACTCTTGATATAATGATGGGATTTTCTAGGTACCGATGTAAAAAATATTTCAATTATATTTGCGTTAAGTAATTCATCAGTAGTTATATACGTATTATTTTACGGAGGATTACAGGTAGTTTACTTTTCGCAGAACATGAGAGATCCTTTTAACTATCTAGAAGAAGAAAGGAAACTTGTAGCCAACAAAAATTTTAAACTTGTGGCGAAATTATAATAGGAGGGATATCTTGCTAGAACTCGAAAATGACAAATACTGCAATAATCCTATTTCGATGGACCTTAAAAACAAAATAATCCAAACTTTCAGAGGAAAAAGTTTGAATTCATATTCGAGAAATTAGCTAAGCAGGGAAAATAATGTACATATTACATATGAATTTAAAAATAAGGGATATAAGAACCAAATACCCAGGTAAAACGTAATAAAATTGATTTAGTTGTGAGTACAGAAGAATAATACAATGTAAGTTACTAGAAAAAAATATGGAGATTGAATAGGAAAGTGGTCGCACAACCTATTAGTAGGGATTAAAATTCAAAGTCTCTAATAAAGATAGTTTGTATCATTTTTTGTTGTTAATAAAATTGCTTTATAATGAGTGACGTTTTTATACAGTTTAACTAGATCTTTTTTCGATTGATAACTTGTTATGTTACTTTGTCAAAGGTCGCGTTTGCGCTTAAAGCTTTCATTGGAAAACTTTATCTCAAGGGAAATTCTTTGTGTCCATCTAAAGCAATGATGAGAGTGACTGTATACTTATGTTGTTAAGAGGGATATATTTGTTGTTTTTTTATAAGTTGAATATATATCCTAGAGAATGGATCAATTTATTTTAGTTTAATCATGTTTCATGAATTTATCTGAAGACATTTTTCGGCCTATGTTTGTAATTTACTTCTATGTGTTTTTTATTAGTTCCTCCAAGAGAAACATATTTTTTATTAATTTAAATCACTCATCTGTCCTTGCTTGTAGGGGATTAGCGAAAATTATTATCTATCCCCTTTATAGGCTAATTTAACTTTAAAATACAAAACCAAGAAATAACACAAACAAAAGTTCAACAGCAAATGGGCACCACAGTCATGTCCCGGAGTGAAACCCGCTACATACTGCATCTGAACCATCTCTAAACATTCCGAAGCAGAATTTTATGGAAAAGGACTTATACATTTTTCACAAACTCAAGAAATCAACACTTTATTTTAGAAGAACCCCACCGGGGGACAAAGGGAATGGGAAGTTTGTTAAGGTAGATTTGGTAACCTTTTAGAAAAGCTGATTCGATAAGTTCCATCTTTGTGTTAAAATTGCTTTGAGGAGAAGAACTGTATATACGATCTAGAGTATTTGGAAACATAGAGTTTGGATATAATTTTATTTATTGTTTTGGTTCAAGCTGCCTGGCAGATTACTTTTCCTTAATAATTTTGCCCAGCAGCTAGAAAAGAATATGGCGTAAACCAAGGAGGGGTTGTTACATAATATGGCAGCTACATTAAAATTTATCTGAAAGGAATTATATCTAGCGAGTAACTATATCCGATACATCTTAACTTTATCTAAAGCAGAAGCAGACTTTTTCCAACCTAGGATTACCCCAGAAAGCAATTGAAAAATAAAATTACCTATACCTTGAAGAGGATAAGGTGAGTGTCAGTTTGAAACTTAACTCGTAATTGGTGAACTGTCCCGAATTTGCAGAATTCTTGTAGTTCTATCAGGGTGGATTAGTAGATTTTGTCCAAAATCGGCAAAGGTTGGGCATGTTTCGACTTTGTATAAGCAGATGTGAGTGGTTGTTAAGCAGATGTGTGTTTGAACATGGAAAGGTTTCTTTGGAAACGCATCTAAGATTTGCCACGGTAGCTTGTTTAATACCGCTGCGATTTCTAGTATAAACATTTTATTTAATTATAAAATTTCTATAATTATATAAAGTATTCTCATGACGAAAATATAAGTCTACATCGCTTTGCCTGCTCTATTACCTGTATATGGCTATTTTGGGTGTTTGAATATCGTGGCAAAATAGAAACAGCTCAACGATGTAATATAAAGTATTACTATAGATTAAGACTTAATACAATTAATTTTTTACAACGATGTATACAAAACGTATATGTTGTGATGAATTTAACCTCCGAAGTTTATTTAGGTGGCAAAATTTCTCTCTTTAAGAAAGACGAAATAAGAGATTTTTGTAATATATATTTCAACTGTTTCGTTGGGCATAAATGGTAATTTCATTCAAGCTAAAGATATTATAACTTATTGGCTCCTAAAGATTGCGGTGTCGTGGATACTTAACCAATACTTTATCAGGGTATATAAATACGTTTCAAAATAGGCTTTGGTGGTAGCCATGGGAATACTCCCGAAGTCCTAAAAGATTTTTTGGGTGTAATTTGTACAACAGCACAGTAAAGATTTAATATTATAAAACTACTACACTATATACAAAAATATAGTGGAAATATTTGTATATTAAGACAATTTTTATGACTGTTTCTTCTTTTATGGTTGTAGAGCAACAAAATGGTGATAAAATATCAGGATAGTACAATCATGCTTTATTTATTTAATTCATTGGAGCACGATCGAGGTAAACAAACCCAAATATAATTGAACTAGGATGTTTGTCTCCGATATATAACTCACGGTTAAAAATCTTTACCAAATTACAGAAGACATAAGTAACCCATTTCTCCTAACTAATTAGGTTAACTCATGAACATTAACACCTAAAAATTAAATACGAATGTACCTCTTTAAACCTCTTAAATAATAGTTCGGTGAATATGGAGGATGATTAAATAGTTTCCAATTTACTACTTTTTCCTGCTTTTATGTGGTACTCTTGTGAAATTGCGTAACTTTCTTAACAGAAGAGCATAGTTCTCTTAAGTAGAGCTGCCCTTTCATCTTAAATTATTGGGTGGAAATGCTCTAAGTTAGCAAAGTAAGCCTTTTGGTGTATAGCTGAATTTAGGTTAAGAAGTTTAAAATGGATTCTGCCACTCTTATCTCATAAACGCACAAGAGAAACTTTAGGTTTCGTTAGTAAACGAGTTTTTTGTGAGAACTAATATATTGTCTAGAATATTTGATATTACTGTACATAACACACATTTCTTATGTTGTAACAATCTTACGGTGCGGAGGCAGACTCCCATATGAGAACAAAATCTTTCTTTCAGTGAGTCAACTGTATTCCCATAATAGTCTTCCTGTTATAAACAATGACAAATAAATAAAGGAACAATACGACTAATCACCTCATGTGGATGTTTGGTATTTGAGGTAAAAAAAACGGCCTATCGAAAGTGGGATGAGAAATGTGATTTGAAGTTAGTGTAAAAAACATTTTTCGGAGTAAATTATGTATTTACTAGTGAATAATTTCTTGAAAGGTTTCATTTCAGGTAATACGAATAATTTTTTATTTTAAGGAACATCAATGACAGGAAAGTAGTAAATTGCCTTATGATATTAATGATAAATTTATTAACCAAAGGAAAGTGATGACAATTATTTTTAAATTTACTTCATACTTTGGAACTCCTTATGCATTAAAGAATATGTAGAGAAGAGATATATACCTTATATATTAAGGATTTTACTACGCTGAGTTTGTATGACATGGCATAATACATATATAACAAAAAATTGATTCCCCGACCAATAGAGGAAGGGTTTATTTTTTCTTTATTCGGGTAGTTGAGTTGTCGATTTTTGTATAATAAAATATAAAAAAAATTTAGTTTTGGTCTCGAATTAAAAAATATATTTAAGGTGACTTAACTTAATCTAAGTTATTAAATATAACAAAAGAATCATCTACAAGTTACGATAAATTAGGGATTTAAATTTCAAAAAACATTGTTTCATATAAGAGTTTTTAAGAAGAATCCTGAAAATTTTAGCTGCTATTGTTTGTAGTGAGCAGCCCATTCCTAGTAAATCTCTTTGCGGGAAGGCTTTGTTATTGAATAGAAAATAATTTTCAGTAAAATTGCACCTGAAATAATCTTGAAGTTTTCAGCTGAGAAAGTGTGAAAAATGTCACTTTTGTTAAAATTTTGCTTGAGAATAATGTCAATTGTTTAATTGATAGTGAGCTTGGTAAAAAGTGAAGTTACATCATAGCTGCTGACTATCATCTTAAAAAGGGCAAAGTTGTGTGACCTTAAATCATCCCAAAATATAGTTGTTTTTTTTAACTGTTTTGCATAAAACTGAATCATATGAGTATGTAGGGAAATCGTCATTCCCCCCCACCCCATTCACTCGTGGTGTAGTCACAAAGCGGTTACCGCAAAGACATCCGGCCGAAGGCATTAGCGGGTCAAGCGCTTAACCGCAGCGTCGCACCACACGGCGCTATGAAAGACCAATGCAAGATCTGCCCCAGGAAAGTGAGATTCAATTTCACGTCAAACAAGAAATTGGAGGCGTGTTTCTCCCAAGCTCGAAGGCTAACGAGGACCCGATGGAAGACTTGGTGGGAAAAACAGTTGGGCATAAGAACTCTCCTGGGGCCGTCCTCAAGCCCCTCCCTCCCTTATCACTCCTCCAGTGGGGTGACAAGTTATGAATAAGGAACACTGAGGAAAATCGAGGTAGTATACGTCAGACTCCAGGTGACGAAGTCCTCGATTAAAACCGAGCTACCTAGACTGGATTAGTAGTGTACTTGGCTTGCCAGACCAAAAAGTACCCTACAAGAGAGGCAGGGCTACCTACCTTAAGGGGCTAAGAAGAAGCTCAATCTCAAGCTAGTCCCTGGTTATCAAACCGAACGCTAAGTTAACTTTGCTAAGTTCAACTTACTCTCGCCAGAGAGACTCCTCATATCCTGGTGCACCATAAACACCAGGGGTATTCATCGTCCTTGAGGAATTAAGAAAAGAAGAAGGAAACGGCTCCCCCTCGAGCCATTTACTCGGTGGCCACACCTAACTCATAAGTTAACTTAGTTAAGGAACCAAGTTCAACTTACTCTCGTCAGAGAGACTCCTCATATCCTGGTGCATCTTAAACATCAGGGATATTCCTCGTCCTTGAGGGATTAAAGAAAGAAGGAAAAGGTTCTTCCCTCGAGCCCGTTATTCGGTGGCTACACCGAACTCATAAGTTAACTTGGTTGAGGTACCAAGTTCAACTTATTCTCGTCAGAGAAACCCCCCTCCGTTATACTCGGCTCTGTTCGTTAAGATATTCAGATATCAATATATTAGCACTCTTAGCACTCTTAGAACAAAAAGGGGGGCATTTTACGACAGAGTAAATGTGGCTTGTGTAGACCGCAGAGTAAGCCAAATCTAGAGCCAGAATGGAGGGAATCATATGTTTGCTGGTGTATAACTTTGACTATTTTAGATTGGAAAAAAACACTTTGATTTTTCTTTTAACTTTCGATCTTTTTTTGTAAATGTTTTATGGAGAACTTTAAATTCTGCTCATCTTCAATTATTGAGTCAAATTTTTCATTGTCTATTTAATTTAGTAGAACAGCCATATTGGCTTTTTCCAGTGTGCTAATGACATATTGATTATTAGATAGGGATCTCATAAATTGAAATGAATTAATCTGAAAATGAATGAATTTTTTTCCATCAAGGAAAGCATGCAACACAATGTAAGACAGAATGTCCAATTGACAATTTAAAAATAATTGGGAGCAATAATGATGAATGTATTCAACGAATTCTGAATATATATTAATAAAGCTCAAATCTCCTGCACTTGACCTTGATAACACGGCTGTTCTCCTATGACTACCTTTGTCAATAATCACCCAAGAAGATCTGGAAATCAAGATGGAGATTCAATTAGTCCACGTCATCCAACCATTTATCTACAAAGGTTTCTTGTAGAAATTCCCGAACAATCTTTGCAAAATTTGGCAGAGCCCCATGTGGCCGAAACATCATTTTCTGATCCTATAAGGATATGTAATATAATTTAACTATGAAGAATTTTCCAGTATATGCAGATACGACTCATCATCCACAGTATCTTGGAAAAATATGACCTAATTACCGTATCGCCAAATATACTCGTAGCTGCCCATATTGTAACTTTTGGATTGAATTCCGCGAGTTCTTCCTCTGCCCAATGTTAATTATAATTATCAGTAGTCCAATATCGGGCATTATGTCTATAGTCATACGGGTAGAAATGATTGATGGTTAGAATGCGCTGAAGCGAACTCCTAGATACACCTGTTTCCTGTGATAATTTCCGTATTGACTTAGGGAGGCTTTGCTCCACGCAATCTCTTACCAGTGCAGATGTTCTTGGATTAGTAGACGTTCTTTTTCGACCACTTCGTGGTCGATCAGAGACGCAACCCTTTCCTTGAAACAGACAAAGATCTCAATAACAGTTCTGTAGTTGGTTGGAAACCTTTCGTGGTACTTTGTATTGAAGATATGTGCAACACGAACGTAAAGTGGCACCATCCTATGCGTATGAAAGAGCTAGCTCTATTCTTTCTGCACTGGTTAGCTTAGCGACCATAATGTAACGATCTGAAAAATATATAATAAATAAATTTTAAATCTAAAATTTAAAATGCATAACCGAATATCTAAAATCGAAGATCTGAAAAATTATAAGATAGATAATATAAAATTAATACATAAATCCGTTTTAAACCTTTTATTTACTTTATATTTCCTGTGGGGCAAGACGTTTTGGACACCCGTTATTACATATATATACTTGGTTTTGTATTATGTTCATCAGGTTCAAATTGTGAGCTACACAAAATCGTAGTGTTCCATGTAGAGGGTGTCCCCAAATTTTTATTTGTTTTTCAATTCTTTACATAATCCTTTCCTAATGTATGTTTACTTTTTCGGCTCAATTATGATCACAGGAAGAAAACATAAATTCAGAAAAAAACGACCAAAGTCTAGCACCTCCACGTCCAATCCATCGATTTGGAAAGGGACTGTTCAGGTAATTTCTGACTATTAGAGCATAATATCATGGTGCACTATCAACAATGCTATCATTAACAAGCTTGGTTGTAAAAACTGTTGGAGCATATGAACATAGCTGTTGCCCGTCCTAGATGCTTCATTTAAAAGAATAGGCCATAAATTTCAAATTTGGTTAGTCCAAGCCACACCTATACTTTAGAAAGACACTCTTTTACCTTTCATGAAACTACTTGGTCTTTGATTTGCCTAAATAACACAATTGTGTCGATAACTTTACAAGATGTGTGGAAAGTTGCTTCATCACTGAATAAATTGTTATCTAATAGTTTTTCATTTTCAATTTGAACCACAAATTCCGCACACCTTGCTGCTCGATTTGGTTAATCTTCTTCAGTAAGTGAGTGATAATTGAATGTGTTATGGCTTTTTTATCATTTTTTAACCAAAAACTCTCTGTATTGTTTTCTTGGGCATATCAAGTCTCTGACTGGCCTTCCTCATCAAAGTTCTTGGTTTAGTTTAAACAATTGTCGAATTTGTCCATTTTTGTTCCGTCCTCTTCATTTCACATTATGTACGCATCGGTAATTAAATTTTAAGTTTGTTCACAAGTGAACGGATCGTGTTGTCTGTAGGTCAAAGTTTTCTAAGCTTTCTTTAGAACTTTTCTCGTACTTCATTAAATTTCCCTCGTCTAATAAGAGATATCACAACAAAAATCCGCTCTTCTGTATTAATTATTAAAAGGTTCTGAAGAGGATTGAAAAGCAAATGGAAATTTTGGGACACCCTATATATGGAACAGTACAATTTTGTGCAGAGCACAATTTGAACATGATGAACATAATTCAATAAGAATTTTTCAAAACAATTTCATTTTCCTCAAAATACGCACTCAATTTTGAGACACCAGGGGAAATTTAAACGACTTTTCCAAAGTGTACAGATGTGTCGAGACTAAAACGAAAAGAATTGAGATCTATGCTCTCTTACGCAAGGATCACAACAAATCCGACCTCACCAAGCTGACCCACATCAGCCGGGTCGCCTTCTATAGAGTGGGTGAGAGGCTTAAGAAAGAAAAAAATTCAAAGATCAACTTCGTTCAGGCAATTCTCAAGTTTTCAACCGTTTAGGTGTGAGAAAAATCTTAAAAAGTGCTCCGAAGCTCAGAATATCTGTGCCACGAAGAATAAGAGCATCCTGATGACCACAGTGTCCCAAGCCGTCAGGGCGAATGTCCGTAAGAGATTGGTGTGCGTCAAAAGACCTCAGCTAACCAACCAAAAGCGAGAACAACGATGTGCCCGCTGTCGTTATATTCTCAACGACTGGCAGAGTCAAGGCAATCGAATTCTCATTTTACCAAATATTTTCACCGTTGATCAAGCAGAAGAAGCAGAAGCACAGTGATAAATCCTTAGCTAAGGTGTCGATGAATCTTGATGTCGTGGCTTCAAATTGCGAGAAAATGCTGCTGGTTTAGTTCGCGGGCGGTTACAGGCTCACCACCGCCGCCGAATACAAGAATATCTTGGCTACCACAGTCCCTGCCCCTTTTCAGAAAGTTGACAAAGATGGCGATCTACTTCTTTTAGCATGAATGGGCCTCGGCCCACACGTTAAAAAATTTACAAGTGTGGTTGGGGTGTCAAACATGCATGGAAATAGTTGCTAAAGGTATTATTGATTTCATAAAGATGCACACTTTAATGCGCCACGATTTCCTTTTGCTAATGATCCAGTTCAAAGATAGGATTGCTTACAGTACCAACTTGTTCATGATTGGAAAAATTTTTGTGTGATCAATACATCGTGCACAATGAGACGGGGAAGCCTCATTTCACCAAGAAATACCTTAAGGATAAGAACTACTTTTGTAGCAAAATTAAAGATTGAATTTTAGTGACTGGAGAGAAAGCTATTTACTGATGAGGCTCCTTTTCGATTCCTTGGGGGTTCTGGAAAGTATTTTGTTCGGAAGAGAAAGGCTATTGATTTCCCATGACCTATTTTGTGTTTATGTTAAAGCGAAAGTACCCTTTCTATGTCTCTGGCTGTTTCTCATCTAAGATAACTAAAGTACTAACAATTTTGCCCTAAACGCTGACATGAAGGAAGATGGGACCAAAACATGCTTCATCAGAAACTTTTCCCCACAGTTTATGACCATATTTGGGATGAACTAAGAGAACTAAAGTACTAAATATTTTGCCCTAAACTGTAGACTATATTGTTTAATGGTAACAAAATTGAAAAAGTAAAAGCGGGATTTTGGGGAAAGCCAAAAAAGAAGAAAAAGTATACACTAAGAATTCGTTCAGCTTATATTCTTGGATTGGAATACCCCAAATTAAATATTTTGGAACCCATAAGTTTTTACAGTTATCTTCCGACAAAACAATCATGTCAAACAACTTTTCTCACTGGCAGTTAGGAAAACCCTAAAAAAATTAGACATTAAAGCACGAATACTTCCACAGAAAATAGAATTGTGATCTTTTGAAAAAAATGCTAATGGCTATGATTAATTTAGTATGAAAATATCCCACAGCACATCAAAAGAGAACCCTTTTGATGTGTTCCTCCCATGGAGGAACACATCTTTGACATGAAGGAAATAGGAGAAATATATGTTCAGAATCAGATGCGGCGAATCATTAATGGTGTACCTGCCACACTGCCCCTAAAATGTTTATTTGATTTAGGGAGGGCATAGGACTATGACCATCAACTACCCTAAAAGAAGAAAACTATAAAAAGAAGAGAAACGGAGATACAAAATAATACGGAAATTCAAGGCAAAACAGTTACACTTCCATGACTAAGAGAAACTAAAATCACTTGACGACACAAAGTAATCTCAATGGTTAATCTTAACACGCCCACGTAATAAACATCGGGATTCTTAGAATATAAGCAGCAACGATCATCAACGCGCTAAAATAATTCTAACCCTCTATCATGATATTTCATCGGCAATATTCTAACTTACCCTCTTAGAAACACAACCAAAGCATTGATCGAAGAGGCTAAGGATAGCAGTAATAAACAAAAATAGAAAATAAATGAAAATATTAACATCGAAATAGAATCAGAAAACACCTCAGATGGCAGGAAACAGAAGGTCACGCTAGACCAGTGCAGAAAAATCAAGAAAAGTAGAAGTTTAAGAAAATAAAGAAGTCCGTTACCAAGAGGAGTATCCCCTCAAGCCCCAGCAGATGACATCAGTAAAGGGAATCACAACCTGAACACAAACGCAACCAAATAATAATGAAACACCACTATCCTCCTCCAAAAGATAATACATAGATGGAAAAGAACAAAAAGGAAAAATAAAGGATGCATAATAGGATAATGGAAACTCAGCAGCAAAAGATTTTAGAATTGAACACACGTGTATAGAGAGTCAAAGAGAATCATATATTGAAACCGATTTAGAAGAATTAACAAAGACGTGATTCTGTTATCGGGACACGGGAGGAACTTAGAAAATGACCCCATTACGATCTGTAACTAGAATTCATTGATACGAATCTATCGGGAGAAGGAGTCGCTCGACCTCCAAGAGCTATAAATAAAAGACTACTCTTCAAAACAATATTAATATTGAATGAATAAATCTTATAATTAGAAATTCAAATAGAAATTTAAGACATCAGAGTTGCGAGACTACAAATACAACAAGGCGCCCTAAAATTACCACTACGAGGTCTCTGGATATAGAACTACCGATGATAATTCAACGCTTAGCTTAGGACCCAACTTACTTTCTATGAGAATCGGCTTCAGAATCTGAAAAAATTCTTGTATTTTTTTCCAGCTATTACATGGAACCAGGAGAAGTACTCTTTAGTAGCCACACAGTAACTCTACTAGATGTAAACAAACAACCTATTCATATACTTCAAGGAAATGGTAGACATATTAAGGGCGTTTGGAGGAAATCAAAAGAAAAACTTCCGACATGCCTACCGATCCCACTCAATGACTACGAATTCATATATAAATCCACCGCACTCCGCAAGAATTATTAGAACCTGATGTAGGCTTCTCCCAAATTCCCCCTATTTTCCCTGTCTTGGACCTACTCACCACTTTGGAGATGCATAGGGACTTGTTGGTGACTCTTTCAAACGGAATAGATACATAATAGTCTGGAAATTTGGAAGACTGATGTTCGGAATGATATAATCAAATAAATTATGTGACAGCTAAGACTGAGGCCTCCTGCTCATGTGGTTCCCCTTACGACATTCAAACGCATTTTTCCTTGTGACTCTAGGGCAACATCTAGTCCAGGCATCTCATTAAAGCACTTTATTTAGCTCGTTGTTTCGAGTGTGAGGTCCCTTTGTAATAGAAACAGTGTCATAACGTGGTCTTCGTTAAATGACCACATAATGTCTCAATGCCTCTCGTGCATCTTTGGCGGAGACAACTAATGTGTGTATGTTTTGCAAGTTTGCAGTGCGATCTGTCCTATCGATTTCATCACCTTTGACAAAAGCTGCCCTTTTTAACCTTGACTAATAATAGCGGATGTACTCAAGCACTAACTACCTAATGAGTGAGTCTTATACTCTCTTGACGATGTTATGGACCACATTGACTTTCTGTGAGCGTTGTTAATGATGGTTTGGGGCATAGGGAAATATTTGTGTTTACTTTTCTAATCATATAGCTTAGAGTGAGGGTTTGAAGTACCATACAATCGTAATCACAACCTGACTCATGCAACTCTTCCCTAACCGTTAGCGCTGTCGTCAGATTAGCACTCTAGCACTGGGAGATCATTACAATGGTGCTCTTGGCTTGAATTTGTAGCCCCACAGCTTGCCTTTTCTAAGGGGTTTCAAAGAATTTAATTCAACCATGGCTTTCTTCCTTCACAAATAATGCACAACTGAATCTACTCTTATATAAAGAATAGATAACAATGCCAGTCAACATTCTTGGGTGAAATTCAGAGTTGAATTTTCACTGAATAATCTATAACATTAGCGAAAAAGGTAACAAAATATACGATATAAAAATCGAAAAACAAATCGTAAAGACCTCAACAGAGATATTGAACAGACCCAACCTTTATACTTTGTCTAAGAAGTAAAAAAACAGCATCGAAGGAATTGCATCAATAATAAAAATCGAGGAAAAAATAAACCCTTATATATATATTTATATATATATATATATATATATATATATATATATATATATATATATATATATATATATATATATATAAGAGGAATTAAACCACATTCTCCGAAGACAATTTAATTCAGAACAGTTTCGGTATATCTCACACCCTTTTTCAACTGACACTGGGCAGAAAATATGAGAGAAATGCATATAAGCATAACACAAGATCCCCTCTTTTTTCCCCCAATCCCCTACTTGTATCTAATCTGGAGGGGGGATAGGCCTAAACATATTGAAGAGCTGGTATTTTACTATTTTGTTTACTTGCGATCTTATTACAGGATTAAAAGAAAATTGACCCTCAGATAGATTTGAATTAGGAACTGACGATATCAAGCTCGATTCTACGATTTTTCTCTTAACATAGTTAGCCGATTTAAATAACATTTTACTTCCATTGAAATCGATCGTATGATTCTTGTCTCTAACATGGCAAAATATTTTACTACTCTTACTACCCACTCTAATATCTCTTTTGTGTTCGTACAATCTCTTGTCTAGATTTCTTCCCGTTTTCCCTATATAAACTTTATGGCAATCGTTGCATGGTACTGCATATACTCCTATGTTATGATGTTCTTTAAGTTAGCATGGGAAATAGTTTATCTCCGATATTGGCATGTCTCTTCATGGAATATTTTGAGACTGAACTCCTTCCCACAATTTATCCCCCTAACTTTATATGGTTAAGGTACATTGACGATGTATTCTCTGTATGGTCTAATGGCCATGATTTTGATCACTTTTTTAATAATTTAAATAATTTGCATGTCTCCATCAAATTTAAATATGAATGGGAATATGATAAACGATTACCCTTTTTAAATGTCCTCATTAATAAAGATCACCATGAATTAAAACTTGACGTGTATAGGAAACCAACCCACTCGAATGCCTATATACATTATTTTTCGTTTCACGATAATACTGTTAAAAAATCGGTAATTTCTAACCTTTTACTTAGAGCATACAAAATATGTCATCCTTTCTATTTAGATGAAGAAATTGTCATTATCAGGACCATTTTTTCTAATGTGTATTACCCCGATTGGTTCATATCGTCTGTCCATTTTGCAGCTAGGAAAACATTCTATGGTAATAAGCCTTCAGGCATTAACGACTTCAACAAATGTATAACATTGGCATTTAATAATAAATTAAATAGTTTAATGGACATATTTGGAAAAGCGGGTATTAATCTAGCCTTTAAATATAATAATTCCTTAAACCAATTGATGATCGGGGAAACCTAAAGAACATCATAACATAGGAGTATATGCAGTACCAGGCAACGATTACCATAAAGTTTATATAGGGAAAACAGGAAGAAATCTAGACAAGAGATTGTACGAACACAAAAGAGATATTAGAGTGGGCAGTGAAAGTAGTGGAATATTTTACCATGTTAGAGACAAGAATCATACGATCGATTTCAATGGAAGTAAAATGTTATTTAAATCGCTTAATTATGTTAAGAGAAAAATCGTAGAATCGAGCTTAATATCGTCAGTTCCTAATTTAAATCTATCTGAGGGTCAATTTTATTTAAATCCTGTAATAAGATCGCAAATAAACAAAATAGTAAAATACCAGCCTTTCAATATGTTTAGGCCTAGCCCCCCTCCAGATTAGCCACAGGTAGGGGATTGGGGGAAAAAGAGGGGATCTTATGTTATGCTTATATGCATTTTCGGTGAGATACACCGAAACTGTTCTGAATTAAATTTGTTTTCGGAGAATGTGGTTTACTTCCTCATCTTTTCTTGCGATATTGCATTAATTTTCATTATATATATATATATATATATATATATATATATATATATATATATATATATATATATAATATATATATATTGAAAATCATATAACGCGTGATTTTTATAGAAGTATTTTTAAAGGCCCAAGGAATGAAAATTGGTGACATGCACCGGAAAAAACACTTAAGAGAATATCACGTGAGCCAATCAAACTTTAAGAAGGAAAATGGGATACGTAGAGAACATAAAGATAGGACAAACTATTTTAACCTCTATATAAAAAAAAAATAAAGAAGTTGGATTCAAACCTGTATCATTAAGCGCTCACCGCTTATATAACCAAGACGCTGATCGCCAGAGCTACTATCAGCGTCTTGGTCATATAAGTGATGAGCGCTTAATGATAGAGGTTCAAATCCTATTTTCCTCCTTAAGCTTTGATTGGTTCACGTGATATTCTCTTTAGTTTTTTTTCCGGATTGTGTCACCTACTTTTATTTCTTTTGGCCTTTAAAAATACATATACATATATATATATATATATATATATATATATATATATATATATATATATATATATATATATATATATATATATATATATATATATATATTTCTATAATTTCAGCTTAAGGAAATGAGTTACAACGATGATGTTTCCAACCTTGATGTCGACGAACTAAATGAATCTGATGACTATTCATCTCCTTCGGCTAGAAAGACACTTGATAGCATCAATTGCTACAGCCAGTCGTTTCTTTAAATTCCTGTCCTTTTAAATTTTGCCTCGAGCTTGACTTTTTAAATTTACCCGCTTGGAAGTTACAGTTTGTTATTTAAAAGCAATAACATTGAATCAAGTTTCCGACTAAACACGGAATTGAATGTTTTATATTTATGGTGCAAACCATTGTTCGTTAGTGAATTGTCTCCTGAACGCGTTATCTGTAAAAAAGTGCCTCGCCGGAGCTGTTTGCTTTGAGCTTGAGTCTTAACTCTCACAGAAACAAGGTCGAATTTACTACCAAAGTATTGAAAGAAGTTGCAACTTACAAAGTCAATAATTCGATTTTGACACTTATGTTCTTATCTTATAAGATGGATTTTATTCATGGTTCAGACGAGTTGGATTTTCATGCATAGATTTAGAATTTTCTAGATAAACTCGAAATGCACAAGACCTTATGCGTCTTAGTTGGATATAAAAAGGACGAATTTACTATCAATCAATTAAGAAGAGTTGGGTGATGATTTTTTGTTGTCTCTGCCAGGAGCAAATAATGATGAATATGCTACCAGAGGATTTATGAGAGTAAGGCTAATTTTCTTTCTTCGCTGGCTAGAGCCCAACTGTGACGAGAGCCAACTGAGATGAGTGTGGTCCATCCAGAGTCACCCGAGAGCTCCATTTAGGACACTTCATTTACGTACTAATACATACAAAGAATGAAGAATTTTTAAAAATGAACAAGAGTAAAAATATCTTGTAGCTTAACATCCTAATAGCATTTTCCAAAATTCTTATGGAAAGGCAAAGTGAACTGCTTTCCTTATCTGTGTTTATTGACGCTTCCCCCCAAATGCACTAATGTTTGAAAATACAAGAAATCATAAAATTTAACGATTATAGAATTTCTATGGATAAAAAAAGCCAATTTCTTTTAAGCTGTTAGTTGCTACATAAATAACTGTTTAGCAGATATCAGCACAAACCAAAGATATGATCAAACGTGTTTTGAATTGAAAATTTTCGATAATTTTTAAATTAAACGATTACACCAAAACTTTTTGAACATCACTCGTATATAATTTGGAAGAGAAAAAGATTTGTGAGAGCGTTATTTCTTATTTATCTACAATACCAGTTTTGGTATTTCCAGCAACATCTTTCATTTGTACATTCTCACTTTAAAATTTGATATGCGGCTATATGCTTCATACAATAATAACATGGGAAGTCAAATTATAACGAAATGAGTGGAAAGCAAGCAATCTAGGCATTATTGATTTAAGTCAGTAGCTACCAAAAAACAGGTTGCAGTTTGGATTTATTTCAATGGACGCAGATTCCATAACTAATCGTTTAAATATATTCTTCGAAGAGTAAAGTATTTTGCCTGGAATAAACTTACAGGAGCAGTTTTGATACTTGTATCATATTGAAGTCTATTTGTTGTATTAGGCATTGGATTTGTGTTCCACGGACTATTTCACGAACTTCTGCCTCGCTGGTCGATGTAGATAGGTTTTATTCCCGTTTAAATACACAATTTGACATACTAATTATCTATATGAAGACGTTTATTATTTTTTAGTGATTTGATCGACTGTGTGGATAACGTGAGTCAATGGTCAATGTGCGATTGTTTTATATGTGTAGAGAATTTAAACGTAACCGATGGGTTACTGGGAAGGAACTGGGACTAAAGTAAATGTTCGTTAAGGTGCGAGAGAGAGAGATAGAGAGAGGAGTAACAACAAGGAAAGAAGGTACCCTAGGAGACCTTACGGTCCATTCAAAGAGGGTACCTTTGGACTAGCAATCAAGCAGGCACAAGGCTGCTCTATTGTTTTGCGTCCATAAACGGCCACTTTTCAAGACTTTGTCTAGTCTTGACTTGAACTGGTCAACAGATTTACTGTTGACAACTTCCACTGGAAGTGCGTTCCACATACCGCAGATACTGTAGGTGAAAAAGTTTCCACACAGATTGCGGTTGTAACGCTTCAGTTCAAGTTTGAAGCCGTGATTGCGCGTTCTGTTCTTACTCAGTGTGAAAATATCCCGGTAGTCAACATTGTCGAACCCTCGAAGTATTTTGAAAACCTCGATGAGCTGACCACGCAGTAGGATCAAAGGAATTTTATGGGAAAATAAGTTTAGTAATGAGAAAAAAGAAAGTTTGAGGAATGTTTATAGGATTCAGTCTAGCAGATTGTCGTTAACAAAACCATTTGAACGAAATGGTTAAATGAGAGATTTGTGAGAACCGAGGTTGTTGCCACCTAGAAGGAAGATAACGTGACCAATGGCAAAATCAATACTTGTCTGAAACACCTGACATTGGAAAAAAGATCGTGTTTAATTTTCTCTGTAAATCGATCCTTATATATATATATATATATATTTACAGGGTGTTTAAAAATATTGATATCAATTTGCAATCTAATAGGTTTGTCAGTTCCCGTTCAAATGACTTCAAATCTTACCCTCATTAGTAGAAACAGGTCAAAATTCTATGTTTAATGTTTGATGTTTTTATCTTTACAGGTATAGAAATGCTATTCACTTGAAGTGGAAAGGCGTTTTGTGTGTTGGAGTTTGCTCTAACACAGTCGAACAAGACTGTGCAGCGTGCATTTGTGAGAGAGTTCTCTAAACAGTCACCAAAGGCAATGCAGATTTGGACATAGGACAAAAAGTTCAAAGAGAAAGGTTATCTGTGCAGGAACAGATGGTAGAACGGGTTTGCACAAATCTTTTACCAAGCACCAAGAAGTCCATAAGCAGAACAATTCTGGAGACCCAGATTCCTCGAACGGCCCACCTCCGCACAAGCGTTAAGGTGAGCTGCCTCCCAGGCTGTGGGAATAAGCAGATAAGAGCTGAGGCCGAGAAGTCTCAGATTCCTGAGACTTCAGTCGTTGCCCTTATGGTAAGAGGCAACGACCTCTACCTCAGAGGAGGTAGGGTAGGCCTTACAGGCGAGATTATGAAGACGGTTATGGGCGCTGTCGACGACTGTGGATTAAAAACCGGCAGCCGCGTCGTGGTGGGGATGCTCTTGAGGTGGGGTCCAAGCCGGACTCCCCACGTGAGGAGCATGTCGCTGAACCGATGGCTTGCAGACCTCTGTACGGCCGAAGGTGTCTTTTTTGTCGACCCGTACGCCGTATTCTATGGTAGAAAAGACATCTACCAAAAGGATGGAGTGCACCTCTTCTTTAAGGGCAAGGCTTTCCTAGCTAACCTCATCCAGGATGTCGTGGAGCGCACCCAAAGGAGTATTTGGCCCATTAGGAAGGCGGACGTACGCCAGTACGCCCGAATCACTCCCCAAACAACCTTCTCGGAGGTTGTCAAAAATGGTGCCACCACGACAACCAAGAAGCCGGGAAACGGAAGAGTATAGGGGGTCCTACATTAGGGGAATCCCTAAAAGTTCTTCTGTTTAATGCGAGGTCCATCAGAAACAAGTTTCCTGACCTCCGTGGCCTCGAAACGATGAAAGAACCTGAAATGGTAGCAATAACAGAATCATTGGTTAAAAACATCAAACCGAGACTTTGAAGGCGAAATCACGGTTCCTGGCTACCAAATATTTAACAAAGATAGACCAGACAGAGAGGGTGGCGGTGTAATGTTGTATTTCAAGGATACAATCAAATCTACGAAATCCAACATTATATCCGATCACGAGCTTCTAAGCGTTGACCTAGAGATAGGTTCTGTCAGATACAGGACCCTGCTTCTTTACAGACCCCCTTCCCAACCCGTTGAGAAGGACAGACGACTGTACCAGCTGCTGGGTGAGCTTGTTCAAGGTAGAGTGTGCATCGTTATGGGCCACTTTAACAGACAAGTTGACTGGGAAACCAGAGCAGCCTGTGGCGAGAGCGCGCTACTCCTGGAGTTCGCCAATAACGAGTTCCTCACTCAATGGGTCAGAGAACCGACGAGAGGAGACAATATCCTCAACCTGGTCTTCACCTCTGAGGATGATATCGTTGACGATCTCTCTGAAGGCGAAGAGCTCGGTGGCAGTGATCACCAGTTAATTAGATTTAGCGTCAAGATCCCGAAGGTAAGGTCTGTTGCCAGTCAATCAAGAAAACTTGACTTTAGAAGAGCAGAATTTGCGAGCCTTCGTGCTGGGCTGACTGATGAGGGTGCATTAATTCAGTCAGATGCAGAAAATGCTAACCTGCTCAACGACTACTTCTCTTCAGTGTTTACTAAAGAGTGTGGTCCCATCCGCCAGCCCACGGATTCCTACTCGGGGGAAAAGCAGAAGCTAATGGACTTCACCGAAGGAGAAATAAAGAAAAAGATCGCTGACCTAAAGACGAATAAGTCCCCCGGACCGGACGGGTTTATATCCAAGGTGTTGAATGAAGTGTGCGATGAAGTATCACGACATATGTGCGCTATCTTTAACATGTCAATCCGGACCGGATGCGTTCCTAGAGACTGACGTGAGGCGAAGGGGACTCCGATCTTCAAGAAAGGAGACTCCAGCCATCCGTCAAACTACCGCCCCATCAGTTTGACTTCGATAGTCGGTAAACTCATGGAAAGCATGATAGTGGACAAGATAACGTCTTATTTAGAGTCAAACCTGCTACTGAAGAGTTCCCAGCATGGTTTTTAAAGGCAACGGTCATGCCTGACGAACCTTGTGGAATTCTTCCACTTCGTGTTCAGTGAGCATGATCGAGACAAGACGGTGGATGTTGTGTACCTTGACTTCCAAAAGGCCTTTGACAAGGTAACACACCGCCGCCTTCTCCGGAAAGTGCGTGCGTAGGGCATAGGCGGCAAGGTAGCAGGTTTGATAGAGAGCTGGCTAAGTGACAGACGGCAACGCATAGTGCTGAACGGTCGGGGCTCTGAATGAGCGCCCGTATCTAGTGGTGTCCTTCAAGGTTCCGTCCTGGGAACACTACTGTTTATTATCTATGTCAACGACATGGACGAAGACATGGTTGCCAAAATCTCCAAATTTGCCGACGACACCAAGCTTGGTATCAATGTGGCAAAGGAGGGGAACACTGCCAGCCTCCAAGAGGACCTTCAAAGGATTGGGGAGGGGTCGGACACGTGGCAAATGCCTTTCAACGTGAACAAATGCAAAGTAATGCATATCGGCACCGAAACCCTAAATCTCAGTACTTCCTTAATGGAACTGCCCTTGAATCGAGTGACACTGAGAAGGACTTGGGTGTTACTATCACTAGCGACCTCAAGTTCTCGAAACAGTGCATCGAGGCAGAGAAGAAAGCCCAAAGGATGTTAGGCTACATAAAGCGCCAGTTTGTACAACTCCCTCGTTCGCCCACACCTGGAGCATGCCGTACAATTTTGGAGTCCTTCGTTTTGAAAGGACATCGCAAGGTTGGAACAGGCACCAGCTAGGGCAACCAAACTGATTACCTCTATCCGACATAAAAGTTATGAGGATAGACTAAGGGAATTAGATCTGTTCTCGCTGAAAACCCGTATACTGCGTGGTCAGCTCATCGAAGTTTTCCAAATACTTCGAGGGTTCGACAATGTTGACTACCGGGATATTTTCACACTGAGTGAGAACATAACGCGCAATCACGGCTTTAAACTTGAACTGAAGCGTTACAACCGCAATCTGTGTGGAAACTTTTTCACCTAAAGTATTTGCGGTAAGTGGAACGCACTTCCAGTGGAAGTTGTCAACAGTGAATCTGTTTACCAGTTCAAGTCAAGACTAGACAAAGTCTTGAAAATTGGCCGCTTAGGGACTCAAAACAATTGAGCAGCCATGTGCCTACTCGATTGCTAGTCCAAATGTACCCTCTTTGAATGGACCGTAAGGTCTCCTAGGGTACTTTCTTTCCTTGTAACTTCTTGTAACATATGTTAATAAAACCGTACAAGCTGCAGCCAGTTCAGGTCATTACCGCAGATGACAAGCGAAAGCGCAAACAATACTGTATTGGTATACAAGAGAAAATTGAAGAAGACGGGTTCAAGGAATGTCTTGTTTTCAGTGATGAGACCATATTTCATTAAAATATCAAAGTTAATAAGCATAATATTCTCATTTATGGAGAATAAAATCCCCATGCTACAGTTAAGCACGTGAGGGACTCACCGAAAGTGAATGTGTTCTGCGCCCTCTCATCGAACCATCTTCATGGCCTGTTTTTCTTTGAGGGAAATGTGACCGGCCATGTTTATCTACAAATGCTTAAAAACTTGCTTTTTTTAATAGGACGGGGCTCCCCCTCACTGGAAGTTCACGATTCGGGCTTATCTCAATTACAATCTGCGAGGGAGTTGGATCAGGCGTGCTGGTGCTGAAGACAATGTGCTGTTTATATGGCCCCCACGTTCAGCTGACCTAACACTTTGCGATGTTCTTCTCTGGGGCTATGTGAAAGGACTGGCCTATGTCCACGTCTCTTCCTGCTAATCTAGAGAAGCTCATGCACAAAATCACTACTGTACTGGAGCCTGTTACCAAAGACATGCTGCAGCGTATTTGGGAGGATCTGTTCTAGCGACTTGACGTGTGCCGTCTCTCATGTATTGCGCAGATTGAACATTTGTGAAGTCGTTCATTGAATTTATACCTTTCATTTTCTCATACAAATTTGTAAGAATAAATCTTATGTTGCTTAATATTGAGCCTGTTTAGTTTCATTTTCCTTGACTATGTAGTTTCTAAGATATTTACATCTCAAATGATATAGAATATTTTGAAACATCCTGTATATATGATTTGAGAAATATGATTTTGAACAGAGAGAGAAGAGTCCCTTTGCTATCACAATGTTTACTCAGTGAAGAATGAGCCACTTACCAGATATTGTAAAGAATAGGAATTAATGAAAGGATCGAGGATAATAACGGCTTAACTCGATAGTAACAATTTTGCGGTGCCAAAAAAAACGACGCGCAAAGTTTAATCAATTTAAAGATAAGAGTATTTACTGGCATTTGTAATGTATTAAATCATTCACAAGAGGGCTAAAGCAAATTCTGTTAATTCATTTTGTCTACGCAGTGCAAAGATATAGCCCCTACCACCCCAAATCTTCTCTGTAATCAACTTACATTCCAGGACCTTAAATCAAATCAATTTTATCAAAGTTAAAAAATTATATCAATTTTTTACCCTTTTTCACCTATAGCACCATTCGCTAGAATATAACGTATATGATATTCAGTTTTAAAAATAATCTTATCAAATTCGTCTTTCACATTTGCTCTGACGTAAAGTTAACCACTATTTTCAAAATAACAATTATCTTAATCTTAGGTAGAAAATTTGATAAAAATGTTCAATTAATCAACCCGAAATTATATGAATCTAGACCGAAAAATTATCATGCCACTATTAAAGGTCGTTTTTCTTTCTCACCTGCGGGTTTAACGTTACTCATGCATGGTCTCGTTTGTTTCCCGATTTCACTCTGGGCGTAGCAAAGTAGAAGCCTATAGTCACCAGGCAAGGCAGAAGTATACGACCCAAATGCTCCTGTTCCCTGAGGTACTCAAGCGGTCTTTTTCGATTACTATGATGCCCCATTAGCGGTTAAAATGCCATTTATATGATGCATTCTTAGTCAGGGTATCGGCAATGCAAGTAATGTTGGCTGTGAATTTATGAAATACTTTAATGTACCTAGGCCAGGATTTTCTTGAATATCCAAAGAAAGTTGGTAAAGTTAGAAATCCCCTTTTAATATTGTTTGCGGTGTTTAAAGATGGTTACGAGGTTTAAAAATATAGAGCTGGATTTTATTGATACGGCATTTAATGAATTTAGAAAAAGCTCTAATTATGTCAAGCCTTATTATCTTTCTTTATTTGCTTCTATTTACTTAAATATTCTACTTTGAAAGGTAGCTTTGAGAGAACAGAGGTGCAAACGACACTATAAATTTAGGAAATTTGACGTTCAAATTTGAATGTTAAGAATATTTTCCCAAAGGTATGCATACCGTGGTATGACCCAGTGTACGCCGTTATACGCACACTGGCCTACTGGCCGACCAAACTTAAGGCTCCACCTGGGGATGGTTCTAAGAGTGCTTTAAATACACAGTTGCCAGGCCAAGGAATATTCAAACACGGCCAAAAAAATATACATTAATAGGTCGAAAGATTATATAAAAATAGAGAGCAAGTTAAATGGCAAAGCAATTCAATTTTGACGGTTCAATGCTAATATGGTTTACACTATCAATTAAGTTTGAACCGACGGATAATTAATTAAGCAATGATTTCAAAATTTGGCAAGTTCTAGAACAAAGGGGATCATTGAAGTTCTACGCGGTAAAGATGGAAGGAGCTTGACAAAGCGGGGGTTAAATCCATTTTACCTTAATCGGCAGCGAGTAGAACCAGGTAGGTAAGTTCGACCTTGAACTTGTGGGTGGCCGTCATCCTAGACAGTCAATCCAAATTCAGGAAACTAAAGTGTGGGGGAAGGGCTCTTGTCCTTAAGAGGCAAACAGAGGGTGCTTCGGGTATGTTTTTTCGATCCTTAAAATCCGAAGACGTGGTGAGAAGGGTTTAAGGTGCCTAACTATCTCCACGAACAATACTGAGTGACGATTAGCTCTTCCTTATCTCTTCGAAAGTCACTCAATTCTTCTCTGGCCAAAAACGTTTACGATTCCCTCTCGACTACGAAGAGGTTACGGCAAACGTACTGGACAGCGGCTTCAGACACAATCTGCATGTGAACTTCGAACTGTGGAATATATAGCGCGAAATTATCTAGACGAAGAGAGAAATTCATCGCCGACAGGCCTCGTTAATTGCCTTCAGTCGCGATAAGATTCTATAGCGCGAAGTTGCGATGCCCACCTAATGGTCTTTCCATTGTTCTAATTTTCGCAGTATATAGGGCAGACGAATTTAGAGCGGTCAACGGCGAACTGGAGAAATCGGCGGGGTGGGGAATTCCTTTTCTCTCTCATTCTTCCACATTGCATTAATCTCGAAAATTTTTATTTATATCTCGAGATTGAAATTTTTCTTACGTCGATAGCCATTTGAATAATTTTATAGGGCTATTTATTATGGCCTTAACGTAGTTGTGAGGACCATCGGATGATATATATATATATATATATATATATATATATATATATATAAATATATATATATAGAGAGAGAGAGAGAGAGAGAGAGAGAGAATCACTTAAAAGACCAAGCCATCTATATTTTCAATATTGCCCTGATAAAGTATTTCCCGTTCACAATATTTGCTTTACTAATCATTCTATTGTATTTAATACATAATATTCTACGAGTGTTGTAACCTTTGGTGGTACCCTATATATATAATATCTAATATATATATATATATTTTTGTATATGGCAAAAGTTACACGGATACGGAGAAAAGAGATATTACAGCAGGAGATGATTCCTAAAAAGGAGATCCTTCCTCTCTGATTTGAAATCGCACTCTATCCTGTTAACAAGCAGGTGAGTTTCATTATTTCTGACTTTGCTATTCGATGAAAAGGGTAAAATGATGACAAATATGTGTTACATACATCTAAGACCACATCTATAAATTGTAATTATAATTTACTTTCTAATATCTTTGTCATGAATTAAATTTGAATCATTTTTAATTACAGAAACGGTTTTTTCCAAAGAAAAGCTTTGGAACACTGTTGCTCTACACCCAAGTGAACTCAAATGAGTCTTTGGGATATTTTCCCTGGAATTCGAAAAAGTCGAACGCAATAAAGGATTTGTGGGCAATAATCGAACCGGCGGTTGTTAAAGAGAAGCCACCCCATTATAAGGAGTTTCAAGTGCTCATTTAACAAATTTGGTCAACAGCATAGTAAAAAATTTGCAACGTTTGATTATGTACTTCTATTAAATTTGTTATATGCAATTTTATTGTATTCACAAAACGTTTAATATGACTATATATAGAGTACAGGAGTAATTTGAGGAAATTTGCAGGAATGTAGAAAAACATGCACAGCACACAAGAGAAAAGGTGCATTTAAGTGAAAATAAGTCAAGTAATCTTATGAATCCTTATAAAACACCTATTCAGTAAATTCACCATTATCCTCAATGACTGCTTTAATTCGGCGTTTGAAGAGCTGACAACCACGAATCAGATGATCCTTTGTCTATTTCAGAAATATCATTTTTATAACGAACTTGAGAGATTGAAGGGTATTTTGGGCGTGTCAATTATCCTTTCTCTCGATGTCATTCCATACGTACTAGACAAGTGGATTGAGATTAGGTGAACTAGTAAGCCATGTGTCAAGGAAAAAATGGTTGCGGAAGTCGGCAGGCATTCAAGCTTAAGTTGTTATATCCTCAGGCTATGCTACCGAGTCATGGTACTAGATGTAAAGTCTCCTATAAAGCCTTTTTGTAGGGAGCAACATTGAATCGTAAGCCATGTGAAAAAGGTGAGGGGAAATGAGATCCCACTCATTACCCACGAAACCCAAAACCATCAGAGTTGGAAGAAACTTGGATGCATTACAGTTGGACACTCGGCCGCCACTGTGAGCAACCATCTGTCATTCAATGCGCACTTTTGGTCCCGTGCATCCGGGCCCTGTATGAAACGAGCCTTTTGAGCAATGGCCAGATCGCTCATCTGTTAATCAAGGGATTACTGTTGAAATGCCTATTGAAAGAATTTAAGTTTGAAATTTTCTTTATAGTAGGGTTTATGTATATAGTTGTGGGAATTAGAAATTATTTTGGCTTTTTCAATGTTAATCGAATTCTCTTAAATTGACATATCTGAGAACAAGCTAGAAGATGGGCTTTAATGGCGCATTATGCATTTTTGTTCATTCATTATCTTAGATAATATGCGCTTTCGCCAGTGTCTATTTGATAGTAAAAATGGTGTCATAAATCGGTCCTAAATACTCTGGTTCCTGTCTTGCATCTCTCTTTCTCTCTTTCTCTCTCTCTCTCTATATATATATATAAATATAAATATATATATATATATATATATATATATATATATATATATATATATATATATTAGCCTAGGTTTTGCTAAAATAATACTCATTTGATTCTCATTTGCATCCAATCCAAAATACCTTAAAAGATATGGCTGAAAATTGGCAATGCAATTCATCTTACCCTTAACTTTTTCTCGTGTAAAATTACTCAGATATCAAATAATTTATCCTCGCGAGTTATGTTAAGCATCTCACTCCTTATGTTTAGGTAAACAATGAATAAATTTTTCCCCTAATCTTACTAATAAAACCAATACTTCGTATAATTGATACTCATTTAAATCCATTTTTTCATTTTCATCCACTCTAATTTATTCCTTTATTTCATTTCTTTCGGACTGGCATTGAAGAACTCTTTCCCTGTCACTAACTCTTTTATAATCAAAATTCCAATGTAATATGTATAATTTGGAAGGAAAGGCGTTAATTTGTTTGAAGAACAAACTCTTTTCATGTTCGGAATAGAAAAAGCTTGCAAATATTGAACAGTTAATTAATTTACTTTGAATAGTTTTGAATTACGGAATCCTATATCAAATTATTAAAATGCCCACCAAGAGATATGTGAAGAAATATCTTATTATTAAATAAAAACTCAAATATTCACTCTCAATATTAATTTCTCAATGCTTTTGAGCCACAGTAAAGGAGAGTCTCTATATCCACTGTTTCATATTTGTAAGTGTATTTAATCTAATAGATATTTCCTAAAGTTTGTATGTATGTATGTATGTATAACTATCTATATGACTGCTATAGAAGTTTGACACAGGTCACCATTGGGAGTAACTTGACTCGAGGAGTAAAATAGGAACCTTAGATTTGGCCAAAAATGGTGCCACCTGGATGTTAGGTTAGGTTACGTTAGGTTCGAATTTTTACCCTTTTAGGTTTTTTTTTTATTAAACATCAACATTGCCTGTGGAAAAAATTAGGTTTGCCAGACCAATTATGCAACTGCAATATTTAAAAAACGCGATAATACCTATTATCAGCATGCCGGCGATTAGAATAATTCAGATATCTATTTAAAACTCACGCCCATCCGCTTGAGGCGCGCTTTAAATTCTGTGGCTGCCACCCGCGTACTCACGTTTACCCGTCTGTCTGCCCATCCGCTTGTTTGCTCCGCCCCAAAACTGTAATATACAAATCGTTATGTTAGTCTTTCACTACTGAATATTAAATTAACCTTATATTTTATACCTACCAACTTTTAATTGTGTAATTCAACTCAAGTAGATAATTTAATTTGTTCAAGAGAGGTTCTACGCCCAGACAACGCCGGCTATCTTTGCTACTGTTATATGAATCCGAATTCATCAGTAACTATAGAAATAGCTTAAAATTAGGCTATTTGAAGCATGAATGAATGGAAGGAAATGAAAATGTAGTGATGGTGTAATGAGGTCTAAAAATAGAGGTAGAGAGAGATAGGGGTGGAGGGAGAGAAGATAGGGAGAGTTAGGGGAGATAAATAGAGAAAGAGAGCTAGAGGGAGAAGGAGAGAAGGTATAGATTGGAAAAAGGAAGGAGAGTTAGGGGAGATAGATAGAGAAAGATGGATGGATTGAGAGAGATATGCGTTAGGCTGCTGCTTTATTATTAAGTATTGCCATCCCATTAGCCTATATTATAGTAATGCTAGAGAAAACTTGAAGCAGATAGAATCTTTGCCAGATCTATCAGTCTGCATACACATGTTAAAACAAAATTCAGACGCATAGAATTTATAAGATAAGATAACACAAATTAACAAAATACAATACAGCAAAATAAATCCTCACATTTACTTTCAATTAAAAATATTTGAGACATATCATCTCAAGCAAATATATATAGTATTCAATCATAATAATTTAGCATATTTGAGAACCTTTTAATTTTCTAATTACCCCCAGAATAAACATAACATGATTCCGTTTAGGTAACCATTAAAAAACATACCAATTTCTGACAGTTCATGCCGATTCCCGTTAAAGAAAAATCCAAAGATTTGAGAGCTTGTCTCTCTCAAATCAGTTGTGAGAGAATGACAGCTGTGGGGATGTCTAGCTTATCCTACCTTCTGAGGTTTAGCAGTCTGAATCCAGGGAATAAAGGAATGAAGTTTTTGGACTCATTCGTTTTGCAGCTGGAAATGTGCTTATTCCTAGGAGTGAAATGCAGTATTTCTCATCGCCTCGCTCTGCCGGATTATTTTCAAAATAGATTTATGGAGAATTGGTTTCGGAGTGGAAGGAAATTTTGACATTAATGCTATTTTCATGGAAGGAAAGACTCCAAGTGATAAGTAGATTCACTGGCTTTAAATGTTTTTCGGAGGAAAGTAGGAATTATTTTAAGAGGTTTTTATTTTAAACTGGACGGAAATTAATAGGCGTATTGCTTTTTAAACTTTCGTTAGGGACAAAATTTCAGAGAAGCACATTTGTGTATTTTCGGAGGTTAACTTTTTGAAGTTATGGTAAGACTCTCGTGTGCTTTATAGGCGTCATTGTCAATGTTTTTAAGGCGCTAAAAATTGTAAATACCTTTTGACTTTTTAATACCGAAAATAAATAAATGCATGATAGGATTTGCAAGTGGAAAAAAACGTGAACTTTTTAATGGCCTCCAGTCGACCAAATAACGTAGATATATATGCTTTTGGTAGTTAAATTCCATTTTTTTACACCAAACTAGCATTTATTTAGTCAACTTCTCAAACTATCACGAATAATACACTTTAAAGCTTGTTTACAATAATAAAGTTGGTTTTCATGAGAAAAACAAGAGAATAAATTGTAATATATATATATATATATATATCAAAAGATAAAAGTCATGGTGTAATTATAATGCAATGGATGTGCTTGTGTAATGGGGAGTAAATGGAATTCGAAGCATCCAAATGAAGAGATTACGTTACCTATAGGCACATATATACATATATTCTCTGGACTTGTGTGGATTGTACTTGTTGTATCTATTTTCAAAAAACTTTCAAGACAAAATTGATTGATGCAAATTCTAAGTGGTGGGTGACATGATGATTTTCAGGTTACCTGAGCGTGTTTAATGTAGGAAAGTTATAAAAATCTCTAAAATTCCATATTAAGTCACAAAGTAGAAATATCAGCACCATGGTGAAGAAAGTGATTACATGATTTGTTCCTTTTGCATCTGTAAAAATTGCCATTTTGTTTTCTTGAGTAGGTAGAAGATTTTTTAAATTAAAGTGAGATCTATTCGCGACCGCCATCAAGATAATGGCCGCCGGAGTTTTCAGGAGAGAAACGTCGTTCCTGGAAGTGTTTGTAGGTGCTGTAAATTTGCATAGGTTAACATCACTCGCTGCCACCAAAATTGCTAGAGTAACCATTTATTTGGTTGTATTCGTTGGCGTATGATTTTCTGCTTGAGTGGACACTCGAATGATGCAATTAATAGGAATGCGGTGAGTAATTAGTTGCATGGAAGATGGATTGAAAAGTGCGAAATTAACGAATTTTCATGGAAACTTTGAGAGTGAAGTCTATGAAAAAACTATGGGCAAAGTAACTCCCTTTCATGGGAAGTATTAGCGTTATATAGGACATTCTCGGCACTAGATTCTTAAGTAACACATAATTTCTTTCTTAAAAAATGCTTCCCTAAATAGAGTGATGTATATCTGGCGATTATAAAGAGCCAGGAAGTTGTCTGCTAGAGAATAAGTTGCAAATACTTTACGATAGTCTAAAAATATAGTATAGTCTCATTTGTTTCGCAAAAAATAAAACAAAAGGGTGACCTTCTTTTACATTCTGGAAATGCTGTTATGACGAAAACTAAGACAAAAATGTGCATCTGAAGTAGATTCCATTTGCAGAGTCGCGAAAGAATCTTCCCGAGGAGAATAAATTCTGAACTGCCTCCGAGTAGGAGGCAGTAGAAGGCTTCGGAGAAAAGGCCCTACCCGCGTGCAGTTGTAGGCAGAGCATTAAGGCATCAAGGAGGGGGAAGGTATGGAGCAGAGGAAAACTTTGTTTGTATGCATGAAGAGAGTTGTTTTCAATTTCCCACACTACCAACAACTCATGCCCTGTATAAATTCGCTCATAATAATAAACTGACCCCAGAGGCCTTCTTGTCTTGTATTGACTAAGTTGTTAAATTCAATAACTAACCAAAGCCATCAAAGCTGATTATAAGGTTTAATTTGGTGGGGGGCATGAGTAGTAACATGGGTGAATATTGCTTCTCAATTGAGCAGGGATAGGTAGGCTCTTCGGAAATACTTGGATGCTGTTGGTGTCAGCAGGAAGAAATTGCAGCTAATTAAAATTTTGTATGACAATACAGAATGTGCAATGGTGGTGGACAGCTCACTGACAGATTGGTTCTGCATGGAAGTGGGGACAGGCAGGAGTATATCCTCTCACCTACACTATTCAACATATTTCTTGCGTTTGTAATGAACGAACTTAATAGCCTGGATTCCTGTGGACAGCTGGCTCGAGATAGAGTGGCCTGGGTGGAAAGAGACTGCAAGTGATTGTGATGAATGATTATAGTGAGAGCCATGGTGATGTTAATGTGTGCCAGGTTGCCTGGCTATCGCTTTCGTTTTACATTGTGTTTTGAGTTTCGTTATTTTATTTTCATTTACAGAAGGAGCCTTTGTTCTCGAGTTTTAGTTTTTTTTCTTCAGGTTATTTGTCTTTTGTTTTTATTTGGTTTATTTTTGTTTAGCATCCGAGCATTTATTTTCATGATGTTCTCTTGCAAGCTCAGTCACTTTGATCTGTAATTATGGTTTTGGTTATTGGAACACTCATGTGCGATTATTATTATTACTACTATTTATTTATTTACTTTTTATTTAATTTTCATTTATTTATTTTCATTATTATTTTTTTCTCTTTATTTTAGCTTTATATTGTTTCTATTTCATTAAGAACATTTACTCCTACTACTTTTGAATTGTTTTTTGAAGTTTAGTGTTATGTATTCTCTATCCATAAGCTGGATTTCGAGGATTTCATTCGGGAAGTTTTCACATATTTTTTCACATATATTTTGAGAGCGTTTCTGCATAAAGACGTTTATTGGTTTTAGGTTCGATCTTTGATGCAGAACTCTTCATGGCGTTCCCTCTTTTAATCTGGATTGCGTGATGAAGCGGGGCGCTTTGTTTTGGACCCTTTGCATTTCAATGATCTTTGTCTTAGATAAGATATGTAGTGGTATAATCAGGTAGGTCAAAATCGGGCGTACTAGTGCTAAATATAGTTTTCTTTTGTGATTCGCTGACAGGTTATAGAGCCTGAACAGGGATGATAACACAGTTTACCTACGAATTGAATCCTTTCCTTGTAATTTTTAGGCTGAGGACTTTTCCACCGGCATTGTAAGAATATATGGTGTTGTTCGCGGTGACCTGGCGGACTTTGTATCTATTGATTAGATTCGTGCGGAATTTGTTAGTGTTTGTTTTAATTTTCGTGGCTTTTTAGAAATCATTGATGTTTTGGATTTCGCGTGCTGTACGCTGTGCGAGATTTCTCCGGTTTTTTTGTGCGCTGGTAATCATTTGAGAGATATCTACTGCCAATTGTATCTACATTGCGCAGTAATTTGTTAGTTATGGAAGGTCTCTCGTATACAGTCTATAGCCTAGATTCCCAAACTGGGCACCACAAGCTGAGGCTATGTACACATAAAAATCCCAAGTCCCACCACACTAGAACAGTCAGCGAGCAGCTGAGCCAGCCAGAGGAACAAGTGCGCCTGTACTTGGTATACGTTTGAACAATGTCTTGCTGCCAGACGCATGAGTAATATGCCTCATTCTTTCTTTATTCAGTGTAATTCCATTTTTATATATGATTTGGTGTTCTTGATAAAATAATTCATTGAGATTCATTTCGATACCAAACAATTTTCACTCAATAACTTATTTAATACTTCCTATGCTATGCTTTCTGTATGAGAACCTGGTCTTGAATCTTGAGTATCAACCAGTCCACAGTCACACTTTAGAGGCCACAGTTAAAAAAGCAAACACTTTGTGAGCGTGTGTAGCTCCCTCAAATAATCTGTTTGCGCCAATTTGAGTACTATTGGGACTTAAGCCACCATCCACACCAATTTAATGGTAAGTAAGCTTTGCATCATGAAATGTATTAAGAAGAAGGGAAAAATATCTGTTGTTTGTTTGCACAATACATGAAATGTTTTTGTTTTTTGAGAATGTAGTAACCTAAAATTTTATTTCCTAACAACTTCTCATTGTTAGGAACCACTTGAAAATGTTGTTTAAAGACTGTTTTACTTTTTTATAAAATTAGAACATACGGAAAGTTCAGATAATAAAAAGCCATTAGGCTAGGGCCTATCAAGCTCATGTGCTTTCGGCAAAAAAATGATTGGTAAAGTAAGTTAATGAATGCTATTTTCTGGTCGAATGGCAGAGTCAAATTAGCTAACTCCTGAAATAATCTTCCCTCTCATACGTAGTCCACTAGGATACCAAAGACATTATGTTAAATATAAAAACAAAAATATAAATATAAACACAAGTCAATTGCAATAATTTTCCCTCTCATGGGTTTCCACTACATACCAAATATTCATGTATTGTGAAGCTTAATATTGACCTTTTGTAGGCTCATTATAAGTGATGCCATTTAGCTACAGCAGTATTTTTTTCCGCTTCAGACCCATCTATAATGGCTTCTAACAATAAACACAAATAAGATAACAGCTATCTGGATTTTGGATTTACAAGCATTAATGATAAAGGTGAAATAAAGCATCAGTGTGTGATTTGTCACAAAATACTCTCCGCTAAATCAACATGTTGGCAAGGATCGTTCTTTGTTTAGTCGACAGGAATTGAATATGAAGAGATAACGACTTGGTGCCAGCGGTTCCATTCACCATTGGGGAGGAGTTAATTTTGCCATGTGCCAAAAACTATGGCCAAGCTTGTTTTGGGTGAGGAAAGTGCTGAAAAGCTGAAGGCTATTTCTTTCTCAAATAATACAGTGCAACGTCAAATATATCTTATGTCAGATGATATCAATGAACAAGTGATAGGGAAAGTTAAAAAATCTGGATTATTTAGTATTCAACTCGACGAGCCACTAACGTCCAGTCCTGCTCACAACTTATGGCTTTTGTTAGGTATGTTCATGGTGAAGATATGAAGGAGGAATTCTTCTTTTGTGAAACTCTCGAGCAATCTACAAAAGGTGAATATGTAAGGCAGAAACTTTCAGAATTCTTTGAAGCAAATGGTCTCGACTGGGGCAATCGCTGTGGAATATGCACAGACGGAGCTCCAGCCACGTTAGTTTTTAAGTCAGGTTTTGTTTTAAAAGTTGTACAAAAATCACTAAATGCTATAGCTTTCCACTGCATGATCCACAGGCAAGCTCTTACTTACCCTTTGCATCACCTTATTCCTGTGAGGCTGCATTCTTCTAGAAGTATCGCTGATGATGGGTGGCGAAAAATTGGAATGAAGTTGGGGATTGGAAGATACGATGGCAGGAGGGGTTGATTTGCCTCGGCGATTTTTAATTTGATCATTATATATGACTCTTCTAGTTATTATTTCGGGGAATTCTAGTCCAATTTTGAACGCCATGGCTGTTCCATCGTAGCGTGTTTAAGTTGGGTTCACTGTAATTATATTGTAATTTGGATTTTTTTTCCATTCTTCCAGTAGCTTTACGCCGTGATCTGTTGTTATAACTATTTCTGGGTTTAGTTTTCTTATTTAGGCTGCAGAATTCGAGTGAGTTTATTTGTTTTGGTAACGTACAACTTGGTCCATCATTGTTGGGAGGTTTTTACTGTCTTGGTTTTGTCCTGTTTTGCGGGTGGCATTATCTGTCCTAAGCGTTTTTTTCGGAACTGTTTGCCAGATTGTCCAACTCCTTCTTTATGTCGCAGTGGGCTATGTAGCCATTATATTGATATTTTAACCATACTAGGATGACACCTAGTTCAGCATAATTCGTATGGTGGGTCTCTTGCCGTCAGGTTTAGTGTGGCCTTCGATGACCCTGAGTGGCACCCTCTGAGTGCCCTCTGGGCTCTCTATTCTTTCCCGGGGGGCTTATCTCCCGGGTCCTTACCTTCCTCTTCTGTCCAGTAATTTTGTGATTCAAGATTTTACCTGTATATTTTGACCTGGAGAGCAAGTTTATTTATGTATTTTATTTTTTTTGCTAAGTGATAAGCTTCCTCTGCCTTTTGTAGGGCGTTTACTCTCGGATGATTAGTTGCTGCCAGTGATGAGTTATAAGGTGAAATAATCAAGAATGGACCTGGTGGGATCCTCCGAGGGAGAACTCATGACGGACTTTTTGTTCGATGGTGGGTGAATCAACTCCCACCACTCGGGGTGCTGCCACCTAGGGGTTTTGGTTATTCTTCATTGCATCTTGCATAAATAGAGACGGTTCCCCGGTGGTTCATTTGGAACACTCTAAAGGTTCCAGGAAGCCTATGACTCAGAGTTCCACAGTGGACTATTCATCAAATCTGCTTTCATCGGATCCTTAAATTGCGCCTTTTCAAAGAGAATGGCATAATTTGAAATAGGCATGATTGGCAGCTTCCCCAATCAGACGTTGTACCCCCAGGGCAGGGGAAGGTGATGAATTTAGCCAGTCATATTAAGATATGTAGGCAGGATAAAAGTTATTATTCCTCTTTTAGCTCCCGTAGGGGGTGGAATGAGGATGGATTAGATGTGAAAAGGTGTCGGAGAAAAGAAACGGAGATGGTGGCTCTCTGATGGCTGGACTGGTATACTCGAATGACCTTTGAGCAGTGTTTAGTACCCTCAAGACTGATTATTTTTCTTTTAGCAGAATTTCTATTTCTAGATTATTCTTAGAGATGCAGCTCTTCCTTCGCTGGAAAGCGAGTACGTGCTTTCCGTGTCATGAGATATGGAGAGTGCGTGCGAGATGGCTGGGAGCGAGCTCTTATTTATATCCGTCACCATGAGCGCTACGTGTCGAAATTCCACCGGCTTTCAGTTCGTCGCCCCGCGCTCTATTCACTACGGCGTAAACTAGGTAGTAAGTTATCAAACTGCGCTTTCCACGACTTACGACGTAAGTTACAAATGGGTTGGAAAGCAAGTGGTAGGTTATCCTTACATTAATTTAGTTAGGATAACTGGGATTGGGAGGGAAATGTTAATTACTATATAAATGAGGAAAGAAAATGGTAAGGAATATGAGGAGAAACAAAAATCTGATAAATGATGAAACGTTTAATTTAATGCTTAACCAGCTTTTTCTAAATTCAGCAAAAAATAGTTCCAAAATTGTTGGTGGACCGAATATGTTCTTAAAGACAAATAAAAATACTCAAGAACCTTGAACAAAAAATAAAAAGAAGCAATCAAATATTTACATAGCGCGTTCAACCGTATCAAATTTAATAAAACCATCGCCATGCACATTGATGCTTTTACATTCGTAAGATCAAGCACTCTCGCGCCCGATATCCTGGAGTACGAGAGTTTGGTTCGATATGGTCACTTCTGATGATAAATTTGAAAAAATTTCCTTGTGCTTAAAATATATTGGATAATATTACTTTAAAAATCTGGGTTTAAATTACGCGCAAATTTACTTCAGCCTTCTGGGTAATAATGTAACCAAAAAACACTATTTAGTCGATTTCGAGTCTTTAGCTACAGAGTAAACAATAAAATGCGCTGGATAGTCAATTAAGGATTTTTTTAAGCTTTTATAAATTTGGTTTTTACTTATATACACATGTGAGAGAGCATTTAAGTATGGATTCACTGAGTTGGATGTATATGCATCAGTCAACAGATAGACTCCCCCCCCGCAAAAAAAGTATAAACTATTTTTGTTCATAAATATATACATAAACTTTGTTAATTACATTACATAATTTGGAGATACTGACGTACTGAACTGACTTGCAGAACGCCAGAACTAAACGCGATAGAAAATATAATATGTAATTTGTGAGAAGGTTGGGGCTCGGAAACCGACGAAAGTTGAAGATCTGCTTCAAAAATTGAAAGAACAATGGGGTAAAAACACTTTCGAATAATGGGACAAATTGGTGACGACCTACGACCTTATATATTCCCAAGTTATTCAGAATAAGGTTTTGTATAATTTTCATTAATGTTCTGTTCGAGTTTTTATGAGATAATTATTTCATTCGCTTTTTATTGCTATATTAATACTCATCTTTGCCTTGATTTGAATGTACTCTTTCATGAATTTAACATTACTTTCATCACAACTTCTTTCATCCGCTGTTTACTTAAATGACACATAAACACCATCAGATTCAAATTTAATAACACACCATAAAAATAAGATTTTATTAGTAAATGTATGTTTGGGTTCTTGTATTACGAAGGGTGGTCAATAAGTTTTGACATTTGGATACAAGGAAACGAGATATGAGGAAAAGTGTTTTATTATATTTCAATATAACTACCCTCGACTTAAATTCACTTGCGTCACTTGTCCCTGAGGCTTCGAATTCCACACAACCAGAAATCTCCCAACTGCTGTTTGATCCACTCCTGGACGGCGAGCTGGACATCTTCATCATCCCAAAACCGGCGTCCATGCACTGCGGCATTGAGCTGGCAGAATTAAAAATAGTCCCTCGTGGCCACATCTGGAGTGTAGAGAGGATGGTTGAGCTCCACGAATCCGCACTCGCGCAGGGCAGCGTGTGCAACTCTGGCCTTGTGGATTTTGACGACGTTGAAGTCGATCATGGGGTGTGAGGTTTCTAGGGACCCAATTGGCAGAGACCTTGGTCATGGATAAATTGTCGTTGATGATGTTGATAACACTTCCCTGTGATATTCCAAGTACTCGCTCGGTTTCTTCGACCTTCACCCGTCGATTTTCGAGGATCATCGTCTCCACACGGGCCACATTGTCGTCGTTGGTCACGTGTGACGGGCCTCCTGGATGCGGCTTATCTTCAAGGGACTCACGACCATGGCGGAACTCCCTATTCCAGCGAACAATGGTTTTATAGGAAGGGGCGGTGTTGCTGTACACTGCAACCATGCGTTCATGGATCTCTTTTGCATTCTTGCCTTCCTTGGTCAAAATTTGATCAGTGCGGGGTGCTCAACTTTCTCCATTGTTGAAAAATTTGTGACTGACGATTTGCAATCAGCTACTGCTTCTTAAATAGACAAGGCAGGAGCGTGCGGCTGCAGTTCCTGACTTGTTTTAAGTTGTCCTAACACTATCACAAACAGCCACCCCCCTTTCTCTGTTTTGCCCTACCAATTCGCAAAACTTATTGACCGCTCCTTGTATATGAGGATCTTATGGTTGATGGATGAGATAACTTTGATTGTGGCCAATAGGGCCTATCAAATTCATCTCATCCATCAACCATAAGATCCTTATATAATACAAGAACCCAAACATGCAATTAATAATAAAAGCTTGGCTGTAATTAATACAGGGTGACGGAAGATAAATAGGTCAGAAATTTTGATAGGCTTCATTTCGTAAGTTTTTTCCGAATTAAGAAATGAAACCTATCTAAAGTTGGGAGTAGTTTCGAAAGAATACCCTGTATAAACCTTTAAAATCGTACACTCGTCTAGCTTTCTTTTGAATATTGCTAAAGTAGAGCTATTTATATTGTCCCTAAGCAATGCAATACATAATTCGACGACTATTACTGAAATAATATTTCCTCAAATCTAGCCTGTAGTCATCAGGTTCCATCTCAAAAATCTTCCTTATTTCTAAGTTAAACAATTAAAAAAGCTGAATCATTTAACCCAATAAGGTCATCTTTTCAATCGACATATGTTAAGTGCCCTCAACCTTTCTAATACAATCATGGCTAAAATTTTTAAGACTACTATATATTTCTTTTAAAATTAGTAGAACTACTAAACGTTTTATTTCGTTTTAGTATGTATATATCATAATTTTAAGGTGAAATATAGAAAATTTTTAGCCAAAACCGTTTTATCAATAATTAAAGTTAATTGTTGCGTGCAGTCAATATTTAAAATGATGCTACCTGTTCTTTAGAACTACTTGAATTCATTTTGGCATGCTTAATACCAGAGTTTTAAGCGATGCTGACTGAAATTGTACCACTTTTCTCCATTTCGCACCCGCACCTGTTCACAATTGGTTGGCTTATTTTTATAAACCCACAGTTTGTATATCACCCTCAAATTCTCTATTTGGTTTAAAACTTTCAAGTTATTTTCAGCCAACAACTTGATACTTATCTTTCTTCGTGACAAAGTAAGCCATCGTTCTCAAAATTATAGTTTTCTCCAAATTAATAATGAATTGTTGGGAAGAGGTGCTTATACTGTAGAACACGTGTTAGTACCATTGAGTTCATGAAAGTGATCTTGGGCAAAATTGCTTTTAATCTAGCTCTCTAAGATGAGAAAAAGCTCCAGACATGGACAGTGTCCGGATGCTCCACGACACAGGATTCGTAAAAAGTGCTCTAATTTTTTTTCTTTAACTGGGAATCATTCAGAAGCTTCAAACAAATGGAACAGAGATTCATCTGAGAATATCACTTTTGCCCAGTCTTTAATAGTCCATTCTTTAATTGTGCTACAAAAGTTGAGTCTATCCGTAATGTTATGCTTGATAAAATGAGGCTTGCTTTCAGCGCTTCTCGATTTTAGATCGTTATTTCAAATTCTCCGCTTTATAACCTAAAGCGTAAACCACTGCTTCTTTCCAAACGTGAGGAAGTCTATTACTGGAAGTAACTCGATACCTGAGCTGGGACCTTACCAGGAGATCTTCTTAGCGTGGATAGGAAGATCATAGACATTCAAAACACATCTTCATATGAGTGTAACCAACCTTTTTAAAGTGATCCAAGATGTAAAAGTTGGAGGCCCTTGAGGGCATTCTCTAAAGCAAATATCTTCATGCATTTAAATAGATTCTAATTAAACAACATCCTGCACTCAACACTAATTCGAAATCATTTATTCATTTGATCTAATAGAAAAGCTCCAACGACTATGAATCGACCTTTATCAGAACAGGATAAGGTGGTGATTTTGGATTCAGCAAAGAAATGCATAGATTTTCTTATTATTTTGGAATTGCTGACTTTTTAATAAACCTGCAATAATTTAAATATTAAAAATAATTATATCTATCTTGTAAATTTCAAAAACTAATGAAAGATATAAAAATATATATTAGTTTCAAAAACTTTCGCAATGTCTATAAATCAAAATGTCTAATTAGGGTATCATTTTTGTTGCTCTTCTTTGTAATGCCTCCAAAATTTTGATATTCTGCCCATTGTTTGACAACCATGCAGGAATATATAATTTCCAGTTATATACCAATAAAAATCTTTCTTTACTCTCATAAGTAACATTTCTCTCGATGGATCTAATACAATAAATGCCTTATTCCAACCTTGTAAAGACTGCTTGAAGAACTTAAAGGACAGATCGATTACTATGTCGTGGTATAGGAAGCACCCCACATCTTGGCAGCGGATGGGATAACTTGACAGTTATATGAGACTTTGGCGAGTGTGGCAGATTGAGTCCACACGGTATTCGGAGGGGTGGGGGGGCTCTTCTTCAAGTGAGAAGACTATCACGGTACTTACCAGGATAGGAGGGGTCTTTCTAATGAGAGTAAGTTGCACTTGGTTCTAAAACTAAGTTAATTTAGAGTTCGGTGTGACCACCGGGTAACGGGCTCGAGGAGGAGCTATTTCTTCTTTGTTTCGGAAAGTCGTCAAGGACAAGGAATATCACGGTGCTTTGTGCTGCACTTGGATAGTGGGGGGGGTCTCCAAGGGCGAGGAGAGAACTCGTGGGGGTCTTTTTTAAGGGCAAGGACAATTCCTGTGATTTAGGATGCACCAGGATAGAAGGGGTCTCTCTGACGAGAGTAAGATGAAATTGGTTCTTAAACCAAGTTAACTTAGATTTCAGTGTGAGCACCGGGGAACGAGCTCGAGGATGAGCTTCTTCTTCCTTGTTTTGGAATTTTTCAAGTGCGAGGACTATCACGGTGCGTTGTGATACACCAGGATAAGGGGGGAGGATGAGGGCCTGACGAGAATCAGTTGAGCTTGGTTCTTAAACCAAGTTAACTTAGAGTTTGGTGTGACAACCCGGTAACGGGCTCGAGGGAGAGCTTTTTCATCTTCGTTTCGGAATTCGTGAAGGACGAGGAGTATACTCGACGGGCAGGGGTGGGGGGTATTCTTCAAGGGCAAGGACTGTACTCGCCCTTGGATTTTCATATCCAACGGCATTTATTTCATCTTGACTGAAGCTGCCCTTGAAACATTTGTTTTGCATTTATCTGACTCTTGGTATTCGTATTGGCTGGGTTAATTCTTGATCTTCGATTTTTATTTCTTGATCTATCTTTATATTAACTTGCATTTATCTTGATGTGATGATTTCTTCTTAATTCTTGATGAGGGAGGATTTCTCCTTGATTCTTGATGACGTGATTATTTCTTGTTGATTTTGGTGAGTTAGCACTTGAAGTCGTTTTCTTCCGTTTTTCTTTCTTGAGGCGATCCATTTTATCTTGAGTCTTCTTGAGTGGTCCTTAAAGCGTTTTCCTTGATTTCCGTTTACTTTGTGAATTTTCTTCGGAAAAATTGTGGACTTTGGGAGTTTCGATCGCGGGTCTTTGAATCTAAATGTCAGCACTCTAGCCATCACCCTACGGCGAGTCAGTTCAGAGTTATTAATTTAATGGGGTATTTATATTCTCGCTTTGGAAGGAATTTTTTCTCTGATACATCTTCGCACCCCTACACTACATTGAATGCAGAGGTCATAAAATAGCTTAGGGCAGCAGCTGTACTTTCAGACAGGTGTTGTTGACGAAAGCGTAAGGAGGTCTATGGGAGGAGAATGCGCTGAAGAGATAAAAAGCCTGACCCCGTTTAGGAAATATTTCCACTAAAGCTAAAGCGTAAGAGGGAAGAAAGAAATGAGGCAAAATGAAGAAATGTTCAGAACAGTGTCAATATGTGAACAGCTGAATTTCCTTGCTTCAAAATTCAGCAGGCGGCCCAATATGCCAAATCATGATTGGAAAAACTCCTCGATTCCACCAGAGTTTAAAATCAATGGCATTTTTTACGCTAAGCTAGATGAAGAGTCAATAATAAGCGTTCAGGGGGACGAGGATTCTCTCTACTTTTTACACTTATTTCTTCACTTTATTCCATTTTATCGTGCCTATAGACTGTCGTATATAAAGTAAGATTTGATGCTGGACGTAGGCAATAACACGAAATTTCTGGATATTCAGTTCCTTTCAATCAATGAATTTTAAATTTGAACATGTATTTTAAACTCAAATGGGAATCTCAAACAGATGCAATTAATATTTCTACTATCTCCGTTATAAATAATCCTCTTTTTATTTATTTGTTTGTTTTTCAATATAATTTCAAGGTATTATATAAGGCCATCAGGAAATTTTGTCCAGGGAGAGTAGAATGTGAAAAAATTAGGGTTTGAGGGTTAAATTTAATTAATAATATAGTAAATATTTTGATCTAGAAACTTTTTAGATTTATAGATTTGAAAAACAAAACGGAACAAGATTTGAGGGAATAATAATTACTATTCAAACTATTTGTAACTTAAAACACGCCATTCTTAATGAGAGCGGAAACGAAGAATAGGATAGACTTTTCATTCTATTTATGCTGGGTATAAAGATGCTAGAACTTGTTAATCGAATATTGATAGCTTAACTAGGTTAGTAGCCTATTTCTCTCGTGTCGCTTTTCGCTCAAAATAATTTGCATTGTAATTCTTATTTTTCCAAGCATTTTCGTTCCTTCTTAAAAGCAATAAATAGAATTACACATGACTATTTTTCTTTTTACAAAACGGAGCTCACTTTACGGATGGCCTAATACAAAATTTACCGCAGTTATGTTTTCCAATTAATTCGGATGATGCAAATTTGCAAACCAATGAATAAGGCGTAACATCTATGCACCATATATAAGCGGCGAATCATAAAACGGCTTAGATCCAAGGTGGCGGATCTCTCCTCAACATACCTTCTATGCATATTAATAATGTATTTCTGCTTTATTCTTTACTGTCTTCTTATAATTACGTGTATATTTTTTGTGCGACGGGAATTTACAAGATATTTTTCTCCTCTCCAAATCATCTCGGAGTGTTTGTAATAAAACACTCAAGCATTTTATTTAATTCTTTTACATTTCTAACCTTCATCTTTATTGTCACAGCGAATCTGTTTCCATGGATATTTTTCCTTTAATCCTTTTTACATCGCGAGCGTCGCTTCCAACTCTCTATTTCTTTAAGTTCTAGTCTCTCAACTTTTCTCACTTTCGTGCTGATTCTATCCGTATCTGTCTTCATATCTCTGTCTTCATCCTTGTCCTTCCATGTTACTCTATCTAAATTCTGCTCTCTCTAATCATCTCTAATAATCTCCTACTGTCTTTCAACCTCTCTCTTTTTCTCTCTTCATATATCTGTAGGGGTGCGAAAATGATTGAGAGAAAATTTCTTCTAACTCGATAATATAAATGGCTGATAAAACCTACTAACCAAAACCGGACTAAGGCCAGTCCTATGGCTCTAGTATTGGCGTTTAAATCCTGATGTACCGCGTTCGAAACTTAACAGTCTACAAACTTTTAGGAAGATCTGTCAAGAAAGAAAACGGAAGAAAACGATTGAAGGACTAACTCAACAAGAAGCACAAAGAAATCATCAACTTAACTAAACGGAAGAAAATGAAGATGCATCAAGAATGAAAACAAAGATTAAGGACCAACCCAGCCAAGAAGTATACACAAGTCAAGATAAAGTGAAAGCAAATGTTTAAAGGGCCAACTTAAAGAAGTAAGGAATTTCACTACCAGGAAAGAAAATTAGAGGAAGACAATTTGCAGGGTGAAAATCAAGAGGAACAAAAATATTAATAAATAGATAAAAATTATAATAAAGATATGTCCCCCCCCCCCCTCATAACTTTTTAAGTTGGGCCTTCAAACATTTGTCTTCCTTCTTCCCAGGGTCTCCGAAGTTCCCAGCAGCACTTTTTCTAGTAGGAGGGGAGGTGCAGTTGTAACGAAGATCCTAAGATTTCTCGGCCGTTGAGGGTCACCATTTATGCGGGGCCATATCCTTATTGTAATTTTTATTGATTTAATCTTGTTTAATTCTTGTTTATCTTGAATTTCTCGATGCAAGTGTCTTCCTCGAATCCATTTTCTTCTTCTTAACTTCTTTAGTTAGGGTCACCAGTTATGCGAGGGGCATATTCTTATTATAACTTTATTTATTTATTCTTCTTCATCTTGATTTTTCTTGATGCAGCCTCCTCGAATTTTCTTCTTTCTTGAAGCAGCTTCCTTGATTTTCTTTTAGTTGTCCTTGAACGTTTCTCTTTCCATTTCCCTTAAGTGGGTTAGTCCTTAATCTTTGTTTTCTTTCATTTATCTTGGGTGTTGATTGATTCGAGCTTCTTGTTGAGTTAGTCCTTCAAGCATTTTCTTTCATTTTCTTTCTTGACAGATCTTCCCAAAGGTTTTGGGACTTTTGAGTCCTAAACGCCGTACTTCTTGATTTAAACGCCAATACTCTAGCCATACGACCGGCCTTAGTCCGTTTTTGCTTGGTAGGTTTTATCGGCCATTTATATTATCGAGTTGGAAGGAATTTTCTCTCATACATTTTTTCACCCCTACCTATCTTCCTTAACATCTCTCTATCTCTGTCTCCGTATATTCGGAATACATTCGAAATGTTTAGCGTCTACGTCTCACCGAATGAGAAAAACTTAGATGGGTTGAGGAGTGAATATTAGTACTCCATAGAAAGGGTTGCGGCAGAGAAAAGGGCTTAGCGATGGTCGAGTTACAGTTAAAGTCACTTCAGATTTATGTACATCAAAATTGTTTAACTCTTTAGCAAGGCCTCACTTAGCATAGGCGGTTTAGTTTTGGTCCTGCATCCTTTAAAAAGACAGGATAAAGCGTGTAAGTGTGCAAACGACGAGCAAGAATCTGATCCCGTCTATTAGGCATAGAAAATATCGGACGGGACTCTAAGGATTCGCTCTATTCTCGCTATACACCATAAGATTGAGCTGGGAGATGAGAGAGCTGTTCTATATTTCTTATTAATAACATAAAATTCTTTACTTAAATAGAATAGGAGCAGGACTTAAAGTTGAAAGCCTGAACTTCCGTGATTTAGCACTACTCCGGTGGGCAACTAATTCACATATATTCGTAGAATATGACGTTGAGCATTTAAGAATATAATTAGCCTACTAAATTGCAAATACATTGTCTTCATTATATTTTTTCATGTACTAGTATCACTTTCGAAATTACTATGTGTGTGGATTCCCTTCCTAACAACAATTAAGTATATTTTTCGCCTTTTCGTGTCTACTGAAACAGGGAGGGGTCTAAGTTGATTAGAAGTCTCTTTATCTGTATTATGCTCATCTCAGACAGTATGTTAGGGCTTTCCATAAATTATACCTTCGGTTCTTTCTATTCACATTGTATTTATGAAAAGTGATGTCTTTTGAGGTAATCTTATCCATTTTGATTTTCGATTTTCATCTTAATTTCTCCCTCCTTTTCTCGATCTGTTTGTCTGTATCCCTCTCTCTCTTTCTCAGATTGAATTATGGAATAGTCGGGGTGAAATAGCTTAATCATGGAGTGAACTTGATTTCTTCTAAATGGTTTGATTCTGTAGAATCTGCTCGAGTTTTCTATGAGCTAATAAAGGACCACGACTGATCCCAAGAATAAAATATTATTTGCTTTTACCTCCAAAAATGCCTTCGTTAAAGTACTCATTCTTGTAAGGAACTAGAGATAAAGAAGGAACTGTGAACCGTTAGAACCAAATTCAATAGCTAGCTAGATATCGTTTTGTTAAAGAGTTAAAAATTCTTTTGAGTCTCTGAGAATATTAATCTCATGAGGCAATTAAAAGTGTCGCAGGTGTTTTTCAGGTAGTTTTTTGACTTGTCTGAAAGAGTGCTTCATCAATTACAAAAGAGTGAAACGTTGGGGTAGGCTTGCTAACGCTAGTAACAGATACACTTGCTAACTGAACAAATTTGCCCCAAAATATTGATTTTTATCCTATAATTATTTCAACATTTATATCAACATGCAAGGTTAAACAACATGCATTGATAATTGCTTAATTTTCTTTACCCGCATATTGTGGGTAGAGAGGTAACCATCTTCTTTGATATGCTTTATCTCATATTCAGTATGCTAGGTGCTTTTCAGTACGTTACCTCCTTAGTATTGTTAGCAAGATCTTTCAAGGTATTACATTTAATTGCCTCTCCTTACATTTTATTGCCTCTACTTGTAATTCCATCTAAGATTACATTTAATTTCCTCTCCTTACATTTTATTGCCTCTACTTGTAATTCCATCTATCTTCCACCCATTACTCTTTGCTTTCACCTATCTATCTTTCTACTTGACTTGCTCACTTTTTTACCTAGCTTCTTCAAAAGTAAATGCGAAATATAATTTGAGATTCTACCAACGGCAAGTATTTTCGAATCTATAAATTTCAGCCAATCTTGAAGAGATCTAGTTATTTGAATGTTTAAAATAAATGAATATGAGATGACAGGTAAATTTTAATCTAAGTTAGGATAAAGAAATCCACATCTACCCCCAACATCGAAACTTTGATCAAACGCATAGATAAACATTTTGGACCTAAGTTCTTGAGAAAAACCAAGACGCACATCAGATGAAATGTTGAATTCAGGCAATAGCATAAAGGTATGAAAGCGATAAATATTATCATCTATTAGGTTGGGGAAATTTCAAACATAGTGTTGGAAGGATAAAATTAGTTGTGAATTATTCCGTCTACCCCTCCCCCCCAAGACCAGTTTTGGCAGCCACAGATAACTCATGAATATTTTTATGTATTAGTTATTTATCGATTAGAAAACATGCCCAAAGTATGTGATCGCGGTGTATAGTTCAAGTTATTATTAGCCAAAAATGTTCAAGACTAGTGCCAGGCAAATTTTAAGAGGTTCTGCTCAAAGGATCTTTGGCCTTTTAGTTAGCAAGATTTTAACCCTTTGGACTTGAGAGTGTGGTCGACGCTTGAGAAGAAGGTCTGTAACAAATTTTACTAAAAGTATCGAAATACTGTAGTGAAAAATAAAAAACTGCTGGGAGCAAATATTATTCAAAACCTTGCTCACCAATTGAGCTGAGGTCATATCCGGACTTCGTCGTACCATTGAGGCCATAGGTGCTGGAAATGAATGTTAGTTAGATCCTCTTGTTGCATAGAGTTTTTCCTCCCTTTCAATCTAAGTATTATGAAATATTACAGTACGCTCTGAAGATAATTAAATAATTAACAAACAGGTTTTTAACTAGATGTTTAATGTTACTTGCAAAAAATATTCGTAACTGTTTTATATATTTAAAAGTTCGTGATGTATTAATTTTATTCATTCTTCATGACGGCATCACATTAACTCCACTCATTTTGTATTTCGTTCTAGGGTAAAAATTCAGGTTTTCTGCTAGCGAATTCCCCTCTACTTATCGTGGCTTCAACTCAGCCTACAAGACGCAATCTCCTTCACTGCGAATAAATGACATTCTTAGAGACTCACATGTTCGCTTCCAAAGTTTTTTGCGATGAAGTCGTATTTATCTGATTGGTGTAAGCTTTTTGTTATCTATATTTTATAAACGCATTTGTGCTATTCTAGTGGATGTGTTAAAATTTATACAGCTTTTTTATGAGATGTCCAGTAATTAGTCCTGGTAAGCAGTGCCCAAACTGGGACTAAGTGGGCCTTGCCTGTTAAGAAAGAGTCTGCTACTCCTGAACCTTCGTAGGCCTACGAAACTTTTAGCTAATGCCCCCAATGCGGAACCTTCTGCGAGCTCTACTTAACCCCGGTGTCACTATGAATGTTTACGTCCTCTTAAAAAAACAACCAGCTTTTCTATTATTTCCTACCTTCGTAAATAGCAAACAGGACGAGAGGATAAGGATTAGTAGACTCACAAGAGGCCAATCCTGGGAAAAGTGTTTGAGGCCATCTTTGGTGTTTCCAAATCCACCCCTTCACGGGCAAAGTACAGTAACAAGAGAGTTTCGGCTTTCTCGCCCTTATCAGGCTGAATGGGACAATTTTAACAGTTAGGAACCTCCGAATCACGATAAAATCCGGCTATAGTGCTACCAAGCCCCGAAAAATTTGCATGAAAGGGTCTAATATGAATCGGACCGTACTCCGATCCAAGCTTCCACCAGTAATCACTTGAAAGGAAAAGCGATCTCAACTCTTTCAAATGTCAATAGCGTTATAGCTTGGTTACAGGTGGGAACCCGTTTCAGATGCCTGCCATTCATTATTTAGGTCCTAACTATGCCGGCCACTTGAAACTGGCATAATTACCAAACCATCGGGAAACTGGTTTGATGAATAGCCTACAGCGGAATCAGATACTTTTCCGCTATGGGACTTAACTACAAACTTCGGGTTGAGGATTAATCCTCAAACTTGAGGGTCCAAACAAGACCACAGTTGGAAGTAATCCCCGTTTGAGTGGATGTTGGGACCGGTTATGGCACAAATTCCCGATGGGTGGTGGTAAAATGGTAGCGGAAGTTGAATCGGCCGCTACTTTCATTAAGTCTACCATTAATCATCCCCATTCAGAAACAGAACATGATCAATCCCTCTATAATAATCTATAATCCCGGTAGTACTCGAGCGGTGGATTAATTAGTTAATGTGCTGGAGCGTTCTAACCTATCGAGAACTGGTCTCTTTACTAAATATCCTGTACTTTTTCTTGATATTTTTCTACGTGCACACATAAAAATATAACTACATATTTATTTCAGGGAAAGACAAAAACAATAAGAGGAGCATAAAAGATCCCTGAAAAACATGGAGGCCCACACTTAGAGGGTCCCCTTGACGACCATCCCAACACAATAGGCATCCCAGTATATCAAATTATACGAAGCCCTTCATGCAGAACTAAAAGTTGCTCCTGTAAAGTAAGCGGATTCCTTGCAATCTGCGCGGAAACCCGTGGAGTAGAAAACCTCCTATCAGAAGAGGGAGCAAGCACTTTGAAGATAATCGCCCTTGAGGCAAAACCCCCTCAACAAGTTACAGCTAACCGAAGTGTTATCTGCCGCAAAGATTACACTGGGTAGGAGAGAGCTCGGCCCATTAACTAAAGGACAAAATTGAGAAGAAACAGGCATGGGCAAAAGTCATGGAAATAATCAAGTTACGCGATCACATCGATGACTTTAAAATTACATTCGCATCAGCAGGAATGTCAAGAAAAGAAAAAACGAACGCACTCCTAAATATCAGTAAGAGAAGCCCGGTAGAAAATATAGAAAAGGAAACATTCCAAAGCATACAAATGTCTTTTGTATGCAACAAGTTTTAACAGCATACCTCAACAAACTATCTAGAAAAAGAGAAACTGTCATGCAGCGAATGCGCCACAAAAGGACAACGATTCGACAAATTAAAAAGCACCCGAAAGAAGTGAGTATCTGTAAGAGCTACTATAGGAATATGGCCCTAAATTGCCCAGAAGGAAGGATATAATAATGAGAAAAGAAGAAAATAAAGTCCGGCACGTACGCGAGTTTCGTGAAGAAAAGTGACGAGATGCCACTAACGAGTGAATCTCCGTCAGAAATAAAAATCTTGATTTTAAACGCATTACAAAAGGCAAATTGCCATCACTAATTATGCCACAAAACTGAATAATCTAAGGCATTTAAGGTATTCTTGATACATGGTAAATTACAGCTTAAATCTGGACTGGAGACAATTGTAGATGTGCCCTCTTTGTAAGAAACCGAGGATGAAAAAGATGAGAAAGAATTCAACCTTTTTTGAATTTCTTCCTGTGAAAGAAGTGTGATATGAGACGCAGATGACAGAGACACACATATTCATAAATATTAAGGGGAGCCAGATTCCAAACCGTGATTTGTGGTAAATAAAAATCAGTAGAACGGACAATTATTTTATCGTGAGTAGGATGAGAAAGTAAATATAAAAATAGAGGTGATTAAAAATAACATTTCTCAGATCCGCTCAAAGCTTCTCGGTACGCTGAAGCATCATGTTATATTCACCTATTAACCTAAACTCGAGCTTTGAATCGAGGATTATAATCCCGAAATTCGAGTCAAGCCAATAATGAAGGCTATCGCGGAACTCGGTTCACCAGGCCCAAATATAACACAAACAAAAGATTTATAGACGACCAGGGATCTAAAGGCTTACCAGAAATTCACCAGAATTTATCAGGACGGTACTAAATTATTAAGTATCCGCAAACGGGTTCAATAAATACACACAAAAGTGTTAACAGTATTATTTAAACCAAAATAAAAAATGAAATAAATTGACTGTTAACAAATTATACGGGGTACATCAAATAATAAGAAAAGTAGCAAATGTTTATCATCACCTAAGACCACAAATTGTTCTACCCAAAATAGATATTCGCGCATACAAAATTGTTCTATGAATAATTTGATTAGAACTTAAACGACATGCGCCGTTGAAGATGAAATAGGCTACGCTACTCTAGTGACAGGTGTTCCCGGAATAACTTCCCTGCCTTACACCCTTTACCTGAAGGCTCAAAGTAACATGAAATACTCCAAAACACCTGATACCCGAGCAGTGAAGCAATAACCCACGTCGGAAACCCAGGCGAAAGAGGCTCGGCGACGATGAGTAAATTTGACCCAAGTCCACAGAGGTGAATGTGAGGACACTCCTCGGCGAAGAGAAACCCACAAACGGTGATATCGTGGCGAAAGGCGTCGAGACCACGGGGACCGATTACTGGAAGGCCAAACGATCAGAGAGAGGAATTCGAGATGACACAATTCCCCCTAGAGGAGATGGAGAGGTAACTATGAGAGAGCTTTCACGTGCCCAGTGCGAAAGTCTTCAAAAAGGAGAACACTTAAAAATGTAACTAGAAGAGCAGGATTCGATGCAGCCGACAGAGGGGCAGCGCCAACGCTGGTAGGAATCAATGGCAAAAAATACCTCGCTGCACAAAGAAATCCAGTATGGGTCTCCAAACATGAACAATGTCAAAAGTAAGTGACGAAAAAAGATTCAGCGGATCAATCAAGGCAGAATCTTCGCAACAGAATGAATTAAAAGGCCTGACGGATCCATTTATATCTTTCTGTACGAAGGGGGAAAAGGGAAGTGGGGCACAAGGGAAGGGGGATGAGTTGCTTCTCCTATGCAAATTAAGCTGGTAAGTTACAGAAGTTTAGGCCAAAAATTGTAGCCTCGAAGCTGATCGACCTGCGTAAAAATACCATAAACTAAGATGAGAAAAGCAAGGCAATGGAATACGAAGGCCTACCCTTTGCACTAATTAGTAGTGGGATCTATAACACATGCAAGGACTTTCATTTTCTTTTTTATCATTGTTTTAGTTCAGTTTTTACTTGGGCACTTCCCCTTTTTTAGTTACACTTTTCTTCTTATGTGGTTTTCCTTCGTTTTTATAGCTTGGGGCAGTTTGCCATTTTTATTTACGCTTTTCTTGTTTTGTTGTTTTCCTTCCTTTTACAGTTTTGGCACTTCGCCTCCTTTGTTTATTTCTTAATTTTTGTAACACCTTTTCGATCATAATGTGGGCAATTTGCCTCTTTTCTTTTTGGTTTCTATATCCGATTTTATGGTTTGACTTTATAGCATGTGCCTTGTAATGTTTTACAGTGTAAATTTGTCGTATCTTTTCTCTTGCACAGTTTTCTCCGCTTGGGAATAACGATGTTCTCTAGGCTGTGTGTTGCCTTTGTTGGGGGATACCTAAAAATCTATTTCACCCCTATGAAACCTACCCCACATTTTATCACTTACTCCATAAATAAATAAAATGCGAAGACTGCAACAACTGACATGTAAATCCATTTTATCATACGAAATTATTTTTATATATTGACAAAAATGCCTAAAGCAAACAAACACTCTAATTTCGAATTAGCTCAAATAATGTTATCGGACCGTTAAACCATATCCAGTCTCTGATCTTCCAACACAATGAGATAGTTTAGCTTTTTTCACTTCTCGAGGTGAGTGAGAGTAAATTATATGTATTTGTCTAAGAGATAGATGGCAGCATCTTAAAAAAGATTGAGGATCGACGTGGTAAAAAAAATACATAGGTCAATTTGTGACTTTCATAAAATGTATAGGGTCGTTATTATGGGGTCGGCCTAAGTAGGCCTTGTTTTCATTGCAAGGCGATCCTATAAGGGTTTGGTAAAGTGGCTTACTTACAGGTTTCTTGACGTACGGTCCGTGGGGTATTAACCGACCAAGGTTTGTAAGTAAAAGGTTCCCTTGTGAATGAATTAAACACTTGTATTTTTATACCACTTCGAAATGTTTACACTTACGGTAAAAATTTAATTTGCGCAATGGAATTTGCTAAATCGAGTTATAATGCCAAGAGCGAGAATAATAGAGATTCGCAGAGCGGTGAATTAAGAGTCTAATAATTAATCAATGAATAACTAAATGAATCAATCAATAATGTGTAAATAATCATGATTTAAATGGAATGTTCTCTTTTTTATACCAGGAAACATTTTGGAGGCGGCCTGTAACTCCTCCTTCCTTGGGTCACTGAAGCGGTGCTTAGCTACCTATCAGTCCAACAGAGTCTGTGATTGTTTGGAGTATAATAGCCTGTGATTGGCTAAAATTCTCCATTTCGTATCTTAATTTGGGGGTTTCTTCCTTGCGAGGGTATCACAGAAACACCGTTTGCTTAAAGCTACAGAATGACCGTATGAAATTTGACATTAAGATGAAACATCTTTTATCGCCTATTCTGTTCCCGATTCCAGACAGCTTTAATTACTCTGTTTGCCCATCTGCTCCCACACTCGGGTGCAATAGCCTTAAATTGTGGTCAGGTTTCAATCCAGACGTTCTAATCAGATTCCGCTGGCTAACAAACTCTCTCCAAACGACTTCATTTTTATTGTTCCTACCATTCTATCTCTTATACTTCGACCTGGCAAAATGTGTATTTGTCCTTCTCTCTTTCTCTCTCTCTCTCTCTCTCTCTCTCTCTCTTTCTTTGTGTGTGTTCAGTGATTGTACACTACAAATAAACTCGGCCTTTATTATCAATTCCAAACTGTCTACAGACCTACTACAGGCAATAATTCATTCAAGGCACCAAGAGGGAAGCATTTGCCAAAGGTGGAAGAGTTAGAATGGGATGAAGAGTTCGTGACAACTACAGATCGACCAGAAATTTCGATGACAAATGAAGTGTTGTCGGATTTTTCCTCTGAACAGAATTACTTTATCGTCGATGCAAAACCCATTTACAGCGGGAAAATTTATCCGCACCTGAAAAGAACCATTTCCCACTCGAAGTGGTAGACTTTATGATGTCGGCTTGGCACAACTTACCCTTCAATGCATTCTTTTAAAGGGAATGTTAAAAAGAACCGCCACTCTCTAATCTTATACGTCGTCACTAACTACATTTATTGCTAGTTTGTGATCAAAACTCGACCACATATTTCTGAGGCTGCCTATCAAATTCTTTTTCAAATCAAATGTTTCCGCCTTTTTCATCAATCAATGCGATTTATAGTGTTCCCTTAGATCAAATCATGGAAAGCGCCACCAGAAAATCTGCTCGTCTATTTCCTCTGCAAAAATGCTCCAATCTCCGTGCCTCCGCCGTTGACAAGATTCTGTATGGACATTCATTAAGTGAGCGATGTTTGTGACAAGTCGTTGAGAAAATTTGTTCTTTCTTCCCTCAACTTAAATGTGAACACAACACCATTGCTGGACTCATCGATTGAGATTCAGTTAAAATTTACCAGTCTAACTTTACTTGCGATCTCACCATCGCTATCTTCAGGATTTGATTCTTAACAAATTTGAATTGCTATCTTTCCCAACCCACACCAAATCGGTGGAGCACCTGATTCGTGAATTAACAAGTAAATGCGGTAAATTTGACGTCATGGTGAAAGAAATGATTATAAATGATTATTTGCGCGAAAATCGATACCAGAGAATTTTTTTCGAAAGCTAATATGAAAAAAGATTTTGCCCAAATAATTTGCTAGTTACCTCCACTCTATTTCTCATAGTGACTAAAGAACACCCCACTTTCCATTATTTACCTATGCCAAACGCTTCTTCTACGATATAATTTCTTTGGAGATCGCTTTGAACCCTTACTACGAACCTACTAATCAGAGGTTGTAAATGAATAAACAGAACGTGCTTTTAATTTCTTTTATCTTGTTTGAACGGAACTAAACCAGCAGAATACCCAAATGGAGCAGCAACGACGCCGAAGGAATTCACCCCCACGTGCAATCTTCGTATGGATGCGATGCTATATTAAAAGCATCGTACCCACAAACACTAATGCGAAACTATACCCAAGACGTGATGGTCCCTATATAATAATAATAGACTTCGGCACGAAAAGGTTTAAAATCCTCGATCATAGGAACAAACGAGTAACACGAATAAAACTAGTACATATAGATCATCTAAAACTAGACCCAGAAACGACCATTTCTAAAATAGATGCCCCAATGCTCGATCCGTCCTTCCCCAAAGAGACACATCTCCAGTGAAACAGCCTGCGAAGGAACAAGCCCCATCAGAAGTGAATTTACAAGTTTACCCAACCGACACATCAAGGTATTAGTAACTTAAATTACTTGAAAACGATTTATCAACAGCCCAGCCACTCCCTCCTGAAATTTCTAAGACCACCTTTACCTTTACAGTAACATCTTCGTGATGCAGTAGGTCTCCTGCCAATTGAAATAGGTCCAGGAACGTCGGATCACCTGAATTCAGAGACTTGTCTCCCCCATCACCTCCATCTCCGATTGAGGACGGAAAAACCGACTCCAGATACAAACTATCATTACCTGCTAAAGCTGCTAAAATTCCCTCAAAATATATTGTGCGAAGGCATAAACCCTATTAAAATAACTATCATTATATTATTCTAGTTTTTAAATGGTTCACACTCGTCTAGTTAAAATCGACCCCAAATACCACTTCCAATTACTCAAAACTCAATTAGCGAAACTTAAGCTTATCAATTGAAAGCAAAGTGTAGTATTATAATATCATTTGAACAATTATTCTTTACTTATTTTACTCTCAAATTATCAGTTTGTTCAATTAATTTCTACGAAAACTGGTACTTTGAGTTTGTTATTGACAAGCTGCTTGTAACATATTTTGTAAATCATAGCCTATCAAAATTCGTATTATTAAATCAATAATATCGAAGTGAGACACGGAATAAATAACCAGAGTTTCTACACTTCTTTTGAATTGGATAACTGTTAAGTGTCTTAACAAAGAAAGTAACTATACCATAGTTGCATGAAACGAGAATCCCGCCTCTCACTTTTATACTTAGAGAAAAAAAAACATTTGCATATAATTAGATAGAGAGATAGATCGATATATAATAGATAGATGAATACCAATTAACGCTTAGCAGTTCACAAAATTACCTTTTGTTTGCAAAGCTTATCTCTTCTTTATCCCAGGCTCTCATATGTGCCAGAACTTAGTAATTGATTTTTCACCCGTAAATGATATAACAGCAAAATTCGCCCCTCTAACCATACGAAACCCAAACACTGCTGAAAAGCTTAGATTTTCTCAATGTCCAATTCTCTCATCTCATTTAATTTACATTTATAATTAATTTTTCTACCTATCTATTATATTGATGCAAAGATCTGCCATGTAATAAAAAATTAATGTAAACGCTGCTGGAAAAAAATTCTTAAGAATCGGTTATACTATTCTAAGACAAGTTTGAAAAGTGTGTATGCCACCCCACTTGTCGTAAAAGTAGCAAATAAACAGGCAGTGTTGTAATTGACCTGCCACTCTTAAGTTAGTATTGGAATACTTACGTAAAAAAAACTGTGAAAACTCCTCCCACGTAATATACGATCGGAAGACTTCCATTAAATTAGCCACTAGCCGCTCCTAAGTAGTATAAGATTATAAGATGACATAGCCAACAAAGATCGTGTTGTCCACCTCTGAGCTAGCTCTCCTTCAAATTCCGCCGATGCACTTAAAGTGTGCATCTAAGCGGTTCTTAAAGATGTTTATGCTTTTTGATTTAACGACGATTTCTGGAAACTCGTTTCACGAGGAAACTACCTTCTTTGAGAAAAAATTCTTTGCCATATTTGTGTCATATCTTCGTTTCTTAAGTTGATCCATGCTTTCTGAGTCTTGATGAAGCGCCTAACTCGAAAAGAGTTTCATTTTTTACTTTATTTAAATTGTTTAGGATTTTAAAGACACTTATGAGTTCTCCTTTGATGTGATTGCAGGTTGAGTGCTTTAATTCTGTCTCCGTAGGACTTTTAAAGTAATCTAGGTATCATTTTTTAGCACGATATTGCACTTTTTCCAACTTTTCTATATCTTTCCGCAAATATGGATTAAGAAACTAAACTGTGTACTCCAAATGAGGTCGAACCAAAGATTTTTACAGGAAAATTACTATATTTTCCGATTTGTAGAAAAAATTTCTATATCTGAAATCCTATTGGTAAACCTCCTTGGAGGTGAGCCCTCACTTTCACTCATATAAAACCCTTGTTAACTTCAGATACGCATACATTCGGAGCAAATTTTTATTTTAAATTAAGCTAAAGACATACAGCTGCATTTGATCTCAGCCATTGCGTCATACCTGGTTTCGAAGACCGGTAAGCAAATTACATTGAATTGCTGTAACCACATAGGGTCACCGACCTTCTTCCACGATCAACTCCCTTACAAGAATCATCCTTCAACGTCAGATTGGACTGTGTACCAAACTACCAGGCAGTCCTTTCTCATCAAGAAGGATTCCATTGCGTTGTCGGCCTGAGAACCTTGACTTTGTGCCCCATCTAATGACTGATGGTCATTTGCGCCATAGCCAAAGTTAAAATGGCAGAAGTAATTACACAAATTAAACCTAATTCTTTCAGTTTTATCGATGTGAATAATGTTTATCAAAGTTTATTTTAAGTTGTAGATTAAGCAATATAATATAATAGTGATTGAAGATAATTAAAGACAAACCTTGATACTCAGGCAAAGATAAACACTATTAACTGCTAACTACAATACTATTTCATGAATGAGCGCTTCTGACTATTCACCTACTATTAACTGCTGATAAATATAATATCTCCAGTGCTTCTACAATTATTTTTACCCAATATATGTATTTTATGGACATTCACTATCGTTTAATAAGCAATCTATTTTTATATTTCGATGTACGTTGAAGGATATTAAAGCCACAGTTCCATATTCATTTTTTATTGAAACAAAATCACCGAAGAAAATAAACTTTGGCTGTAATTTCTTCTGGTTCTTAAAAGTAGGCTTTAATTAGAAGTTGAAAAAAGTACTTTTCAACTATTCCTTAATATTATAAAGAATTTTCTTCAGATTTGGCTAGATATTAATCGATTGAGAACAGGGCAGATCATGTTGATGATCGAAACGGTTCATCCATTAGTCACAAGAGCAGAAGATTTTTTTTACAGACGTATGTGGTGGGATATGGAAGTAAAGTTTTTGTAACCTCATGAATCGAGATAGGTTTATTCTTCAGTTGAGGCCAAAATCTAGGGTATGAGAGACTTTCAAAAGGTTCCTTGTGCACATGATTTTCCTGAAGATCTAAAAGTTCTTCTTGAAATCATGACATATCTTCTACAGCATCATGTACGTTCACAAAAAACACATTCCTGAAACAGATGTGTTGACATACATAAACATTTTATGAAAAACATTATCATATGTCCTCCAGAAGATTCTTTAAATGATCTTAGAAAAAGAATAATGTCAGAAGGCTCTATTTTTCTTAATTTTCTAGCACTGCACTCAGCTGTAGAAAAGCATCTATTTTCTTCGGTGTCTAATTTTCTATCCAAAGTGCAAGTTTCTTATTGAATGATGCAATTTTTTCACTGATGACTGAGTTTAATTCATTCTAGTGCCCTAAGATGTCGCCAAAATATCCTAACTTTGCTACCCAAGCAGCATATTTAAAACAGTCGGCAGCTTATGCTTCTTCTCGTGGAAAAATCGTCTATTCCAGTTTTATGTTTAATAACCCATCCAAGAATACGGCCTCGAGACAGCCAACGGACATCATGTGGAAAAGTACGGTCGGCTAATGTGATCCCATCTCGTAACACATTTTAGTGAAAATGCGCGAGTTCAAAGCTCTAACCTGTATAAAATTTACAATTTGGAAAATATCATTCAGCACAACATGGAGTTCTGGCTGGAGACGTTGAGAGGCAAAGGTAATTTCGATAAAAGAAATAGTCAATTATTATGATATCACGATTGTCTCCTTTAAGCCGAGTGATAAAATCAAATCACCATTCCATCATCGATGGCGAACCATCAGTACACACAGTTCAAGCAGTCGATGTTATGTTTTTTGAAAATCTGTGCTACAATCAAATGATCCCAAATATCTAATGATATGAGATCAATTTGAAGTTTGATGTTGTTGTTACAAAGTCCTATAGTCAATTTTCTTACCTACATGTGTTCCATAAGTAGTTTTAATTAGAGGTGCTGATTTCACTAGCTTCTCTCCAATGTTGCGAGACTTTTGGAATTGTAAAATATATCATGCCACTCCAAAGGATGCTGACTAAGATTGCTAAAAAGATAAATCTTAGCTCGAAGGAGCATCAATCTGACCTCGTTTTACTTGTTCTTCCTTATTCTTCCTGTAAGGTAGTAACTTTACAATAAAGTTAGGATGAACTGAACAAAAGTGATGCTTAAGTCTGTTTTCATTCATTGATTTATTGGCAACGACTTTCAGACAACAAACACAATGAGCGCGGGAATTCTCTGATATATCTCTCAGATGTGTGAAGCCGAATTTCATAAATTTAAGCTAATACGCCAATTGTTATTTGGGCTGGACTATCATTCCCTCTGGAATTCCTAGCAGAAATGAGTAATATACATATATATATATATATATATATATATATATATATATATATATATATATATATATATATATATATATATATATATATATATATATTCCCCTGGTGTTATCTCTGTCTTCTCAGTAAACGATTGCCTTCATTCGCGTCCAATTTCTCTTCTTGTACCATATATATATATATATATATATCTATATATATATATATATATATATATATATATATTTTATGTGGACCATACACTGTTCTAAATTACTTATAAAGTGACATAAACGCTCAAACACACACGCAATGTTAATTACTTCTAACGTAAAACACAATTATAATGGGCCAAAATTTTCATTCTAGTTATAAAGATAACCTTATCTTTATCAAGTTTCTTTATTAGTCAATATTCAGAAGCTTATGCTGTTTCCTTTTTATTAGACTATAAAATTTTATACTCATGAATTAGCTTGACATTCATCGTAAATAAAAAATTCAAATTCAAATAAAACTTACGTGATTCGCATGTCTGTCCACCAACACAGTTACGTTCATGCTGAAGATTCTGAAAATACAGATCTAGCTAAGCTCCAGCCGGCTTGGCCTACAGTTGAATTATTTGACATGATCATATATGTTTTGCTCTACCTTCATTTATCGTGTTTCATTATTCAAAACTATTTTCCTGTCACATTTGAGTGACAATTTATATTCCACAATTATGATATTATTAATTATGTTTTAACTATTTTTACTTCTAATATTTCTCTCTACTCTTATATTTATTTATTTTGTAGCCATCCAACGACCCTAAAGAGCAACTTGTGGACGTCATTTGTGTCGAAACCATGGATTTAGGACTCACTGCTTTAGCGTATGATCTTTGGAGAATTCTCACGCGTAGTGAATTGGTTTAAAGGCTTTCCTTAATTGAGAATAAAGCGTTTGCTCGCTGCCTCAGTGTACTTGGTCGATCCACAAATCTGCACGGATTTTTTAATTAGGAAAATTATTTTTCATATATATATATATATATATATATATATATATATATATATATATATATATATATAAAGTGGTAGGAAGCTATGCTCTATAAAAGATTTATTAAAATCAACAGCAATGGCTGCTTGCTTAAGCTTGCTCTGCAGATTTTTAACCTTTCTAAAGATTTACTTGTCAGAAAGCAAAAGTTGGTCTGTCAACCTTTACAAAGGTCATCTAGGGCAAACGAGGAAAAAGAATCGGAAAAATAGGTGTTATATATGCATAATTATCTTAACATAAGTGAGAATATTTAGGTCATTGAAATTAATAAAATTAAATTATTAGCAAAGGAGACAGGTTCTGATGAAATGCGGCGGATATTAAGACCTCTCGTGGTAGGAAAACTGGTTTCTGGCTGGATGTTTATTGGTCGGTTTCCATATAGTGATAGCTTTGGCCATATATATATATATATATATATATATATATATATATATATATATATATATGTGTGTGTGTGTGTGTATGTGCATGTGTGTTACAAAAGAGACCGAGAGAGAATGAAAGAAAGAAAAGTAGAGATGGAGAGATAGCACAAATCTAATTTTGTATAGGCTTTCGTAGCTTGATTTGCACTGTTCTGTCTACTTTTCCCCTAAGGTGTTCAAAAGGCTCTATACCAATGGAGTAGCTTGGCCCAAAATTCAACTGGTCCAATTTTTGTCCATGTGGAATAGTCGACCATCCTCCATAGATAAGGTATAATTTTTACTATATGAACAGTGGAGAATAATTGCACTAGTCCTTTTCGAATTAGGAAGATGTATTTTCCAGAGTTTATGCTGCAAATATACTCTTCTTCTTCACTGAATCACCTTCTTGTTACACAATTCTTTTGAACGGTTTTAAATCAAATTCTTGACTAGGAACTTTCCAGACCCTCATATGAACCTTCTCATAAAATTATGCAAATCGCCAACTCATTTTCATTTAGATATTCACTGTTGTAAGAACAGATTTTTTTGTAGCTGCTCTGGCATAGTAACTAAATTTTTAGTAGTATTATAGTTATTTAGTAAACTTTACTTGTTAAAAAGAAAAAAAATATTTCCGTGATATTTCTACTGATGAAGAGGCACCTGATATGGAGTTCAGCGTTTCTTTTGATTGGATTTTATATTAATTTATATATTATGTTTAGTAATATCATTTATTAAATTGTGTTTAAGAGTTTACGCAATTCTTTAAATATTAAATTGGATGTTGGTTTTTAACTCGAATTACTTCTTTGAATTCTAGGCTGTGTTCATTGTTATATCTTTCAATAATTTTAAAGTAGTCAGCTAAGTCGTTAATTTTTCTCCGTTCATCATTCTTCTTATGGTTTGTTAATTTGAGTAGGTTTAAAGGTGTGGTTTTGTGTTCTGGTTATTGGTATTTTAATGGTATAGCCCATAAATTAGCCCTGCAGTTGTTACTGAGTCATTCATTTGATATTAAATATTCTGTGATAAGAGATTTGTCAGCGAGTATAGTATATAAATTTATTCAGTATAATGATAAAAATTGTCAATTTTGCTGAAGTTAATTACAGAGTAGATAAAAGTCGTATTCTAACAAATATCAGAATATTTCTGACAACATTTACATATGATAATGTTATTGCTCAGTATAATAATATTTTTCACTGTCCTAATAAGATTCTAGCTGGAGAATGCAGGTCAATTATATTCAGTCATTTGGGGATGACTGGAATAATCAGACTTTGGTTCTGGTAAGACGTTTATGTATTTCATGACTAGGAGGTATTACCAGGGTAAGTGAAAATAAAAGAAGGGTAAACCCTATATTTAGAACACTGATGTTGATTAGGTAAAAGGCATTCTAATTTATGAATTAAAATGATATGATCATGCACGAAATCACACACTTTATATTTTTTATCATTCATTTTTTCCCGAGCTACTCTCCTACAGTTATATACATAGATCCTGATATTTCATGCAATCTTAGTTATACAACTAGTAAAAGCATAGCTGAACCTGGGCAAGGAGGCGGCCAACGCCTTTATCGTACGTCACAGCTGTATTTGCCTAGGGACCAATGCCGTCGTTCTCCCACGGCTACCTCTCCGCTAGTATTCTGGCTGTCCGCTTGAAGATTGAAATCCGTTGTACATTCCATTTAAGGTTATCACGATTCCCCCTTCCCTGAAGAAGTCACTGAATTTTTCCTAAATTCGCGCGGGCATTTAGTGCCGCCTTGCCAGGTGCCTATATTACGCTTCGACTGAGTTTAAAGAGGATCACTGTTAAACTTCCACCTACTCCGGCGAACGAGCTGAAAGACGTCTCGCCCCCGCAGCGGCGATTTCGATTTGAGTTGAAGGCTAAATCCCTCCGTAAACTCTGTCCTAGTTAATCGGCAATTATCCTCATCAGTGAACTCTGCCATAGTCAGCAGGCAAGCATCAACATTAGTGAACTTTGCCATAGTCAATCGGCAAGTACTTCATAAGCATTCCCGACTCCGAAGGTCCGAAAAGTGCTCCCTCGTCTGAAGCATGAGGTAATTTGACTTCTTCCGTTGCATTAATCGTACCTCAACTGGCTCCTTTTTGGCAACGAGCACGTAAGGTAATCGTAACCATTGACGGCTGCAGATTGATCTTGAATCTGGCTTACCCCATTGTTCCATTATTTGTGCGATCGTCCCAGTTTAAAATCCCCCTTTAAATCACCAAACTGAATCTGACCTCTTTACTTCCTCAATTAACCTATCTCTATATCGTATGGACTTTTAACCCCGTCCGGGCGACCAGTTCCTTTAAACTCAAATGATGTGTAAATATAAATATCATTTTGTTGTTAGTAAAGATATATTTTCGTCATTGAATTTCTTTTGCAACCCCAGCGCGTACTAGCTACCTGTTAATCTTTGGCCAACTTGTAGTCAGAATTATTGGTTTAAAAGGGCCCCCTAAAGTTAAGGATAATCCATCTCCATTGGACTTATAACAATTTCCCCTTTCAACCCCCAAACCCCAAAGTACGTACGTATATATATATATATAGAGAGAGAGTCTTGCCATTCCATGACAATCTTAAACCTCACTTGCAACAGAGGAAATGTATAAAAGGTCCTTTCTCCGTCAAACACCTAAGTGAAAAAGGTTGTCTACCCTTTATCTATACCAAATAACAATAAAACAAATCATGCAAACAATCATTCCCGAGACATCAGCTTCAGGAATTTGAGAAAAATAAAAAAAACTCACGCACCTAACTAACACCATACATGAATCTCTTGTTCCCAGCGAAACAAACTCTCAAGTTCAGCTAAACGATGTAATATGCTCATGACTTTATCCAAATACTACCCACCGTATCGAAAAGAAAACACTCAAAACATACGCAAAGTATAGATAGACCACAGGGCACTCCCTTCCCATTTTTTTCGCACCAAACTTCACTCAACATAAAATTTCTCAAATACTCCCAAGCTGAATACACAGACATCTCAAATATTCACATAATAACTTGAGCTTCACATCCATATCTGCACTCACAGAAAATTTATATTACACTTGGTCTCACTACCCAATTCTCCTAGCTTGAAACTCACACACAACATTCTCATACTCAACCAAATAAACTTCCAACATCCCATAGCTCTTACAGCGTGTTCTCGATCGTCTCAACGACCGTATTTGCCAAATCCTCGAAAAATAATCCCTAACATAATAAGGCCATTTATACCACCCTCACATACCAAAGATAGCTTTAGAGAGAAGTATTCTACAGCCACACTACTACTATTTTTAACATCACACATATTCGATTGTTTCAACTAAACCATCGCTCCTCCCCATCTTCCTCCACTGGACAAAGTTTGATCACTGTCAATTTCATCCTTAGTTGCATTATTTTGGCCTATCTCAGGACTTCTTTCAATATAACTATCGTAATAGACTTTAAAACAAAGAGAAATTTAGTGCCATCCTTCGGTAGAACAGCTGGGATCGATGAAAAACAATTGAGCAAAGACAAAGTAAGTAAAGTCTTTTCACCATTAAGATACCAATGCGCAGTTTCTGTCCTTTTCTCGAATAATATATATATATATATATATATATGTGTGTGTGTGTGTGCGTGTGCGTGTGTGTGTGCTTTATAGCGCAAGGAATAGAAAAGTGGTATCACAATCAAGTAAAACGATGAGGAAAATATTACATGACCCTTAAAAGCTTAACACGTTGACCACGAGTTAGGCAATATATGGTACACCGATATTCTCAAATAATAGATCCCTACTGTAGGGTTCTTTTAGATATTGCTCTCATAGCTTTAACGCGTAAAGAAGTCGTTCATAATATCTAATACCCGTATAAGTTAATCTTACCTCTTTGGTATCCATCACGTTCAACGTGTTAAGAATTAAACAATTTGATATATTTTTTAGTCTATACCGGATTGTGATGCCACTTTTTCTTTCCTTGAGCTCAAAGAATAAAAAAAAGGATTAGAAGAAGGGAAGTTGCAGGAGAGTGGAGTCCAGCATAAGGGCGACTAAGCGGTCTGAGGAACTCCGAGTGGCGAGACTCTGTAAAGAAAATCCCAAGGAGTTCTTTGGATATGTAAACAGCCGTAAACCAATCCGTCGAACGATTGGCCCTTTGAGGAACGAGGAGGGGACATTAAAGCATTTAGATGCATAAAATGCTAACCTCCTCAATGACTACTTCTCTTCAGTGTTTACTGAAGAATGTGGTCCCATCCCCCAGCCAACGGATTCCTACTCAGGGAAAAAGCTGGAGGATATGGACTTGACCGAAGTTGAAATAAAAAAAAAGATCAGTGACCTAATGACGAATAAGTCACCTGGCCCAGGTGGGTTTCTACCTAAAGTGTTGAAAAAAGTGCGCGATCAAGTGTCACGACACCTGAGCGCAATCTTCAACATGTCAATCCGGACCAAATGCGTTCCTAGAGACTGGCGTGAGGCGGAGGTGACTCCAATCTTCAAGAAAGGAGATCGTAACCAACCGTCGAACTACCGACCTATCAGTCTGACTTCGATAGTCAGTAAACTCATGGAAAGCATGATGGTTGACAAAGTGACGTCGTATTTAGAGTCAAACCTGCTACTAAGGAGTTCCCAGCACGGCTTCCGAAGGCAACGGTCATGCCTGACGAACCTTGTAGAATTCTTCCACTTCGTTTTCAGTGAGCACGATCGGGACAAGGCAGTAAATGTGGTCTACCTAGACTTTCAAAAGCCTTTGATAAGGTACCACACCGCCGCCTTCTTCGAAGAGTGCGAGCGCTTGGCATAGACGGAAAGGTAGCCGACTTGATCGAGAACTGGCTAAGTGGCAGACAGCAACGGGTGGTGGTAAATGGACAGTCTTCTGAGTGGGTGCCCGTTACTAGCGGGGTGCCTCAAGGTTCTGTCCTGGGACCACTACTATTCATCATCTACGTCAACGACATAGACGGTGACATGGTTGCCAAGATTTCCAAATTTGCCGACGATACCAAGCTTGGTATGAACGTTGCAAAGGATGGAAATACTGCCCGCCTGCAGGAAGATCTTGGGAAGATTGGGGAGTGGTTGGACACGTGGCAAATGCCTTTTGACGTGGGGAAATGCAAAGTGATGCATATCGGCCACAGAAACCCCCAATCTCAGTATATCCTTAAGGGCACTGCTATTGAATCCACCAACACTGAGAAGGACTTGGGTGTAACAATCACTAGTGACCTCAAGTTCTCGAAACAGTGCATTGAGGCGGAGAAAAAGGCCCAAAGGATGCTAGGATATATTAAGCGCCAGTTTGGTTATTGGAACCAGGAGATTGTACTGTGCCTCTACAACTCACTTGTCCGACCGCACTTGGAGTATGCCGTACAATTTTGGAGTCCTTCATTGCGAAAGGACATCGCGAGATTGGAACGCGTACAAGCCAGGGCAACCACGCTGATTCCCTCTATCCGACATAAAAGTTATGAGGATAGACTAAGGGGAATTAGATCTGTTCTCGTTGGAAACTCGTAGACTGCGTGGTCAGCTCATCGAAGTTTTCCAAATACTTCGAGGGTTCGACAATGTTGACTACCGGGATATTTTCACACTGAGTGAGAACAGAACGCGCAATCATGGCTTCAAACTTGAACTGAAGCGTTACAACCGCAATCTTTGTGGAAATTTTTTCACTTACAGTATCTGCGGTATGTGGAACGCACTTCTAGTGGAAGTTGTCAACAGTGAATCTGTTGACCAGTTCAAGTCAAGATTATACAAGGTCTTGAAAAGTGGCCGTTTAGGGACGCAAAACAATTTAGCAGCCTTGTGCCCGCTCGATTGCTAGTCCAAAGGTACCCTCTTTGAAGGGACCCTAAGGTCTTCTAGGGTACCTTTTTTCCTTGTTGTTTCTCCTTGTTGACTTAACAATCACGATTACCTCCATTTGCGAGGTCACTTCTCCGAACGATCTCCTCCGCTATCGTATAATTGTTTAGTCAGAACATTTTTTTCTGCATGATTCTTTGATATTTCGGGTCTGTTTCCTATCTCTCTCTTTCGCTGTATGACAATCTTTCCTCTCATTTACTTTCATTTACGATACAAAAAACACTGATGATTAATTTAGTTTTTAAACTTAACTAATACAGATGCTCACATTACCGGAAAATCATTAATTATTTGTTTATTGGCTATTATACAATTAGGCATGTAGAATCGAAACCCAATTTATGCAAATCGTATCCACAGCAATAATTGGTCTCTTTGATAATGCATCATATTACATGGATATTCTTCATCAACAACAAGCACTTAACTTTACGCTAAGAACAAACCCACAGCACCAAAGTGAATCGTTTCAATTGGTCCATTTTAGCCTTCAAATTTGCCATCGAAGTTCACGATGAATGTTTAGAAAATGTTTTGGGCAGGATAACGTTTTTCATAATATTTTTGCTGTATGCCGGCGTTATTTGAGTCCTAAATAAAATACTATAAGATTTCTTTTAAAAGATCAAAGCTATCTAATCTTTATTCCTTAGAATAATACACTGTATTTAAACATGGGTTGTTTCTAACAACGAAAACTTTTATACCGTTAATGGCACAAATTTACAATCAGATTAAAACAAATTACCCCTGTAATGAAAGAAAGAATAAATATTACTGAAGAAAATAATGTCAAGCAAATAAAAGAAAGCAATTATATTATAAATATTGCTTATCTAAGTTATTAAAAGTTTTAATGAAAGATTAACTATATTAACGGCTCTGAGAAAAGTGAATTACAATAAAGGGAAATTCAGACTTCTGTAAGACGAGAGTCAAAACTTATTTCTAGTCTACGAATAAAAATTTTTAATATAACATAAAGCGTATAATTAAATATATAAGTTAAATAAATAACACAAACCAAATACTAATTTATACTGTAGTTATGATAAAATTACTCTATCTTCAGAAATTTAACAATGTTTTGTGTTGATGGGAAAAACTTTCAATCATCTGAGTTTTTCTGTGATAATAATTTTTACCACCTCTTTTTAAAGAATTTTATAATCATTTTTGATAAATGCTGCATTATCATTTGCTAAAATATTATAAAATAATAATAATTCATAAGGTTTGCTCGACTTCTGAATTTTTATCTTCAAAAAGCAATGCTATAATTCTCTCCTTCAGTTTTTCGTACCAAGGCGTTTGGTTATTACTCCTGTATGTCCTTTCATTACAAGATCTTTTCAAAGCTTATATCATCAATGCAGCTCTCCGTATTTCTAATGATTATTATAGTTTTTGCACTATCATAATTATCCCTCCCCATTAAGTGAGCTTGGCGCGTTTGATTACCTTAATGACACGTTCCCTCTAAATAATATACTTTGTCGCATCTTTACAAGTTTGACAAATATCTAATGGATGATCCACCATTAAAGATCGTTAGCTTCAACTTTTTTATTTGAAACAAAAAAATAACTGATCTTTTCTCGAATATGGAAGGGTTCCAAGAAACTGCGTTTCTCCGTTTTCATCCAATAGATTTGGGTAGGAGGCATAAGACGCCACATCGAGAGAGTTTGGATTATGAAGGGGAGGAAAGGGAGGAATGGAGAGCCAAGGAGGAAGGAAGATGGTTGTCAATAAGTTATTTTAGGCACAATAGAAGAAAAAATACTATGAAACTCTAAAATTATTTTAGAGAGTAGAAAGTGTACGGTTAAATATAAATGTAATTATTTGCATGCATTATGATTAAATAGCAGATAATGTTTGAATGAATAGGAATCTTTAAAAAAATAAAAAAATAATAACATGAAAGTAGAAAATATTGTTAAAAGCAATGAAAAAGAGTTCAATATATTATTTATTTTGTCAAAAGTTAATTAAGGTTGAAATTTACACACGTTAGTGGGAGCCAAATATTTAACGAATTTGCGCTGCACAGATGTTATAAAACCAGAGAATATTTTCTTTTTCTTATTCATCATCGTTTTAACATTGATTTCGCCAAAAAGCTTCACTGATCACTGTCATGTGATTGAAAGTCTACCATGTTAATTCTGCTAATGAGCAGATCTATTCCTTGCAGCGTGTGCAATGCTGTCTTCTTTTATTTTTGTATACAAGAGTGTACAGCTTTAGTATCATCATCGTCAAATTCTTTGTGTTTACTCACGTTCTATTTATATCAGTCTTTTCTACCATTTAAAACATTGTGGTCGCCATCTGCTTCGTCTTCTCCACTATCACTTACAATTCATCCTAGATACATAAAACTTGTAATTCATTCATTACTTTAATCATTTCTTTAATCATTTTAGCCACTTCATATTACGCTACTGACTCTCAGCCACCAACACCTGGTCATCAGCATATACTTAAATAGAGAGAAATCAGCTCTGACAATTCCTCATCATTCTAATCCAAGTCTCTTTGATTCCATAATTTCTTGTATCAGTACTCTAAACCTAAATGTATTAAATAGCAATGCTAATATCTATTAAATAGCAATGCTGTTACTCTACCATTCGTTAAGACAAACTCATACTTCCGACATAATACTGTTCACACCAGGCACTAGTTTCAAACTCACTCCATTAATTAATAATACCTGCTCTAAAGCATCTCTATCTACAAGACTATATGCTTTCTTCAGACCAATGGTCAGACTGTATATATAATACCTCGCATCCCTTGTTTTTAGAGCTCGCTCTCTCATGGAAGTACTTTATCTACGCACTTCTATTGGTTAGTACTCTTATAATTAATGGCAGTAAAACCTATAATTCCAATCAGAACACCCTGATTACTTATTACTCATAATAATGGCAAAGAATAGACTTTTCGTTACATAACGATTTATCTGAATTTTTTAAATCAACCTTCCTTTGCTACCATTTACCACCAGCCTCTCCCTCTATGGAGATTACATGAGTTTTATTCTCTCTACACATTTTCAATTTATCCTCTTCGACATTATTCACAACCCAATTCTCACCTAGTTACTCGTATCGATGGACTAAATAGAAAGGCTAGTCACCAACTAGCTTATTTTTATTTATAGATAGTTGGGGCCAGGGGGAAGCTGTTATACCTCTTTAACTAGGCTGCCAATTGAGTTTGCGATTTTTAAGATGCCTGGATTAATTTCGCCCCTTTGTTTTTCTAATGTCTCCCATTTTCCCCTTTTCTATCCACTTACACACACGTAAGTGTATGTTATCTGAAGCATAGGCAACCTTTGAAGTAGCTGACATCTAAAAGATTGTGTGCACTCGTAGCCAAAAAATTCGCAGATTGCCTTGTGAGCCACAATGCCTGAAAGATGTTCTTCTGCTCGATATCTGCCACACCGTTTTATAATCCCGAGTTTTACCACTTTCCTTTAGAGATCTTTCTTTACAAACTAAAACCGTTAAATGTCCACGTTGGTATTCTATCTTTAGATTCAATTACAACATAATTGTCACACAATTTGGAGGGCTGCCTAATTTTCACCATTATATTCAGTGTAAGGAAGAGAAAACATCGCTCTGCGACAAAGTTTATGTTAAATCCTTCGCCATTACATTAGCTCGCTCATCTGCTTCCTCTCAGATATGGCCTGCAAGGAAGGTGGACTTACAAGTGCCCACCCGGCTGGCGGCGTATCCTTCTATCAATCGTGAGGAACGAAAGTCAATCAATGCCTCCTCTGCAAAAGTTGGACACATTACAACAAACAATTCTCTGGAGTCTCACAATGACACCACATTCCAACAGGGCGGGTCTGTTTCAGATGTTACCCCACACACATCTTGACACCACACACTGCTTCACACATGCCGGTGGCTACCGGGTTCTCCCTGCCTATCACCCCACCTCAATGCGCAGCGGCTCCACCCGCTAAGACTGCCGGAGGTTCCTTTGCTCTATCACCACCTCCTCCTCCCCTTCTTCTTTCTTCTCCTCCTCTTTCTCCCCCTCCTTTCCCTATATCCTCTACACACGGCTCTCACATCACACAGATCAATATACTACAAAAAAACATAGACAGTACCACAAACAAACAACAGGAGGTAAAACAACACCTACACGCCCATAATATACACCTAGCACTCATACAAGTAACCAAGCTCAAGGCTAAACATAAGATACCAAGGATTCTGGATATACAACACACAGACTTGACAGACTAATTAGTGAACAAGGAGCTTAATAAGTAATAAACAAACACATCCCCTTCACCAACACAACAGCTCACACACTAGCTCAGATACCAGCAGACAACACCTTAGAAATACAAACTACCAAAATCCGCTTGCATAAACAAGAAAACATCACATTCCCAAAGATATACACACCACCATAATCGTCATGCTGTCAAGGATATACACCAGAATTTAACTACCAAAAAAACGTAGAAAAAATATTCGTCCTTGGTGATCCCAATACTCACGACACTGCGTGGATCGACACACAACAGACCGACAGCTAAGACACGCTCATATTATAACAATTACACTCATACGTCATACTCATTAACACGCCTTCACCCACACGTAAGCCATACAAGATCAATACCAGCCTATCTCAGCAGAAATATCACTTGCATCTCCAGACCTCTCACACAAAACCACATGGCGCACCACACGAACGCTCTTCAATCATCTCCTCATACGCCTCTCCTACAAACTCTCCACTCCCTGCACATGCGGACCAAACATAACATACACAACCTACAAGCGAGCTGACTAGCCCGCTTTCCCCGGCTAAATTGAGGAACACTTACAAACATTCAGCATTGCAGACTATAATAACATCAACCTTGCGGTACAACAATTCAATGACACAATTACACGTGCAAACAAATCACACATACCCACAGGTACTATCAGACCTTAACTCGTGTTTCAACAGAAACATAAAACTAAAACTCAAAACACGGGCACACCTACGCAAACAGCTCTCCACACAGGATTTTCTTGAGCGCATCAAGAAACTCAATATAGAAATAGACGAGGATATCAAACACGAACAACTCACTAAATGCAACTAAATCCTCTCTGACATCACATGCAACATAAACTCTTCCAAACTTTGAAAATCATACGAGGCCTCAACAACAGATACACAGATACAACACATGGGGTTATCTTAACACCAAAACATACAAGTATACCAACTGACAAGCAGCAAACTCACATCCTCAACTAGCACTACTCCAACATATGCAGACTTACTCCCAGACGAGAGAACCGTGCATTCTCAAACGCTTACATGAACTTACACTATCACGCAATATGCTACTTCCATTCTCAACTAACATAATACTTACGGCCATCCGCACGACAAAGAAAACCTCTTTCACGGGCTATGATGGAATTTCATACCTACACCTTAATCATTTAGGCCTACACGCCATCAGAGCCCTAACAGATATTTCCAATCTATCACTTAGAATAAATAGTATTACCAACATCTGGAAATTTGCAAAAATTATATCTATCCTGAAATCCAACAAATCTCCCACAGACCCAGTCTCTTACAGACCAATTTCATTACTCTGCAACATCTAAAAAATAATTGAAAAATTGGTTCTCAACAACATATCATAGCACATACCACTCTCCCCAACACAAAACGGTTTCAGGCCACAACACTCCAATTCCACTCTCCTCAGAAACATGACGCAAAAAATTCTCGAAGGATATAACTTAACAAAACCTGCCATAGACATCAGCAAAGCCTTTGAGACACATACATCCAACTAAATTTCAAAAAGTAGATTGCCAATTTTTTTCAGGCAGACATGGGTAGCCGGCAAGTCTTCCAGAATACTTCACTACACTAACAGAGTACCGCAGAGTTCCGTACTCTAACCCATACTCTTCAGCCTATTCATGCATAACATACTACAGTTCACTCAACTCAACACGCACATTATGTTGTACTCAGATGACCTCACAATAGAGAACTGGCTATACAACAACAGAATGAAAGTCTCCACAAACAAAATCATCACTCACGCTTGTGAGACCATACAACACTAAATATAGAATACAGCCACACATTACATTACACAACACTCCTATTATAGTCACACCAACCACCTAAATCCTTGGAATAACACTTAACAGACGGATAATATTTAAAGAACACACAGGCAACATTAACACTGAGGAATTAAACAGACTGAACGTCATCCGCCCCCTCAGTAACACAGCCTACAGACACACCAAGGTGGACATTACAAAAGTTTATAAACAATACATTAGACACACACTAACATACGCACATACTTTATGGCAGCCTGTTACCGCGAACATCCTCATAAATAAACTAGAGATAACAGAAATCAATGGCTCCCGCATTCCGACCGGCTGCTCAAAATCAACACCTACCATAGACTTACATGAAGAAACGCATGTCCTTCCTCTCAGGTCTCTTATGGACATGAGATTTATACATGCATACATATCCACAAGTGACTCTCAACACCCTCTACACTTCATGCAGACAACAAAGCAAACACGCAGACACATTGAAAACACCGGCCAGACATTACTTCCTTTATACCTCTTTTCCACAGGTCCCCGTTATGTCTCCGAGTGGACTCACATTTACACGGACTTCACCAAGCGGGCACTGGCTCCCTGGCCCACAAACTTCTATTAGGAACCAAAACTCCCCCGGTGAACGATGAGAAGCGTGAGCTCTCTCGGTGGGAACGGGTGCAGGTGGGGCACCTACATTGTGGGCACCACACAGCTATTCCGGCATACAAGCAGAGGATTTATTTTGCTCCGGATGATTCCTGACAAAACTGAAATTAAGGGCCGATGAACACAAAGCATGTCCTCCTACATTGCCCGCACACACTAATAAACAAGGTGACACACGGAATAGACGACATGAAGCCACTCTGGCACCGCCCTGCCTCTGCCATGCAGTTTCGGCTAGACGCTAGCATCGTCCAAAGGCCCAAATAAGCCCACACTATGCCAAGTGGACTCGTTAAAGGGCTGGGGCCAAAACCCGGTCCACGGCAGTGCCCTCCCCGAAGAGCCCTCCGGAGTTAAACATTAACAACAACAACCACTCATTTCCTACCGCCTATACATACCACCCCTACATTAGCCATTGTTTGCAAATAGGTGGTACATTTGAAATCACCATGTTGCAGGAATCAGTAATCTTGGGTACAAAAGAAGTGGAAAAAGACAGGAACCATTTTATTGGTTTAAAAAAGGTATATTTTGTGCGCCTATCTTTTTCCAAACAGGCAAAGGACCCTGATTCTTGTAGCGTGGAAGAATAACTTTAGCAGACATGGTTAAGGCAGAATTCTCGAAACTCAGATAACTTACTCGTCTCTGCTGTGCAGCATTGTTACTTTGGTAAATTAAAGTTTGTGAAAATATAAGACAAATGGTGTAAATTTCAGGGACAAAGGAAAAATGTATAGGTATAAATGTTTTGATAACTAGTGCAAAAGTCAATTGAAAAGTAGATTGGCTCGTAAAAGGAAATAAAGCTATGCGTTTACGTCTGACAGATAGATTATTGTGTCATGAAAAGGAAAGATTATTCGGAGAGAAAAGCACAGTTTCGAAGCAGTATTTCATAACCTTTAGCTTGCTAATAAATCTAAATGGTAATTTTCTCAGTAAATAATAGTGAAAGAAAATAAAAGAACTTGATGCAAAAATAGAATGGGTGTGAATAGAATAACATGTTAAGAATGATCAATACTATCTTAGAAAGATTTTTTCAAAAAGATACCTATCTCATATTATGAAAAATTAGAGACGAAATTATACCAGGCACCCAAATTATACCACTTTGCAGGAAGATCGCTTAAAAGGTGTTCCTTCTCGATGTCGTAGAGTGAAGGTTTGCTGCCCGGTCTCCTTTATCAATCTTTGTTTCATCATCAAACAGCAATATTGCTTATTTATTGAATAAAAGTGAATACTAGTGATTTTAACTGCATTGAATACTAAATATTATAAATCGACGTATGTAAGTTAATTTATTTTAACATACAAAGTGATATTACCGAAATACGTCAAATATTCCCATGTTCTTCCACTGAGTCTGTTTTGGAAGCCATTAAGCCTAAACTTAACTGAGTGATAAGATGTGCAGAGCTGCCACATCCATCTTGTTTAACTAATCTCTTCACTCTCTGAATTAATAAATTAAAAAAATTACTCATCATTTAAAATCTAACAACCTACAAAGTAATAATTTTAAAAATTAAACATTACTGTTTCTCCCAGTAATTAAACAAATTCCCATAGCAAATAAGCACTGTTGTCACATTTCTCCATTCATCCTTTGATGAATGGCTCTTCCTACTCTCTGAAAGGAAGACAAAGAAAAAATACTCCGATTACAAGAGGAAAAATCGAAGTAAACGAACCAGTTAATTTAAATTAACTGCAGGCCCATATTTTCTCATCGACGCTATCAGGTGATGCCAAAGACATTTTGAACGTTGTTTTTAAGTTTTTTGAATCATCTTTTGCCAATCAAGAACAAAAAATCATCTCTCTCAAAAAATCGAACAAAGAAATGAAATCAAAAATCGAAAAGTTGGAAGAAAAGATTCTTCCGACGCTTATGAAAGACGAGATACGATTATATTCTCCGGCAATATAACTGAAGCCACCAATAATGAAAACTGCAGCAATATCATCCGAAAACTTATTAAAGATAACTGTCACATACAAATGCAAGAATCCGACATCTCTGTTGGTCATCGTCTAGGTCCTAAGCCTAAAGTACAAGGTCCCGACAAAAGAAACATAATTTTAAAGTTCTGCAGGAGTGATCTGAAGCGTGACATCTTAGCATGCAAAGAATTCAAACCTTCCTTCTATGTAAACGAACAACTGATTCCAAATCGCAACCAAATCTCTTTTGTCCTCCACCAAGCTAAAAAGAAATTCTCCACAAAGATCTCCGGCTGCGCTACCAGAGATGGCTGCATCAACGTTTTCCTGCCATCATCCTCCGGTCGCCGTGACCTACGTATAGTCATCAATACCCGAGCAGCCCTCCAAAAATTTCTGTCGGAACACCTCAATTCAACGCTTGCTGACTTTAATGGTGAGAATCTCTGGAACGATCAGTAATAATACCTTCGGCGATATTACTGCTTTAGATGAAAAATAAACAAACAAACCATGTTTAGACCTAGCATTCACTTACTTTTATTACAATTGTATTACATACTTTATTCCTTTTTCTATTATTGAAGTTATCTTTAAAATAGAATTTTAACTGTTTATAGATATATTTATATGTATTTTGTAACCTTTAATTTTCAAATTCCAATTGAACTGTCTTTATTTTTAAACAACTTGGTCACTTCAATAATATTGACCTAGACATAAACCATTTTGATGGATTATATCCAAATTTTAAAGAAAATAACGTATGAAACTAATACTATGATTGTGATCAATTTAACACTACATTTTTATTTGAAAAAACAGATTTGTCCACTTTGAATCTTAATATTCGATCATTGCACACAGACATTGATGAATTTTTTAATATTTTTGTCAATACTTAATTATAAATTTTCCTTTTTGGCATTCACTGAGAGCTAGCTAACAAATAATAATAAGCACCTGATCAGTTTCCCAAACTATAACTATTTTCATTCAATACGCGACGTAAACAAGATATGGGGGAAGGTATAAGCGTGTATATACCTGACAGACTCAATACCAAAAAAGTTGACGAAATTAGTATTTCTTATAACTATTTTGAAATTTTATTTATCGAAGTAAAATCAAATGGTAAAACAATAATGGCTGAATTAATCAATTACTTCAATGTTTCAGATGGCTGAATTAATCAATTACTTCAATGTTTCAGATGGCTGAATTAATTAATTACTTCAATGTTACAAACTATGACGACATAATAATAACAGGAGATTTTAATTTCGACCTATTAAACTTTGAAAACCACGCATCAACTCAGTCTTTCCTCAATACCTTATATTCTCATTCCTTACCTTCAATTATAACAAAACCGACAAGAATAATCCCAAACTCAGCAACACTAATTGACAATATTATCAGAGTTCACCCCAAAATTTACTCTTCCGGTATTCTCTTTTGTGACATATCGGACCATTTTCCTATATTGATGGTCCAAAAGTCCTTTTTCAACTTGAATAATGTTCCTCAAAACTGTACAATATCCTACCACATAATTAACAAAAATACCTCAACAAACCTCTATAACTATGTTCTAAATCAGAGTCTCTATAAAATTTCCTATATAAATGACATCGATTCTGCTACCGAAGAGTTATTTTAACGTCTAGACGATGCTTTTAAACTGAATTGTCCTGTAAAATCTAAAACCATATCATACATATAAATAACACCAAAAAAAGTCAAAAATACTTTTCCCTTTATAAGCTTAGTCAAATTTCAGAACACACACATAATTTTTCGAAATCAAGTTACTAACCAAATTAAAATAGCCAAGAAAAATTATTACCATGAACGATTTAATTAAAAGAAAAACAATATAAAACAAACTTGGAAATTAATTAATTCGGTGATTAAACCTTAAAATACTAAAGGAACAAACCAAATTAAATAAATTATCGTTGATGGGAAACCAGTTGATGAAAATAAGGAAAAAGCAAATGAATTCAATAAATCTTTGGTCAACGTAGTTAAAAAAATCTCCGACTCCTGCAAATTTGTCGATAAATCTTTTCTTTCCCATTTTAATGAGATTAATGTACCAAATTCCTTATTCTTTTCTCCTGGAAGCGTAGCTGATATCAAAAAGATCATTAGTAACCCCAAAAATAAAATCTCAGGTATTAATTCAATCTCCACTAAAATTTTAAAATCCATCTCTGATACAGTTGCTCCAATTTTAGCATCAATAATTAATAAATCATTTACGGAAGGTATCTTCCCAAGTATATTAAAAGTTGCTCGGGTAACACCGTAACCAAAGGCCAGAGACTTCACAAACGTCAGCAATTACCGCCGTATTTCATGTCTTTCAATGTTCAGTAAAATATTGTAAAAAATAGTATTCAATAAACTTTATAATTTTCTGGAATCTTATTCACTATTGTATAAACACCAATATAGTTTTAGACGTCAGAAATCAACGATTTGCGTAATAATTAACCACCTTCAATATTTATTTGATAACATTGAAAAGTGCCACATTGTATTCTCAATTTTTCTCGATTTTAAAAAAGCTTTCGTTTGTGTCAACTATAATATTCTACTGTCAAAATTATCTATCTACGGAATTATAGGCAACTGTCAAATTGGTTCAAATCATATTTAACTGAAAAAAAGCAATGTCTCCGTCAATGGTCAAGACTCATCCCACATTAATTTTACAATTGAAGTCCCACAAGGCTCTGTGCTAGAGACACTGTTATTTTTAATCTATATTAATGATATTGCTAAATCGATTTATATACGACTGTTGAATATGTTAACTACAGATCTTTTAAAATAATCACTCAAAATAAATCGTTTTTTAATTTATCTTTAAATTTATATATTATAATTATTCGTTATTTGCAATATCTACAAGGCTTAGGTTCGCGAATGTATAATAAGCTGTTTATTTTTTTTATAACAAAGGCGTTATCTGTTCGTAAACATGAAGGGATTTTTATTCTTGATTATGTTATGCTTATTTAGCTGTTAGTCTTAAGTTTTAAGTTTCTGCCCTAAAATTCATTGTATTATATTGGGCCCATAACTAATCTTTGTATGTATATTTATATATGAATGCAATGTCCCGCAGGAAAAAAGGAAAAGGGAGTTCAAGTACTTTCGAACTTTATTAAGTTACTTATCAAGGATAACTACAAGAAAAAATATTATATTAGAGGTATACATACGAAAAAAAAGTATGACAGACCGCCTCAAAAACAAGAAATCACCAAGGAGGAAGACGGAAGGGAAGAGGTAAAGAAACACATTAAGAATTACAAGAAGCAGGTAGTAAGGTCAAACTAAGCCAACGGAAATGGTAACAGATTAAAAAAAATGGAGATAGCCTAACGAGGGAGATTATAAGACACGATGAGCAAAAGGTGGGAAAATACAATGTACAAAACAGAGCAGTGAAGATTAAAAAAAAATATAAATAAAAAAATAATAATAAAAAATAAAAATAAAATAGAGGCCACATAACTAAAAAATGTATATAAAAAACTAAGAACGAAGGACAGAACTAATTTCTGTAAGTATTAATCTTTTAATCATAGCATCTATTCTATATAAGCCAGGGTAAAAGTTAAGATTATCATATTGGCTTATAAAAGCGCATTCAATGATATTCCTTTTTATACGGTCATTGGAACGATAAATAAATTTTGCCAAGTTCCAGTTAATTAGATGGTCCTTATCTGACATATGGACAAAGAAAGCATTGTTATCTTCCCCTCTTCGGACATTATATTTTTAACCTTTCTCCTGGCTTATATAAAATAGATGCTATAATTAAAAGATTAATACTTAAAGAAATTAGTTCTGTCCTTCGTTCGTAGTTTTGTATATACATTCTTTAGTTATGTAGCCCCTATTTTATTTTTATTTATTATTATTATTTTTTATTTTCTTATTGATATTTTTTTAATTGTCACTGCTCTGTTTAGTAAATTGTATTTTTCCCCCTTTTGCTCATCGTGTCTTATAATCTCCCTCATTAGGCTATCTCCATTTCTTTGAATCTGTTACCCTTTCCGACGGCTTAGTTTGACCTTACTACCTGCTTCTTGTAATTCTTAATGTGTTTCTTTACCTTCCCCCTTCGTCTTCCTCATTGGTGATTTCTGTTTTTTGAGACGGTCTTTCTTATTTTTCTTTCGTATATATACCTCTAATATTATATTATTTCTTGTAGGTGTCCTTGATAAGAAACTTGATAAAGTTCGAAAGTACTTGGAAACACATTTTCATTTTTTCCTGCGGGACATTGCATTCATTTGCTACCCTCACGTGATACTTTGTGAGTTTTTCATTTCATATATATATATATAAAGTATTATTGTAACTTTTAATTAAAATATAAAATGTGATATATTTATACTGTACATTGGATTGATATGAAATAAATAAATTCTAATTCTAATTCTAAATTATATATCATATTTTGTCTTTGTTGAAATCCGATGAAATTCGACTAAATTTCTCTCCGATTTTTGAGCCAAAATTATTCAACAATATATATTCAACAACAAACTCTATGGGACGTTTAATTATGTGACAATAAGTAATATACGTTATAGAAATTGGTATATGTAACACTTTTTTCATTGTAGAAGAAGATAAATTCCAAAAACCACTTTAAATGTTAGAAGATTTAATTTATTTTGCTAAAAGAAAGTCTAGCCGGAAAATCTATTCTAAGCAATTATGGTTTAATGCATTTTACTAAAACCAAGCAGTAAAGGAAGTTTTTCTATTAAATAAACGGGACTACAATTATTTAGTCAATAAGTGACTTCCATATGTATTCCATTTTGAGACACTGGAAACTGCTGTTGGCCAAATTTTTCCCATTACGGATAGGAAACAGTGTGTTCTTTCAATATTAGTCACATGACACGCATACTTAAGTTTAAAAGTCTCGTAAGGCTTTAGATTTTAGAAAATGAAACCCATAATGCCCTTCTGTAGAAAATCTCCAACATAGAGTAGATTAATATTAGGCACACTGCATTTCTAACTCAATATTTTTCACGAGAGAGTTGATCCTGCGGATAAGAAACGTATCCTTTGTCATAATCTTAAGCTTCGTCATCCTTGCTTTAGTCTTGGTAATAGAACGCCACAGCAGTAGACGAAAGGAACTATGCTTCCAAAATACTCCAAACCAATAATCTAATAATCACAGCTTGGGAATACTGCCAAAACTTTCCGCGTTTGAATAGAGCTTAGGACGACAAACAACCGTAATTAGCAAACAGATAATGAGTATTTTCGATAACTTCAATTAATACCAGTCATCTAATACCAGAGTTAGCAAGGGTCTCATGTTGTTCACTCATTTTATGCCTCGCTTTGTACCCTCTGATTCCAATTGGTTTGAGCGATTAGAGTTTATTTTAATGGAATTAGAATATCTTTAAGAGAATAGGCGAAAAATGAGTTTCGTGTCCTATTTCACAGCTAGCAAATTTCTCAATATAACCTCACAACCTAACATGGCCAAATCTAACCTTTAAACTTTATAAACCTTCTAATTTTACCAAGAGATTTGGTAACTATATAAAATTAATGACTAATTTGTGTAATTTAAGATTTGCCACAATTACAGAACATTCTAGTAATTAAGTATAATAACGAGCAATTATTAAGAATAACCAATTTTCGCATTCATTCCTGCAAGTGATTCCGGCCATAATGTTAGAAATATTTGTGTATGAAGAATCTGAATATGACATTCCATTTTTCTGCATTATTTTACTCTTGAACTGAGATGAGAATTCCTCGCATAAAAACGATAGGTCAGTCTATTCTAAACAATCTTTCGTTATTCAATTATCAAGGCTTTATTAGCGTAATTATCCAACTGGAAGAAACATATAATGGAGAAAGGGAGAAAGTAGCTAGGCTTAATTACAATAAGGTTTTTATATTTTGTTTTCCTACATATTCAAATATAATGGGGTCATTCCATAAATATAGACTGGATAAATACATTCTAATACGCAAAATCTTGAACATCCTCCTCCTCAATAATGAAAAAAAGAGATAATAAACTTTGTCTCTTGTAGGTAAGCCAAAGTCACCCACCGAAACCTTAAATTGTACACCCGACTTCTCCACAATAATCATAAACAAGGAGCCATTCTCCCACCGTCACAATTCAATATATTGACATATGACATCTCACACTTACAATCTCCATTAATAAACACTATACTTTTGCAGACGACATCAAATCACAGCAAAACACACATCAATCAACACATAAACACAGGAGAACACTGGCTCACACAAACACCACGAAATCTGGCTAAACGCCCCCGACCTCCCACCAAAACCATAAATCATACACCCTGCCACACTCCAATAGCCTCACACAAGTAAACATTCTCTCATCTTCACTATTCTAAACAAAAAATCAACGCGGTGAACCCAAAGACCGATCATAAAATAGGTAGTGATGCATATTTGAGTGTGGATCGCATTGAGTGGGACGATCTGACATAGGGCTTTGCCAATTTTACGAGAAGTGGAATAATGAGAAGAGAAATATCAAGATACGTGTTCATTTTCGGAGATAAGATAAGTAAACCCGAAGTTTAGGATTAATTATTGAGTTAATGTTATAAAGCGGAAAATAACACGTATGTCTCGACTCGCAAGACTTTGATTAGTTGTATAAGGAAAGTACTAAAGAAATAAATCGCTACGGAAAGCACTTAACCAGACTAGCGTAAAGTGAAGACAAAATATGGTAATCTGCCCTGCAATTATGTACGATTGTGAAGAGACAGATAGAGTAATTTCGGGAATGAATAATAGGTAGACTGCGATGAACTTGGGGTTTGCGCAGAGAGGTGAGGGGAAAAAATTGGTTGAAAGGCGAGAGGGAATTTTGCATGAATACAGTTAAGGGAATTTTATTACGATTAAGAAAAGGAAAGAAAACCAATGGTTTCAAAGAAATCGGGTGCGCATCAATGGATAATTACGTGCCGTCATTTATTGCTGCATTACAGATATTGTTGCGAGGAATGGTATTAAGTATAACTTACCGCCAAATAGATGGCATGGGATAGATGCTTATTTTTTTCCGACCACTATATCCATTTTTTCCAACACTATGGAAATTACTTGGGTTAAATAATACTTCCTATTCTGTTCTCCATTAACCTCTATGTAATGACTATATGTTAATTTGCGGCCGTTCTAATTGATGAAGCCCTAGTAAAATTAAATTGTGTCCCATCTCCTTTTACCAAATCGTAAGTACATCCGTAACTCTGATGTTGAGACTATTAAAAGAGATTGATATCGCTCTATTTCCGTTCTCCGTATTTATTAAGTCCTGTTTCTAATTAGACTTCTTAATTATCACATCGGTTTTTCTCTTTAAAGGAAACAACTCCGAGCATAAATTTCAGGATACTTCAGTTTATTGTGTTCCATAGCAATAAAGGTTTCTCTAATTCTGTTGAAGATTTCGATCATTTTCAGATTAAGAAAGTAGTTTCAATTGTTTTGTTGGACTATCATAACCTCATTTAACATTATTTCCGTATTCAATTTTATTCTTAATTTTCTGCAATTATGATAAGGTTAAAACCCTAAAAATTGGTGTTGTATATAGAGCTAAATAATTTGATGGTTTCCCTCTTTAAGTTTCCATTGCAATTAATACTGTGATAAATACTGCTTGTGGAATAATTTTAATGATCCATTCATTCTTACAACAAAAAACAATGTCGTAAGTCAACCCCACATCTGCTTTACTAGTGCGTGGGAGGTTTACAATATAAGCAGATTGCAAGTTAACTGAAAGTAGGTTGGCCAATAGTCGACTATCTTGGAGTTCCAGGATAACAGAAAAACGGATACAAAAATAACTTTACTAATATGCTAATCAATAGTATTTTGCAAAGTTAAAAGAAGATTTAGAATGAGCTATACACATATTAAATTTAAACGGGCCTCAGCAGCTAAGGGGAGGGGGAGAGGTGGTAAGGACGATCACCATACAAACAAAGGGACCATATTGACCGAGGGACATTCGAACGACCTTGAGCGTAACTAAGCCAATAAGTAAGCTTAGAGTGGAGGGGCTGGGGGTCAGAGAGAGTACTTGCCCAGGATAGTTGGGCTTTGCTGTTACCTCGAAGATTTGGATCGAGGGAGTAATCCATGCTTTGGCGCAAAGTTCAAACAATAGTCTCTGGATAATGACTATTACGAGGCAATTTAAATCTTGCTTTCGAGTAACAGGAATCGAAATTGATTGCACTACGTTCGAGGGGCGGGGAAAGCGGGTCCAGGTAGACTCACGTGAGTTAACGAGAATACCGGGATCTTGAGGGATTCTGTTTGAATTGTGCAGACTCAACAGGACGCGAATAGCGGGTAGCGACGGGGTCAGACAGAGGATACTGACGGGGCAGGGAGGACGGCGGATACTGCCTTCCAACTCTGGCGCCGCAGGATTTATAACGGTCGAATGGAGTTTTCTCCCTTCTGGCCGAAGGGGAGAATTTTATGGTCAGATGCAACGGCAGACGAGAATAGACTCGGCCTTTTAGCGCGAACGCGAGAAGGTTTTTAAGCCGATGAGGCGAACTTTGTCCGACTTCAGAGGGGACTTTCTTGGCTCTAACCCTTATCGCAGCTTTGTTTGATGGCCAAATTTCAGGTCATCACATGGGTCTCACGGTGTCTCATAATTTCGCTCCTCCCTTAACTAAAAAAAAGAGTCGCCCCGGTGGAAATCTTGTCTCTTTCTTTCTATTAAAGAGCGAGGCGGCGCGTTTCTTCCTCTCTCTCTCTCTCTCTGTGATCTCTGACACTCCTTCATCCCCAGATAAAACTTCAGAAGAAAGAAGAGGAAGTCACATCAGAGAATGATTAGTAGGGGACGAATATAACTTGAAGTCGCATGGAAATACCGGATAAAGTTAAGAGTACCTACCCCACATTTTCAAATTTGAGCCAAAATACAAAATACTTTAACTAGTGGGGTGGGTCGGGGTAGGGGTTATACCATACACATACACAAAATTATACAATGCCACGTCATGGTTGCCAAAGGATATTTTTCTCTATGATACCATTAAGTTTAGCTCAGTGGCCAGAGGGTGGGTTATCTTACGATTAAGGAAAAAAACCCCCCCAAAAGTTAGGGATATAAAAGGAATTAATTGTATACATATAAACAACACCCCCTCGAAATATATATATAAATATATATATATATATATATATATATACTTAAAGAATACGCATTTTATTATATGGTTAAATATACAAATTTATTTTATGAATAAAATTAATACATAGATAAAAAAGTGGAAGTTTGCCGGAATTAGTTTGGAGAAGGATCTTACGGGTTTTATTTAAACTATCACACAGTTATCGCTGCCTTTAAAGTACAAAATGCGGCACTGTAATTCGTGGAGGAACAAACTTCAACGCATCAAGCGACCCTTATTGTTCTTGATGTTACGTAGGTATGGTAGGGGTTTGTGGTCCGTTTCCACTACAAATCCTTTGCTTAATATATACATTTTAAATTCACAAATTCCTCAAATGATAGCGAGGGTCTCTTTCTCAATTAACGCCTAATTTTTCTCACGCGCGTGTAATTTTCTGGTTGCGTAAGCGATGGGGAATTTTTTGTCGTTATCCTCATATTAGAGGAGGACACATCCTATACAGTCATTATTCACGTCAGTGCGAATGCCAAACAGTTTGTCAAGTTAGGGAGGCGGATGATAGGGGCGGATGCCAACTTCTCTTTGAGTTTGCTTAAGCTGTGAGTTAAAAATAGCGTCCAATCGAGGTGCTCGGCTGCCTGCTTATTTAATACCTCGCAAACGGTCGGAAACATCAGCGAAGTTGTGTATAAAGCGACGATAGAACGAGGCATAGCCTATGAAGCAAAGCCTTTTTAATAGTGGGCAACGGCCTGTCCACGATGGCCCGGATGTTTTCTTGCTGGGACGCCAATCGATTATTCCTGATATCGAAGCCAAGGTAAATCGATACTGCCAAAAGCTAAGTGGCACTTGCCAGGGCCAATTGTCAAGGTGTCTTCCCGGAGTCGGTACAGAAGGGCTTGAAGGGTAGTTAAGTGTTAATCGCAATCTTCGCTGGCCACATAAATATAATCGAAATAGAAGGTAACGTTGGGTAAACCTGCTAAAATCCTCACCATCATCCGGTTATAATATCTGCAAGCCGTTACCACACCGAAAGGGAGCCTCCGAAACTGAATATGGCCCTGCTAGTTGTAGAATGTAGTAAATTTCTTCACTTCCTCTCTCAAGGGGATCTGATAATAGGCCTTGCATAAATTCAACTCGGAGATGAACTTGGCCTTCTTAAAAAGGTGGAGGTTATGTTCTATGGTGGGGATTGGTTCGGCCACGAATAGGGTAACCGAATTTAGATTTATAATATCGATGCACATTAGATAAGAAACATCGTCGGCCTTCTTTAGCATAACAACCGAGGAACAGTAGCTAGATTTTAAAAATCGATGATCTGCAACCTTAGAACTTTATCCACTTCATTATTAAATGCTTCCAGGAGGTGTATAGGCATGGGGTAGGGTATGGAACGGATTTGTTCTAGGGTGGTTAGCTGTATATTGTGTTAAAAGTGGGTAGCACAACCGGGGATCTCAGGAATGACGCCATCAAAACAACTCAAGAGCATTTGCAGTTGATTATTTTGACGAGATGGTAACTGTTCGAAAATCTTAATTATTGAATTCGGACAATACATGCAACGGCTATTCCTTGTCTTGCTTTTGCAGGTGACTTGGATTACGCAAAAGGGGTCCAGGGGGTAGCAAGATTCCATGGGGGATTCTTTTTCGAATGCAATAACCTAGTTGAGGTTCGCGCGCTTTTGGTGCCGCTTGAACATATTGATATGGAAGAACTTTATTCCCGAGAGGGGGTACAATAAGTTACTCGACGGGGCCACGCTTCTCGACTATAGGGTAGGGGCCCTTCTACTGGCTCAACAATTTGTTGTTGTCCGTGGGGAAGGAAAGCAAAACTTCTCCGAGAAATTTTCTTTCTTTGGAATTGCAGTCAAAGTATGTCTTATACTTGTCAAAATAGACGTCAGCGTTCTTTAACGCACTTTTCCAGCCTCTTTCTTAAATCCAGTAGGTACATCTACGAAGTTTGTATGTTGTGATCCAATTTCTGATTGGAATAAAGTTCCTTTAGGATACTCAGCGGGCCTTTGACGTTTCGACCATATACTAGTTCAAAGGGTGCGAAACCTAAAGTACGATGGATAATTTCAGGGTAGGCGAAGAGGGCTACCGGAAGGAAGCGGTGACATTCGGTGGGCTAATCTGCACGCAACTTCCTGAGAATGGCCTGAGGCATCTATTTATCCTTTCGTACATTCCCTTCCCACTCGAGTAAAAAGGAGTGATAAACAGGGGCTTGACCATCAATAATTTACCAACCTACTCCATTAACTCGGAGGTGAATTGACAACCACGTTTCGAGAGTATTTCTTTGGGCAGGCCCACACGGGAAAACATGGAAATAAGAGCTTCGGCGCAGGAGATTCTATCAATTTTTTTGAAGGTTACGGCCTTTTGAAATCGAGTGGCAAAGTTGACCTGCGTTAAAACGTAACAATGGACTTCGCTTGACGTAGGTTGGATCGTTCCGATTAGGTCGATAGCTACTTGGGAGAAGGGTTCAGAGATTAGAGGGCTCTTTTGCAAAGGCGCAGGTCTGACTCGTCGTTTTATTGCCGTCTTTTGGCAAATGTCGCACGAACGACAAAATCAAAGAATCTCGTTGGTTGCGCCAGGCCAATACAAATGTTTGAAGATCCTCTGAGCGGTCTTCGTGTGACTAAAATGACCATCAAAATAGGCTCTCGTGAGCTGTTTGTAGGATTGGTATGACGTGGGAACTACGTACAAATATTTAGCGGGACTCGCTGTTGTTTTCCTCGGTGCAAACTCGAAAGAGGAGGTCGTCCTTGATGAGGAGGGAAATCACCTTATTTCCTCTGACGGTTTCACGTGTTTTATTCAAGGCTTTGTTTCACAGGGGACGAAGATACTCATATTCCATCTTGCTCTTGGCACGAAGATTCTAATTGTGTAGGAGCTTTCAGTTCCTTCCTCCCGGGGGAACATGTGGTAACGAGTTGAGCTACGTGGGCGGAAGAAACCCAGGGGGGACTGACCAATTAGGACAGAGCAAAATCTGATGGGGGCTTCCACGACTTCAGCCCAAGCAGTAAAACAAAATACGCGCATTCAATGTAGCAGTAAACAATCGGCAATTTATTAGCACGCCGAAAGTAATCATTCAATATGGCAAACTTATCGTGGTGCGGAGCCACAGTGGGGAGTAGTGCATCAGATACAACAATGCACGTGCACCCAGTATCACGGAAGAGGGTGGAGATTCGGCACCCATTCACGGCTCCACATTCAAATTAGAGGATCCATGGGAAATTTTATCGAACAAAAAGTTTACCTGGTGCCCAGCAGTATTCGGCGAGTTTGGAGAAGAGGGGGGTTCATTTTTTAACGGTGGGGGCATAGATGTGGCACTGATCTGGTGTACCTGGTGGGAAGAGGGCTACTTCTAAACTGCGAGTTGTGATGTCAGTTGGATCTCACGTAGGCAGGAACTCCACAGGAATAGCAGACGATTGTTCTTCTTTGGAACGACAAAGCAGGGGGTTAGGAGAAAATGGCTAACATCAAGCTGGTCCGACGATAAGAGAGGTTTGGGATTGGTGGGCCCAGTTAACTTCACGAACTTATTCCCATTATTAGGAAGAAATTTGTTTTTGATAGTTTTTGATTTAGGAGATGGGCGTTCTGATTTTATCCCTTCATTCGAGTAACAGTTATAGCGAGCCGCGTAGACCTCTGACCGCTCAATTCATTCCTTAATAGTATGGCACCTCCGGTCCTTCACGAAGGATCTGATTTCCGAAAGGAGCGATGCAAGAAATTGGTCCTTTAGGAACGAAATCGACCAAGGCGTCGTATTCATGAGGCACCTTGGACACCTCAATCAAAAACTTCAAATGACGCTGTAGTGGGTAGATAAACTGTCGAAAGTTCTGGTTAGGTTGAATGCGAAAGTGCCTAAATTAAGCTCGATAAAAATCCAGGGTCATGTTGTAAGCAGTGAGCAACTTGGCTTTTAACGATAAGTTATTTATTTTTGCCGCTGATGGAAGGGAGATAAAGATATCTCTGAACTGAGAGCTCAACAGGCGCAATAGTTATGTTACGCCGTCCGTCTCGATGTCCCACTTGTTAACCTCAAAGATATTCTCGAAGTGGGTGAGATAAGAACCAAGGTCTTTGCCTTCTTTAAAGACGGGGAGTTTAAGGGGGCAGACTGCACTGCGTTTAGGCTAACACCTGAGGAGTTTATGGACAGCGTCTCGTTCCTCGCTCTGCTCATCACTAATTCGTGAGAGTGAATTCTCTCTCTTTATTTTTGTTCCCTTTCTGTTGCTCTTTCTTCTCTGTCTCTTCTTTCTTCTTACGGAATAAAGCCAATAAAATCTTTTCCACTGAGTCAATGTGACTTACCTTGGGCCTTACAATTTCAAACAGCGAAATAGTTACTGTTTACGTGATGTGCACAACAACAAGAATTAAATCAGCGCACGACACGAGTTTGGCGGAATTATGTGTTCCTTCACGCACGAACACGAGTGCGAATGGTTTTGCTAACCGACGAATACCTGTACAACAAGGGGAGTGGGACGCGAGACGCGAGAGAGCAAGCTTTTGCGGTCGAAATTTCACTGTAATTGAAACGTGAGTTACAACACTCCTAGCACAGCAATAGGAACAAAACTACAATTTCCAATACCTTCAAATTATGGTACCAGATGAAGCCTCGAAGGACAACAATTCAATTATGTGAGGGAATAAAATAAGTAGTTAAACACTATCACACGACAATCAATTCACCCCTAAAATAAATAGGAACGGAACAAATACACATCACATAGAGGTATGCAATGGTTATTTCTCATCTTTTAAACTCCAGAACCAGAACCAAGATTAGCCAACAATTAACAATTTTAATCAATGTTAACCAATAAATTGATGAAATTTCAATCAATTGATTGACAAAGATTAACTCCATAAACCTGGAACTAGATAAATATAGATGTCGTAGGTAAACCCCGCACATCTTACACCATATATATATATATATATATATAGATCTCGTACGTGAACCCTACACACCTTACACCATTTCAATATAGATGTCGTAGAATAGGGGCAACTTTCCCTTTTCTGCTCTACGAGTGCCTGGGAGGTTTACAATATTAGCAGAGAGAAAATTAATTGAAAGTAGGTTGGCCAAAAGTGGACTATCTTGGAGTTCCGGGATAACAGAAAAACAGGTAGAAAAATAACTTTACTACTATGCAAATCTATATTATTTTACAAGGTTAAAAGGAGTTTTAGAATAAGCTATACACATACTAGATTTATACGGGTGTCCCAGCTAAGGAGGAGGGGGGAGGTGGTGAAGTTGGTCACCGCACAAATAAACGGACAATATTGACCGAGAGAGGCTCGAACGACCTTGAGCGTAACTAAGCCGATGATGACGCGTACACTGGGGGGCGGGGGGCGGGGGGGCAGAGAGAGCCCTTGCATAGGAGAGTTGCGTGTTGACTATTATAGAGGTGAACTTAAATCTTGCTTTCGAGTAACACGAATCGAGATTGAGCACGCTGCGTTTGAGGAGCGGGAGAAGCGGCTCGATCTAGACTTACGTGAATTAACGGGAATACCGAGAGCTTGAAAGATTCTGGGAGAATTGTGCAGAGCCAAACGGGACGCCAATAGCTGGTACCGACGGACAGAGGATACTGACGGGGCAGAGAGGATGGCTGATACTGCCTTCTAACTCTAGCGCCGATAATTTATATGGGTTGAATGTGTTTTTTCCCCCCTCTGTCCAAACGGGAGGGTTCTGGGGTCAGACGCAACGGCAGACAAGAAAAGACTCGGCCGTTTTGCACGAGCACGAGAGGGTTCTTAAGCCAGCGAAGCGAACTTTGTTCGACATCAGATGGGACCTTGTTGGCTCTCATACTTGTCGCATCTTCGTGTGATTGCCGCATTCCAGGTCATGGCGGCATCTTACGACGTCTCATAATTTCGCCCCTCCATTTGCGCAGACACAAAGGGCCACCGAGGTGTCTGTTTTCTCTCTCTCTATTGAAGGGCGGCGTGGCGCGTATCTTCCTCTCCCTCTCTTTCTCTCTTATCTCTGACAAACAGGCTTTTGTATAGTTTTATATAACTTCTTATTTCCATGTTTTCCAATTTTCCTTCATATAAAATCTCCCGTTGCATTCACTTTTCCCCACCATTTCAGGTTAAGGCTTGCTATTCCTTCTTAATTGAAATCCATAACTATTCTTAATTTTACTTTGAAATCCTGTTCTCATTCTGCTTCCTCCTGAGGATATTATTGTGTTTGTGAAGAAGAAACCTTTTTTTCTTATAGCCTAAAAAGAAAATTTAACACGTTCATCCCCACAAAACATTTGAATTTAAATCATTATATATTTCCAACACTATTGCTTTTCGGACTTACTTCCAGCCATTTCGCATCATTTATTTAGTTCCTTAACGGTATACAAATTCCCAAGTGAGTAATTGGAGCGAAAGTAAACTAATTACCGAATCCAAGTGAAGTAGTATGCAGCGAGTGGAAACTGCGGTTGTTCTTACTAAAGTGCACCATAATAGATTGTTGGATTTATAGGATTCGCAGTAATTATAGAAAGAAATCGTTAAAAGTGCTGTAAGTAAACCCCTAAAAGCGCCTTTTAACCTTCGATATTTAAACATGGCTCTATTTGACTGTTAGTGAAAAGAAAAATTTTCAATGGGAATAAAATATAACGCTGTTACGACTAGTTCACGTTTTTAAGTAGAAGCGGCTATCTTTTGGAAAAATTAATCTATAGAAGTTATAGAACGATCTCAAGGCTGTGTATTTTTAGTTGAGGAGATTTGTAATCTTAAATTTTGGAGTATTTCCATTTTTATTAACTGTATTCTTTTACTCGAAGAATGAAAATTCCTCAGTTTGTTTAGTTCCCTTTATTTTATTAATTAAATTATTTAAGAAAAACAAATAATTCTTTCTCAACAAGCAGAGAATAAAAAATAAAAATAGTGAATATTCCATAGTGTCATAATAGAGTTGAACCAAAAGCGCGGTCATTAGAAATATGGGAAAAGAAGATTATTTGAACGGTATATTACGATACAATCACGGATCCAATATAATGAAGAATGCTAATATGAGGTGAAGATACGTGGATCTTATCATTTTCTAGGATATTTTGGTTGCCCAAACAAATTTGGGTATGAATAGCGAGATTCGTTTCCTCACATATATCCCTTTTCTGTGAAATTGTTATTTGTTTCCTGCTAATTTAAAGTCATGTAAAATTGGGCTGAGGGAATATTTCTCAAACGCCCGAATAATTTATATTTAGGAAGAAGCTTTGCTTATTCGTTCAACTGGATTTTTTTCTTATTGTGAATTGTGGATGGAGTTAAATCGCGCTCTGTTTCAAAGAAGACATTCATCCTCGAGGATTTTAATAATCTCGACAGGTCAGCAATGGAGGTTTCATTAACACGTTAACGCTATAGCCGTCATCATATTTTTGGACAAATGTATCACTTTTATTTTGCATATTATTTGTTATTAAAATTCTGGGTTAAATAATAAGAAATAAAAAACTGTCAATATGTATATTATAAATATATAATACTGATATATTTCTATTAATATTTCTAGTATAAATATATAGTAATGATGGATTTATATACAGTACATAGAAATAGAGGTGAATTATATGTATGAACATGAGTTTCTACATTTGTACAACTTATGAAAGTACATCAAACCTCTTCATAAAAGCATGAACCCCTATTAAACAATAAACAACATTTTACCTGTTTGAGATGCCGATAAGCAACTGAGGTAAAATGTCAATGCAACTCCTATTTAAGCTAGAGGCTGGAGCTGTGGAGGAGAGAATTTGTGGGAGAAAATATGTAATGAGGAAATACTGCTTCAGATGCACAAATCCTGGATGAACAAGTTACACATGCCGCACTATTTTGTAAAGAATTGAAAACTGAATATTACTTTGAGGGATTCGCTCGTCATGTATCATTTTAAGGATTCTAGTGATGACTGCTATAGACGTCATGAGCATTTGTGCCACATTTAGAAATTAGCCATGTGCTTCAATGTATTAAGAGGATGCATCGTTAATGCTCTCAGTTGCGTTCCCTCGGCTGCCATGCATGCAGGAAGTCCTGAAGCCATATAAATTCAAAATTATTTCCTTTGTCTACCTTCCCTTCTTTCTTTACAGAACTCTCATTAATAAATCTCTGCATGCTACATCCTTGCTGCTATTGCGCTTTAAATAAAAATGCTCTGTAGATAAATTTAATCAATTATCTTTTTCAATTTCATTTTCTAACCCTCTTTATTCTTAATAGATTCATTTATGTATTTCTTCCCTCTGATTCTAGTCCCTTTCTTTGATTCACCCTATTAGAATTCAAGAATTTTCACTTTATGAATAAGTCTATCTACATATGTAGAAAGGCCCGAGGATTGCCTTTTATAAATATTCACTAAACAATACTTTCCTCTCAAATTCCTGCACCCTCGGCACACACCAAAATACAACAATATTGCTGTATTTTATTGCATTGTGTATTAATATAGATTTCGGAAACAGAAAGCTTAAAAACTTTAAAATAATGTAAATTAGTCATACCTTCGTGGGATTACATGATCTTTCTATAGCAATTTTTTTTTTCTCTCGCGCTCTCTCTCTCTCTCTCTTTCTCTATCTCTGTTCCCCCTCCCTCTGTCTGTCTCAACAAAATATCGTGAATTTCTACGTTTGTAAAAAATTAAAATACGTTTTTCTTCTATCGAGAAAAATTCTACGATGTATATCATGGATGCACAAACTCGGATATTGCTGTCTAGTCCGAATAAACCAAACCATCAGACCTGTACTATAAAATTAAAATTTTGGGGGGGATTTTGGGACTTTTTAAACTTTGTTAGACATACCGGATTAGGCAGAAGTAATGCCCTTTTAAGGTGTTCGGAGAATGTTGAGGAAGCTAAAGATGAGACCTTACTTCCCACGTGTGCATCAAAGTTTACAAGATAGAGATTAAGATAGACAAATAGATTTTTGTAGAATTTTTTATGACTAAAATTAATTCTTTTGGAATAAGATATGGTGGTTAAATCAAAGTTTAAAAGTAGATGGATATGACAAGGGGGAACAGTTAAGTAGCTATTACGTTGACCAGACGTAACCTTACCTCAGTTTTGGGGTGAGGAGTATTGAAAGATCAGGTTTACAACATCAAACCGAAAGCAAATCCTCAATTAGAACAGAGAATTTCTAGCAGAGTTCAGCAAGGGTATTGACCAAAAAGGGAATCATTTTGAGCAAGTTACTTAATATTAAATTATTGTATTGAACTATTGTATTCATTTTTCTCTACTCTAGGGCATTATTATTATTTTCTTATCTACTGCAATCAAACTTTTTTCGCTTAAATAAAAATTTAAAAATGTTTTTACTTTTGCCACACCATGTATTACAATGGCTCGCAGTCATTCGTTATTTTAAGCGTGTGAAGTGTATCATTACCATTTTTTTCTCAAAGGGAACTTAAAGTTGCGTGCCATTGCGCAACGACAACTCCCATGTACCTATCGCCCAATGCCGCGATGGTTTCAGGTCACTTTCTGTCTCCTCCGAATCGGACACAATTGTGTGACGCATCGCTATTTGATAGAGCGCTCGCCTGCGCCCTATTGTGATGACTGCGTTGTTCCCCAGACTGTTCGGCACATCCTTGTTGAATGTTCCAGTCTGGGTGATCCCCGCGCACGTTACTTGTCCCGGTACCGAGATGGGCGGGGTCGCTACCGCCTGTCCCTTGTACTCGGGACGAGTGTTTGCACATTGACTGGTGGACTTGTTGACTTTTGGGGGGAGGCCGGCCTACTCCCTTTTATTTAATTAGGTTGGGTTGATTTTTTTTATTGGTTTTCTTTGTAGGTCACACGCTCCTGCACCGAGAGGAGGGGGACCTTCCCCCGGCACTGTAGCTTGCTTCCTAATTGTCATTTTCCCTTTTTACCTTTTTTTTCGAATTTTTATTTTAAAGAAGCATAGAACTAGGCTGTTTGTTTGCAGCGAATTATGCCCAAGTGGGCAGTCGCCAGATAGCCCCTTAAAAAAGATCTCTTCACTTTTTAAGCTCATCAGAGTTCATCTTTTGTTTTTCTTATAATAGCAAATTTTATTAATATTAACACAAACTTAAATAAATACCATTGTAACTTATATCCTTATCATATCTCTCAATCTACAAATTAGTAAGTATAAACTATCATAAACCTAAATCATTAGTACCATATGCACATTACCAGGAATTCTTTCCACGAGTGTGTTTGGGGTTTTTACAAACCCCTGTCATTTTAATTTCGACATTAGAAGTTCCCTTGCTATTCACGTATATCACTCTATTTTAATTTTTGTATTGTACTGGCAAAAGGCAAGTTCATGTTAATTGAAGAACAGTGGAACGTTAATCTATTTAGATTTTATGTCAGACCCCAGGTATTAATTTTATTTACTGTGTTTGAATTTTGGAGACTCTCCTGGTTATTAATCCCAAAGAGTTAAGGTCTTTGGTGTCCTAATTCTGGTAGGACCATTTTATTTTATTTTTTCCGCTTAGAAAGAGCAGAGGTATGTAGCTGTATTAATTTTTATTTTGTAAACAGGGCTTTTCACGAATATTCAGGTATTGGTTTCGCGTGGGTAGTGTCCTAGATTGTTCGCGGGTCAGTGTTCCCTCAGTTAACTGCGTAACAATGTCATCCTTCGAAAAATTTAAGAGTCAGGGTGTAATGTTAGGTCTTTCGGGCAAAGACCTGATAAATTACGTACAGGGAGAAGAGAGGAACGAACGGTCAGAGCGAAGGGAAGAGAACCTAAGAAAAACGGAGATGGAGAACAAACTGTAGATGGAGATGGAGGATAACAAACTGAAGATGGAGTTGGAGGAGAACAAACTGAAGATGGAGATGGAGGAGAACAAAGTGAAGATGGAAATGTAGAACAACAAAATGGAGATAGAGAAGAAGAAAATGGAGATGGAAGAACGTGAACAAATTAGGCAGCATGAGTTGGAAATGAGCCGAAATGAAATGGATTCTCAGTCCATTGGTTTCCGGGCTGAAATTCCCCAAACTCCTTCAGTCCACCTTCCTGGTTTTAATGATGAAGGGGACTATGGGTCATTTTTTACCCATTTTGAGATAATCTTTAAGATCAATAGATGGGATCTCGAAAATGATGGCGTCACTCGCTTATTCACTCTCCTAAATGCCAAGTTAAGGGATATCTTCGTATCCCTTCCCCCGGAAGCAACTTTGGACTATTCCACGTTAAAGTCCGAATTGCTAGCCGCTGTTCGTATAAATTGTGAATTTTACCGCTTCCGATTCCGCCAGGAAAGGATCAGCCCGCGCCAATCCTTTCGATAAAACAGGTACATCCTCCAAAGACACCTTCAGTGGTGGCTGGATGCGTGCAAGATTCCCCAGGTCTACTAGTCCCTTCTGGACTTCTTCCTTATGGATCAGCTTTTAGCTGCCGTGGCTCCCGAAATTCGCGCCTTTATTAAGAATAAACGTTGTACAACTTTCAAGGGGTGCTTGGAAGAGGCCGATGTTTACGCGGGTAGTCACAATTTATGCCCTAAAGATGTTGAAAAGGCTCCCCAATCGCCCAACAAAACTAAATTTAGGGCCCTAAGACCTCCCGTAAATTGGTTCCAAGATTTACCAAAGTTCCTAGTCCCTCAAAGCCAAGAAACTTTCATCTATCTGAACACCGAGACGTTAAGCTCCTAGTTTCTTCTCTCCCGGTTGTGCTGTACCAAAAGAACGCGATCGTCTGCTACACCTGCGGAGTTCCCGGCCATTACCGCACGAACTGTCCTCAAAACTCCAGATTCGCAAACTCTCATTCCCACTAAGTGCACCAAATATGGGCCGCCCGTTGTCCTTCTTCGTCGCCTCAGGAGACTCCCGATCCTCCCTCGCCCTCCAAAGACCCTGTCCATCAGGTAACTTTCTCTTTAATGAGAACAACCCTGGTGGATTGATGTTCGAGAACGGAACTGTGAACGGTCGCCGAGTATCCACCTTCGTCCGTGACACCGGGTGCACCTTTATTATAGTGTGTGAGGACCTACTCCCCTCTGTTGGCCCCAACCACAAGAAATTTGCGGTAGTCCACGACTACCTTGGCCTGGCCAGTCGTTTTCCAGTAATTCGTTGCCACATCGAGTGTGACTATATGTCCGGTTGGGCTGAAGTGGTAGCGGTCCCAATCCAGTTATGCTCCGTTTTGTTCGGTCAGAACCCTGTAATCTACGACCATCCCGTGGTCCAGCCCGTGAGACCCGTAGAAAGGGAGCCCTGGAATCCCATGCACCCGTTCCCCTGGAAACCGCTATCGACCCGGAGTTCCAAGCCATCCGGAGCGACAAGTTTGCCCGCACCCAGAAGGAGTGCGCAAATCTCCCCCCTTTTGGGAGAAAACTAGAGCCCTTGAGCGTGAGTACACCTGAGGTAACAAACGAGTGTCGTATCTCGTTAAGGAGGACGTATGGAGCGGTATAAGACTTAATTTGACTTAAGTCACGAGAACGAAAATTCAAGCTTAGCACGTAGGTGCTGGTGTTACTTACCACGGGAAGCAATAAAATCGTTAGCCAGTGAAAGGGACCCTACCCCTTCCTCGAGGCTAGAGGACGCGTCGATTACCTCATCTATACCCCGGCGGGAGCAAAGGTTTTCAACGTGAATTGTATATATATATTATTTCATTAATGTTCATAATTATGATTTTTTGGGGGGTACACTAAATTGTTTAGTCTTTAATCCCATATTTATCCCTCCATTTATTTGTATTTTTGGAGGGATTCCACTGAAATGTCGCCAATGTTCTCCTGTGATTTTTTTTGTTTAAAATTGTACTAGTTAAATTCTCTAGAATTGATGTGTTTAAGGCTTATGTCCGTAAATTCACCGCTGAGCTCAGATTTACGTTTTGTGTGTGTGTGTGTGTGTGTACACCTGTCGTAGCCAGTTAGAATTTCCCTAGACCCTTGATAATTCTAGTTTGACGGGTGGGATGATCCTTTCCTACGCAACTGCTCTGTAAAGTATCATCTTTCGGTTGAGAGATGTGTGGGGGAAATACCACGTGGAATTTCTTTTCCAGCAAGGAAGTTCCATGTGCTGGACAAGATTCTTTTAGGCTTAAATTGGTAAGACTACCCCCCCCCCGCCCTCTTTCACAAGCGGTTGTCTAGAAATTCGTCCACCATGATTTATCTTTACACAGGCTAGAATAGCCTCGGCAAGAAGATTCGAGGCCATTCGAAATTAGAGCTGTTTCCCACTAAATGCCCCCCTCGCAGGGAGAGCCTCAGACATATATATTTTGCTCGCTTCCCATGAGAAAAGCACAGAGTTGAGAAGTCTCACCCAGAACCCAAGAAAATTTCCCTAGTTCCAAGTCAGGTGCTAACAACAAAGCAAAGTGACAGCTGAACTATTTTTGTGTATTGAAATTAGCTGGAATTAGATCCAGCCAGTGAGGTAATTCCATTTAACGATCGCTACTGAGTGATTTTTTCCGACTTCTCTCATCAACTCCTGTCGAAGCCCTCTTCGTTCGCCACTCGTTTTCGGATGGCCGAAATTCTCTCCCCTGGACCGGACGTTACACCCCTTTTTTGGAGAACCGTCATCACTTTAACATCCCGCTCAGAAGCTTCGAGTTGCCTCGCCTCACGTGCAGAAGACATCCGTGAAGCCTTACCCTGACTTCTCACCCTGAATCATCCGTAAGCAAACCCCTCTCCCCTTTGAGTAACCTATTTGCGTTAATTCCACCCATTTAAATAGTCTCCTCCCGTAACACATTAATTTTAACTTCATAGTCTGATTCATAACTACAATCACCCCCCTCGTCTATCTGATGTAATTATGCTCGTCAATTCTCTCATTATTTTTATGTAAAAAAAATTATATTGTTGTACATGCCTCTTTAAATAACCTTGAGCTTTGCCATTGTCATAATTTACCTGACCTCGTTGCACTCTTTCTCGCTACCCAGCCCGTCTAAACTAGTGGTGTTGCGTCCTTTTTCGATTCGCCTCTAAGTTATTGGTCCCTTTCCATAGATATAATATGGTATTGTTGTAATATAATGTCATACCACGACAAACTGTAATTCCACCACCTTTTTTATTAGTCTCTAATCTTACGTCTTTTTTATTTAAGAATCATCCTGAAAGAATTAAGTAAATGGAGTCTTTTGCTACCTGAGAGCAAAAGTGTTAAAATTCGTTTTAACTAAAATTAAAGCGAGAAGAATGAAATGTTTTCTTCAGAAGGTTTAGAGGAGTAAACTTTAACAAAAGAATTGTCTATAGATAAAGTAAACATGTGTCGAAAGATTTTGACCCCAAATCCTCTTGCATGCATTTATGAGGCGATGGCATGCATTTTTCAGCTGGTATCTGCATTATGCTGACCTAAGTTAGGTCTCACACCCTTGTGCTTGATACGCTTTAGATCCTTGATGTTTTACCATTTTCAATGCTTCAAGTTTAGGATGGATCTCGCACCTGCCACACCATTAAATATCTAGAGAGAAATTAAAAATCGTGGTAAGACGACGAAATATTATTAAAAAACAAATATATTTCTAAAGAATTTCAGTGCCGCAAAGAAATAAAGAAAGACAGTACCGTGCATTGCCAAAATACTGCTACACATGTTACGACGCTCTAACCAAATGTTACAAAGAACCTTTTGAATGATGTAGGCAAGTTTTTATTGTTTGGACAGATTTGTTTAATTTTAATATTAATCAATGTGGCGTGGATACGCTCTAGGTGATAGCTGAAGGTAACGCACAAATTTTGACGAAATCCTTCTCAATGCTGGCCTAGCAGCGGTTGACACAGTTAAGCTGGACGAGTTACCTTGGCAGGGCTTGCAGGCCCTGCTATCGGCCAGAGTCCTTACGCTGTAGTCGAGGGGATTGAGGTCGGTCAAGAGCGGTTGCCAAAATCTCTGCGACCAGAAATTCATGTTCGATCTTAATTACTCTTGCATACTCTTGGTCGTAATCTTTCCTACCGAAGGCAGGAGTTTCTTGGCCAATATATCCTTTTAATCGGCCTTGCTGAGCTGTAACCTTCTTCGAACCCAAACTTCACCATATTCGCGCTTTTCGAGGCCCTAACAGCGGTCATCATCAAGGAGGCAGGGTGCTTGGTCCTAGAGACGTAGTGTCCCTTGAAAATGTTATGGCCGAAGCATACCAAGTGATCGCACTCCTTTTTGAACATCTTATTAACCCTGAAAGATTTTTCATCAAAATGACAATTAGAATGAGATGAACAATCAAGTCATTTAGAGGGTGAGGACAGAACTCTCAACGTGGTTCTTACATAAGATCGTAGAGTAAATATCTCTTCACGTACCTCAAAATCGTGACATATTCCTCCAAGACGCCCCTGGACGCCGTGGCCACCGAAATGTTATTTTCTTCACAAGCGCAGTCATTTTGAGCTTACGAGCACTTTTTAAGGCCTTTCATGCAAACGAACGTTTGAAAATTTGAGAGATGCCTGAAAGAATACATATTTCAGGTCTTCCCCGTACTTGAGCGTCTCCGCGTCTCTGTAGCCTCTCGTCCGGCTGACTTTGAGCCGGTTGGCGATGTGGCACTAATTGTGACCCGCTTGCTGGTGAGCTGAGATCTTGATTCTTTTAACTTACATCTCAAAACACCTGCACAGAATAAATAAGAGGTTTTAACGACATTTCCTGGAAAAGTAAACCTTTAGGTTTGTTGACGGAACCTATTCTTTCCTAAACGTAAACTCTCGAAGTTAAACAGAACTTTTGCAAACCACTACAAAATAGAAGACAATAAGCAATGATGTGAACCAAAGCTTAAGATTTTAGGAAGAGGTGTTGATTCCTTGCATGCAGTAGGATTGCATCTTCAGATAGGGGTATGGGTAAAATATTATGATAAAAATTTAATAACACCTGAATTTTTAGCCATTGATGACTCGCTGAAAGCTTTTAGCACTAATATAATAATGTTGTTATTCCTATAGACTTATGTTTCGGAACCTTTTACATTGGGACATAAGTCCTGTTACAAATGAAACCTGAAGAGGCGACACACCTTCCAGATCCCCGTGTCCAATGAGAAACTGGTGCTCTCTCTCGAGTTGTCTTTACATCTCTTTTAAATAACCAACAATCTTTTACAGGTTAGAACTGACCCAATAAAAGGGTGAAATGGAATTAAACTTACCCTAAATAGATAATATCGATGACATTTGGAGACATTCCTGCCCACTTGACCTCTAGGCCTGCATGGAAAGATAGCATAAGAATAAGCAAGGTCTGGAGAGTTGTACCTTTCAGTCCTTTAGAGAGCCAAGTATTCTCCACATGCGGGCTCTCAACCTTTTTCACCTGACAACTTATTCTACTACAGAAATATTTTCACGGGACCCCAATCTCAGCGTCATGAAAATTGAATCTATGCGGCAAATAATTAAGCAAATGAATATTTCCTCTTGGTGATGTTTTTGCTGAGAATAGAGTCAAAGGTTTAAAGTTTATGAATAAATTCAGGGGCTTTTGTCAAAAAAAGCTATGAAATTAATTATATAGTAATTTACAAATGGTGTTTTAAAATTAATTATTTTAAGCACAAATTATTGCTTCGCGTGCATATTTTGGATCCCACCCTTGCTTTGAGAACCCTGCACTTTAGGATTTGTGCCTTAATCCTTCATCAACTTTACATATCCCCTATCTTCATTTCTCTCTTTACTAACCTCTCTTCAAGGACTTATTCTGGTAACACTTCCTTTCGACAGAGATTATTTAATTTGGAATCTACCAGTGAAAGGCATTCTAATATTCCTATAGAAGGCAATGGAATGATTATGAAAGCCGTTTAATCCTTAACCGAATTTGTTCCATTCCCTGAAGCTAATGCCTAATTCACAAAGAGAAAGAAAAGAATGTCCTATATTTAATGTTTGCAATTTTGCTAAATCAATTCTTAAAAATTGAAATATTTCTTCACACTATTATATTTTTAAATATATTTTCAATTGATGAGCAGGAAAAAATAATAAATAGAGGAAAAGAAAAATTCCATACAAAGATCTACTGTGCCATTGAGAACCTCAAGGCTTTATTCAAGGAACCACTGAAAAAACACAATAAAACGGGTTTCCTGAAATAGAAATCTTCTCTACTTAATGAGATGGCATTAATAGAAAAAAAGGAGTTTGGATCCGGAGGAAAAATTGGGTGTGACTAAGCAGGGTGATTACTTGTGACAAATAGACGAGTTGGAATGAAATGAAAGCTCATCCAATCCAGAGAGGAAAATCACTCAATTGGGATAGAAAGTGGGAAGAACGAGATGTAAAATAGGAATGAATACGAAGCAAAAATTATATCGAGTCTGAAGTACAGTGGCGAACCATACATGATAGTGTATGGAAAGTGCATTATATGTGAGTCTACATGAACTAATTTTAAAGCACTAAATAGTAATAATTTAATCACATTATTTACCTCAGCAAAGATATTATTAAACCTTCACTTATAACATCCACCCAAGAAAAATAATAATCTTGAGGGGATATGTAGATTCAAGGGTTTGAGAATTATTTCCTTCAGCTCTTTTGATCTTAGTGACTAGATATTAAAGTTTATTGAAAGAAATTTTAAAAGTATTTACTAGCTTAGAGCCTAATTCGTTTGATTTTACTGTTCTTCTACCACATGCTGACTTTAGAAACGACAGACACGATACCTATCTTAAATGAGTTTAGTTTATAACCATATGCACTTCCTTTTTGTTGGTTTGCTCCTTTTGAGCAATTCACTGCATATTATTTCTCTCAGAGCAATAGGAAAATTGGTTGGATTATATATTTCTATTTTCTTTTTTTAACCTTTCAAGCCATTAGCTTAAGAAGATGTTAATAATAGCTTCTTAAACATTATTTCCACCCTATTCGAAGAGGTAATTACGAGAAATTCATAAACTATTACCATACGCGAACTACCCACCAAGTCTTTATATATTTATTTACAATATTGGCTATAAAATGTACGCGTTTTAGTTAATGAATTAGAAAATCCAATTCTTTCGCTCTTATTGTTAAACAATTTTAAAAGTTGGTTGTATTTTGTTTAAATACTGGAAAATGACAGAGAATCTATTAAAGTGAGGTAAAAATTTAGTAACGTGTAATTTGGGGAATTAAATTTACTCGAAAGGATTAAATTTACACCAAGAGCAAAGGCTGGAAAATTCAATATAGATCCACTTGAAGACTTGAATGAAAGAGGTGGCCATAAGATTTTGGCAACGTCCTTAAACCTACCATTCTGATGAATCCTTACAAAGTTAAATACAGTTAGGAATGAAAAATACAGCCTTCATTTCCTACCTTAGACAAAAAGATTTTGTGACGGGAAAAGAAACAGCTGTGTTTAAGTAATTTTGATATCCTGATTATAATTGGTTTGTATTTAGGGATTTATATCATCTCGCAGAAAGACTTGCAGTGAGCTTAGGTTTATATGATTGCTTCCTAGTTTATAGTTGTGTAACACCCAGCCCTTGCGCTTTTTGTCTAGTTAATACCAGAGATAATAAGGGCCAATACAAGAAAATATAAACGCTTCTCTAATACTAAACATATGATTGTTAAATATATATAATGTGAAACATGATGCACTGGTTGATACTCTTAAGATAATTCTTTCATTATCCTCAATTAGACAAGACTGAATTATAAGCCTTCAATCCTTTCTTAAATTAGTTTAAATTTGCAAGGATTGGGTGCAGAGAGCTCAAAATTATATTCAACAGATAGTGAATAAGATAATCATATAGAGCAAGTTATATAAGATCTCATAAATACAAGTTCCACATTTAAACTATGACTTCTTACTTGCTAACTTTTTTATTGAAAGCAAGTTAATATTAATTAAAATTCAGTCATAGACGTTTACTATTTATTCTTTTCCGAATGAGAGCTTTATTTTCCATAGTATCAAGTAAATATCTACGCACTTTCGGTTGGTGGATGGCTGCAGAGGTAGGAACTTCCCTGGGAAAGTTAAAATCTTGGTCCGAAAAAAGAAGGGAGGGTGGATCTGCTAATAATATTTTAGCGTGATTAATCTATATCATACACAGAAACGTGTTTCTCCTTAAGCATTAGAGGTTTGATATATAAAAGGAAATGAAATTATCTTGATTAAACACAATGTAGATATGATGATATATTTGGAAATGCTATTTATGAAGCATTATCAACGTGATAGGAAAGAGTAGTTCTTGTGAGTGCAACAGAAAAAAGCTGTGGCAGAGAGCTGCCTATTCTTTTTGGTAGATCAAGTTTGAAAGAAGAGCACTCAACAAATGGGCACGGCTTTAACCTATTGTTCATTGACCGATTAATCTCACGGGTTCAATACAAAGTCTTTTCCGATAAATAACATTGATTGAAAAAAATAATCAATCAAAGTTAATTGTCAGAGTGTTGCTGCCTGATTGTCCTTATATATAATACATATTCTACATCTTTTTATCGATTTTCTTTTATCTTTTTCGCGTAGTTTAGCCATCAAAAAAGCATTAACATTATGGTGAACATCTTCCAACTTGAAAATCTCCAACAATAAACCGAAGATCTAACTGGAGTTAAAAAAGTAAAAATCTAGTCAATATGTATGTATGATATGACAATGAAGTAAAATCAATATCGCGGAGGTTCTGATAACTTAAGTAGTTATTTGAAGCTTTTCGTTCTTATTTTGGTAGTCAGGTTGCCTGTATTCCCCTTTAATTTCTTACCAACCATTTTATTGAATTGCTACGCTAATTAAATATATGCAATACTTAGAATAGAACAATTTACTTGCAGTCTTAAATTACGAGTATAGTTGTCTTCGAGTTGTGAATTTGCTTTAAACTTCTATATGTTCATAGCTGTTTAATGTTCCAATGAATACAAACTTTTTCCTTCAAGTTAATTGTCTTAATAGAACTTTTGCTACATATTTCTCCCAAAAAAAGAAAATTATTCAGTCACAGTTTGACGTTTGTTCAATAATTTAGTATAAAAATATTTCCATTTATTCACCTAAATAAAATTTCCACCTCGCCTTTAATTGAATTCTCTATGGGAGCATAAAAATGTGATAAATTGCGCAAACGATGTACATAGGATTCCGTCATGAATGTACCAATGTGCGCAGTCTGAAGCACCCTTGGAAAATAAAGCATCAAATAAATCCTAGTTGTCTATTTCTCTTATTTGAAGCATGAAACATGAAGCCCCCTGTAGACTGTTCTACCTTGCAACTAAACGAGCTGTACCCCATCCATTTCCCAATGCTACCGTTATTCAAGGATTAATTTTAACCAGTCCAAGCTTTATTTCTGCTTGGCATCTTCCTTTTTGCCATTATTCATAAGCTCCCTTAAAAGACGCTCCTTACGGGTCCAGTTTTATCTTACGCCACCTCATTGAATAAAACAGGCCTCAAGCCTGATGAGGATATAGAAAAAAAATACCTCTCTCAATTCAACTCGACGGTGAAGAAGTTTTTTCCTAAGCATGGGGATCGTTTATCCTTTAGCCCTCAATTTAATAAAAGGATCACTATGTCCGATGATGATAGAGGATTTTTTCCTTGCCTTTTCTTTAACCTAGGCTGTTGCTCCTTATATAGCGCTAAAGAGACCAGCTTATGATTTATCAACTGTATTTCTTTAGCAAAAGGAAGAATAGAAGAGCTATAATGGATCACAAGAGAAAAACTCGTTAGCAGACTTTCTTGGTACCTCTCTCAGGTTTTCTACTACCTTGCTTTTGTAATTTTCGGAACCGGTGTATCAGTTCCCGTGCATTTCTGGTCCCAGAACCAGTCATGAGTGCGAAACCCACAAATGTTTCCCGATACCTCATGGTTAGCTGTTCAAAAAGAGTATCTCGATGGTGAGTTGGAAATTTGCAAAGGGAGTTGGGCATCTCGCTTTAATAAATAGTATCCTCTCGCGGAGTGAATAACGGTGCAGCAGTGCAGACGCCTAGAAATAATCTAACTCTTAGGCAGATATCTACTTGGGGGACTGTTTCTTCCAAAGGGAAGATAAATTTGAATGAAAAGGTAAATAATATAATAATTTATACTGGAGGGGGGATGAGTGGCAGTGACTAGCCGGCTCTTCGTTTTTTCAATGAAGAACCAGGGAGGTTCAGATACCTATTGCCTCTAGATTATATAGAAATTGTGAAAAGCTTGTCAAAACGTCGCTCCCACTACCAAATAAATAGAAACGGAAAGAAAATCGAGTCATGAATACATTCGAGCCTTATCAGGTTTAGAAGCTTTTTTGTCCATCGGGGTTTTTAATCAGCGTCATAGTTTAATATTAGAGAACCAAAAGTTCATCGATTTTCGGATGCTAGCCTAATGGTCAATATGGCCGATCCCGCCCTTGGCTTCAAATTGAGTGACCAATTGATACTCAAAGGCACACCGGTGAGGACCACCTCCAATTCTTTCTTAAACTTATTAAATAAAAATTCCTTTCCAGAGCAAGTATTTCCTTGCCCCTCTTGGAAATTAGTGAAAATATGGCCGTTTACAGGAGGATCAAGGTTGAAAGTGTGGTACCACGATACATTTTTTCTCATATAACTTAGACCTGTTTTTTGAGTTAAAGCTTGCTGTATGGTGTCGCATAAATTTAGAGGATATATTTCACTGATCACGTATGGTTCGTAACAGGCTCTTCAAAGCGTTTAAAAGTGATAACTTTTGGGATCATTAGGGGCCGTCCAGGAAGTTCTAATTAATAGAGAACTAATCATCCTGGTCTGGCTGGTAGCCATGTGGACACTTCGTAAAATGAAATCGGTTCCCTTACTCTTCCACTGAATCTCCTGATCTGGATCAGGCAAAAACCATGAAGATGATAGTAAAGCTAACTTAGGAAAACTAGATATGCTGGTATTATTTCGTCATACTCTAGATGTTCACTTTCTTTATAAAATGTAAGGTGTCTCTCTTCTTCGCCCTTCTCTTGAGATACATACATACAAAACATCAAGCAAAAGTATCCGGCCTGCGGGTGCGCAATTTTGACCAGATGTGATGTATATGTAAATCTTTCTTGATGGGTTTCCCTCTCTTCATTTGGTAGCAATCCACCTCCACCTCCATATGAGGTGTATTTTTGTTTATAGCCGAGTTTGATGAGCTGTCCATCTACCGTGTCGTGTGAAGATGATCTACTCTCTTTCTTCTACTTACAAAATCTGATAAAAAGCCCGGATCTTCGGGGAACTGGCTATAAAGATGGAGATTGCGACTTTATTTTGGAATATATTGTGCATCTTCCTATAACCAAAATTTTCATGTTCGACAAGAGTAATTTGGATAGGAGTTGGTTGAAGATCTCTAAGGAAAATATCATTTTCTTTTGCAAATTCTTTTTTGCCATTACCGGTTATGCTTTTATGAGACCCAAAATAAATTAACCCACATATATCACCTAAGCGAACATCACTACAAACCTGACTTAATAATATTTGTGGCATATCGTGAGGTGGTATACTCCCACTGATATCTTAGAGAGGCGAGTGACTGGGAGAGAGTACTTTCCTAACCCCACGGGTCTTTTGTAGTTTATCATAAATATTTACATATTCCTCCTTTTGGGGTTGAAAGGCGAAGAGAAGATAAGACCACCTACTCATATGTTTACAGCCCCTTCTTTTTTACTCAAAACCTTACTTTGTGTGCGACACTTCGAGTTTAAATCCGCACTTTTATTAGAATAGTTGGATTCGCTTTAGGGTTTCACTTCACAAAAGATGCTTCCCGCAAGTATTTTCTATATAGAAAAATTCATTACCAGGATAAATGGATGGCCCTTAACTTACGCCAGGGCTACAAAACTCCTTCCTGAGTTTAGCGTTTCTTGGACCATTGATGCCATTGATTGTAGCCGAGATGACATTTTATCGATAGCAATTTTTTTGTACTTTCATTGTGTATCACGAGAATAAAACTGGTCTAAACAAATGGATCAAATTTTGAAAGGGTTACTGTTTTAGCTTTTATTTTTCCGTTGCTATAATTCAGAGGTGCTCTTTCAGGCGCTGCTTCCTTCTTCATGGCCATGTCTGTTTCAAAATCAAGCTCCATAAGGGAGATTACTACTTCTGTATAAATGGAAAGCGGTATTTTTTTTAATAAAGATCTACTTAAGGGGCGAGTTATTTGCGCTAGAGGCATTGGAATATTCAAATTTTGTTAGCATATCTTCTGCTGAGTTTCTAAGCACGTAAAGGGAAGTTTAAACAAATTTAGATAATGAAAGTGCAAAGATTTTTACAAAGACTGAGCAACGGTGCTAATTTTTCTCTCTTATATATAATGGTTACATAAAAAAGATTAAATTCAGGCCTTCATTTTGTATGGCAAAGAAAATGGAAGACCTGGTAAGGGAATTAAAATTTATGCGAATATACCTCTACTGATTTTCTATCAATTGCGCATCGGAAACACTGGCTTGGAGAAGCATCATCGGTTAGATATTTTTCCTGATCCTTTCAGAAGCGATTGATGGGTACCCTATATACGCCATTTCAGGTGAGCTTCGGGCGTAATATTCTTCCGGTAGTAGGCGGAAGGACCTATATGCGTTAAAACTGCATTTCCGTCGTGCTGAGGGAGGTCCTCTTTACGCAAGATTCAGTAACTGTCTCCTCTTTTGTGGCAGACATATTTTATAGCAAAAATTAAAAATGAATACTTTATTTATATTATTACTTTATCTACTTGTGTTCGGCATCGAATACCAGGGATAATCACTAGAAAATAGGAGTTCGTCGAAAATATGATAATCAACATCTTTTCTTCAAAAGAAATTCGTACGTTCGGCTCTGCGCTCTCATACTAGTAGATAGTTATGAATTGCAGAATAAATAATATCTTATTAAGAAATATCCCGTTTTGTTGTATTTCGATCAACATTCATATTTTAATACCTATAAACTCACATATAAGACATCATACTTACATGGCCCACCGGTGATTCATATTTGAGCCATTGTGAGTGTCGTAGAATAGGCTCTCAACGATATACCATATATAACTATTCGTTAAGGGAATTTATATATTTCGAGTGTGTGGTAATCTGATTGGCCGAGGTTAGTTCAAAAAGGTAGGGGGGGGGCCTGGAGAGGCTTATTTATCTTCAATATGCTTAAGAAGTGGAACGGGGCACAAGGATAAATAATATGGCTACCATTAATAAAATAGAGTTTTATTAATTAAACTATCAACAACACACAAAGAAAATGTTTAAATAAACGGGGAAATGAAAAAAGGTCGTGGGGAATATCTGACTAAACTGAGGATTAAGATTTGGAGATATTTGAAAAGGTAAACAAACATAAAAATAAAGTAAGGGAATCGTTTGCTAAACCATTTAAAGCACAAAGTAGCGTTGACAAAAGGGTAAATGATTAGAGGTAAGGCTCAGCTTACGTAATTACAAAGTTGTTGTGCAGAGGAAGACGATGCGAAAGAATCTTTGGTCCAACTGGCGATTTCCAGCAGAAGGGTTCCTCGGGGGGTTGTCCTTAACGAGGGGGGGCGGACAATCTTCGAGGAGTGAGAGCGAAGTGGGGCTCGGATATATGAGCGATCTTTGTGACAGCAAATCGGAGATGTTCTAGATGAACAATGGAGGTTATCGTTGAAACTAAGCGTTCTCTTGAAGAACGTTAAAAAGGGGGGAATTAAATTATCCGGACGTTATGTCTTGGGAATGAGAACCGTTTCTTGACGAACCGGCTTGAAGAACAATGGCTGTTCTAACGTTGTTCTCTTTCTAAACAACAGAAGGGGTGAGAACCGTCTCTTGTCAACGGGCTCAAAGAACAATAGCTGTTCTAACGTTGTTCTCCTTTTGAACAGCAGGGAGGCCTTGTTTTTTTGGCATCTCAAAGGGCACAAACCTTGGCACTCAAGGGATATTGGCCTCTTCTGGACAATAAGGGGTTTCTCGGCAGAGTTCTTAGGTGTGCAAGGAAGACCGAAACAGCTTAATTCCTCGCGAAGATAATTTGGATCTGCCTCAATTGATAAAAGCTACGGTATAAATAGCCGGAGAAATCTCTATGGCGTAGGGGATAGTTGAGTGGGTGATTTCGGGGAATGTCCCGGTGGAGCCTCGGAAAATACCATATCTGCCCATAACCCTAATTCAATCTGGCGAGATCGACGTATGGAGGCGAAACGAGGGAGTGAACCTCCTTGATTAAAAATTGGCTATGATGAGAGATAACGCGCTTACGGCTTCCTCTCGCAGGTAGGATGCACGTGGGAAAGCATGTGGGAAGCAGGGTGTTAATGTGATAGAGGCTGAATTAAAGCAGCCTCAGATCGTTCTATCACACCCCTACATTCCAGGGGAAGTTGTCACTTCGAAAAAAAAGATAAGGGACAACAATAGAGCTTGGTTTTTGAGAACTCACTTTCTTGCACCGACCGTACCTTCATGCACCTAGCTAGTATTAGCTCAATACATATGATTATGTTGATCATTTTATTATAGGGGAAACTAACCTTTAATACAAATTCAACCATAAAAGAGACAGGGAACAATGAAGTAATATAAAAGTAGTACATATGGGACACAAGAATTCATACGTAAATTAATGGGTATAAATATATACACATAAGAGAAAAAAAAATAGACATTGAGTCACAAAATTCAGACATATACATTAACTAATTATATTACAGGAGAATCTAATTTAAGTCGTACAAGACGGTATATACATACTTGGAAATCCTAATCCTACGAATTACAAATTAATCTACACTATTTGGTAACGCATTCCTACTGAGTGCGTCAGCGACCTGATTATCGGAATCTTTTATGTAATTTATCTTAAATTGATACTCTTGCAAGAGTAGACTCCAGCGCATAATTTGGCAGTGGGAGTGTCGTACATTCCGAATATAGGCCAACAGGCGGTGGTCAATAACCCAAATAATAGCTAGAGCTCCCTTCTCTCTAGTTGCATATCTCTTTTCGCGGGGTAATAACTGGCGACTAGCATATGCAACTGGATGACTCGTTCCGTCATCCTCCTATTTAAGGAGTACACCTCCAATGACCTCGTTGCCCGCGTCGGTCTTAATCCCAAAGGATTTTCTCCGAGATGGGCAACTGCAAAATGGGGGTAGAAATGAACTTAATCTTGAGCTGGTTAAAATCAGAAACAGTGACATCATTCCAACGTAGTCGATCGGGGGAATTTATTTTTAAAAGAGTGCTGAGGGGCACCAAAATTGCAGCGAAATTCGGGACAAATCGCCGATAGTAAGACGCTGATCCTAGGAATAATCTTAATTGCTTCTTAGTATTTGGGAGGGGCATGTCAGCGATTGGCTTAATCCTGTCCTCTTGGAGACCTAACTGGCTTTGTCCTATTTTAAAACCCAAGTATTTTATGGTTTCGTGGGCAAAATGGCATTTGCTGGGGCCAATGGTGAGGCCATTTTCGTGCAGTCGCTTGAAGAGAGATACAAGGGTGGTTAAATGGTGGCTCCATTCACGAGTAGTGACGTAGACGTTATCGAAGTAAAAGGATACTTCCGGAAGTCCATCTAACAACCTTCTCATGAGACGGTTATAGTTGCTACAAGCGGTTAGGAGGCCTAAAAGGAAGGCGCTTAAATTGCAATGAGCCTTTTTCAGTTGCAAAGGCGGTATATGCTTTCAATCGTGCCGGAGGGGAATTTGCTAATACGCCTTGCACAAATCAAGTTATAAAATGAACTTGGCGGCTTCAAAAAGGTGGAGGTTTTGATCTTCCTAAAAGGATGGGCTCGGCGTCGAACACAGTTACCGAATTTATCTTCTGGAAGTCGATGCACATCCGATTAGAGCCATCAGGTTTCTTGATCATGACGATTGGGAAACAATAACTAGAGATGGAAGGTTCTATTATATCTAAACTAATCAAATTATCGACTTCAGCGTTAAAAGCTTGGCGTAAATGAATCGGCATGGGATAGGGTTTTGAACGGACAGGTTCTAAGGTCGTCAATTGAATATCATGCTCGAAGCTAGTAGCGCATCCAGGCTTCTCTGAAATAACTTCGTCGAACTGACATAATAATTCTTGTAGCTGACTCTTTTGATGTGGTGTCAGCTGCGCATCGATATCCAGGTCAGAGGATTCAAAAGACTCACCTGGCAGGGAAGGAAGAGGGTGATCGGCATCAGGTTGGATGCACACTGTCTGTATGACATTAAGGGACTCCACGGGGTAATTATTTTAAAGCGCCGATGTTTCGTCCAGTGCTGCGAACGTATCTCCATGGGTGCGTCGGTTGTACTTTTCCAACAAGTGGACGTAGGAGAGATTATCGCCTGCTGGGGTAGCAATGAGGTAATCTACCGGTCCTAGTAGCTCCCGGACTGAGTACGGACCTTTCCATTGGCTAAGTAATTTATTTCCCGCTGTGGGAAGGAGCATGAGTACTTCATCGCCGGGCTTACCTTTCTGATCTTCGGACCTAAAATCCTGGTTAAGGATCTCCGAGAATTCGGACGGTATTGGGGTTCTGAGGGGGATGGGCTCCCGGGCTTCGTTCTTAGCTCAGCCTAGAGTAAGGGCGGCCTGGGACACAGGGTCGGAGCTTACTTAAGGGCTTTGTCCTATAAGTACGGAACAAAATTTATGGGGGTTGAAATGACTTAAGCACAGCCATCATAATACTGGCGGGGCAGGTAACATCTAACGACGGGAAATCGGATCGCCCGCCCAAGGTATTAATGAAACACCGCAAACCTTTCGTGGTTAGGGTCCACTGGGGGGAGAAGCTCGTCGGATACGATAAAACACGTGCACGCTGTGTCCCTGACGAGAGTAGATACACGGTAGCCGTTCACGCTGCTCTCCTCAAATTTCAAAGTTCCCGGGGAACTTTTATCAAAAATAGAATTTACCTGGTGGCCTGGGGCTCGGAAGTACGAGCGATCTTTGTGACAGCAAATCGGAGATGTTCTGGGTGAACAATGGAGGTTATTGTTGAAACCAATCTTTCTCTTGAAGAACGTTAAAAAGGGGGGAAATTAAATTATCCTGACGTGTTGTCTTGGAAACGAGAACCGTTTCTTGACGAACGGACTCGAAGAACAATAGCTGTTCTAACGTTGTTCTCTTTTTGAACAACTGGGGGGCATTGTTGATTTGGCGTCTCGAAGGACACCAACCTTGGCACTCAGGGGATATTGGCCTCTCCTGGACAATAAAGGGTTTGTCAGCAGAGTTCCTAGGTGCACAAGGGAGACCGGATCGGCTTGATGCCTCGCGAAGATAATCTGGATCTTTCTCAATTGGGAATAGCTACGGTATAAATAGCTGGAGCGATCTCCATGGCGTAAGGGATAATTGAGTTCGGGATTTCGGGGGAATGTCACGGTGGCGCCTGGAGAAATACCTTATCTTTCCAGAAGCCTAATTTAATCTGGCCAGATAGATGTATGGAGGCTAAACGGAGGAGTGAACCACCTTGATTAAATATTGGCTATGATGGGAGATAACACGCTTCTGCTTCCTCTTGCAGGCAGGATGCACGTGGGTAATGATGTGGGAAAGCATGGTTAACATGGGATAGAGGCTGAATTACAGAGGCCTCAGATCGTTCTATCACAATGAGTATTATTCTTTATCTCACTGTTAGCTTTCTTGCTTTATTTATATATTATATATACCCAAATCACTTTTTTAGAAAGTTAACAATTCTCCTGTAATATTCTAACATATTTTAGGTTCGGAAAAACTTATTTGCTGTTCTTTTAGTGTGAGGTCTACTAAAATATTTGATCTTTACTGTATCGGGTATAACAAAGGTTAACCTTACCGAGATTAGTTTCTCAGGTTTACCAAACAAAACTTAATGAATATGTTTGGAGACCTCGCCAAAAAATACACAAGGTACTTTTTTCCCCCTGCAGATTATTTATTTGTGTATCAATATCGTCTTGCATATTCTATAATTATACTCAGTATTTACAGGGTGTTTCAAATAAAATAATAAAAATCCAAATCTTAATATAAAAAAACATTAGCAAAGTAAATTGAATTAAACGACATAATAGTGAGTGATATAATATTTATTTAGTAAAATATGGATGAGAAATTCCAAGTTACGTGTATTCCATGAACGATTTCATGAATACACAATTATCCGCGCCACCTGAGACACGGCAAAGCTAAGGTCGTTAGAACAACTCCTGTCAAACAGGCAGCAGAATGTTATTAATACCACTCTCAAATGTGGCAATGAGTCTTTGCTTGAGTTATCTAGGTTTGCAAGAAGATCGAGGGGGAAGGGGCTGAGAAGAGTCATTTCACATATCCCGAGAGAAAAAAGCGCAAAGTCAAGTCAAGTAAAGTTTGAGGCGATTTGAACAGAGCATTACCCCTTGACTAGCACTCAAAAATCATCTCTCTGGCAGATTCTCACTCAGATAAGCCCACGTCGTAAACTAGCAGTGAGGCTGAGTTCTGTCCCTTTTAAAATTGAAGCCTTCATGTTAATTTGCATTTACTTCTCAATTCACCAGCAAGGAGACATCAACCGTAAAATATTTCTTCTAGAAAGAGGGCTATTTTTTGGAGATGGCACAGAACAGATTGGCTTTTGGTGAGTTATTTAGTGCTTAACTCAGGCGTTGGGATTCTCTTCATCCCAAATACTCACAATTTGCTTTGTGACTTTGCCATTAGTATAAAATGTCGCCTCATTAACGAAATCAAGATGTTCATCAACATAATCTCCTCCAAGTTTCTCTTGAATATTAACACTTAAGACTTGTTACTTTCACAAATTAACTGCCAGTGAGCATTGATGGAGCTGCAGCATGTAAGAATTCATACGCAAGTGTTTTCTCAGGATAGGTCAAGCTCTCGACTTACAGATCAGGGTGTCCAAGTTTGCTATTCTTATGGAATTCCTGACGCTTCGCAAGAATTTTTCACGAACCCCTTTAATCCCTTTACTCTGAAGAAACAACTATCATTTTTATTCATTATGCACCAGATCCAAGTCTATATATCTGTTGGTCCATTTTTAGACAGTGTTCAAGTATACTGAAACAAAAATCCGGCCTTTTATTTTTAAGTTAACGTGATTTCTATACCTAAACGTATTTTAGCCTAAAGCATTATATATTAAGTCTGTACGTGTTTGTACACATTCTGATAAAATACAAGGCTAATTCAACGAGAATTGACCAAAATATATTATTTTACACACATATATATATATATATATATATATATATATATATATGCGAACCGAAAATGCACACAACCTTTCATTGTGCGACCGAAAGCTATCGGCCTTTGTAGTTCGCGCGCAAAATATCACGCATCCACCTCTAAGCTTAAACGCTTGATAACAGGATGTGTGAGTAGTGATACACAGAAAACAAGAGAAAAGATATCCTGTTGGAGGTAATTCTGAGAAACGCAAAGAGAAAAACACATCATGCGGTAAGGACTCGAACCTCAATCTGAAGTGTGACTCCTTGCTGGGCGATGTGTTTTTTTGTTCTTTGCTTTTCTCGGGGTCGCATCCAGCAGGATCTCTTCTACCTTGTTTTTTGTGTATCTTTTCTCACATATTACATGTGTGTGGATTTCAAGCGTAGGGTTGGTATGTTGTATTAAAACAAAGGGTTACAAGTTCGTTTCAAGAGGGAGAAACAAATTCCACAGTCAAATACTTTCGTTAACGGCCTTTGGCTTTCAACGTGCATTGGTCCAGTATGGTAGCTTTTAGCCTGAAACTTCTCATCATGTAACAATTCCATAGAATATTTTGCCGTTTTGTTGTATCAATTCATTTAAACTAAGGTTCAGCCACATTGGTTGTGTAGAGAGGGATGTTGTGTGTAACAAGGTCTACTAACTAAAGTTAAGTCCTCTCACTTATTCTAATTTATGACCTTACTACCTCTAAATTTCAATAATTCTCAGTCTAATCGAGAAAGGACCTTGACATTTATATCATGCAAAGAGAATGTGAAACAACATAAGACTTTCGATTTGGTTAGAATCGGCCGAATAGTTAAGATTTTATTAGCAAATAATTCCCGCACTAACCTTCGAAGCACTCTGGTAATTACATATATCATTCCAAAGAGAACTTAAAACAACCTATGGGTTTTAGATTTCGTTGGAATCGACTAAATAGTTATGATGTTATTGCCGAAACAATATAATTCCAGGGTTAAACTTAGGAGGAATTAGTAATCATATCATTCGGAAGAAAGTGTAAAACAACATATGGGTTCGAATTTCCTTAGAATTGGCGGAATAGTTACAATTTTATCACAAAAACAAAAACAGAAAAAAGGCAACTGACTGACATAAATAGTGAGATATAGAGTCGCATGCGACTAAAAATGATTGTAGATCTTCACTGCATATCGGAAGGAGAAGCCTAGGTAAACTAAGCTGTAAGAGAAACAACCTCAAAATAGTTATTGTGTACGCATCGACAACTGTTAGTGCTGAGGATAAAATATGTATATAGAATCTATGATGACATCAGATTCAGCCTAAATGAAGAACAATGTCCATTTTACCATCGTCTTGGGAGAACTTAATGGAAAATTTGATCATTGTAACTACGAAAATGAAATCAAAGTTGACAAGGTCTAATTGACTTTACACTAGCCCAATACCTTAAAATTGACAGCACTATGTTCAAAAAAGCAGCAACAAAGCTGGTCTTGAAGAAGCCTAAACTCAAATATATATACTGAAATCGGATCCATGCTGGTAAATAAAAAGATCAAGGTCAATAATTTCTAAATAATCAATAAAATCAAAATCAGTGACCACAGTTTGATCGTATTTAGAATAAAAATTAACATTCTGAAAATGAGAAAAAAGCCAATCCATTAAGAAAATATGGCGAATACGATCCAGACAATTTTTCTTCTAGAATTCCTGTGCCGACTTCTTAAAGCATAACATGAAAATCCCCTTAACTCTAGCAAAACCATCAGTATACAATCGTTGAAAAAAAACTTGATTAAACATGGAAACAGTGTGGAAGAATAAAAGAAAATATAATGCAAAAACTACAACGGAATCTAAGAAGAAACCCGAAATCTAATGAAAAAACGCCAACATCTGAAAGAACTAAACATCGCAGAACAACGTGAATTGGCAGAACTAAGCAATTTTATTTAAAATAAACAGAGAGATGACATCATAAAATACAACATAACTATAGCTAAGGCAACTTGATAGAAGGATATAAAATAATAAAAAGAGAAGGGTAAAGGAAACCTTACATACCTGGTTTTGCAACGGCTCTCTTATACTTAGTTTGTAATCCTTCTACAGGTTTACGTTTGTGATCGAAAGATTTCCGTCCAAAAACTTAAAGTTCTGCTTTTCCAGCACGTGTCATTGAAACTTCTTTTCCAACGTCTTCAGGTGTGTCGAAATGGAATTAAAGAAATCGAGATCTCTGCTCTCTTGCGCGCAGGCCACAACAAGCCCGAAATCGTCAAGAGGCTCAATGTCAAACGGATGACCGTCCACAGAGTCGCAAAGAGGCTCAAGAACAGGAAAGATCTAAAAGATGGACGTCATTTATGCAGAGCTCAAATTGTCAACCATTTGGCTATGTATGATAAAGGCCTTCGAATATGCTCCGAATCTGATAATGACAGCGTTTGCGAAGAAGATGGACATCTTTGTTTCTAAGGTGTTCAGTGCCGTAAGGTGTTCAGAGGGCGTCATGAGCTTAAGGTGCGTGGAAAGACTTGTACTCACCGATCTTATGCATGAACAACGTTGGGAGCGATGTCGTCGCCTTCTCAACCCCTCTAATTGTTATGACAATCGAATTCTCATTTTCTTTAAAGAAAAAATCCTTGTAGGTCGATCCGGTCATCATGAAGCAAAGGAGGCTTCACGTAGGACATCTTCGAGCTCTGCTTCGTGTCCATAACAAAGTACTCTGCCTCCATGATCATGATCGATGTCTTGGCTTCAAATTGCTAGAAGATGTCCCTTGTGTGGTTTGCAGAAGCGTTACAGGCTCAGCGTGGCTGACTAAAGGGACATGTTGGCCAAAGGATTCACGCTAGAGGCACAAGATCGTGCAAGATTGTTTGGGGTCAGAAAAGTAACTTGTGGTCGAACGTTTGCCCACCGCCTTCTCCCATCCTCAATCCCATTGACTACAGCTTGTGGGCACATGTCGAAGGTAAAGCCCCAAAGGGCCACCAGAGCAAAGTAACTAGATTGCTTTTTGACTGAATGTTTAAAATAAAGCAATATTCCAGGGGAATATTACAATGGAATAATAATCCTTCTACAAGCGAAAAGATGATCAAGTGTAGCTGACAAATTACTAATCAATCAGCCTTTTCTTTCTTGTCTATAAACTCTTCTAAGGATTCATTATAAAGAAATTAAATTCCAACTAAATGACAAACAATCGATAGAACAAGCTGGTTTCAGAAAAAGCTTGTAAGGGATTGACCAGCAACAGCTCTTTGATAAAACTTTAGAATTTATTTTCCCTCTATACGTGTCATTTGTTGACTATGAGAAAGAATTGGATCGAATAAAAACACCAGCCATCATTACTGCCCTGATGAAGCAAAGGTATAGTTAATGTTTACATATTAATCAAACAAGACATATTTCCTCAAATTCCAGATCTAACAATTAATTGAATAAGGATTCAGATAACTTTTAACTGCTAAAGATATTTGACAAAGATATATCTCTCCAAAATTAATCACTTCCTGTCTATAAAACTTTTTCAGGTTGCTACAGGCGCAAAATAAACGCAGTAAGATCGATTGAAATTACCTCAATCACTTGAGATTCGTAGAGGGTATTGTACTCATAGTATATAACCTACGAGAGATTCAAAAGATGCTTCAAGAACTTTAAGCATGAAAGCAAAGAGCCAGCCTTAACAAAATCTTGGAAAAAAATGTCATGACAAATCAACCAGAGGTCGACTAGGACAAAAGATTGTATTTTTTTAAGAAAAGATCAAGAAATCCAACGTACACAAAACCTATGCTAAAAGGCATTTGGAAAGGAAAACATCATCATCAAAAGTAGAACGCCCATGTGACTGAAAAGGAAAGTATACACCGATACATAATCACAACTATACCTATGAATCTAAAACTTAGAACCTTTCCTCGAAAACTTAGATTATAATTTAGAATATCAGAAAGAGACCATTAAACCTTTATAAGGGGATAACTTGGCGTAAATAAAAATCGCCCACTTGGATACGTAGACAAATGGATATACTGGAAGCTATAAGAAACCTAAAGTTGAGCCGGGCAGGCTATGCGGCAAGAATTCAAGATGATGACTAGACCAGCAAAATTACCGATTGGAGTCCACTTGATATACGACGACCGAAAATAAAACCAAAAGCAAATTGCTTAAGATCCAAAAAAAATCAGAAATAAGAAAAAGGGTTTCTCTAAACAGTGGCAGCAAATGTCTGAAGTTATTTTGTTATAAATAGTAAGATTATGGATATTTAGCCAACAGTAAGATAAATCTTTTCTCTTTTTCCTCTCTCACTCTGTGTTCATTGCAATAAACGGCATTGTTAGCTTTTGCTCTTGAATCCAATCAAAAACTATATAGTGTCCATTTATGTAATCCAATTATGACTAGCATAATCCTGCATACCTCAGAAACAATAGGAGTCAAACTCTGGCCATCAATCACCAGATTCTGAGCGCGCCGATCTACAGTGATTGCTCTGCTATGATGAGACACTCACATTAATTAGAAATTATCAGAAACCTATTCGGAAACTTAATTAATCATCTTCTCACTACCAGGCATATGTGCCATTAATGCATAATATTAGGGTCTAGGAGATTTCGGTGCGACTCTTTGCGGCAGAGCGTTTCGGTACAGACCCAATTCAGTGCAAAACCTATTTGGCGCAGATCCTGTTCGGCGAACACCTTGTTCAAAATTATAAAATCGACTAAATAATGGAAAAGAACGGTAATGGTTAAAAATCTGACCATTAAGTCTAGAATTAGATGATCGAAGGTGTTCTTTCGTTTTCAAACTTACTCAAAAACCTTTAACAAATAAAGAAGAAATCAAAAATACATATTCTCTAAAGAGGGAAATTACTGATCGCTGCTATATTATTAATATTATTTTGAGAGCTATTAAAACCTCCCTCCAGGGTGCAAAACAACTGCTAAATTGATTCCACCCAAAATACCAAAATGGTACTAAAAAGAGGCAAAGGCAGCCATGAGGAAAGTGAAGGGCTAATAGTAAACCCAGATGAATAAGAAATATTAGAAGATGAAAAAAAGCTACCCTTTTAAAAATGCTTTCACACGAGACTTAAATAAAGAAATATCCCTTCAATGTACAATCTCATTGAGGAAAGCATTCCCCGTTTTAAGTAACGATGGAATAAAACACCGTAAAAGCTGTATCGTACTAACATTCATAAAATTCATAGCCAATCCATTAAGATTAAGAACAAACCTTGTCACGCAAACTGGATAAAAAGATTCAGGTAGAGCTGCGTGCAAGGGATGTAGACTAGTATTAAATACCTTGAAAAAATTCTAAGGGCACCAAGCTGACGCCGATAATCCAAATCAAGGGACAGAGCTGGTGATAATTACTTAATTGAATTCAACGCTTTGTCCAACAATTTGAGATTTAGATTATCAGCAGACATCCAAACAGGAGCACAATACTAAAAGTGAGGCAGAATGAAGGCATAAAAAGACTTAATAACTGTAGAGACACAAGCAAAAGTTCTGTAACACTTACGAAGTAATCCAGTCTTCTGTGAAATTGAGGAGTACAAGAAACGAATGTGCTTATCAAAAGTTAGCTTCAAGTCAAGAATTACTCCAAGAAGACGTAGATCATCCACTTCCTCAATAAGTTCACCTGATGTGTACAAAATGATATGAGCTGGATGGAGTGTAAGGGATCTATTAATAGTTATAGAATGCATCTTATTAGCATTAAGCTTCATGTCTCAAAAGTTGACACCAAGAGGTAATCTTAGTTAAATCCTTATTTAGAGATGCAACTTCCCCTCTCTTACATGGAGACCGAATTGTGGAGTACAACTTGTGTCATCAGCATACGAAATCAGTTTATTTTCAAGGTTAATGCCTAAGTGAGAGATGAAAATTATAAAAAAATAAGAGACCGAGAACGCTCCCTTGTGAAAAGCCTGAAAACACAGGTATTAGAGAGCAAATTAGCTTCATTTAAGGGCTCAAAAGACATGAAACCATTAGGTTCACGTAGTGGGGGCATACTGGAGTCCACACCAAACAATGAAGTGAGCCCTACCATTTGTGTGGCTGAGTAGCTCCAGCAAGAACATCCTGGAAATGGAAATTATATTCAACTTCAGCAGCATTAGAAATTCTCTCAGCCTCAGTTCTAAGAGCAACATAACTATCCCAAAGCAACGGGTTTCGATTAGGTCTCTATAAGTTTTAAGCAGCCTGTTTGTCATCAAAGGCACACTTGCAATCAACAACAAACCAAGCTTTATCTTTACACGAGATTTAATTACTTTGGATGGATGATATGAGAGAAAATAAGTCCAAAAAATATGGAGATACTTTGCACTTTGCACCGTTGAAGATAGAATCTAACTGCTTACTTAATTCATCCTTCTTCTTAAAGGGTCAATAATGACTGGGAATCAAGTGGAGCCGAACACGCCTGCTCTGCGCTGCCAGTTCCTGCAGGGTGCACAAGATGGCGGTGTTAAGGTGGATGTTGTCCCTGGTGTAGGCGTGGGCATGCTTCAGCGCCTGCAGCCCAACCATGGTTCCGTGTGTATAACTAAAGTAACCTCCCGGCGGGTCAGAGAGTGAGGAGGGCGTGCACGATTGCTACCAGATCTGTCTGGGCGGTGAAGCAGTGATCTGATGTCCTCCACGGCTGTGTCAGGCCGCTCGTGACGAAGGTGGCGCCGGACTTCCTTCTGTCAGGGTCATGTTTACCGCCCAGAAGTGTGCTGGGCAGGCAGGAGTCGTGAGTGGATGGGTAACCCACGCCGACCCGACTGGGGTCCGGCGCAGCAATAAAGCGACGGTTTTTACTTTGCTGGATTTGGGAGCACGTATTTCCATCTGCTGCTGCTGCTGCTGCTGCTGCTGTTGACCCTGTAGCATCCTTCTCATTCGCTCGGGGCACTTCGTGTTCCCAGCGTGGTGGCCCTTGACGCAGTTGGGGCACCGTGCCGTGGTGGTATCGATGGCCTTGAAGTGACCGATACACTCATCCGTCGGGTGCGCTTGGCTGCACACGCCGCACATGACGGGGTTTTGGCACATAGCCTGGAGAAGCCCAAAGCGCTAGCACTTATAGCATCTCATAGGCTCACCCTGGTAGGGGCGCAAGGCGTAGCGGCCTCAGCTGCCCAGGTCCAACTTGGGTGGTGGCGGCGCCTCGTACACTACCAGGATCTTTCTGGTTGGGACCTTGTCTCTTTGTGCAAGGTGCTGTATTGCCGAGAGCACGTGGGGGTGTACCTCGACCCTCTGAAGTAGAGAGTGCTGGGCCTTCTTGGTCTGGGGACTCTCGTCAATGACGAGGCGACCGCTTTCATCGCTGGGGACCTCCTCTGTCTGTGAGAACTCCGGCTCCAGGCTTTGAGCGGTCCTCTTCGGCGTGGAGGTCTCGGTCGGTGAGGATGGACTAGACCTATTCCGCGTGCGCTTCGCAGACCTTGGCGGGGTGGCTATGGATGCCGACCCTTGCATCGTGGCGTCACACTTGTTCGCCCATCAGCGCCACTGGTGCAAAGGGGAGAACCGACCAATGCCCTATTTTTAAGCAGGACAGAAACAAGAGGTATCTCCAACTAACCCTTCCACGCTTGCTTCTGTCTCTTTTGAGAGCCACGGAAACAGGAGAAATCTCTAATCAGAACGTAGTTGCCCTTATGAGACAAACAAGGCAACAAAGGTAACCTTCTTGGGCGATTAACTCGCCGTCGGGCGCTTCTCGTACAGCCACCTGTGGACGTTGACGCGGTGATTGTGCTTTTGGACTTCCTCTTTATAAAACCACCAGTCTTGGCGCCGGCGGCGGTTATAGGGTGTCCTGGGCATGGCTGCGTATGCTGCACTCTCTATGGCCTTCGTAAGGTCCGTCTCCTGCAGGTGCAGGTCCGCAGGCCGCACATACATGGATCACCATTCGTCCAGAGTGGCTTGGAACTTTGCCCAATCTGCCCTCCTGACATTCCACTGCGGCTACGTGAGAGGAGAAGCTCGTGGGTCCACATTGAGTGTGGTGAGGGTTTCGTAATGGTCACTGGTGATGGTAGAGTGGACCTGCCAAGTGGCGCCGGGCTGTAGATCGCCTGACACTAGCATGAGACGAGCTGCCCCCCATGGACGTGCGTGGCCTCCCCAGTGTTCAGTGGTCGAACGTTAGGGACTTTTTAAAGCAGGTCAGCCAGGTGGAGCCCGGTCACGTTAATTGGTGACACAGAGTGCAGCACTGGGTGGTGGGCGTTGAAGTTGCCCTCTACAAGGAGGCTGGATTGGGATGCGAGGGTGAGCAGCTCCCCAGCATCCAGCGGTTACCGCTGGCTCCTGTATATATTGTATACAGTGATATTGAGTGGCCCCAGCTGCAGCTACAGTGCTAGGACCTCCACGCCCTCACCACAGTACACTGGTGCGGCGATCCTCCTGTGCGAGATGGTGCTCCGTATGAGGACTGCACAGCCAAGCCCATTTCCGTCACCACCGGAAGTGAGTGGAGGGTTTAGCCTGCGACTTGCCATTTAAAGCCGGCGAGCGTGAGCGTCTCTTGTAGGGGAAATAGGTCCAAGGCTTCTTGGAGGACGGCTTGCAGCACTTTATGTTTCTTGGGGTGGAGGCCCTGCACATTCCACTTCGCACCTTCAGCGTTGGCACCGGCGCTTGTACTGGGTGGGCGCGACTGTCACTCTGCACCTCCATCTTGGTTGTATGAGTGCTGTTGGTGGAGAGGTTGTTTGGTGGGACCCTCTGCTTTGGACATGATGGTGGGGGCTGGAGCGCACCCCCTGTGACTGCAGTGAGTACCTCTTCGCGGATAAGTGCGTCGAGGTTTTGCTTTTTGGGAGATGCGGTGGCCTGCCGCCGGTCGAGCAGCCTCTTCACAAGTCGTACCACACACACGAGGATGACGTCTACAATGGCTCTGCCCTCTTCGTTGAGTGACTCGCCGTAGCTAGAGGGTCCAGGTGGAGACTCTGTCAGAGGTTTTGCATTGGGAAGCGCCGTGGCGGGCGCGGCGGTCCCGACGCCTATGTCCATCCCCCACCTCTGTGGCTTGGGGACACATGAGGTGGTTGGTAGGGTGGAGGTGTGAGCGGAGTTGCTGGTTGTGCAGCTGCTGGTACCCTCTATCGCTCCCTGCCTGTCCTCTTCCCCTATCTCGACCTGACTTGTGCCAGTCTGTTGAGGGTTGGAGGGTGGCGGGAAGCCCACGCTGGCCTGTTTGGTGGTGGCGCTGAAACAAGGCGTCGACTGCCTTGTTGCTGGGGGGGCCTACGGTGTTCCCCTTGCTGCTTTCCCTCCTGTGTACCGCCAAGACGTGTGCCGGGCAGGCAGAGAGTCGCGGGTGGATGGGTAACCCACGCCGAACCGACTAGGGGTGGCGCGCCAATATACCGACGCTTTCTTCTTTGCTGGGTTGAGGGGGCGCGTGGTTCCATCTGCGGCTGCCGCCGGTGACCCCGTCGCATCCTTCTCATTCGCTCGGGGCACTTGGTGTTCCAAGCGGGGTGGTGGGTAAAGCACACGCCGGCCTGTTTGGTGGTGGCGCTGGAAAAAGGCGTCGACTGCCTTGTTGCTGGGAAGGACTCACGTGGTTCCTCCTGCCCCCCCTGCCCCTCCTGTGTACCACCCAGACGTGTGCTGGGCAGGCCAAGAGTCTCAGGTGGATGAATAACCCACGCCGACCTGACTGGGGGTGGCGCATCAATATACCGACGCTTTCTTCTTTGCTGGGGGGGGGTGGGCACTTGCTTCGATCTGCTGCTGCCGCCGGTGACACTGTGGCATCATTCTCATTCGCTCGGGGCACTTCATGGTCCCAGCGTACTGCCCCTTGATTCAGTTAGGGCACAATGCCGTGGTGGTCTCGATGGCCTTGAGGCGACCGATACACTCCTCCGTCAGGGACGCTTGGCTGCACACGCCGCACTTGACGGAGTTTTGGCCCATGGCCTGGATACGGCCGAAGCACTAGCAATTGTAGCATTTCACAGGATCACCCTGGTAGGGGCGCAGGGCGTAGCGGCCTCAGCTGCCCAGGTATAACTTAGGTGGTGGCAGCGCCTCGTACACTACCAGCATCGGCCTGGTTGGGACCTTGTCTCTGTGTGCAAGGAGCCGTATTGCCGAGAGCACGTGGGGGTGTGCCTCGACCTCCTGTAGTGAGAGAGTGGTGGGATAGCGTTTAAGCACCACCTTGTGCCTCTTCACTTTATTGTCGAGCAGGATCACTCGATCCCCCTTCTCGGCAAAGCGGCGCAGCATGGCCCTTGACCCATCGTCCTTCGGCGTGACGATGTATTCGCTGGTGAAAGTGGGGCGAATGGATATCTGCAGGCCAGGGTGTGCTCTCTCAAGCTTCGTCACCGTCTGGTAGGCACTGGAGGTGTTCTTCTGGTGCACCAGTTTGAACTTGGGCCGGGGGCCTCGTCGGGAATGAGAGACTGTTACCCTGCCTGCCTCATTCTTCTGCTGGGCCTCCTCAGTCTGGGGGGTCTCGTCGATGACGAAGCTACCGCTTTCCTCGCTGGGGACCTCCTCTGCCTGTGAGACTTCCGGCTCCAGGCTTCAGGCGGTCCTCTTCGGCGTGGAGGTCTCGGTCAGTCAGGGTAGAGTAGACTCAATCCACGTCCACTTCGCAGATCTTAGCGGGGTGGCTATGGAATCCGACCCTTGCATCGTGGCGTCACTCTCCTTCGCCCATCAGTGCCACGAAGTGCAAAGGGGTGAACAGACCAATGCCCTCTTTATCTGCACGACAGGAACAGGATATATCTCCAATCAACCCGTCCACGCTTGCTTCTGTCTCTTTTGAGAGGCACGGAAACAGGAGGAATCTTCAATCAGACCGTGGCTGCCCTTATGAGACAAACGAAGCAATAAAGGTAACCTTCTTGGGCGATTAACTCGCCGTCCTCTACTCTCAAGTTAATAGTTACCTAATGGTAACATTCTTGGGCAATTAACTCTCGTGGAAGTGGTGATCTTTCGTCAGCTCTTGATGGGTTATATGAAAAAGTCATGATGACCTATACGCCAAAATTACCTAAGTTATTTTGTTTAAGACAAATATGAAAATAATTAGTAATAGAATAATATACAAATAAAACATTATGAAATATCAAAATACTGATAAATACAATAAATGTGAATTGCATTTATTTACTGAATAAAACGACAATTTTGGTGGGGAACTAAATAGTTTTGGTAAAAAGGCTAAATTACAAAAAGGATATTTATAGGTTAAACTCTAAAAATTTACATTTTTACGGGTTATATTTATAAATGACGCTACAAATGGTTTCCTAATATCGTCCTAGTGCTGATTGATTCAAAATCAAACGATATATCATAGAGTTAACAAATTTAATTTAATAATGTATTATAAATTTTCTAACTTCTTTTAATTTAGAAAAAAAGCCTAGTATGTTGAAGGTTAAGTAAGGTTGGAGAGGGATTACTCTCAAAATGAGTGTCAGAAACAGACATAAATATTTTAGAAACTGACTCTTTTAGCTAAGATTTGTACTTTTACAGTGACTTGATGATAAAAAACACATCTTTTAATATATTTTGAAATAAATATTTTAATCTGTTGAGTAAAATAATATTAGTGTCGTAATTTGGGGCCTGCTAAGAAATGAAGCTGTTAATATAATATCTGCATTGACCATTATTATCAAACTATTGCCTTTGCTGGAACTGAAAGCACATTTGGAACCTATTTCTTTCTTAATCTTTTTAAGATTGACACAGCTTATTCTTACCAAGTTTTTTAGCACCTTGTTGACAAAACTTTGTGATTATGAACTATCTTTATGCTTTAAATTGAATATAAAATGCTTTTTAGTTAAAGTATAGGGAATTTCCTAAATCATGTTTTCTAACAATGGGTAAGACAGAATATTAACAGCTGAAAATCTATCAAAAATAAATAGTTTGTTTCACGATGGCATTATAGGAGATGAAAATGCCTATAAAGTGAAATTTTTTTATGGTATCTATAATAGAGCAGATGTTGTTGAGAGATGCACATCTTACTCCAAAATGGAGGATCTTGTGGCATAAAAATAATTTTAATCGGTAGAGATGAAAGTACTTTACTAAAGGTATTTAAAAAAAGCGGGATTTGGAAAAGTAACGTATTTAGTTATAACTAAGTGAAAAATTATGAGTAGCAAAAAATCAAGAGATGTGAAGTATCAAAATGAATTTGGGGCTGGTACTGATTTCCTAAAAAGAAATCTGATTAATGAATTTACGTATATTAGGTCATTTTTCGTAATGAATCGATCATCCAATGTAGTGTCCAACAATCTTTATATGCTGGATGAAAATTAATAGAGGAATTTGTCATAAAAGTGTCCTTCAAATATTAAAATATCCTGCAATAATCCTTAAATATTATCATATCTCGATGGTAAGAACATGATAACACCTCCATGTGCAAAGAAAAGCCTCGATATGTAAATCTAACCAATTTTAACGGGAAAAGTGAAGATAGAAGATATAACAAATAAAATTAAAATAAAATAAGAATTAATCTCGGCTTAGCACCAAAATATCGATCTAAATAGATCATGTACAATTCTTAGTGTATCCTTTCCCTTTCAAATCGCGTTTTTTTACTCATCTTCTAAAGGTGGGTTTACAAAGTATTACATATGTAGAATGGCATTTTTATAATTCTAATATAAAGTATATTCATTGATTATTTAACTGAATAAGCTTAAAAATGTTTATGTTTTATTTTAACCTTAATTTTTACAAAGATATTTAAAAGTGCTAGTTTTCTATCATTTCTAAAGGCCTGTTTTATGCATTAGCTGAGTGATAAAATATTAACCTATAATGATCAGTAATACGATTATTTATTCTTTTTACGTAATCAATACAAAGGCTTAGGAATCAGTGATTAATGTAAAGAACTAGGCAATTATCGATTTCATAATTTCTTAGGTTCTTAGTCTCGTCCATTTTTTCTGTTTTGATCCTAAAAATTCATTAATAGCATCGAAGAGAAGACTCAGTCACATTGTTTTTTCATTATACTAAGACCAAGTAAGGGGAACTAATCCTTCCATGACGCCAATGTGTGTTCAAAGAAGCAAACAAGTCTGCTGAAACATAATACGCCACATATACCGACTGAAATTTAGAGTCTAGAATTAGAATACAAGATGGCATTTACTCATCGTGCTTGAACTGATATGACCATTCCTTGATTACTAGTTTGATAGTAAGTACCTCTTTCTCCATCGTATTGGCTATTTTCCCTAGGCTATATGAGGAAATTATTTTTAACCATTATCCCAAGTTCAAATGATGGTAAAGTCTCAAATCTACCCTGTTTAGATTACAATACTAAGTATTTCAGATAAAAATATATATGCGATATTGCCATATCTATTTAAGTATATATTCATAAAATTATTACTATATTATTAATGAGTTGCAAGTATTTTATGTGAGTCTAATCTCAAAATAATCAATTTAAAAAATATTCCGAATTGCTTGTTTAGGGAAATAGGAAGATATATACCATTGCTACGTAAACATACATTATTTTGCTCTTCGAAGTTTCTAGAGATGTTGTTTCATTTTTTATCTACTGAGAAAAGTAAAAATTCTGCTCTGCGAACAACACTCTTTATAAAAGTTAAAGTATAATTATAGCCCCAAAATAAAATTCTATTGTAATTTCAAAGCAAAATCCGTCAATGTGATAAAATCTACTTTTATCTACCATCCGAAAAGAATATCTGATAAAAATATGTCTCGGAATTTCGCCACCTTTTGTAGTAATATTTATGATCCAAAAAACTTTGTTGTCCAATTTTTGTGTACTGTTTACCGATATTATGTTTTTGTATATCACCAAACTAAGAAGTATGAAGAAAAACAAGAGCGGATTTTCTTGGGATTGTCTAGCATCTCTTTTATCTTAGAATTGACATTATTAGGTTCACATTTCAGATTTTTCTCAAACGCATGACATCTTTAGTTTTGGGGGGGTCGGTTTGATATGAAACAAAGAATTAATACACTAATAATATTTTTGATATTTTTCTTTCTTCCTGGATTCGGACTTTTCATCTATTCTGTTAATATTAGATATAACCTATGGAACAGAAATAGTGAAATATTTTCTATCTACAGGGTGAAATGGGCCATTTATCTCCTAATTCTTACATAAAAAGAATATTCGCAGAAATTACATATTTAAGACTTGAAAGAATTTACTATTTAATTCTCGAAGTGAATTTGCTGTCCCCTGCATCCAAGCATGGTCGCAACCAGATGCAGGTTTTTTGAATGTCGCCCTGATCAACTGTGAGAAAACTCGGGTGATCCTGGAGTAAAGATCCACCTTAGTTGTGCACAGAGAGTTGGTGGGCTTTCTTTATACTAAACTCTAACATAATAATCCTGCGGGTTTCAGTCTTTGGAGTAAGGGAGGCCTGATGATTAGAGTGATGTAGTCAAAGATATTTTCTGACAGTCAAGGCTTACTACAAGGCAAAACCAGCTGCCACAGGCACTTTATGTAACCCTCTGAATTGGGTCTAAGTACGCCTTGGAAGAGGACGGTGATTTGACTTTGCTCTCGTGGTTTTAGAAGCGCCGTATCCTCATAATAAAATCCTGCATAATACATCTATTTCCGATCCTCTTTGTCGTCCTTAGAAGGCAACCCAGCAATCGGAGATGTTCACATTGGAGCCCTGAGCGTGAATAACAATCAACACTACTTGCCTTTTTCAAAATTCAAAGTGATAAATTCAGACATTATAATGCATCTTTCATAAATGACGCACTACTGGGACTAATGTGAGAGAAATAAAAGAGAACCGACGCCAGACTATCTTCATACGTGGAATTAAGTGTTTTCGACGTTACCAAATTAACCATCGCCCCTTGTAAACATTCTTATTCCGAAAGATTTTACCTCCCGGTTGCATTCACTTGTTTTTCTTTTGTTATTGAAGTGGACAGAGTAATGGCCCATGTGTAGTTCAATCCAAATCGACATCAATATTTCATAATTTGTTTGATGTAAATCAATTACTCGTATAGATCCTAGAGGGTCAGGTAAACGCACTAAAATCCTCACCCTATTCCTTTTCAAAGTGTCAAAAGCTATTTTTGAAAACGGTACAATCAATCTGTGTTATCATGCATGTCACAGAAGCAAGATAATATTAAGTTCAATGATTCGCAAATTCAATTTTCATTGAGCGCCAAAATAAATCAGAAATGCCTTCACATAGGATGGGTAATATTTTAAAAAATATCTATTTACTCATATATCTCAGACAAAGAAGATGTAGAAGAGAGAGGTGGCTGACTGATTATTATAATTATTATTACATTATGAAGTTAGGGCGGAAATTTCCAAATTTCCAGGTCGCACATTTTCTTGACCTCATTTCCGAAAAATTTGTTGAATTATATAACTATAAAGTACATTTACAGAAAACTTCGCATCTTATGAGATTTTTGGAATTCCTAGTACTTAACAATTATTATTTGAATATAATTGGTGTAATTTGAGGAAAAATAACCTTCCAGCATTAAGTTGAATAAAATAATTCGTAGAACTAGGACTTAGTTAAGGCTCTAGGAAAGGTGTAATGCCCAATTAGAAGGTAGAGTAGAGCCAAAAAGGAACCTCACAAATTGAGCACCCCGTTGGGCCCATGAAATCTTGAAATAGGCACAAATAAAAAATACTAAATAATATAAAATTTGTTAATACTGAATGTATTAATGCAAAGCAAACTGTATACTTGAATTAATACAAAATTACTAGTTAATAATTAATATATTAATGCAAAGCAAATTGTATACTTGTAAAGAATGCAAAACCTCTAGGAATGAAATCGTTTTGCTTCCTCGGTAAACACATAAACAATCACTTATTAGAAAACAGGTGCAAGCCTACAGTGTTGCCCTTTATGATAAGGGAAAGAATTGAAACAGCCATTCATACAAGTAATATATCTGATAGAGAGGCAGTCTGGCCCATAATCTTTTGATATGGATCCGCGAAAGACGGAATTTTATTTTCTACGAATGTCAGCACGACCAGATATTTGTCGGATTACCAAATACAAACACCCTCTCGGTGAATATTAGTATATCCTAGATTACGCACATACCCTCCAGTCAAATAGGCTCCACCAAGCTATCGTATTGTAGAAACGGAGGCACCACCATAATCTTTTAATAGAATAAAAGGTCTTGTAAAAGACACACATCGCCAAAGTCACTAACGAGATTGAGACCCACATTACTATCAAGTGGTCATTCTGCCATACAAAGAAATTAAGCCAGTCAACACTAAAAGCCAGATATAAGAACGTGATCATACGATTAACCTATATGGACCTACCGATTTCAATTGCCAGAAGCAGGAGCCGACCATAAGGCCAAGAATTAACCTATAAATCCCGCAATTTTCTTAATTTCCTTACCTACGCTAAGGAATAGGTCGGTTACCGTTAGGCCAGCTAAAAAGGGCATAACCAGAAAGGGCATAACCAGAAAGGGCATCACAAACATTCAATTGAAATCAGATATAATTTTACGGCATAACCAACCATAACTTATTAACCCATATCTATAAACTGTTGTATTATTAAAACGGACAAATGGTAACCAAAATTATGGACTCGTCGGACAAACAACGGGCAGAGCAAGGAGGAAGGGAAGTCGTAAACGTTATCACGATCAAACCATCTCGTCTTCAATGAGAGAGCGATATCATCTTGGTTTAAAATAGTGGAGCCCAATTTAATATCTCAAGAATAAGTAAGGAGGACACAAAGTTTTTTCACGTCCCGGCTGCACTGCCTCCAAAGTGGGTCGATTGGCTTCCAGATACAGTCTTATCTACACATAACTATCAGATTCTAAGGGCCGAAGTAATTAGGCTGTTCGATAAGATCAAACCGAAGCTATTCAAAAAGCGAATAGCATCCTCTCCATTCACTGGTTGACCATCGGTCAATCCGGAGGAATTGCGTAGAATAGCACTACATTTATGAGTTCGAGAAGAACTCTTGAGGCACAAATTTATTCAATCCTTACGTCAAATATCGTGCCCATCATCACCACCCAGAATGAATGACATACCCATTATCCCGCCTAAAAAACTTGTGGAAGAATTAATGCCATTTTTCAAAGCACAATGCCTTGCCGTACACAAAGGTGACAAGGAAGTAAGTGTTGATATCTCTTTCATAAACGTTAATGCGTTATGTTTGAAGGACAAAAGTGACAATCTGGTAAACCAGCTACAGTATTTAATCAATGAGTGTTTAGTGCCAATAGGTGCCTCCCCCGATGGCAATCGCTCTATCTTTGGGCAGCGTAGAAACGAATATAATAGTACAAATAATATACCAATAAGACTACGATATCTTCGGAGCAACCAAAAGCTTGTGGTAGGTCTATCCCATGTATATTTTGGGGAAAGTGTAAAGTTCTGCAAGCCTTGGTGCAGATGGCCGAAGAGGGGTGGAAAAGTGCAAATGCAACCGTTTTCAGTGCTATCTTTGCAACCCCCTTGGTAAAACTTGCATGACATGTCGTCGCTAGTACGACTGCCGGCATACCGTTGCAAAAGTGACAGCCGGTATGGCGTCAGTGTCCACTGTCGCCGCGAAATAAGATAATGTAAAGTGCGAATTTCTAATCCATACGGGAGCAAGTGTATACATAATTCCGGTTAATTTTGTATGAATGTGTGAGATGCATATTTCTATTTATGACTCCCAGCATCTTCTGCCAAGGTTCAAGGCCATATTAGAGTTATATGAAGCCTTGTACAGCCCCGCGGCTACAAATTCACTCCAACTGCTGTCTAACTTCATGTCACACACCCATCAAGACCGCCTTTGCACCACCATCATTCGCGCGACCGGGGCCTCTTTCAATTGAGAAATTACTAGATTTCCAGAGAAACGTTCGAAGCCATATTAAAGGAAGGGGGTGTGCGCTCGTCGAGATCACCTTGGGCTTCATCTATTCTCATGATTTCGAAACAGACACAAGGTGTAGGCCGAGTGGTCGGCGATTTTCACGCACTTGACGCAATCACGAAGCTAGACAGATATGCAAGGATACAGATTGTAATAAACCACTCTCATGGGAAGACAATTTATCTCGGCTAGATTTGGGTTCTGCTTACTATAAGATCCAGAAGAACCTAGTAGACATAAACGAAACTGCGGTGTTAACTTTCTTAGGATTATGGGAGTATTTAAAATTACCTCTTGGCCTCAGGAATGCGCGTTACACTTTCCAGCGTCACATGGACAACGTGTTTCGGGTATTAGAGTTCAGTTTTTATATATAGACAACATCAGGTTATTTTAGAACAATTTGCACGATCATATCGTCGATTTAGACCAAGTGATCCAAATATTGGGCTAATACAACTTACCATTATCCCTGGAGAAGTGCAAGTTCGCAAGAGAAGAAATTGACTTTCTGGGGCATAAGATTTCGTCTACGAGAATTAGCCCACCAGCTAAGAAGGTTAAGGGAATCATGGATATATCATTACCAACAGACTATAAGGAACTATGCCGATACTTTGTCATATTAGGCTACTATAGGTAAATGATTCCGAAATTTGCTCGAATACAGTTCCGCTGACTGAGCTCGCGTGACTTCAACCCAGGTCTCGTGAGTTTGTGTTAAATGATGCTACGCGAGAAGCATTTAATAACACTAAATTAGCTATAATTAACTCTGTGATGCTATTTTACCTGCAGGCCAACGATTCACCATATAAACTAGTGCCAGACAGCTAGCAAAACGCGGTAGATACGGCCCTTCACTAGATGGTAAATGGTTCTGCGCAACCAGAGGTCTTTTCCTCAAGCAAATAAAGCAACACACAAAAATCATACACCACGTACGGCAGGGAACTCCTGGCGGCAGATTTTGCTGTGATCTACTTCAGGCACATGATTGAGGGTAGCCATATTACTATATATATATGGGACATAAGCCGCTGGTGTAGGCTTTAGCTTCACCATTGTGTGCCAAGAAGGACAGGCAACAAGACAAACGGACGGCGTTATTGCAGTACATCAGCGACATCGCATATATGCGTGGCCAAGACAGCGTGGTTGGTGACTGCCTATCACGGAACATCAATTCAGTCCAAATTTACCTACTTGATCTTCGCGCTCTTGCAGCAGCACATGAAAATTATAAAGAAAGAGAAGAACTACAGTCGCGATTAAAACCAATCCCTTTTCCAGGAAAAGTTCATCTATGGTGTGAAATAAAATCTAGTTACCCACGAACGTTTGTCCCTACTGCATGCAAGAGTATATTCTTTAAACAATTTAACAACTTCTCCCACCCTGGAATTAAGGCACCCCTCCGTCTAATTAAGTCAAGCTATATTTGGATAGGGATATTCGCTCCTGGGCACAGGAGTGCCTCTCATGTACGTCCTTCAAGATCTATTGCTACAAGAATTCCCCAAATAGACTGCACCCAGCCATTGGATTGTAGAAAGCAGGCACGCCTCCAATCTTTCAATAGGATAAAAGGGTGTGTAAAAGACACACATCTCATAGTCACTAAAAGTTTGAGACCTACATTAATATCAAAGGGGGAGTCTCCTATAAAGACACCAAAAGCTAAATACAACTATGGTGTTAAGTACTCGGTTTTCCGGAAACCAACTCATGTTCCATCTTACAAACATTACAAAAAACTAAAAGATCGGTTTTTATTTCTTTGTATTTACGTGCTCTTAGAGTATGTGAACCAGACTTTATGGGTGAAGAGTTATAATCAAATAAAATCATTAGTAAAATTTAAATTATCCGTCTTATTTTCTAAATGATTCCCTGCATAGAGCTAAGCAGTCCTTCTATAGAAATAAAATATAACACGTATTCACGCGAAATAATATTTTAACGCCTTCTTTTAATAAACGCTTGTCCCATGTTCCAAAATTATTAAAATATTTGAATTTTAATGTTGTATTCTCTAATAATTCCAGGTTAAAAACTTAGTAATTGAAAATCCTCCCTCTAAAAAAATGGCCTGCATTTATAAAATTCCGTGCAAATCTTCTCTTAATTTTTGCATAGGCCTAACAACAGAAAATATCGATGCGAGAATTAAACAAAATAATTACTGTTTTCAAACGGAGCAAACTTCAAATACACTGTTTATCCATCAATCTACTTTGAACAATCAAATAAATTGGTCTAATGAGAAATCAATTATTTTTGTCCCCAATTATATTAAAAGAAATTTAATGGAATCAGCCATGATCAATTTCTCCCATAACATTAATTTCAATCTAAGTGAGGGTTTTTTTTTAATTAGATGATTAATTCATAAATAATATTTGTTTGCAATACAAATTTAAATTGGTGAATTGATTTATATATTGTAATTCCGTGGCTGGGCTATTCATTTATTCGTCAGTTGGTTTTCCCCTAAACCATTGTTTTTGGTCGTTGGTACGTTTAAATGAGATCACATTTCCTTGTTTCTTAACTACTTCTTTATTTCACTGTAGTTCTGCCACTAATGATGTAAAAACGAAAGCGTTTGGAGGTATTCTGTGTATTGTTTTCTTTTGGGATATTTCAAGCATCTTAGATCTAATGTTATTTGGTAATGATTTTTGCATATATATATATATATATATATATATATATATATATATATATAGTTTATAGAAATCTAATTGGAGTTCCTAATCAGAGGGTGTGAATTTAAATTGCCCATCGGAAATGTTAAAGTACGAGATTTCATCAATAAGGGTGAATTCAATGACCTTCGACGATTAAAAAATCATTCCCTCCCATCAAATTTATAGAAGGAATCAACGAAGCAGGAGTCTATTTAATCTCCTGTAAAGAGATTAACTGCTATTTATTTTACATAGGCAAAACAGAAGAAATCTGGATAAGAGAATGTACGAACACAGATGAGACATTAGACGTGGGAACACAGCCTCTAGTCTTTTCACACACAGTAACAACTTTAATCACCCGATAGACTTTCCACAGGCCAAACTAATCTACCCGTATAAGGACTTTGGCAAAAAAAAAGTGATTGAATCCATCATTATAGATGAAATCCCAACTTTAACCTTTCGGATGGGCAATTTAAATGCAGCCCCTATGTCAAATATCTAATCTTAAAAGATATCCTTAATGAACTTAAATTCATACCCCGTGATTAGGAACTCCAATTGAATGGCTGTAAACTATATATATTGTACGCTTGGTGTTACTGCATGTTTTCTTAGTGTTCGACTGAGGCTGGCATGACAAATTCCATGCAGAAACTGGTCTCGAGATAATAAATACTACGCTCCTCCACAATGGATTTATCTACATATTTGGAATCTATCATTGGAAATAACAATTGTTCTCATATATATATATATATATATATATATATATATATATATATATATATATATATATATATATATATATAAGGGAGCTTGTTTATTTGTTTGATTTAGGAAACTAAAACGTTGAACTTTTACATTTAAAATAAATTTCGATAAAGTGTAATTGTGGGATTTATTTTACAGGAATTTTAGTATTTAAGGAAGAAATTCCCCAAGAAACGGAAATTACCATCGAACACTGGTTTTGAACTTTTAATATACTTTCTCTTCACTACGTCACATAAAGATTTACTTATGTCAACAGAAATTTCTAGAAAACTTACATATATATATATATATATATATATATATATATATATCTTACAAGGTGAGATAGGTAATTTGTCGCATAAATCATCATCATAACTAACTTAATAATTTAAGAACGGGCTTTTTTTGAGTATTTGAATAATAATTTCATAGTAGTTTGGTTAGGATTATTTTTTTTAGCAAAGTTATTTCTAATAATTCTTTTGTAATATCAAAAATCAAAATGGTAAAATTCAGAAATAAATATAAGTATCGAAATTGTGTCAAATTTTCAACCTAAATAATTACAAATGATGAAGTTCAGAAAATTTATTTTTATATAGCAATGTAATATTTTTAAACGGAGGAAGTTTAGTTTAGAGTTCCTTTTTAAAATTATTATAATTGACAAAGTTCAGAAAATTTATAAAAAATTAACCATGTCTACTTTTTTTAAGATTTTAAATTTTAATCTTAAAGCGAAGCTCAAGCTCCCACCGTACTGGGAAGTGGTGAAGCAATTGCCTGGTTTTATATAAAATAACATAACACAGGGTTCATTGGTAAAGAAATATTTGCCCAAATTAGATGATAAAGAGTTGAAGTGATGTCGTCAAAGAATTTGTCTGGCAGCCGGGACTGGATTGCCTTACTTGTTTGTAATACAGTCCTGCTGCCAGACTTATGGCCTTCCAAATATCACCCTTCAATCCAGGACATCACCCTAACCTCGGAGTTTTTGATGTCACCCCCAAGAGATAAATGGGAGGAAAATACGACAAACACCATCATTTGTACAGGAAATTTGGTCTTCATGATACAGTTCAAGAGTTGAGGGGATATGGACGTAACTGGAAAGTAAACTGTTCTTGTGACATCAGAGACGGAATCTGTGTCATATAAACAAGAGATTGCGTTGGCTCAAACTCAGCGTCAGTTCTCTGTTGATCCAGCAAGTCCGTCTGATGCAACACAGAATCACACGTTAACAAAGAACCAATAAATCGAACAAAAAACAAACAACAACTATAAACACTATTAGAAACAACAGGGAAGAGCAACGAATACGACACTATCAAATAACACAGATGTGTGGTAAACAACCGCGGATAACCAGCGCGACCGACGAACTGGCTTCTCACCTGTAACCGACCACCCACCAAGCCTTTGTACATACGCACATACATATTCCGTATTCGGTCAGCACGGCCGCTTTTCTTCCCTTCCCTTCACCCCTACAACTCTACACCCCCAGCGAACTCACCACCACTGCTCGTAATTGCAAAGCCAGACTGGTGGTCGCCTGACTCACTCCAACCGCCTCAGACCAACTGGAAGCCGTTCCCTCTGAGCCACATCGTCTGCTTCCTCAGAGCCATCATCCTCATAAATGATGCCATCACCTCCATCAGGCGATGCTTCATCGAGGAAAATCCGTCGGATGTAGAGTACATGACGCGGAACGCCATCAGCTTCTACCGTCTTCTCTGACTTCACATCAGTTACCATACCATCTATCCACTGAGAGGTACACCGGCCACACACTGGTTTTACCACTACCACCTCCCCAACTGTGAACTCTAAACTAATCTCGCTGTATTTCCCGAATACATACTGGATTTCACCACTCATATCTAGAAAGCAAGGAGGCAGATGCAGTCTCTCCACACCATCTGCACTGGAATCTTACATGACTTTGCCGCCATGCTCTTTATGGTATGATTTATTTGCTTAGCAATCCTATTTCCCAATGGCTGGTAAGCTACGCGAAACTACGAGGGCACATTCCACTCCCTGCAGATATCACCAGGCTATACAGATCTAAAGGCTCTGCTATTGTCAGCTAAAACCTCATCAGGAGTGCCTCATCCAAGAATAACTGATTCAACTGTTCGCAGATTCCCCCAGGATTTTTAGAACGCCCCTCCCGCTACATTGCAAACCTACTCGGTCGACAGTCCACTATAGTAAAAAATACCTTGCTGCGTTAATGTGTCACATCCATCTAGACCCTGCCCCATTAGCCCTCAACTCCTAACTCCCCAGATACATGTATCAGTATTGTACAGTCTATAATCTTGCAATGCTTAGATGCTCTCACAACTCATTCCACCCTCATACACTCTCTCCATCTTGGGATTGAACATCCTGGCTAAGTACAAAGTTAGGTCCACGCCAAAATGTTTTTATAAGTGTAAACATTCAATCTTAACATCAAGCGCCACTGCAACCCGTGCGTCCCCAAGACACACCTTAGGTACTCTTGTAAAGAAATCTGCCTTTTTTCTCCAAGGTGTCAAAGGTTACAGACAGGTCGACATCCATCTCCAGCATCAGAAAACCTCCGTGTGACCAACATCTCGACCTCCCGGTGATCTTCAGCCTACTCTCATCATAAGGTACACTCTTCAACCACCGGGGGGCAGTCATCAAATCAGTTATGATTTCAACATGTCTCAAATCCCAATATAGAGATAGGTTCAGCGCCCTGACAAACGCATCTAACTCAGCAATGTTGATATGATCAAGGTCATCACTTTTGCTTAGCCAAGAAGCAGCATTAATAATCTGATTCTCGATTCCCAGTGCAACCTTAAGAGCAAGACTGCTGATATCACACCAAATGCTCTTCCGACTGCAGGGTGCTACATGAAACAACCCTATCACCTGATCATCCGATTTTATCTGAGTAAACATATGTCTGATCAATCCCGTTGCTTGGTCTCCCACATCATCATCCCATGTTTCTCCCTCACTCACCCTATTTATGTAGCTCTAGGCAACCCTTAACCACCCTCACACAGTGTAATGGCACAAAATCGGCCTAAAAAGAGAGAAAGCTCACGTCTAAATAGTCGTGCCACATCACCTTAGCCCGTCAACACATTACCCCTACCATAAAGAATGAATAGGAAAGAATAACAGGAAAGTTATATTATCTGATGAAGCTCCCTTCCTCTTGCTTGAAGATTCTGAACCATTACTCGTTAGGAGAAGAAAAGAGAAGCCATTTTGACAGTCATGCGTAAGCCCAAGGTAAAGCACTTGGACACTCGCCATCATTGTGATCGCTTCTATAGCAATGCCCCTTTTACAAAAATCCTTCTAGAAAAAGTTTTTCCTTTCACCAACACACACAAACGAAAGCACGCCTTTAGCTGCCTGCTTTGAAGCAGTCACCGAATCATTCGTGCTCCACTTCACTTCGAATTATAATCACAATTCACAGTCCATCATAGTTCCCTATACCTTACCATAACTTACATTACATATCACGTCATATTTTTCACTACTTTCTACATTTTATTACGTTACGTTATATTTGACTGCCTTCCACACAAGTAAACCATACAATCCTACACTTCCCATCCTTTTTACAAGTCACTTTTACCTGTAATATCATACTATATTCTCAATCTTCAATACCATTCTGTAATCTATATTTCAATTATATTAACCTTGTATTTCTTAACAATTTTCAATTTAATTATCTCATTCTTTTGTATAATTGTAATTAAAACTCACTTGTTATTTCCTAATTGAATTCTCTCATTGTGCATTCGTTAATTTTCTAAATATATACTTTGTTTTTTATCCATTTCCTTATAACACAGGCGTTCGAAGTTTTCCAAATTCAGTTCATGGCAGTCGTTATGCCCAAATATTAGCAGACGACTATTAAATAAAATCAATCCCACTAATAACCAATACTATACTTCTAATGGAATGGAAATTAAGCAGTAACAATTTTCCCTAAGATCACGGTCATTAACTCATAATGTTATAAAAACATCCTTTATCATTATCTATTCCTGACAGGTCATGATTAATTTGGGGATGATAACTATCATTTTCAGCGTGATGTCACATCTTGTCACTACATTAAGACCTATAGCAAAACTTTTGGCTGGTAACCACATTGAACTTTTTTAGATCTTGGACTGGGAACTTTCCCTATTTGACACAAATAGCGAATTTTGAGGCGATAATCAAAGTGAAAGCTGATAAAGAAAAGACATCTTATTGTAAGAATATTTAGGCGCTTATTAAAACCCGGAGTAATATTTTTCAAGATATCATCAGAAATTTGGTCTCGGGCATAAGAGAAGGAACTGAAGCAGTCCACTAAATCACTGGACATTATTTTAAATATTTACTGCCTATTTTCGGGTATATTTTAACTTCAAATTATGATACGAACATAAAAACAAAATATAACGTATAATTAGTAGTACTTCAAAATGAGGTACTTTAACAATAATGTATAAAAATATTTATGTATTTAAAAAGAAATATAAACTCTAATTTGAGCTTCTTTAATACTCAAATTAACAAAAGAAAATAAAGAACAAAATCACTTTGAACATAGAAATGAGAAAAAATTAGATTTGTCCCTGAATGCTACAAGAAGATGTATCTCTATTTACTAGAGTGTAGTTTTTGTGTATTTAGTGCCGCCTTACTTAAAAGTATTCTATTCATTCCTTAGTCACTTTCCACTAATATTCTTCTTCTCTCAGTTTGAAAACCACTGCCTTATTTCTTGCACTCTCCATTTCTTCTTATTCAATACACCTTACTATAGGGTTTTTCAAAAGGGTCGCTCGATTTTTAAATGTAAATAAAACAAGTTGTGTGTGATATATGCACCCAATTTATTTTAAAATTAAAATTAAATTTTATGGCATTAAGTGTGTAAAATGACGGCGTCTAAATGTCCGCCGCGGCTCCGTTTGGTGGCACGTATTCGAGAGGCCCAATTTTTGATGACTTTGTCGCATAAATCTGGCTGAATTTGCTGGATGGTATTCGTTATGTTGACTTTGATAACATCAACTGTTTGCAGATTATTTTCATAGATCTGCGATTTAAGGTAGCCCCAAAGAGAGTAGACTAATGGCGTTACATCGCATGATCTTGGTTGCTAGTTGACGTCGCCGCCGCGCGAGATGACCCTGCCCCGAAATCGCTGGTGCTAAATGTCTATTATGGCTTGCGCAGTATGGCATGTAGCCCCGTCCTGTTGAAACTACATGTCAGTAGTATTTATATCAGGCATATAAAGCAGTTTAAGGCACAATAAGTTGCTTATCATCGATCTGTATGTCTCGCCGTTGACGGTTATGGCAATCCCATCTTCGTTCTCAAGAAAATACAGACCGATGTTTCCGTTACACGAAATTCCGCACCGACCAGTGACTTTGTTGGGATGTAATTGATGCTGGTGTATCTCATGTGGATTGTTTTCGTCCCAAATCTGACAATTTTGCTTATTCGCAAAGCCATTCATCCAAAAATTAGGCCTCGTTGCTGAAAATGATTTTTACGAGGAAATTTGGGGCAACTTCCAACTGCTCTAGAGCCCAATCAGCGAACACATGGCGTTATCTATGGTCGTTTGCCTTAATTTTCTGGGTAAGGTGGATTTTGTAGGGGTGCAAACGCAAGTCACTACGCATAATTCGCCAAACTGAAGGCTTAGAAAGGCCAAGTTCTTGTGAACGACGAGAAATTAATTGCCTCGGATTTTCCCGTACACTCTCATTTACGGCAGCGATGTTTTCAGCAGACCTTGGGTTTCAGCGACGTACGGGTGTTGGATGATTGTTGATCGACCCTTTTGCCTCGAATTTGGCCACCAAGCGTCAAACACTAGACTCGGCAGGACGATTGTGGCGAGGATAGAAATCACGTAATGCGCGGAACCTTTGTCGAACGGAGCAATGATTTTGATAATAACATTTGATAAATTGCACACCCTATTCAACACTATAACCTTTCATCTCCATTTGCCAAGTACTATTAAACAGTTAACAGTGAGGTTTCTAGATGTCACTTTAACAATATAGCCACTATCGCCTGACAAAGTTCGAGCGTCCTTGTTGAAAGACCCTTTACATTTCCGTCTAATAACTTGATTTAATTATCTCTCATACTGAGATTTTATACAGACTTTCAGTATGTGGAACCTTTCCATTTTCATCATGCAATCTCTATTCATATAAGAGACTTTATATTTGTGAAACTACTTTCTACAATATCTTGGAATAAAAAAGAGAATACAGTAAAAATCTAATCAAAATTATATCCGTTTGCATTACTACACTTTGGACAAAGAATTAAATGAGGTTACTGATGATGAGTAAAATATTTAATGGAACAATAAATGAAGAAGTCGCTCCTAAAATATTAAAATTATCTAAGGTAACTCCCTTTTTCAAAAGGTCCAGCGTTATTGCTACAAAAATAGGGAGCAATTAGTCGCAATTTCTCGTTATTAAACTACTTTTATCCATCTACAAAACGAAAAAAGAAAATCCCCTATAATCTTAAAAATCATGTACTATTTAGTGTAGAGATAGAAGGCAAAGATTTAAAAATAATCGCTCCATAAAAACATAGGTAATTTCCTAGAACATTTGAATTATGTGATGAAAACGGAAGAGAAGTTGTGATCCAATTGGAATTTACATTACATTTGTAAAGTTACACATCGGCAACGGTTAAAATAGGTCACACCTCACGATATCAGTGGAATGTTACTCCTGTGGGGAGAAAACTGTTTTACAGGAAGAAAGCAGACAACACTAATTAACGGCAATGAATCGAAAGCGGGGTATTTATCTAGGGGAGGGCCATAGAGATCTGCTGTGGTAACTAGTCTATATATTTGTAATTTACTGCCTGAATGAAACTAAAAGCTTGGTGGCCAAAGTTAGAATTCCTCGATTCTCTGTGAAATAATTTTGATAAAATTATCGATCCAGTCTGCACAATATGGCAATACTAATATTAGGAGACAAAAAGAGCTCTAGAAATAGAGAACATAAATTATGGCCGTAAAACTTCCTCACCAGTAGGGTCCAGGGAAAAAGCAAAACCTATCAAAAAGGCATGAACGCCTCAAAGACAGTTAACTATAAAAAACAAAGGTATTTAGAACAAGCCAACTTAAACATATAAAGTAAATAAATAAAATATAAAAACCTAATTGGAATTAGAAGAACGTTACCGCAGGGTAGCCCAAGGAAAATTATCAGTACGATATAGGAAGTAAATATGAAATTAGAAGAGAAGAAGATAGATGAACGTCAGAAGAAAGAGATCAACCAGTAACCTGACAATCAGTAAATTACAAACAAACTTACATTTCACTCTCTCCCCCACCCCTCAAAAACAACAAATAAACAAAAAAAACTATCATGCTATCTACTCCTATTATCCCCACACTTTACTCACCTTATGTATTAGGCCAATCTCAACATAAACAATTAAAACCATGCGACAATGCATTCCATCAACAAAGGGCAAAATAGTTGGGATTTATGTCACTATCGTTCTATACTTATTTATGTAATATATATATATATATATATATATATATATATATATATATATATATATATATATATATATATATATATATATATATATATATATATATATATATATATATATATATATATATATATATATATATATATATATATATATATATATATATATATATTAGTATGGTTGGGTAGCAGTCGTTCTTGAAGGCAAATTTTTTTGAAGACCATTGTGTATTTTGCCTTAATTAATTTCTTTCGGCTTCTTTCTCTTCTTCTATCTTTTTTATTCCATCTTGTAGATGGTCGATCACTTGTCCAGGATTCATCTTTTTTTTTAAATAAATGTGTTTAGTAAGAACCAAACTAAAGTTGGTAAGCTTTCGATCTTATTCGATCATCTTCGGAGCGTTTTGAAATGTTCTTGCCTCCTTTACCCATGTAATGATTGGAGTGAAGATCTGGCAGAAAGTGAAAGAAAACGATTTTTAAGGGGGAATTTATTCCGCCTTGGTTAAACGTAACGTTAGAGAAAATGAGCCACTCCTGTGAGTGGAATTTTTAAAATTGTTTTAATGTGCGATTTCAGTTTGTCGCTCGACTGTTGATAGCCGGCTTATCTTCATTTATTAATATGGCTTCTTAAATGTTAAGCATTGCTTCATTAACCTCTTTTCTTTTAATAATGGTGTTATTAACGAGCGTATCTCTCGTTAGGTTAATATTATGGACACTCTCCATATGATTTTTAGGCTGTCGAAATTGTGATAGTTGTTATGCCAATATATTTAGAGATTTTATAAGGCTTACAGACTTTATCTAGGTAGATGAATTCATAAACTGAGCTGGTTGATTTGAAATCAAAGGGTTTGGGCAGATGTTATTTTTCATCAGAAGATTGCTATAAAATAGATGAAAAAAACATCAAGGAAATTATTAACCATAACATCGAGCTTAAAAATCCAACGGATAAAATCCAACTCGTCATCTATTATAAAATAACAATCCTCTGATGAAAAATAAGATCTGCTTAACCTCTGATGAATGCCAAAGAAGTCAGAAAAAAGGAGAAAATGAAATAAAATAGAACACCCTTAGAAAAAAAGGAAAGTATCAGAGAAAATAGTGTGAGAGGTAGGTGTCATTACAACACCCAAAGAAATGTACTCATTATGAAAATTATAACTACCGGGTACAATGAGCACGTAGCAGATCGGATACATGGAGCAAAAATGGCACTCAGAACTCGATAGAGATTAAAAAATCTAGTGTTTCTAAACAAAAAAGGGATTTACAGTTAGGTGACTCAATATATTTGCACATTTAAATTTTTAATATTTCTGAAATATTTGGTGTTTCGTCTAATTAAAAAAAACTAAAACAGAACAGAGTAAACTTACATTTAACACAAAAGATATCCATAAGAACGATTTTTTTTGTGAATCTAAGAATAAAAAATGAAGAAAAGTATTCAAAGAAGCATTAATTCTAATAAAGACTAGAATAACATGCAGGAATATTGTTATTAAACCAAAGAAATTTATAAATTTGTTGTAAATAATGGGATTTAAAATTCCAGAGAATTCTAGAAAAGAAATTGATGTAAAGTACTGAATAGTAGTAGCGTTATTTATTGATGAGTATCCATAGAATAAGGATCGTTGCTTTGATCAATGCCGAAGATCAAAAAAGGTGCCCAACTATCTATGATACTAAGCACACCATCCTAACCGCGAAACACGACAAAGGTTGTATGATGGTTTTTCTCTACATTTTTGTACATAGCATATGAGCGCTCCACATCATTATTGGGAAAATGGATGTTTCTAAGTATCGAAAGATACTCAAGGAATAGCTGGTCCAAGAGCGTAAAAATTATACTTCCGACATCAATGACTATTTCAGGAGTAGAAAGGCCTTAAGCAGACGTCAAAATTAACTCAAGAATGGTTTAAGAAAAGAAAAATAATCTTTCTTCAGTGGCGATGTCAATCGCCAGACTTCAATGCTATTGATAATTTGGGCAAATACTAAAGTATCCATGCGAATGAGAAACCAAAAGAACCTGGTTTTGAGGGGAAAAATTTGCGTAAAAAATGATTGCAAAAAATTAATATTAACCTACGAAAATCATATTTTTGCTGCTATTGCAAACAAATGTTATGCCATGAAATATTAAATGTTTAAAAAGTAATCCGGTAAAATATGTGCAAAATATGCCAATTTGATTAGATGCATTTCATTGGGTGAAATGTTAAGTTTCACTTTAACATTAAAATGTAATAACGCTTTTCTTACGATAAAAACATTCTAAAATACGTCTTTCCTTGTTTTAACCGTCGAAAGGGAAATGCTTTTACAAATTTCCTACCGCCTTCATTTCTTTAAAATTCAGTGAACCTGATTTGATCCTCCGAATTCTTGCCGTAAAATTATTATTTTTAGTTCATCTTTCAATATTTTAGGTATAGTACAATATGTAGATTGTTTCAAACATAATTCTTAATTTGTATTGATAGGATATTAAACCTATTATACAACAGTTTTAATTTATTAAATGATACATCCTGACTATTTAATATAAAATCATGTATGTAATAGAACGGTTTGAGGCCGCTTAATTTCAAACGTTATCACATGTTTTTAAAAACACGATGCTACCCACGTGCATCCTGGAGTTGAAGCCGGGCGCATTATAGCCGCCACCTGAGTCAATGTTTAACCAAGGAGGTTTATCTTCCCCCGTCGCCCCATGCACCGACCTTGCCAGATTGAGTTAGGCTTATGGGCAGATAAGGTATTGTTCTCAGGCGCGTCTGTGCATTCCCCCGAAGCCCTGACTCCATTGTCCCCTACGCCAAGGGGATGTTTCGACTATTTATACGCAAACTTTACCACTAAGAGCAGATTCGAGAACCAGATTTTCTTCGCGAGAGACCACTACGGTCCAGTCTCACCTTGTGCACCAAAGGGCCCTCTACCTCGAGATCCACCATCATTTGTCCAGAAGAGGACAATATCTCTTAAGTGCCAAGGTTCGAGCCTTCATGACGCCAAGTCCACAAGGCTTTTCCTGTGTTCAGAAAGAGAACAACGTTAGAACAGCCATTGTTCTTTAAGCCAGTTGACAAGGAACGGTGTTCACCCTTCCCCCCTGTTGTTCAGAAAAAGAAAAACATTAGAACAGCCATTGTTCTTTGAGCCCGTTGACAAGAAACGGTTCTCAGCCTTTCCCCTTGTTGTTCAGATGAGAACAACTTTAGAACCGCCACTGTTCTTTGAGCCCGTAGACAAGAGACGGTTCTCACTCCCCCCTGTTGTTCAGAAGAGAACAACGTAGAACAGCCATTGTTCTTTAAGCCCGTTCGCTAAGAATCGGTTCTCAATTCCAAAACGCCACGTCAGGATCATTGAATTCCCCCCCTCCCCTTCTTTGGCTGGAACTCGCCAGCGGACCGAAGATTCCTTCACGTCACATTCCTCTGCACAACAAGTGTAATTACGTAAGCTGAACGTTACCTTGGAGTATTTAACTCTTTTGTCGACCCTATCCTGTGCTTTAAATGGTTTAGCGAACCATCCCAACCCTTTAAATTTTATTTGTTTCACCTTTTTAAACCTCTTCCAAATTTTAATCCCCGGATTAGCTAGATTCCCCACGACCCTTTCCAATTTCTGTTTATGTCAACATTTTCCGTTTTGTGTGTTGATGAGAGTTTCTATTAATAAAACTCTAATTTATTAATGATAGCCATATTATTATCCTTGAGCTCAGTTCCACTTCTTAAGCATATTGAAGATAAATAACCTCGGTCGACCACACACCACGCACTCTAAATTTAATTGAATAAGTTCCCTGCACGAATAGTCATATATGGTATATCGTCGAGAGTCCATTTTACGAAATATATATATATATATATATGTATATATATATATATATATATATATATATATATATATATATATATATATATATATATAAATATATACTATTTAAATTTGGTATCAAGTGTGTAAGGTTTAACCCTATATCTTTGCAAACACTGGTCTCAGTCGAGTAAAGCATAGTGTTATTCGTTATAAGAATAAGGTATAGGAGTTCCCTTTTGTTTTAACGATTGCTATCGCCTTTTTTAAAACTTAAGAAGCTGGAGTAGCTCAAGGAACAGTTATAATAATTTTTTGGTGTTTTTTTTGTGTGATTTTAGTCATTGGTTATTTAGATCGAGAAACCAAGTACGAATAGGTCAGTGCCTATATTTAGGTAGGCTAACTCTCTAGAAGGCATAATTCTTAGTGCAAGGAATTTTAGTTGGTTGACTATTGCGCCTCCAAGTGCAAGGATGACTCAGTTCGAAATCTTTAAAGCGCAAGGAGAATCCTTGGGACTTTCCGGAAAAGAACTAATTGAGTACGTTCAAGAGGAGCAAAGAAAAGAGCGAGAAGAGAAAAAAGAGAAAGAGAAATCCAACGAGAAGAAAGAGAAAGAGAAATACAACGAGAAGAAAGAGGAATTTAATGAAAAGAAAGAGAAAAAGAAATCCAACGAGAAGAAAAAGAAAAAGAAAGAGAGGAACGGAAAAGAAAAGCTGCGCTTCACCATTAGATTGAAATAGCTCGTGTTGAAGCAGAAATACAGTCAGCCAGTTGACGTTCAGAAGCCCTCCTCCCCAATCTCCCACTTAAGCTCCCCAATTTCATAGGCGGAGAGGATTTTGGAGCATTTTTAGCCCACTTCGAAAACATCCTCGAAATCAATAACATGGATCTAGGGGCTGAAGGTGTTGTCAGACTAATTCCCTTGTTAAATTGTAAATTGCGTGAAATTTTTATATCTTTACCATCTGAATGTACAATTAACTACAGCACCTTAAAAGCTGAGTTATTGGCCACTCATAATATGACTCCCGATTTCTAACGCCAAGAATTTTGAGGAGGTCGTATTAAACCAGGACAGACGTTCCGTCAATTCGAATACATTCTTCAGAGGAATTTTAAATTTTAGTTAGAATCCTCAAAGGTTGATCCTAATTACGAGTCCTTAACAGACTTCGTGTTGCGGGATCAATTTTTGGCGTCTCTTCCGACGGAACTCCGCGTGTTCGTCATGGATCGTCGGTTCCAGACCTTTAAAGAATGTACCGAAGAAGCGGATGTCTATGCCGCAAGCCATAATTTATACCCAAAGGACAATCAAACTTCTCACCAATCTTTCCTACAAGGAAAGAAGGAAGGATTCGCGCCCCTTCCCAGGAAAGCCGACGAAGTTTTCGAGCCCCGTAAAACGCCAAAACTTCTTTCCTCAAAACCAACAACGGGACACCAAACTTCCCGTTAAGATTTCTCCTCCATCTCTCTTCCCGAAGCGACCAATTATATGCTTCACCTGTGTTGTAGAAAACCACATGAGCTGGAATTGCCCCTAAAATTCTAGGCTCAAAAGCGGACCAGCCCACCAAGTTCACCAGATTAATGAGACCCCGGCTCCCCCGGTGGTGCAGACTCAAGCAGAAACTTCTCCCCCTCCGTCAGGCCACCAAGAAAATTTAATTTTTGACAAAAGTTCACCGGGAACTTTGAAATTTGAGAAGGGCAGCGTGAACGGCTGCCGAGTATCGACTCTCGTCAGGAACACAGGATGCACGTGTTTCATCGTGTCCGACGAGCTCCTTCCCCCAGTGGACCCTAACCACGAAAAACTTGCGGTGGTACATGACTACCTTGGGCGAGCGAACCAATTCCCCGTCGTTAGATGTTACCTGCAGTGTCAATATTATGATGGCTGAACTGAAGTCATTTCAGCACCCATAAAATTCTGTACCGTACTTATAGGACAGAGCCCCCAAGTAAGTTCCGACCCGTTGTATCTCGTTCGCCCTTCCTCGAGGCCGAGCTAAGAAAGAAGCCCAGGAGCCCGTCCCCATTAAAACCACGATACCGTCCGATTTCTCGGAGACCCTTAACCAGCACTTTAGGACGGTACAAAAGTAGTGTGCATTACTAACACCCTTAGGCGATAAGGCCCAAGACAAGGACATGAAGAATGTCCGTGGACCCGAAGAAAAAAAGTACACCCAACGCGCCCATGGAGATACCTTCGTAGCACTGGACAAGACATCGGCGCTTAAAGAAGATTACCCCGCGGAGTCCCTTAATGTAATACAGACAGTGTGCATCCAACCTGATGCCAATTGCCCTCTTCCTTCCCTACCAGGCGAGTCTTTTAAACCCTCTGAACTGGATATTGACGAGCAGCTGAGACCACATCAAAAGAGTCAGCTACAAGAACTATTTGAATGGAGTCACCATTTAACCACCCTATTAGCTCTCTTCGAGCGACTGCGTGGAAATGGCCTCAACATTGGCTCCAGCAAATGCCATTTTGCCCATGAAACCATAAAATACTTGGGTTTCAAAATAGGACAAAGCCAGTAAGGTTTCCTAGAGAACAAGATTAAGGCAATCGCCGACATGCCCATGCCCCTCCCGATTACAGAGAAGTAATTAAGATCGTTCCTAGGACCAGCTTCTTACTATCGGCGATTTGTCCCGAATTTCGCTGCAATTTCGGCGCCCCTCAGCTCCCTTTTAAAAAAGAATTCCCCCGATCGTCTACGTTGGAATGAGTAAGCTCATTTCTGTCCCCTTTTAAAGTTGCCCAACCCGGAAAAATCCATTGGGATTAAGCCCGACGCGAGCAACGAGGGCATTGGAGGAGTACTCCTTCAATACGAGGATGACGAAACAAGTCATCCAGTTGCATATGCTAGTCGCGAATTATTACCACGTGAAAAGAGATATGCCACTATAGAGAAGAAAGCTCTATCAATTATCTGGGTTATAGACAAATTCAAAATGTACTTGATAGGAAAAGAATTTCAGATAGGAACCGATCACCGCCCGTTAGCATATATTCTGAATGTACGACACTCCAACGGCCGAATTATGCGCGGGAGTTTACTCTTACAAGAGTATCAATTTAAAATAAATTATATAAAAGGTTCCGATAACCAGGTCACTGACGCACTCAGTAGGAATGCGTTACCAAATAGCGTCGATTTATTGTATTCGTAAGATTAGGATCCCCATGTATGTATATACCGTCTTGTACGACTTAAATTAGATTCTCTTGTAATATAATTATTTAATGTATATGTCTGAATTTTGTAACGCTCAATGCCTATTTTTTGTATGTATATATATTTGTACCCATTAAATTACGTATAAATTATTTTCTCCCATATGTACTAATTTTATATCATTTTATTTCTCCATGCCCCTTTTATTGATTAAGTTTGTATTAAAGGTTAGTTTCCCCTATAATCGAAAGATCTAAATAATCATATGTATTGAGGTAATACTAGTTAGGTACATGAAGGTACGGTTGGTACAAAAAAACGAGTTTCCTTACAACGGAGCTCTATCGTTGTCCCTTCTCTCTTTTTTTTCGAAGTGACAACTTCCTCCGGAATGGAGGGGTATGATAGAACGGTTTGTTGCTGCTTAATTTCAACCGTTATCAAATGTTTTTAGAAAGACGATGCTACCCACGTGCATCTTCGCCTTGAAGCCAGGCGCATTATAGCCGCCACCTGAGTCAATGTTTAACAAAGGAGGTTTATCTTCTTCCGTTTCGCCCCATGCGCTGAACTTGCCAGATTGAGTTAGGCTTATGGGCAGATAATGTATTTTTCTCAGGCGCGGCTGTGCATTCCCTCGAAGCTCCCAATCCATTGTCTCCTACGCCAAGGGGATGTTTCGACTATTTATACGCAAACTTTACCACTAAGAGCAGATTCGAGATCCAAATTTTCTTCGCGAGACATCACTACGGTCCAGTCTCCCCTTGTGCACCAAAGGGCCCTCTACCTCGAGATCCACCATTATTTGTCCAGAAGAGGACAATATCCCTTGATTGCCAAGGTTCGAGCCTCCATGACGCCAAGTCCACAAGGCTTCCCCTGTGTTCAGAAAGAGAACAACGTTAGAACAGCCATTGTCCTTTGAGTCCATTGACAAGAAACGGTTCTCACCCTTCCCCCCTGTTTTTCAGAAAGAGAACAACATTAGAACAGCCATTGTTCTTTGAGCCCGTTGACAAGAAACGGTTCTCACCCTTCCCATCTGTTGTTTAGAAGAGAACAACTTTAGAACCGCCATTGTTCTTTGAGCCCGTAGACAAGAGACGGTTCTCACCCCCCTGTTGTTTAGAAGAGAACAACGTAGAACAGCCATTGTTCTTTAGGCGTGTTCGCCAAGAATCGGTTCTCATTCCCAAGACGCCACGTCAGGATCATTTAATTCCCCCCTTCTTTTGCTGGAACTCACCAGCGGACCGAAGATTCCTTCACGTCGCATTCCTCTGCACAACCAGTGTAATTACGTAAGCTGAACGTTATCTTTGAGTATTTAACCCTTTTGTTAACCCTATCCTGTGCTTTAAATGGTTTAGTGAACCATCCCATCCCTTTAATTTTTATTTGTTTAACCTTTTTAAATCTCTTCCAAATCTCAATCCTTGGATTAGCTAGATTCCCCACCACCCTTTTCTTTCTTTGTTTATGTCCCCCTTTTTCTGTTTTGTGTGTTGTTGATAGTTTCTATTAATAAAACTCTATTTTATTAAGGATAGCCATATTATAATCCTTGAGCTCAGTTCCACTTCTTAAGCATATAGAAGATAAATAACCTCGGTCGACCCGACACCACGCACTCTAAATATAATTGAATATGTTCCCTCAACGAATAGTCATATATGGTATATCGTTGAAAGTCCATTCTACGACAATGTATAAAAGTATGTTATCAATAATATTCCATTGTGAAGCCCAGAGATTAAATACTATTCTTAATTGGGTCATCTTCATTGAATACTATAAAGTAATTTAAATTCATGTAATAATTCTATTCTTTGCAGAATCATACACCATAAGGTCCACATGAGGCACTTCCAATAAAGAAGGAAGTGAAAAATGAAGCGATTATCACCAATTCACAGTATTGCCTTTAATAGCTTTTTTATATTTTCAAAAAATATCTAGCAATTTCTTTTCTAGAAAATAATGAAATGGTGCTTATAAATACTCCTCTGATAAACATTGAACAGTGAACAGCAATGCCCCGCCTCCCTCTTCTTACCACAAGTTTGCTTTAAAACTCTCATCATGTTTAATTTATTACTTATCTCTTTTTCAAGAAATATCTAGCAATTTCGTTTCTAGAAAATGATGAAATGGTTCTTATAAATACTTCTCCAAAAAACATTGAACGGTAAACAACAATGCCCCGCCTCCCTCTCCTTACCACAAGTTTGCTTTAAAACTCTCATCATGTTTAATTTATTACTTATCTCTTTTTTAACACCTATTTTGTCGTGAAGGATCAACAGATTTTCTATGATAGATATAATTTGCTCTACGGCGACATTTCGATGCTATTTCATTTTAAGAGTAATGATGTTGCAATGTAAATATCAAAAAGCCAGGAACTTTTCAAATTAGTCGTGACTCTCTAAGTATAAATATTTCAAAAGGAATGATCATATGAGAAAGGAAAAAAATGTTGTCTTGTCTTGGATAGGTAAGTGCAGCAGTGATCCTTTTTAACTATGCTCGCCAAAATTGGCCGATTAAACTTTTAATCTCTTCTCTGCCATTCATTTGTTTAAACAAATATTATTATTTATTTTTGACTTTTAAATTGATACTATCGAAATAATTAAATAAAATTGCTAAAATTAAAGATATTACTGGTAGAGTAATTACGTTATTAGTTCTAATAACCTAACCCGCTTGTTTGTTTGTTATATCACAATTTATTTGAATTATTTGGCTATTATAAAGATGCACTTCATTAAGACAACACCTAGGCCTGATGACAGTTAGAATATTTTTACAGCTCCTTAAGGTTCGCACTTATACGCCTATTTCCTAATAAGCAACCGCCTGCTTGATTTCTAGTCAAAAAAGAGATACCAGAAAATGGATTCCAAAAGTTTCCCATCAACCACCAAGCCAATCGTGTCGTCGTAAGGGCTCAATTTGCTCAAAGATAAGGCACTGACATTTACACAGAAGATCCTTTACTTATTAACTAATGGACCCCTAAAATATATCTTCTTCTAGATATTCTAATATTATTACTGTAATCAATGTTCCGCAACTTTATCTTTCCAGGAATTAAGGGGGTAGGTATCAAAAAAGTTTTATCGTGCCTAAGGAGAACTATTCTGAATGCGAGGTTTCATTTATTCTTCCTTAAATTTAATCTCACGAACACCGAGTACGAAGATAAATAAAATGAACTGATATGACCAAAATGTCCTCCTTCAATATTATATTCTTGTTCATAAAACAATACACCCTTGTTCTCCTTGATGGATTATATAATATAAAACAAAATATAACGACATCAGCATTCACAAAGTGAGGATTCGTTGCCTTTGAATAAGGCTTTGGACTTCTAATGACTCGCTTTTAATCTCTGAGAGAGGAAACACAAAGCTCACACTGATTCAATGCAATCCCCCTTCCTTCCCCTTCAAAGCAAAATTAAGGAGATTATTTATCACGGAAAGTTTGAAAGGGATAATTGGTAAAGGATGGTGGTGAAGATAGCGGGCTTAAAAATTTGGGGAAGACATATGGCTTCAGATTCTCGAGAAAGAATTGAGGGCAGTATAAGAAAACACTTCGGTACCCTCAGGCATGACAACAATTGTAATTCTTATCTTTATGGGCATTCTCGGGTAAATTGATTTTGTTCACGAGTAATAATAGTCAGATGGCGTAACTAGCCAAAGCTTACTGTGAATAGCACTTACAACGAGGACACCTCGTTGTAAAGGAAGGAAGAAAATTCCACCCAACCTCTATGGGCAATCTCTATCCTATCGTGTGGTTTTTTAAAAAAGAAGAATCACTTCATTTGAGCCAAGTACTTTTGCCTATACAGTCATGCCCAAAGGTTTTGAGCTAATCAAACGTGGCATTTTATTTTACCATATTTTTATCATAATTTGGTGAAATATATAAGAATTTATACCATTTAAAAAAAAAAGGCAATTGATAGGCGAAGTTATTATTTATAATTATATTTCCTTTTATTGAAGAATGCTACAATTTATTTTGGCATGATAGAGAGAAAATTGTGATGACATCTTGAATAAGGTTACTCCATTTTTTTTAATAACAAACGGCAACTGATGCCAATAGGATGGATCCTTTTTATCACAACCAGGTTTTTTATCGCCTACAAATTAACTATTTGGTTCAGATATGGCGAATTCTGCAGGTAAACTTGTAAACTTTCTATGATCTTTTCAGCCTAAAACTTTTTATTTCTCAGGTTTGGGACACGGTGGGCCATCATGCTAAAATTTACATTTATCATCCTCAAATTGGACCTAAACCGTTGGAAAAGGAGTAAAGAAGCACGTTTGATACCATTGGCGTATTGGGGTTTACTGTATGTTAATGATCATGGACAGAGTTATTATTGCAGATACTTCAGCGTCGGCACAAGACAAGACTCGTAAAAGCAGGAAAGCTTTATCAACCTAAGTAGGAATCATCTAGAAGCTGGAAATAAGTGGAAGGGAAATTCATCATAGAATATTACTTTGTCCAGCTTTCAATATTTCATTTTTTATATTTCCTACAAATATGAGCCTATTCTTAGGGGATTTCTTGGTTAGATGAGGCTTCTTTGCAGCTCTTCACTACTTTAGAAATTTTTTGATATGTCTTGGAATCACTGAAGGAGTTCCTCGGACCCTTTTCCAATCGTGAGCCATCTAGGTATTGGTGGCAATCCAATCTTTAAGCTGCTACCTTACAAAGAAGCGATAGTGCCGGTCATTTAAAGCTCATGGGTCTCAAGAAGATATCTTCACACGAACTTAGCCAGTCTTTTTGAATTCATTAATAATCATGAAGATGGTTTTCCTTGAGAGAATATTCTTAGCAACTAGCTTATTGCATGTGATGGGGTGCTCTCGAAAGAATAGCGTGGAAGGAAGTCCCCCTCGGAATACCCCTTTTAGCCCATTTGCTCTGAATCACGTGCTCCTTGTCATGGGAAGTTTAGAATTTTCGAGAAGGAAACAGTCCCGCGCTGAGTCACCCGACCCAGCTGTATTTGCTTTCGGATGCTCCTCGCTTCTTCCTCCCTGGCGATAACACCGAGTTCTAACCCTCATGCTTTCCTGGCATGTCTATTCCCCAATGAGGGCAGCCGTACTAACCCTACCGCTATATGATGAGGCAAACCTCTCTGTCCGATCCAACTCGTTATCTTGAAGTCCTTTTCAATAGACTGAAGTCAAGAATACTCTAGGGAAGGCTATGCCCTGGGTCTAACTGTCTAAGGATATTGAAAGTCTGCCAGTTCCTCTATCCAGACATTTTTGTCAGTTCCCCGCGAAGTCCCACAACCCCTGTTTGAGTCTTGTACCTCGGCGTGAAGGTCTCACCAGCAGATCTCCGTTCGTGAAGCTTTGGCCCCTGTTCAGAGGAGAGCTATCGGTCCACCTTATTCCCGGAGAGCTGTGCGGCACCCCTCATATTGGACCCCTTTTCAAGACTCCCGCTCCTTCCTGTTTGAGACTCCCTGTCGAACCGCAGAACAGTACAGTGTTTGAGATTTGATCTCTCTTGAGCAGAAAAAATTTAGCTCTTAAACAAGAAGTATTCCAAACCTCTATCTACGAATCCTCCTCATTAGGTCTCCCCGAAGTATCTTCTCGAAGACCTGTGCCGTTGGTTCACCCCCCCCCCCATCCTCCTCCAATTACCACCACGTTTTAAGTTAAAGTGATCTTGTATTGTAATTCCCTGATTACACCCAGTCAATCGTCACCTGCATCCACTTTTGAATTGACTTCCTCTTAATCGTAATTAATATCTCTTGTTCGAGTTAACGTTAGTTTTACTCTTCCCGCTTAATTCTCTCATATTATAACTTGTCACAATTAACTATCTTTATCGAGTAATTTTTCTCCCTCTTTTTTGTACATATATATATAAATATATATATTGTACAATTTATTATATATATTTACATTATATTTTGGGGTTTTATTCTTTGTATATCCTTTGAACTGCAACTTGGCAAGCCATTAGATAAATCTCGGTCAACCGTGAATCGCACTCTGTATATAAATCAATAAGGCGGTCCCCCACTGCTTTAATTGATACAAAGCATGTCGCAGGCTGCCTAGGGTCGGCTATCTACCCATTCTTTGTGATGTGCCCTTGCACCGAGCAATTCTTCACAGGCATACTTCGACATTGTATTTGGATCCACTTTGGTGCTTACTAGCTCTAGTTGCACGATTTTCTTTCGAAAAGACCATTTCTAACAGTGAAAAATATTAAAAGGTTTATTTTTACCAACAAATATTAGGAAATAGATTATAAGTGCACATTATTTATTTAGCTTATTTTGTCATAATTTTACTTACCCATTTGATCGAATAACAAACTCCAAAGAGTGAAACTCGACTCCTACAGGAACAGAAACAGTGGGCAAGTTTGGATTCAGCAAAGGAAGGGGACATTTTAAAAGTAAATTTAAATGCTAAATTTTAATTTACCTGAATTAAGTTAAATAATATAATAAGTATTTCTTTTACCTAAATTAAAAATAAATAAATAAAATATATGTGTCAAAACCTTTGCTATGACTGTACTCACATCTATTTCTAACCCATTGCATCAAGGGGGCAATTTTGTGATTTATCTTCCCTTTTAACTTGAACACATGGCTTCTGCTTATGCATCATTCTTCGAGAGAATTCCACCACTTTTATTGAAAAAAAAACATTTCTTAAAATATATTAATACTACTTTTTAAACATAGGCCTCTGATTATGCTTTAGCTTTACACGAAATTAATTGCTTTTAATTTTGCACCAATTGCCTCTGTTTATACTATAATTTCATTCAATTCCTCTGCGATTCGTCTTACCTCATTTTCTCTGGGTGTTTTCTACTTCCAAAGAAAAGCTAGCCTTTAAAATGATATGACCACCCCTAAATATGTCTTTATTCTCCCAATAATTTTTTCCCAAATAAATTGGCCCCCGATTTAATTGGTAAACTTGTCTCTTGTTATGCCACTTTCGTCTAAGAAATCGTTTTTCTTTTAACTTGAACCCACTGCTTCTAGTTTTGCCTTCCTCGTTTTTAGATTTTATTCCATATTATTTATAACTATTAGCCTCTAGATGTGCCTCTATCATTCAATTAATTCCTAATTAAGTTAAACCAAATGCCTCTTGTTTTCCTCGCCTAAGTGGATTCATTGCCTTTTAAGTGAATCTCTATGTAGAAGTTGTCTACTTATGCTAAGGAATCACTTCCTAGTCAATTTCTAATGAACTACCTAATTTTATCCCTTTTTTTTCGAAGTAAACAAAGATTTAATTCTAAATTATTTACCGATTTTAAATCATTTATTTCTCTCTTACAGTGAGGGGAGTTTTATCTGTCTCATATCGTTCTAACTCTTTCATATATAATCTCGCAGTTTAGATTTCTAGCGTACAAAAGAACTAGCCTTATCATCAGCCGCCCCTTCAAAGGTTTTGAAATGCATATTATTTGTATTAACATTTTCCTACTGCTCTGCCGTCTCTGCTATTTGGGGAGAAAAAGCTAAACGTCTTGCCTTTATACTTATTAGGCCTTGTGCCACTCATCCTTTCAATTCTTGCATACATGCTATTCTCTTTATCTTTCTAATATGAGAACTCATATAATACAACAAGCATCCATCTCCTATCTTCCACCTCCCATCTCTTTTAAGCAAGACTATCAGTTAAACAAATATCAAGTTTCATTTCGGGAATTATTTGACTATTCCATAAGTCTCATAGTATCAAACATTTCTCTGAATAATTTAGAAACTGCAATTCTAATTAGAGTTGTGTGCAATTTGAATGTTTTATTCTTTAAGTGATAAGGCTGGCTATCATAAAATAATCATTTGTCTATATTTCTTATAAATATTAACTCTCTTATTATTGCAACAGTGGCTTTTAACATTAAACTTATTTTGATAGGATTCAAGAAAACGCTAAGCAATTGTCTCAATTTGAAACGATATTTGAATGTTTGGGGAGCGTTTAGCAGTTACCATAACGACGCTTCCAGAATGCATTTATGAAAATAAATTGACTATCATATTAGAAATTTGATTACAGTTGTGTAATTTAAAGAATAAGATTTTTTTTAATTATTTATTGAAGCAACCGTCACTAGCTTACCTAAAATATTAGGAAGAAGAGTATTAAAAGAGGAAGTTTAATTATACAAAAATCATCGGAACAATACCATTAATCCTACTTAACCAAAATCGAGCAAATACCTTTTAGCTTATTTATCTGTTATTTTTATTTTACCTAGATCCCAAAGCATGAAACAGAACCTTTGAGATAACTATGTTCTCTATGCCGTTATTTACATTTTTCCATGGAAGATTTTTTTTGTAATCTGTATCAAAGATTGATTATCATGATGGAAAATTAAGTGTTTCATTCAAATTTAAAATAGGAATATTTTTAATATTACTGTATCGAGTCAGTGATAAACCACAGACCAATAATACAATTAACATAAACATATATATAAAATTTATTATTATTAATAATAAGCTATATCCGTGGGCACATTTCCAAAAGGAAGATGTTCAATGAATAGTTTGACAAAGATTTGTGAAATTGGTAGGTAACATAGAACTAAAGAAAGAGAGCATCTTCGTTGGTGCGTTAATGAAGAAGAAATACAATATTTCTGGACCTCCTAATATAGATAAAAACGTAACTAAAAGTATTAAATTAAATTTGCTATTACCAACCGAATCAATATCCATACACATTGCTAAGTAATGAATTATTAACTTTAAAAACCACCAATTTCTCGAAAGCCACATTACCACGCGATAGTTGATTTTCTTTTCTAAATCAAAAACAACATGTCAAGCAGTTCATATTAATTGCTTTAATGAGGTCTGTTTTATTTAAAGGCAAAGCAAAAGAAATTTCTTTGGCCTACGCGTAATTTAACCTCAATTCATGATCGTCAAATTTCCATAAACCCTACTTTGGTTCAGTCTGCTATTGCAACTCCGTCCAAACCAAGTGGAAAACAGATGTTAAATTTTAAAGGTGAAGGTCATAAGAGGATCTGCCTGAAAATGTGATATAAACATAGGAAGAGAAATTTGGACATCCGAATCGAAGTTTTGGGACGGGCTATTTAATAATATAAAATGTGGATCTGTTGACATTTATAGGTTTCATAACCTTTGGAGATTTTAGGTGATTTTTAGTTTATATGTTAATTAATTGAGCTTTTGGGTTTCTCTAGCTCACGTAAATCAAAAGACTTAGCTATCACCTAAATTCACAATAGGTGACAATGATTTAAAAAATAAAAAAATCGGCGGCAATGATATAAAAAATAAAAAAACGAAATTTTTAAAACACTGAATTTAAATAATAGAAAAATTCAAACAAAAAACTTAAGTTCTCATGGATGGACGGTACCAACTCGCTAGACATGTTTGTATTCAGGTATGGAAAGTTTATGAAGACGAGAATACTTATTATTAATCTGCAACATAGCCAAAGAAGGCAGGCCTTACAACTTTTGAATGAGACAGGAAGGACCTTGTGTCTTTTATTTCCCTCATGCCACCGAGAACGCAGTCTAAATTCTCATATCCATAACCCTATATATAAGAAGGAGATATTTTGAAGGTTTAACTAAGATTTTTTCTTTTAGTTCGGTTGTCACCTAAGTAGATTTAAATTTTTAACAAAGTTATTTCTAATAATTCCTTTATAATATAAAAAAAAATAAAATTGTGAAGTTCAAAAAATAAATATAAGTATCGAATTTGTCTGAATTTTTAAAAATAAATGAATTAAAAATGGTCAAGTTGAGAAAATTCGCTAAAATTTTGGTATGGAAATTATTAGAGCAAATTTAGATAGAGAGTAAAAAAAGAATCATGATAGGCCGTAGGGCACAGATCGAAAGTCTACCAGCAAAGCACAAGCTCCTTCTGTATGGAATAGTGGCCAAGCTCCTCCTCTTATTTGATTATAATAAGATTAAGGTAGAAAATTAAAATTTTATATGCAAAAAATCGATGTACTTGAGTTTCTCCAAACCATTCTCAAAGTTACCAGGTTTCTCCTAAAGATTTTTTACCTTATGTGTCCTTTCTCTGAGAAGGTTTAAATATCCCATTCAATCATTAAGAGTATAAAGGCATGCCCTACCACTATTTTGCTGTTAAACCTTACGCACTCCAGCTTACAGCCTTGATATTCTCTAATAAAATCCTGTTTGTCTCGAAACTCACAGAGATTCGAGAGAAAATGATTTTTATCTCTCAATTATGTTATAACTGTTGTTTTAACATGGGTTAAATGGATGAGAACAAAATCCTTCATGGATGATTAGTGATAAGAAAACAGCACAACCAGCAGTGTTTAGAGCAGGGGTGGTTGTTATATAAAAGAAATTGGAGATACATTTATTTAGTTTTCTTAAGTTAAGCATTTGGTTTCGCCTGCCGGTAAGAGGTCGTGGACGTGTCACCACCTTTGGCACGCGTGCCAAGGGTTGCGCAGGCCTGGTTTAGAGCAATATGAAAGATAGGTCGAAAACAATAGTTTGACGTTTCCATGCTTCGATTTAATGAATATTTTCGGATTTTGTAATAATAATCGTTGATCGACGGATATATATTTTTTTATTACAAAACAACTCCAAAGAAACTACGTCATAACATTAAAAGGAACAATGAAACTCTTTGGTCAGGATCTATTGCATGGTACACAAATCACCCCAAATTGGCCTGAATGGGGGAAGAAACTTCGATCAAAATAAAGATGAATGGATGTAGCTACAAAGTGTCCATTATGTCAATGGGATTCATAAATGACTTGGAAGTAGATGGTCTGAAGATATTAGTTTGGTGTATTACCAATACCATTGCGTTTTAACTACGGTATTTAAACATATTGTGCATTTTTATATAAAAGCACAGTGGTTGACCAATATATTATGAACAAATCTGTTTGTGGAGCAGGGTGGTTCAAAAATATATACAAAAATTGAAATTTGTTGGAAATGTTCTACACATGGCTAAAATTATGCTGTTAGATGTTAAAAGAGCTGATGCCAAATATTGACTAAATTGGTGAATATTTAGAGGTTGCTATGTTTCTCCATATTTTAAAATTTTAGTCAGGATATTGGAACTTTTTAATAGTAGGCATTTATTGGTTGTTACTTATATACTAGCATATATTTGTCATTAATAACTCATTTCCTATGAATTACAATAATTCGCCAAAAAAAAGCAAGATATTGCATTATCTGAAAAGTGGAATGACATTCACATACTCTGCGTATGATGCACTAATAATTATTGTTTCAGCTTGTTAATTTCTGAGCCCATTTGTTAAGTGATGACGCAATAACGCTCCTTAATATATAAGTCAGCGAGAATTGATTAATTATTCATTTTTAGTTTGAAGTTGACGTAATACAAGTGAATACAAGTGCTCGTTTATGCAAGTATATATATAATTATCTAGGTAAGTAATATACTTTGTTTATTCAGTGCATAGATAATTTGCAGTTTTTTATCAATATCAGACTTACTTAAAGAATATTAGAATTATATGTTAACACACTTTATATTTATATTTTAATTCACAATATATATATATATATATATATATATATATATATATATATATATATATATATATATATATATATATATATATAATTTTATATATATATATATTTTAATTAATCATCACTGCCGTAATTTTTTATAAACACAGGAGCCAATTAAATTATGTTAAATGAAAGCTTATTCTTTCATGAATATTGAATATTTAAATATTTTAGAGTATAAAAAAATCTTCTAAGTATAACTAAATGGAGGGTTCTGTGAGCTCACTCATTTACAATAAATTTTTATTTCTGTTGTTTCAGATTATGGCTAGAAGTACTCGTCGTTCATCTGCGGTAGTCTGGTCTTTAGGACATTCTACTAGTAAGCTTTCATATGCAAGACTACCAGCATGTGGTGATGTGTTTCGTGTTGTTCAGTACAACCATCAAGTGGAGTCAATGACTTAGACACAAAGTTACAACCTCGCTTGCCAAAAAGTCATAAAAGTATGATAAAGAGCCCAAAATCCCACACAGCGAATAGACTCTTGCATTAAGAAACTATCAAGGTTGTATGAAGAATAATTTTCTTTTAAGAACAACCACAATCCCGAACTTTACTCATGTAGAATGAATGATCGTAATTTCTAATCTACTCTTTCAAAACCTTTTGACATAGCCTCAAAAACTCTTGAAATGTGGTAAATAATGGAGAAGACCGCCAATTTCTGTTGATGCAGAGAGAGAACATTTTCTCCTGCAGTATGTCGTGCCGTGATAAGATTACTTTAGCCAAGGAATCCCGCAAAAGATACCGACATGAGAAGGCTTTATAATATAAAGAAAAAGTATATACTTCTAAAAATCAAGCAGAGGCTGCTGCTCATGAAGATTTCGAGTCATCATCATCTGAAGGAGAAAGTTTAATTGCGGCAGACAAAGAGTTTTTTCCACCTTCCTCAACTAGAAAAAAGAATGCACAATGTAGTCCTTCAAATTAAAAAAATATCTTTACAACTTCAGGTGTGGATAGAAAAGCAACAATGGTTGCTGGATCAATGGCACAAGCCTTGGGTCAGTATTTTGCAGCTATAACACTTTCCAGGAGTTCTATACGACGTTCCAGAAAGCACGTAAGAGAGGCAACATACACTAAAGAAAAAGCTTCGTTGTTTGTTGAAGGACCGATCCTTATTCACTTGGATGGAAAACTACTACATCCTATTGATGGGGCAAAGGAAACAGTAGATCGAATTGCGATAATAGTTTCTGTAAATGGAATTGAAAAACTTCTTAGGGTGCCAAAAATAACACGAGCAACAGGAGAACAGGCTATGGCATGCATTTGATCAATTAATGGCTGGAATCATCGTGAGGAAGTTCAAGGCCTTGTATTTGACACAACTGCATCAAATACAGGCCTACAAAAAGGAACTTTTACCATAATTATGAAAGTATTAGGAAGGGAGCTTGTTTGGATTGCGTGCCGTCATCATATTTTTCAAATTATATTATCATGTTCTTGCAATATTTTAATTGAACCTACAAGTGGTCCAAGGTGGAGTCTCTTTGAATGTTTTAAATCACAATGGTCGTCACTTAAAAAGGATTCTTTTTAAGAGGCGGATAGCAGTTTATTCGTCAATCCAGTAATGCATAATCTTCGAGGAGAAATGGTCCCATATTTTCAGGAAGCTTTGAAATCTCGTCAGTTGCGTGACGATTATGAAGAATTGCTGCGCTCAGTCTCATCTATCTTGGGGGCATTGATAAGACAAAGGTTACATTCTGAGCCCCAGGAGCAACTCATCATGCACGCTGGATGGCTAAGGCTATATTTGTCCTGAAAATATACTTGTTCAAGCATCAACTGAAACTAATGAAACGTGAAAAGGCCAATATTACAGAGTGCTCTCTTTTTATTCCTTTGGTCTTCTCGCGTTTTTGGATTAAAGCCCATTTTGGAATTAATGTTCTTTAAATGACATTCTGTTTCTTAAAACTTTGCAAAAGTACCCAAATCAGACAATATCTAAAGAAGCAACCATAGCCCTTCCCATACACCTTTGGTATCTTGAAGAACATCTTGTTAGTCTTGCATTTTTCGATCATAGAATTAATGCTGGGACCAAACAGAAGATGGTCTCTAATCTCCAACGTAATGAAAATACCAAAGTTGTTCCCTGATTGAATCTTACAAAAAACATCGAGGATTTGGACTTGCATGAACTGGTAACTCAAAAAACTAAGCTAATCTTCAGTCTCCTATTGTAAGTTGGATACAGGTTTGCAGAGGATACATTTCTGAAGACAAACCAAAGTTCTAGGGAAGAGAATACGTGATTTCAAGAATTTTAACGTCAAGCGATTAACTTGATGATTGTTAACGATCAAGCAGAAAGAGGTATTGGACTTATCAAATCGTATAATGCATCTCTAACAAAAGATGAAGAACATAAACAGTTGCTTCTCGCACTTGTGGCAAAACATCACAAAAATTTTCCCTCATGCTCAAAAGGATTAATGTTTAATCAGCAATTTTAGTTATCATTTTTGTCAAAAAGAAATCATTTGCCATTTAACTATTTTCTTTTCACCTTAATATAATTATTTTTTAAAAAATTTTCTTTCAACACCAAGATCTGTTTCAAATAAACTAGTATTTGCAAAGACTGTTTATTTCTATCCTAAAAATTAATTTACCAGCAGACTAATAATTTAAGATCCATATAGTGACCAGTAAATATTGTTCGATTTTGATGAAATTGAGCATGTGACCTACTGTTCAATGCGGTAATACAATCAGGCATGTGTAGATAAAGAACTAAAACAAAATTTGGGGGACCACCCTAGTGTGGAGCCATCGGCCAACTGCCTCCTAGCGGCCGTCGCGGCCATTTTATAAAAAGGTCGTCATGTGGCAGCCAAAGAAGACTAATCCATAGCTGAATAAGAGGTTCTGAGTAACTGTGCAGGAAAAATGATTGCTTCGAATCTGCAATGTTCTGCAAACATTATGCTGCATGGTGTTGCTAATGTAAGGTGGCAATTAACAACAAGGAAAGGCGCCCATAGGTTCATTGCTTTATGTATTCATAGATTAGCATAACAACAATAAAAAACATCACTTGAAATGTTCTAACTCGGTTGAACATGCCCTAATTCACTTGGTTCTGAGATCTCCTTCCATACAACTTTGTCATGTTTCATTTACAGAATAATGTCAAAGAGCTTCTAACTCTTTGAACCTTGTGGTTCAGAAGCGAAAGCAGTTCTATCTACCTCCCCAAAACAGGAACAGAGAGAGACTGGTCACCATGCTTCATATGCCAAGAAACGAAGGCAGAATGGCTGACAAGTCCATCAGACAATACATTTCAAGAAAAGTAAAGCAGCTACAGCATTCTTGGTGGATATCTGAGAAGCTTTGATGAGATTAAATTGCTCCCAATATCTTTTCTCTTGAGCCGATTAGATGAAAGCAATGCCGTTGAATCAGCATTGAGAGATGACAATGTACGATACTACAATACCTTAAGGCTGAGGTACAACAAGACCATGTTAAACAGAGCAAAAAAGAGGCACCAAAATAGAGGCGCCGACGAAGAGTACGAAGTTGCTGCCCGCAAGCGAACTTGATATATGTCACGATCATCAACTAATAAAGCGAAACAACAAGAACAAATATGATTATTCTGAGATAATCTCCTGTCAGTGATGGTCTTCATGAAACTGTGACATTCCAGATAGACGCGCGTATCACGTCGTCCGCATGGATTATGGGCTAATTCGACCATATGATGCAACTGAACGCTGTGGACATGGGTACACAGCAGACTAAGTACACGCAATAGAAGGACTTGCGTTCATTGAGTTGTTCTTGTTTACTGAAGAATCTCTATTGCAGGGGCAGGCAACCTTTTCAGAGTGACTTTGGGAGTAGACGCGGGCCGGAGTGCCCAAAAAATCCCCAAAGTAACCATATATATGTATATACTAGAATACATTATACATGAATCTTATCGAAAAAAAAATAAATCATGAGACGGCTGGTTCTGCTTGCCATGAATAAATGCACTGACCACAAAGCGTACCTTGTCTCAATGTGTCTCCATAAAATTTCTCATTATTTACTCATTTTTACTGCCAGGCGTAAGAGTCATTCCACTCTCCCTCTACGAGTCTACTGAGGTATTTGCTATTTGGCAGAAACTTAGGGGGGCGGGGCTAAGGTTTTGGGGCCTGGATTGCAATATTAATGCCAATCAAGATCGGAGACGTCTCCCATCATCAAACTTGCTGAACTCGTGCAGTTGTACACGTCGAGGATGGAATTTGTGGGAGTCAAGCATAATGCCAGGGTGTACACGACCCGTCTTAAGCAGAAACTGCTTTCTTACTTTTCCAACGGCCGCCAGAAAGGAGTTAGCTGATAGCTTCACATCCAGATTTGTTTAAGATATATTGGTCTACCTCTGTGACAAATCTGGTGATTTATAAAATGAGCCAAAGGTTAGCTTACTTGCAGCACTAGTTGAAGCTTGTGCAGGTTCTGGTGAGTTAATAATATTACTTCTGGTTATTTCATTATATTTAATGTATTAACTTATAATGCCAACTTAGATATACCAGCGATGGCAAAACTACCAGAAAAACTGTCATAGACTCATAAATATCCTAGTACAGGGATGTTAAAAAGTGTGGCTAGTTAGCCTACTAGGGGCATGAGAAGCATGCAATGCACCAAATCCCACTTTATACGTTGTGGCCAGAAGAGGTGAAATTTTTACTTGTGGATCTTTGGGGTTTGTAAAAAATCTGGTAATCAACAACAATGGTCAAAACGCTTACACTTGTCTAAATTAAATTTCATGTTCTATTTATTAGACGATTTCTAGATTCTGAAACTTGTATAGGGTTCCTGCTGATAGTGAATATGATGCACATATGGTCACTACATAAGACCTGGACTCATTCTTTGTAGTAATTGAACGGTAGTTTATGATTCGCCAGACAGATGTCTGGTTTTGTGCCACCTCATCCTCTGACAAAGGTGGGGAAGTCGGGGCCTATTCACTGGGCAAGGTTACTGTCCAGCAATAGGTCTAGGCTTCTTCCTATACCGTTGAATGTCCTGTTACCGGATTCTCTGTATCTGGCGTCCATATCACCCATTAAGAAAGTGGGGGCTTTTCTGACACATAGGCCAGTGAGAGTGTGAATTGGAGGTTGATATCCGGTAGCAATAAGCAACTCTCCCATGTCTAGTTCGACCTCATTCGCGAGGTAGGATCCTTATAGATTTCTTATTTGCTTATATTTAATCCCTTTCTTTATCGCAATAACGGCACCGTCGAACCAATCCTGCGAATAATTCGTGAACAGCAAACACATCGTAGTTCCAGGTTTACATTTCTGTATTACGTGTATCGATTCCGTGTTCCGGATTTTAGATGATATCTGCATCAATTTCGCGAATACATTTCCTTTAAGAGTCTTTTTCGTCCTCCAGCCGTTGGAATTTATTTCCAGTATCTTCAGTGCGTTCCGTAACATGGTGAATTGTTTTTACCTATGCTATTCCTTTTTCTTCTTAGGAGCTGGCGGGGTGGTTTTAATGTGCCAAGCTTTTCCTTCTTCGCAATAAACTTGGGGTTTTGGACCTGCTTTTCGTAGCGTATACGGGTTTAGGGGCCCTCTTTGTTGTCTGAACAGGTGGATTCCACCTCATTTTCAGCTTTTTATTCTTCTTCTTCGTCCTCTTTGGATTTCTCCGATGAGCGAGCTTCAATGATCATCACCAGTCCATATTTAACAGTATTATTTATTATAACTGATTCCTTGAATGTCTTGAAGCATTCAGGGTCCGTAGGTATGATTACTGGATGAAGATTGTATGCCTTTAAAAGTGCATTGATGATCTGGTTGTAACAGCCAGGTTCATTGCGTTAGCCACATTAGCGTGAGTAATCAAGATCAGAATCTTTACACTCAGATCTCCCGTGTCGCTCATCTGTGCAGGTATTGTAATCATTTCCCATTTTTTTCTGGGCAGCGATCGCGTATGTCATCTCCTTAGCTTCTTCTCTTCTTCTTCCTTTCATTTGATTATTTCTCGGCGCTTTATGCAGTTCAAGGCCATGGTTCTGTGTTCACTTTTGCAGTTGAGACATTTCTTATTAGTACTCTCGCAATAATCAAACCAATGTCCTTCTCAGACGCATTCACTGCACCACAGTTTGTTCTTGTCCAGGTAGGTCCTGGTTGTGTTTTGTTCTGGTTTATAGCCCTCAAAGCATATCTGTATGCTATTAAACCTCTCCTGCTGAATGTTCTATCTTGGGATTCTCATATTAAAGACCAGGATGACGTCCGTCGTCGCTTTCCTGCAAATGTCGGTAGTAGAGGTTATTTTAAACACGTGGCTGCGTTCGCGGAAATTGATTATTTCCCGGAATTTCGCCCACCGGTTGCCCCTCATGAACTCTTCTTTTAGTTCGTCGGTTCTGTTTTCAGCGACCCAACTCTCTACCTTTCGGCAAATGACACTGCGGTTCGATGCTCTTCAATGTGGTAGCTACTTCTTCAGACAGGAGTCGGTCCACACCTTTGCTCTCTAGGCAGATGACAATAAAACTTGATGAAAATTCAATCAATTTCACGATGGCCACCTTGAGTTCGGGTTAGAAGGTTTTGCATACTTCCTCTTTTCCGGGGCCTTTTTTCCTTGTATGGTCCTGAGAGGGACCTTCTTACTGAGAGTCTCCATGGTATTCTTCGTTCCTTACTATGTCTTCTTCTTGTCTTCTTGTCCTCTGTATCCAATGTGTAATTATTTTGGTATTTTGTGAGTGGAAATGAATGTGAATAGGGTGGTAAAGGCGGTAGTGGTTTGGAAAGTTCAGAAACGTCAGTGAGAGCTCTCCCGTCTTCACTTTCCAGTTGGTTCCCCGCTCGGTTGCTACCAAGGTGATGAGTGATGATGGTGTGGCTGGATCTCGAATGGGAACCTCATGAGGGATGACTTACGGTGGACTTAAAGGCAGTAGTGGTCAAATCAACGGCTGATAAGGTTTTGCCGCCCCCTCTCGGGTAATTTCACCATAACTGTATCCACCTACATAGAGAAGGGTGTTACTTCCCTCTATGATGCTGGCATGGTCCCCCGTGCGATGCCAACCTATCTCTAATTATCAATTCCAAGAGTCTTCCAATTACAGAAGTTAGGCTGATGGTGCGGAAATTAGTAGGCTCAGATTTATCCACTTTTTAAATATCTGCGTAACATTTGTACACTTGGACTTTATTGGAACTAGGCCTTTCACTATTGATCGATTGAAAATCGTGCAGAGCATTCTTGCTCATTCAATTTTTTATTTCTTTAGGATGGGTTGGATACACTCCATCAGGTTCGGGTGACTTCGATTTTTTTCATTTTATTAATATATGTGAGAATCTCCCCTTCATTTATATTTATGTTGGACAGGATATTTTGTCTTACAAGATTTATGTCCTCGCCTATTGTTACTAATTGTGTCACGTCCTCAATAGTAAAAACTATCGAGAAGTGCTCATTTAGTATTTTAGCAAATTGTTCCAGGACGTTTGTCATAACACCATCTTTACCTCTGATCGGCCCTATTGAAACCTTTATAGGCTTTCTACTGCTAACGTAACTATAAAACTGTTTCGGTTCGTGCTTCGTATTTATAGGAAGTTCTTTTTCATATTTCAGGTTAACCTCTCTAACGGCCTGCTTTACCAGCCTTCTAGAGTCAAGGTATTTTTCCCGATTTGTTATCCTTTCATTTTTATTAAAACTTTGATAGTCTTTATTACGCTCCCGAATTAATTTAATTATTAAAGAGAAGAAATAATAGAAAGAGAAGAAAGGAAGAGCATTCGTGGCACGAATTAGAGATGACAAGGACGAGAAAGAAAACCCTATCCATCACTTTGCGGACCGGAATCTAGCAAACAGCATCTGTCAAACTCCCTGTCCTCAAAGCAGGGGAAGATTTCGCTTCATATTTATTCCATTTTGAGAAGATCTTTGAAGTAAATATTTGCACATAGAATCACACGGCGTAGCTAAATTTTTTCCCCTACAGAACAACCACCTGAGGGATATTTTCATTTCTTTACGGTCAGAGGCAACAATTTATTATTCCTCGTTGAAGGCCGAGCCACTTGCCACCTATAATATGACCACAGACTTTTACCGTGTGAAGATTAAGCAGTGCATAAGTCAGGCCAATCAAACCTCCAGACATTTCAGGTACACATTACAACGGCACCTTAATTAATTTCTGTCTTGATGCATCAAAAGTGCCCCATGACTACGATGCTATGATCGATTTTATTCTTAAGGACCAACTTTTGGTATCACTTCCATCAGAAATAAGATCGTTCGTCAAGGACAGAAGATGCTTTAGTTTCATGAGGTGCATAGAAGAGGCGGAAGTCTATGCAGCAAGCCACAATTGCACCCCCAAAGAATAAAAGAAAGTGTAACCATTTTCTCCCAAATCGAAGCTAAATAAGCATAAATTCGGTTCTCATAACCAGAAAAATCTTGTCAAGATGACAGGCCATTCCAAGCACAAGCCTGTTCTAACACCCGTCAAACGAGAAGGCCAGCCTTTCTTCTCTAATTTCCTTTCATCAGCGTTCGCCAGGAGGAATAATGTGTTATTCCTGCAGGATTGAGGGTCATGTGACAACAAATTGCCCTTAAAAGTTTCACTTAATGAATTACTATTCCCACCAAGTGCAGGAGGTGAGTGCCACCCCTTCTCGGACCCCGTCTCAACCGGAAATTTCTCTCTCTTCAAACCAACCAGGAATCGCCGGCCACCAGGTGAACCTTTTGTTCAACAAAAGCAACTGGTATGGTGAACGGCTGCCGTATCTCCACCCTAGTTCAAGATACCGGTTGCACGTGTATCGTGGTATCGGATAAGTTACTCCCACATGTAGCTCCGGATCACGATCGGTTTGCCATCGTGCATGATTACCTGGGACGCGCTAATCTGTTCATCATCGTAAAGTGGCATATAGATTGCGCCTACTTTACTGCTTGGGCTGAAGTAGTGGCAGCTCCCATTAAGTTTAGTATCACTCTGATTTGGCAGAGCCCCAAAGTTTCTTCACTCTCACTAGCTTAATCCGTGACCGCCCGCTGACAAGCGAATAAGATTTAAAAGCACTCGCACCCATAGAAACCTCCGGTACGTCAGAAGATAACAATATCGTAACCTAAGACTTTGCTAAGAAACAGAGGGAGAGTGAATCCCTTCGTTCTCTGTGGTCTAAGGCCCAAAATAAGATGCAAGCCCCTATTTACCACCCCATTTCACACCGGCGGAAATGGTATATGCGAAAGGCTGAATGAGAATCTAAATTCCATTCTGCGGAAGATTTACGACGAGCAGCCAAGAGAATGGCATTATTATCTGCTAGTGGCTCTTTTTGCGTATAGAGAGATACCACATCGCACATTGGAGTTTGCACCTTTTGAGTTACTTTACGGTAGAAACGTTCGAGGCCCCTTAAGCACTCTCAAAGAACTTTACATTAACCAAGTATTAGATGGGGAGGTACAATCCTCATACTCATACGTAATCGAACTCCCTCAGAGGTTGAAAGAATGCGACAAAATCGCTTATTAAATGCCGACGTTAATTTGAATAAATATGAGGCTTACTTCAACTATAAGTCCAAATATCAAAGAATTAAACCCGGCAAGGAAGTTCTGTTATTGCTACGGACCGACAATAACAAACTGCTGAGCCAATGGATGAGGCCCTGCAAAATAATAGAGAAACGCAGTCCCATCGACAATTTGTTTGAAACACCCAAGGAGAGGAAGCTCTTCAATATAAACTTCCATAAGAAATATCATCGGCGCGCAGGAGTTAACTAAATATTGGCTATAGACGAAGAATCGGCCATTGAATCAAATTACCCTATGGACCCCCTAATATTTGTAAAAAATGCATGCGTAGAGAAAGATAGAGAATACCCCTTGTTCATATCAATTGTGATGGAACCTCGTCTACTGATCTCAGGATATAGGACCAGTTATCGTCCGCTCAGTGAAACCAGCTCACATCTCTCCTAAATCAATTCAATGACGTCATCTTAAACATTCCAGGTTGTGATGCTCAGTTTGAGCACGATATTCACTTGACCAGCCAAGAAGCTATTAGGTCCAAGCCGTATCTGTTACTCGTGAATTTAAGAGATTTGAATAACAAAGTTCAGAATTTGTTAAATTTAAAGATAATCGAAACCGATCAAAAATGCTTGTTGTACCTCCGAAATATAAGTAACAATAATAGTAGTTTAATGCGCTAGAGTTTGTTCCTCCAAGATTCCTAGTTTAGGATACGGTACCTGATCGGCTCTTATAATGATATAGTGGATATCTTAAGCTGAAATCCGTTAGATTCCCTCCCAAGTGAGCCTACTATTGTTTTATATTTTGTTGGTATATATACAAGTATGTCTAAAGATTTTTAGGTTAGAAACATGTCCGCTTTTGTAGGTAAATGAACTTTACAATTATTTTGGAAGTGAGGCAGATGTGCTATCTCCTTAAAATTCAGTGTTTATATGCATGAATGTTTTTTTTATAATGATCGATCAGTGTACGTTTTTACAGTCTCTCTTGGAATCTATTTTGTTTGTATTTATTTAGTATTCTTTTTTGTGTGATTTTGTCTAATCTATTCCTTTGCTATTTCTTAATTTTTGCTGTGATGCGAATTTATTTATTTTGTATAGCTTGTAAATTTGTACAATACGTTCTTTTATTTCGTGATGTGAAGGTATTGGGCCACCTATTCCATTTCCCGAAATGTCCCTTCTTCCGAAAGTCCCATATTAACGGAGGAGGAGATGACAGAGAGAGATTCACGCGGACAAAGTAGCCTAAGGAGGAATCTCACGAACGAACGGACCTTCAACCGGCGTCTTTCGGTCAACTTCCGGTGAAATAAGGAAGTGAGATGAGGCACACTGCATCCCAGAACCAAAATCAGCGAGAAATCGCTAAGCCCTTGCCTTAAATCGTAGTGGGAACCGCTTCTGACTTCAAACAAAATCACCTCCAGGGAATTCGTAGATATTTTCCAGCGTGAAAACGAGCAAATTAGTATTCAACCCGGAGTCACGCACTGCTCATTCAGTATCCAAGCAGTAATCAAGAGGATTCATTAGAACCTGCCAGAGGACACAACGCGCCACTTCACAATTGACACTCTAGTACCTTAAGTACTGGCAGACAAGAAACTAGTTGTTCAGAACTACGCCAGTCAAGGACCTAAGGACTCATTCTGGAATAGCGTGCTTCGGTCAGTGCCCCTAAGGATACTCCCTCGAACAACTACTCGAGCGACCTCCCATTGAAAAGTTGTAAGCATATTACATTTTTGTCTATCACCCTGAAAGAGACGTGATGCTCTGCCACTTTAAAGCCTCACCTCATCATCTCCTCCCGTTTTCTCTCTGGTAAGTATTGTGCTACTCATAGCTCGTGCCGAAGCCTTCATTGTAAATCAATTTCCTTTTGCTGAACGATTAGTTTCCAAATAGTGTATAAATTATTACTAAATACTTTTATTTGTGTGTAAAATAGCAAAGATTATTTTTGTTTCTGCTGTTTAAAATCCAAGAATCACTTTAAAAGCCATTGATCTATTTTCTAAGACCACCAATGTTAGAAAACGCACTCGAATATCTCTCATACCTAAAAGGCACTGATCCCGCGTCTAGGGAGGCCCAGCGAAGGTCAGTGAATCCTACCTGACCTACGACAATATTCTATCCTTTTATGATACAAGTAACTCGAATCTCACTTATGATTCAAATGTATTTTTTTCTAATTCCTGGTCAAAATTTGTATCTCCTTTTCTTTAGTATAGTTGTAATATGTAAATTAAAACGCCAAAAACTGATGTTTTATCATTAATCTTGAAAAAGAAAAATAAGAAATCACCTAGTTTACGCATACTCTTATATTTATAGTAAATACATCAACCAAATTTCGATAAACATGTAAAACAGAAATACAAGATAATTGCATTTATTGAACTGAAAATCTATATATTCACTCCTATTCAATCTCACATTGGCATACGGAGGTAAAATCTTACAAAATCTATTCCAATAAACTATCCTTATTCTACAGAAATTCCACTATAAAACTGCAATTTTTACGAGATGTTTATAACTAGGTAAGAAAACAAAATTCGTAATAATTCAATAAATAACCCTCTTTAGTAGGTAGGTAAAAGCTACCTAAATGTACATAGAAATGTTTGACGAAAGAAGAGCGCTTAGGAGAAATCACACGTGCCGAAATTGGTTAATAGAGGTAAGGAAGAGAAGAAAAAATAGCTAAAGTACCTGCAAAAATTAAACAAACAGTCTAATACAGAAAATTAAGGTAGAAAATTCAATGTTTAATATCAGATTCCACCTGGAATATAAGCGTTAAAAATTCAAAAAGGGGTATTCCAAGGAACTTATTTAAGGCATTCCCTTCTCCCAAATAAAAGGATAGTTTTCTATTTTTAAATTTTTTAAGTCCTATTTTATTTATAATGCTCGAAATTGAATGTACTCTTTTAATTTTATTATTAAAGTCAGTTAGGATTTCTCCCTAAGCATTTTTACCTGGCTAACAAATAGGATGAGTCACTTGAGTTGACCTGTCAAAATAAAAATGAAAATGAGAAACCTAGGTCGTACTTTTCATTATTTAACTTTTCGATTTTTATTTCATTTAATCGGTATGTAATATCCTATGCCAGAAGAGTAGTCTTTATTAAATTAACGGGATAAATTTACTTCCTCCAAAAAGGTAGGATAAAGAAAAAAATGGAAATAATAAAATATCAATAAGAATAAAATATTCTGACTTAAAACATTAATAAATATCGTTTTTAAGCGGTACATTAAAAGTGAATAATATTTAAATATTTTCATAACTTAATAACGAAATTAATTCCTTTTAGAAATAAAGCATTTGCCAACTAATTTGTAATATTTATTTTCAGAAGTTTCGGAATCAATGTGTTTTTCCAGCATTTTATATTCAATTCACTAAAATTTATCATGGAAATCATTTGGGGAAATTGTGTGCAAATAAAATATCATAAAATGTATATAGCCTAACCTAATAGATATAATCTAACCTAATTATTACTCGAGTTCATTTATTTTTACTTAAATAATAGTCAGTTAGACGGCCAATTACTCTCATTTCATCATATTTCGTTCTCAATATCCTCTGAATTGTTTAGTCCGATTTTGTCTCATCATTGCCTGAAATATTTTCTCCCTTTAACGTTTCGTTCGAAATAACACTATACTTCAAATCAAAACACATAAACCGCAAACTAAATTGTTTAATTTTTATAAAGGGTTTGTCCAGCAAATAAAAAAGCAAATCTACTTATTATTCACATAAGGAGAAAAGCACCTGCTTGACAGACAGTGACACCCGCTCCCATGAAACAGCCACCGACTAACCAATTTTAGCAACGTGCCCAACACTCAAACAATTTCTGAAGAAGAAAAGGAGTGCTGGATCAAAGGACAAAATGGAGAGAAACTTTCACGAGCGATATATTCCTCTAACATTATGTACTTAAAAGAAAATGTATTTTATTCAATTGCTTCTTAACTCCTTGAATATATTTATAACATCTCATCTCAAATTTTCATTTAGTTAATATGATGAAGTAGAATTGCAAAGAGACTGATTCTCAAACTTTGGCTTTGATTCAATTCGTAGGGTAAACTCCTGCATATCAAAACTGGGAAAAAATTATGTCATGGTGGACTTCTAAAAGAGCTCATTGCCTAGAACACTATACAAAATGTCTTATCATGAGTAAGACACTGAGGAAAACACACTAAACTCTAGGAAAGTAAAATTAAAATGATTTTTACTTATGTGCATGGTAAAGACGAAAGCATGTATATAGTACGCCCATAGTCCAAATAACTAGAATATGAAAAGTCTTAGTATGGAAATATTGAGTCTGTATCCTAAAGTATTCAATAATCTGATGAATAATAATCATATTACTTTGAAAGTCATGATCTCTCTTACCAAACTTATATCTCCCCTGGCCTAGAATAGCCATAAGAGGAGAGTGTAATAAGTGATACAAAACAGGCTGGTGTGTTTTCCTAGGAAGGCTGTCTGCGTTACCAATTTGGAGTTTTTATGCATATTTGCCTACCTAGAGAAGAGGAACGAGTACCTACCATAACCCTCCTTTCCTCAATAAAATCGATTGTTACACAGGATGTTGAATGTTTCAGACAATCCAATCTTATTGGTGTAGTTCCGTTTGGTCTCTTGCAGGAAATTCAAACTAAAGTTGAAGGCTTTCTGCAAAGGAGATAAGCTCATAAATTTTTACAACTGCGTTTCTTTAAACAAACTCTTTCTTTGCAAGTGGAAAAGCTTCCACTTCTCGAAATTATTTAAAGAGAAAGAATTTTCTTATCAAAATCTTTGAATGGCAAAGAGTGAAGAGAGTTGTTCGCTTTTACAGTGAAATTTAATAAACATATAAAACTACTGTAAAATGCGGGGAAAATAATTCACTACTAGTAAATGTAAGGTAATCCATAAGAGACAGGAGTAACATTGTCCCTGATGGAAACTAAGGATGAACTAAGGAAGAAGAATCCTGCTTTGTTCCATTGAGGTCTGGCTTTTGTTTCAGCAAACTAATGGGTGCCCACACACTACCAGGTTGACTATAGAGAAGTTCAAACAGACGCAGTGTTGAGATTCTTACAATCCACCATTCAGTCCCAATGCTGCTCCGAGTGACTATGGCCTATTACGCTCGATGCCATACTTCCTCACAATCCCACACTTTCCCTTATCTATGGAGAAGATGAATTAGTATTTTCTTTTCGTCTTCACATTTAGATTTAAGTATTCATATTTTGTATTTAGAACGATATGGAATAAACAAAATTTCCTAGTCTATTCTGAAGCGAAGAAATAGTTTTTAAATTATGATTTTATATAGATGTAATAACATTTTATTAATTCCACAAAATTTCTTTAATTTCTAATTAATTCTAACTTATTAACAAAGTATTAAAACATATATTTTAAAACTTTAGTGCTCTAAATTGGTTCCTTGTTAAGATACAGTTCAAAAGAGTTACTTAGCTTGGGAAAATAAGTTTAAATTGTTTTTTTTCATAGATGCATTATGAGGGAATTTGACCTATATTTTAAGAACAATAGCATCTCTATTTACATATAAGCTTTTCTCAATATGTCGATACGGAAGCATACTGATATAAGGTACAACTGTGTTTTTATATAATGGGGCAAAAATTTATCTTTGCAATGTGTTCTTAATGTTAGAAAAGAATCGAATGTACATTAAATCTCTGTTCTTGCAATTAAATTTTTGACGGGTTCTCAATAACTCAATGCCCCCACTTTACCTTTGTAAAAGAGAATCAGACTCAAAATAGCAGTAAACATAAATTTTATTATTGAAGCAATCAGACTGTCGTAGAATGACTCCCGACGATACCATATATTACACTATTCGTTGAGGGAACTTCCTTAATTATCTTTAGAGTGCGTTTACTGTCTGGCGGCCGATATTATGTATCTTCAAAAAGCTTAAGAAGTGGAACTGAGCTCAAGGATAATAATATTGCTATCATTAATAAAATAGAGTTTTATTAATAATAACTATAAACAATACACAAAAACGGAAAATATTGACATAAACAGAATGGAAAGGGTCGTGGAGACTCGGGCTAATCCAAGGATTTAAGGGATTAAAAAAAAGGTAAAACAAATATAGAATTAAAGAGATGGGATGGTCCGATAACAATTTAAAGCACAGGATAGAATTGACAAAAGGGATCAATACTCAAAAGGTGACGTTTAAATTACGTAACTTTTCATTAGGGTGCGGTGGAAGGTACTTGAAGGAATATTCGGTCCGCTGGCGAGTTCCAGCCGAAGGGGGGGGGGATAAGATGATCCTGACGTGGCGTCTTGGGAAGGAGAACCGTTTCTCGACGAACGGCTGGAAGAACAATGGCTGTTCTAGGTTGTTCTCTTCTGAACAAAGGGGGGATGAGAACCGTCTCTTGTCTACGGGCTCAAGAACAATGGCTGTTCTAATGTTGTTCTCCTTTGAACAACAGGGGGGGTGAGAACCGTTTCTTGGCAAAGGGCTCAAAACGAACAATGGCTGTTCTAATGCTGTTCTCCTTGAACAACAGGGGGGGGAGATGAGAACCGTTTCTTGGCGAAGGGCTCAAAACGAACAATGGCTGTTCTAACGCTGTTCTCCTTGAACAACTGGGGGGGATGAGAACCGTTTCTTGGCGAAGGGCTCAAAACGAACAATGGCTGTTCTAATGCTGTTCTCCTTGAACAACAGGGGGGGGAAGCCTTGGGACTTGGCGTCGGAAAGGCTCGAACCTTTGGCACTCAAGGAATATTGTCCTCCTTCTGGACAAGTGATGGTGAATCTCGAGGTCGAGGTCCCTTGGCGCACAAAGGGAGAGAGGGTCGTGGTGATGTTTCGCGACGAAAATCTGGATCTCCAATCTGATCTTAGTGGTAAAGTTTCCATATAAATAGCCAGGACATCTCCTTGGCGTGGGGGAAAATGGAGTGAAAGCTTGGAGGGAACGCACAGCCGGGCCGGCGAACAATGCCTTATCTGTTTATAAGCCTAACTCGATCTGGCGAGGTCGGCGTATGGGGGTGAACGGGGGGACGATAACCTCCTTATTTAAACATTGGCATCCGGTAGCTGAGATAAGACTCCAAGCCTTGAATCGAAGATGCACGTGGGCAGCATCGTGGTTTTTAATAATATGGGATAGGAGTTGAAATTAACTCGTTCTATCACACAGACGAGTAATGTGGATGTAAAAAATTAACATAGTAAAAATGCATTTACTGAACGATTGAGCTTGAATCATTCTGTATTACCTTCGTTAATAATTTTTTGTTTATTTGGTGTTCACTCTATGATAACTTGAAGCAGAACAGATACGATTTGTGGGGTAATAAATAAACAACTAAATCCAAATAAATATAAAGAAAAACTGGATTTATGGAACGCATTTCCATACAAATATTGACAGCAAACATAAAATATGTAAAACTGTAAGATCATTATTATTATTTTCATTAAGCTACCAAAGCCTTCCCCAAGGCTGTAGATACAACAGAATTGAATTCGGAAAATACAAGAGTACTGGAGAAGGCAGACGCAACTATAAGAAACAGGCTCCTAGTAAGCCCAAATAATGAATGAGGAGATACTGTAATAACTAAACTTTTAATCATGACTAAAATGTAGAGATGTTTGGGAAGAGAAAATATCATTGGGTATTTGGTTCTAAATTTTGAACAATGAAGGAACTAAACACCAAGAAAATTGCACAGTGCAAGCATTCATAGGTTTAATAGCAAAATCATTAAGACTAAGAGTATACCTTGTCACACGGATAAGATCGAAAGGTCCAGGCCAGACATTATGTAACGGATTACGATTATATTAAAAACTTTAAATAAAACACTAAGTGTGCCAACTTACCGCCGATGGTAAAAATCAAGGGAAAAATCAGAAGAGATGAACTTAATAGATTCCAAAGCTCTATCCAGCAATGTCAAATGAGAGTTGGCCGCAGACTTCCAAACAGGAGCTCAGTACTCAAATTGAGGCAAGATAAATGAATAAAAAGATGTATTACTTGGGAGTCAGAAACGAATGTTTTCAAGCATTTTCGTAGTACTCGTAAGCCCTTCTTCTAGGCAAGTGAGGAAGATAAGAAATGGATGTGCTTCTCAAAAGTCAGCTTTGAGTCCAAAAAGACCCCCAACAAACGCAAACTAGAAACTCCTCAACTGGTTCACAAGAAATATGCAAACAGGGATCAGGGATGAGGTGGATCAAATATAAGGGATCTGCTGATAGTAATAGAATAAGTTTTGCTTGCATTAAGTATCATACCCTAAAGTAAGCTTCGTAAGTGTGAGAGGAGAAGAGCCCAGCCCCAACCAGCTCCCGTTGTTCAATTACGTTGAAGAATCAGCCCCCCACAGGCGGCAAAGCAATCCCTCCTCGACGAAATTTCAACCATCAGCCACAACACTTCAAAGCGAGAGATAAGTCCTCCAGCGACATCCGGCAATCCCTAATACCTCCTGTCATGTAAGTTAGAAAGAACATTTATATTCATATTGCGATAGTAGAAGTTTAGTACGTCCCACGTTTAAGTGGAGTAGAAACCATTGTTCTTGAACCTAGGTCATATGTGCTTGTAGAGGAGAGTACGTTAATTTAATGTTTGAAGCTAATCAAATAGAGTCGCGATAAAAATACTAATCAGCAATTGGTATGTTTACGGGTAGCCTATTTGTTTATTTTTGTCATCATATCCGTGCGATAGGACTAGATGCAAAAGATGAAAATGTGTTAACTGTTTATTTGTTATAGTTAAGCGTTTCATTTAAAATATATGTTTATGTTGGTATAAATCTGGTGTTTCCTCTTATCCTTAGGTGTTTAAATAGCTCTTCCTTAAGAACAAAACTACCAAATCAGCACTCTTAGAACAAAGCCTACTTCATCATAGAAGTAACTCACGCACCACAATGCGTACCGCTACAAAAAGGGTGTCAAAGAGTATAGTGATAGAAAAAAAGGGCCATTCTACGACAATCGGCATAAGATACAATGTTATTTTCAAGATGAGTGCCCATATCGAAAGTAAAAATAATTAAAAAAGGACGAAGGACACTGATCTGTGGAACACCAGAAACACAGGCACTGAAGCAGAGATACCATCAACAATTACACACTGAGATCTATTATTTAAGAATTCCGTAAAGATTTTAAGAAGATTTCCACCAATACCAAGAAGTTTTAACTTATAGACCAGAGTCTTATGGTTTAACACATCAAAAGCATAACACTGATCAATAGTAATGACTCAAGATTCACACCCACGGTCAAGAAAAGTGTGCAGATCATAAGTTAGAATCAACATTGCATCACAAGTTCCCAAACGCTTACTAAATCTAAGCTTGAATAAGGTAATAAGTTAAAGTTTTCACAGTATTTGGATAGTCACTTAGCCAAAACACGCTCGAAGATCTTGGATAGAATATGTGTAATAAATATTGAACTGTAGGCAGAATGAAAAGGTGAAGCTGAAGCTCTTTAGAGAATGGGAGTGATGTTTGCTATTTGCCAACATAAATTTAAATGCCTAACGGAAGTTCCTTACGTTTTGCTAAAAGCAGTTATTTTCCTCTTTACAACGTTTTATATATGAATATATTTATATATAATTTCCTCAATCTTTTGAAATGAGATATCTTGCTTAGGTTATAACCTTGAACAAGACATTTGCCTTATTATGTATTCGAAAATATCCCTTTATTTCTCGGTGATCAATTGCGATCGACCACTTAAGGGAGATATGAGTCCCTCAAGTTAGATCAGGAGTTTAATTACATTCCTTTATGAGCCACTCTGATTTGATTCAGAAAGGAGAGCAATTAATTTTATCCTGATTAGGAAGAATCCTAAAAAGGGTACACAGAAAAAAATAAACACCATTTTTATTTTCATTTTAGCCAATATTGTTTCACAACTCTGTATTCATAGTTAATGTAGCATAAAATTGGTGTTTTTCAACTTGAATCCTATGATTTGTTTTATTTTGGTAGCTTTTTACTTCATCTCTATCCATAAATTCAAGAAATTTTCACCAAAAGTAATAATGCACGTTAATTAAAAGATACCGTTTCTGTGCGATTTTATTTTTTGTGAATACTTTCCAGCCGAGATGCTTTCGTATGATATCTGCATAAAAACTTACTTGTATTCTAAATGAAAATAAATAATAATACCAAAAATACGTATGTATGTTTCTGAAAATGTTTATTTTAATATAAGAAGTGAATCCAATTTAGCTATTATTTGGGGTATTATCGAGAGCTATAAATTGATGCGACCCATGATTATTTGGAAAACATTTGTGAAAATAATGAAATTATTCGTTATTTGTAATACTCGAACAATCATTTATGTTTTACATTATTTGTTGTAAAATTAAAATGGTTGCTAGAAATAACAAACATTTACTATAGTAATGTTTGGAGAGCTAAATTACCCAATTAATTTCCTAGAATGTATTGAAAATCTCGTTAAAATTTGAAGAAATAGTTATTTTAATGACAAATATGTGATTATAATTATTTCCTAATAAATCCCCCCAATTTTTTTTTCAGCAAAATATCAACATTCTTTCTTCTGACAACAGAAAGGTGTAAAGGAAACATTATAATATCAACCCTTTACTAGAAATGCTACCACCTTTATGTCTCGGTATTATACCTGAGAAAACAACATTATTACTTCTATCGTTATTTTTATTTCCTATTCTTTATCAATAATAAGATTAATAAATCTATTCCCAACATAATGTATAAAAACAATATTTTTTAAAGACCCGGCTTTATACTAATTAAATAAATGCCCCAAATTTCCTCTTGTGTAACACTATCGGCTTGATCCCTCATACGAAATTGAGTGAGGAACAAGGCAACTTTTCGTTTTCATCTTCTTGCATGGTTGAGAAAATCAATATATACTTTTCATGATTACCAAAATGCTCTGCTTGGGATCTCTGCGAAGAGATCCTTGGAGATCACGTTATAAGTGAACTTTTATCCTTCCAAAAGAAATCTGCATCATAGAATACACAAGGACTTCTTAGAGGTTTAACATGAGAGCTGAACTGAGAAGACTTAAATTTGAGTAGAAATCCGTGGCTAAGTTAATTTAACACACGTACTTGCTATAGTGATTTTTAAATCACCACTTAAATTTGTTCTAGTTTAGAATACATCAAGAAAATGTTAGGTACTCTATAGCTAGTAGATCTTAAAGAATTTAACTTCTATAATTATTAAAAATTCTTCTTGAAAACAGGCGTGAAACTAGTTTTTGTTATTTACTTACATATTTTATTTGTAGCATCTATAAAAATTCTCATAAATGTTTTAAAGAAATATTGGCTAGCTTAGACATCTTAAGACTGAAGTAAATAGATTTTAAGGATTGTATTGATGTTAAATTCGATTTCTTTTGTAAATGAAAATTTGCGGTGTTTTGCAAGTTATTAAATGCGAAAAAGAATTTCAGGAAAGGTTGAATGCAAAATATCCCTTAAAAATTTAAAACTCAGTGACTTTGATTTTCATAATAAAATTGCCAATATATGTTAATTTCACGTTCTTCTGGATTTCTTTGATGAATCTATAATTTGATATACCCCAAAATCAGGAGTGAGAAAATAAATAAGAATTCTTTAATCGAATAATGTAGCCCAAGAAAAAAACTGGTCTCTGGTTATATTTAGGTATAAATTATATATTTTAATAAAATGGAATTTTATTGATGTCATATTAGCTAAATTTGCCAAAAGTGTTCTAGAAGTGCAGAAGAATTTCATTATTAAACTAAGGATTAGATATTAGGAACTACGCAATTTCTCAACATTCACTCCAACATATTCGATAACCATCTTAATTGATCTTTTTTCTAAAATTTTCTGGCTTTTTTACTTAATCCTTTACGTCTTTTTTACCTATTGGTGAAAATGTAAAATTTTCTTATGTTTTCATTCTTTTTAGATGAAAATTACTATTGCCTTTCCTAGGCCCAGTTTGATGGGAAATATTGGGATTTATTATTACACGTCTTACTCTAATTCAGGTAGTGAATTGAGATCCCACCTCACAAACCCTATTAATTGGAATATGTCAATCGAAGATTAATTTGATAATAAGCGTTTGTTCTTCGATTTTTAAATTAAATTCAAATACTGTTAATTTACCTAATCAAAGATATAGATAAACATATTGAGATATCTTTACTTCATGTTGTATTCAGCACTGACGCTGTTAAAAATAATTTATAAAATCTTTTATAAAATAATTTGATATGATTAATCTCCGAAATAATCGACAACTCAGAGATAATTTAGAGGCGTAAGTGTATGCTCTTTTACACTCGATGATATACAAGATGGATAGTATTTTTTGGTTAATTTAACCAAATATATTAAGCGCTTAATTAATCGAAACTGCCCATGAAATCAACTAGTCCGTGTTGAGCAGAATTGACGGTGGGTTACTGCTTCTTGGATCGTCACCATTGTGTGCAGGTGCAACCTCAACAAACAACAAAGTAACATCTCTACTAGGCTGAAGCACATTAGTACTCAACCTTGTTTCAATTTTTTACTCATCAAGTACTTCACCTGTTATGATTAAGTCTTCCATATAGACTGACAAAGAAAAATTAAAAATCTTAAAACAGAAAATGGATTTGCTTGATAATACAAATATCTAAAAACAATTAATTATTTAATAAATTTAAAACTCATTTCTTTATTGATTACTTAGTTACTCAGTCTTAAGAAACATATCAAAGTTACAACAAAACACTCGAACGTCCTTCTGATATATACACATACACAAAATATAATGTTTTAGCTACAAAGTAAAGAAAAATCAAGATATTAAATGGAAGACGATCTTCCTTTTATCTACTTTTATTTAGAGCTCAACTTTTTATTCCATCAAAATACCATAACTCATTAGGATGGCTGATATTGATTGCTGTGGATTAGAGCTTCAATGTCATGGGCGATAGTACCGGATTTTCCTTATTTAAGGTACACTCAGGTTTTTAATCTTAAGAGAAGTTTACCTGTAGACTGAAAAGTTTCGTCAAACAAACCTAAATTTCTACTTTTTCAGCACGTGCCATTAAAACATACTTTGAATGTAGTGCAGGTGTTTCCAGATAGAAGGGGAAAGAATAGAGTGTCTGCTCTCCAACCTAGGGTACACAACAACTCAGACCTCGCTAATTGGTTTAGGATCAGCCGCCGGACTACCACAAAATCACGGAGAAGGAAAAGAAACGTTCAGGCAGACATCAAGTTGTTAATACTCATATTACTATGAATCGCAAAGATAACTCCGCACTCGATGGTTCCTAAATCGGGATCACTCTCCTAGTAAAGGGAAATGCCATACGCTTTACCACAATTCTCAATAGAGTAGAATCGTTTCTAGGCGCCATCGCACGTAATTATGATTGTTTCTCGGAAAAAGCACTGGGTTAAGCGCAGCACGTAAAAGCTTTCTTTTTTCCAATAAACAACCTGAAGAAAGTCTATATTTTAAAAATCGGTCAAATCAACGACTGATGATTCTAACTTTAATATTTTATGCAAGAATGTCGCTGTTAAGAGTAAATTTGATTTCATTTGGTTCTATTTGTCTATTTGATTTTGTTTTAATTATCCTTCGAATCCATGAGGGTAGTGACTGCTTAGAAGGAATTTGAATAATTTTGAATGTATGTATATTCTTTACTTTGAAAGATTTGACAGGGAAAATATTGGATATTTCGGTTTACTAAAATACACAGGATATGATTACCAAATAATATGGGAACATAAAATTTGAAAATATTCACTACTATAAAACGAATTAATAGCGTGAACTAATTTTACTACTCTTTCACTCAATATATACTGTAATTAAGTGCATGGCAACTGAAGAGTTGGTTATTTAGCTAAACCTGTAAAACTATGATTATGAGAATGAATGACTGCATTTCACCAAAGAACAGAGTGACTTACATTTATTATCTTTGAGTTCGTTGAGGTTATAAGAGAAGTGCGTCGTGGAACTTGCTTTGAAATTTAAGGAGTAGAACTTGAGGGAAGTCGCGCGTTAGTGGAGCTACTTATTCCTTAAATTAGGAAAGATGAACGTGCCTCAGAGGCAGCGTTTCTTTTCTTCCTGGCCTATATAGGAAGTTATTTTGAGAATGGAATTAATGTCGCGATTCTTGCCAGGATAGTTTCATTCTACCTACATTGGGAGAGTTACAATGGAATTACAAAAACAACAAAACAAGCAAAACGGGGACCAACGGACATAGTAAGATGTAGAATCGCCGGCGACTAGACTCGCATGCGACTAAAAAATAATAATCCTATTATAATACCATTGATACAGTAATTAAAATATTTAATCAAATATAGGAAAACCATAAAACTTTAATGATGAACTGTCAAATAATTGTGACTTTCTTTCTCTTTGTGTTGTTACAAGATTTATTATTAAAAATACTGCTTTAGAATCCTTAGAAGTCCCTTTGAATCTACAATATAGCGCCGTCCATTAACATCAATAAATGTCTTAGTTAACTTTGTTAATATGGATAGGAAGGACGAACAAGAGGGAAAGTCCTTCTAATGACCGGCAGCATTTTGTGATAATATGATAAATGGTTATTACCTTAATGGTTTCCTAGGGTTCAAATTACTTACAAATGCCTTTGAATGGCTAAATGAGACTTCTGCCACTAGATGGTGCCACCCAGCACCGAATCTGATGGTAGATTAGAAATGTTCAGGGTGAATTACCATATGTCCCAGGATCATATGGGTTATATCATGGTTCTAAATGGGCACAATTGAACTTTACTCCTTTTGAAAAAATTGCGACGACTAGACCTGGCGCTTTTCCACAGGTATAAACCACTCCTATAATGTTGTTCAAGAATATATAGTTAAGAAAAAATGATTTAGCTACTCAATATTTGCTCATATGTCACTGTACATAATGCAGTTTTTCATGTTGTATACAACAAATTTGCCAACAACCTGAAATGTATATTGAAGTTGTTTGAAAAACTATTTGAAATGTTATTATTTATGTATTTACAAACCTACTAGCCTATCTATTCAGGCTTCATAGGCGCTGTGTTCTTTTTATCGCTTTCTCAATTTAATGATTAATAAAAAACATTGACGTGGAAAATAAATAGTTTTACGAAAATTTGTAAAATAAATAGACGAACAGTATAAGCATAAGTACTTAATAAATATAAAGGGGCATATTATGATTTACTTCTGACTTTTAATATGTTTAGTATTAACGAAACTAACAAGATCATAGACATATTATCCTTGAACGAAAGGAAGTTCAATTGAAGTAATTGTAAAATAATTTTTAAAATAGGGGCCAGATTTTTCTCAGAAAATCTTAGATCCCTTTTGATTAAAAGTTATTCTTTAGATAATCACTAGATTATGAATTGTTTTTAAGAAAATGAAGTCATGAGATAATGAGCTTCTGAAGCTTATGAATATAGAGAAAACAATAGCGTAAAACCGTAGAAGGAAATTAATCGTGCTGGAAAAACATGTAATCTTTTATATGTCAACTGCAGTGTGGCTACAAATGCTGCTCATGACACTACATTAGAGATGGAAAATAAATAGTCGCGAAAATCTTAAAAGGCTGCTTTCGATGTTCCGACAAAAGCTAAAGGAATATAAGACAATCGCTAAAGATTTAGTGGCCAGGCTGAGGAAACTAAATTCGAGAAATTACGTGAATCTGATGGGTTTATAACGCGGACGTTTGTGGCTGTAATGGAAGATGGTAAATTTAATCCTCTACACCAAAAAAAGGAGTGAAGGTTTAGAGCAAAATAAATATCTATTGAGCAATGGCCCTTTATATTAGGAAAAGTTTTTGAAGACTAAAACGCTGATAAGCTTAGGAAACATGTCAAAACACTAAGGTGATCTCAATATAGTGGCTTCAAAAAATGCAACCCGCAACTCAATGTTAATAAATAATGTTGATTTTTTTACATTACAGTGGTTTTAAATTACAGAAATCACAAGAATTCATCAAAACAAAAATCCTAAAAATATAGACTAATTTATAGAGAATTAACTTTTAAGGAAGGGTATCCTCCCTCGCTTGAACTAATAGGTTTCAAATAGGTTTCAGTGTTATAGTATTTCTCAGGCATTTGTTTGCGTCATGCTGTGTCCTGGACTGATGGCGTAGGTAGTTATACATGGTTTTATGCAAGAGATCAGAGAATTATAAATTTTGACTGCAAATTTTTATATGAGTTTATTTCTAAAATGGCGAAATTTTAGGAAATATCATTGAGAGCATACGTAGTGAGTACTTTCCCTTATCGAATAGTTGAGAATAGTTTTGAGCTCATTATGAAACAGAGTCGAAACAGCGCTGAAACGCCTGGAGCAACCTTTTAAGATCACTCCACCAACAGGACCCATAGAACGAGAGAGAGGAGGTTCTCAATAGGTGAATCAAGTCGCTATGATTTACTCTCCCAAATTTGTGCATGAGGCAGTGGAATTTAAAGAGGAAGACTTTCTCATTGCTTAGGATATCTGCATTGTTTTCGTGGTTGAAAGAGAGATCTACTCCAAGATATAGGATGGTCTACCCTCTTTATCCTAGAGTTATTAACAGCAAGGTTAACGCAATTTAAAATTTCCTAAGATTATACAAGAATACCATGCATGAGGATTGATCTTCGTTAATGATCATGCCATTCTACTCCAGTGACTGCATACCAGGGGCTTCAAAAATTTTTGGACAAATGTACATAACTAAAAATCATATGAAAGGATGTTGATGTTAATGCAGCTGAACGTTATCGTACCAACGTGATATAACGTGCCCTAAAATGAACCATTAAATGCAACGGAGAACGCGGCGCCGCCAGTTAGAAGTCAGCATCCGTTCAAGCAACATAGCCTCCTCCATAATTGAGGCCAGCTCCTCGAATCCGCACTCGCGCAGGGCCTCTTGGGCAACTCTGCCCTTGTGGACTTTGACGACCTTGAAGTCGATCATGGGGCGTGAGGTTTCTAGGGACACAACGGGCAGAGAACTTGGTCATGGCAAAATTGTCAAGGATGATGTTGATGACACTTCCATGTGGTATTCCAAGTTCTCGCTTGATTTCTTCGACCTTCACCGGTCGATTTTTGAAGATCATCCTCTCCACACGGGCCACATTGTCCTCAATTGTCACGTCTGACGAGCGTCCTGGACAGGGATCATCTCCAAGGGACTCACGACCATGGCGGAACTCCCTATTCCAGCGAGCAATTGTTGCAGAGGAAGGAGCAGTGTCGGTGTACACTGCAACCATACGTTCATGGATCTCTTTTACTTACTTGCCTTGCTTGGAAAAATTGATCACTGCGCGATGCTCAACCATCTCCATTGTTTGAAAATTTGTGACTGACGATCTGCAATCAGCTACTGCTTCTTGGATAGACGAGGCAGGAGCGTGCGGCTGCAGGTCCTGACTTGTCATAATTATCCTAACACCCCCACAAACGGCTATCCCCCTTCCTGTGTATTTTCCTACCAATTCGCCAAACTTATTGATCGCCCCTCGTATGGCATCCGAGATCTTGGTAGCCTTTTATTAGGCTCTCCACTATACGATCTTGGGGCTTTCCTAGAATTAATTTTTATACATCTTTGAATGCATTCCAGGCCGCTAGTTCTTTGATCCATTGTTGTTTCGAAGTCCTTATCAGCCCAACAACGGAGGCTTGTCTCTCAGATGAGTCTAAGCCACGGTCCTTTAGAAATTAAACGATATACGAGTGGCGGTTAATATGTTTTGCAATTCGGATATGCGGAAACGAGATATGAGGAAAAGTGTTTTATTATTTTTCAATATAACTACTCTCGACCTTAATTCACTTGCACCACTTGTCCCTGATTCTTCGAATTCCAGACAACTGAAAATCTCCCGACTGCTGTTCAATACACTCCTGGACGGTGAGCTGGACATATTAATCGTCCCCAAAACAGCGTCCACGTAGTGCAGCCTTGAACTGGTGGAATAAAAAGTAGTCGCTGGGGGCCAGATCGTGAATGTAGGGAGGATGGTTGAGCTCGTCGAATCCGCACTCGCGCGGGCAGCTTGTGCAACTCTTGCCTTGTGGACAGGGGCATTGTCGTGGAGGAGCAGGACACTGCGTGTCAACTTGCCACGCCGCTTCTGACGGATGCACTTCTTCAACATAGGCAGTTCCTCGGCGTAATATTTGCCTGTGATTGTCCTTCCACGAGGCGCATAGTCCACCATCAACACTCCCTCAGAATCCCAGAAGATGGTGGCCATGATTTTTCCGGCTGAGGGTTGTGTCCGGAACTTGATGTGGGTCGGAGAGCCCCTGTGCTTTCAAGCCATGCTTTCGAGCTTGGTCTCGGGATCGCAGTGATGGACCCACGTTTCATCACCTGTTACTACGCGTGACTTGAATCCCGACGGATCTTGGTTGTACAGGAGCAGCAACTCCTCCGACCTTTGACGACGTTGAAGTCGATCATGGGGCGTGAGGTTTCTAGGGACACAACGGGCAGAGACCTTGGTCATGGCCAAATTGTCAAGGATGATGTTGATGACACTTCCATGTGATATTCCAAGTTCTCGCTCGATTTCTTCGACCTTCACCCGTCGATTTTCGAAGATCATCCTCTCCACACAAGCCACATTGTCCTCGATTGTCGCGTCTGATGAGCGTTCTTGACAGAGATCATCTTCAAGGGACTCACGACCATGGCGGGACTTCCTATTCCAGCAAGCAATTATTGCACAGGAAGGAACGGTGTCGGTGTACACTGCAACCATGCGTTCATGGATCTCTTTTGCATTATTGCCTTCCTTGGTCAAAAACGATCACTGCGCGGTGCTCAACTTTCTCCATTGTTGAAAAAATTGTGACTGACGATCTGCGATCAGCTACTGCCTCTTATATAGACGAGGCAGGAGCGTGCGGCTGCAGGTCCTGACTTGTCATAACTTGTCCTAACACCCCCACAAACAGCCATCTCACCTTCCTCTGTTTTGCCCAACCGATTCGCAAAACCTATTGACCGCCCCTCGTATATACGCCTGCGAAGAAAAGAATTATTAATCTTTAAGCTTTTAATTAGAATTGTTTTTAAGACATTAAGATTAATTCGTTCTCATCTTAGCGTTACAAAACCCTCTTAATTTGCCCAAGTCTTGCCACTCTAGAATTCAATAATTTGCGTTGAAAAAGAAAGCCTGTTTGTAGCCCCAAGGTATTTCTTGATGTGCCGCTTGTCCTTTTAATCGGCCCATATTAGAATTGAAGTATATTTTTACTACGTCTCTTTTGAAAGTCCTTTCTCACCTCGATTATCTGTAAACCTTTGCTAAGCCAAGCCAACTATATCAATACCCGTCGAGAATCATCTGTTGATTCAGTAATCTACCTTCACTATAACCTGGTACTCCTACCCCATAAATTCAGTGAAGTTTTTCACCAAATTCTTAAATATATCTTTAAAAAATTTAAACATTTTTCGAGAAAGTTTCCAGAGATGGCTAAGGAGAAATTTGTATGGTTTTCTCATTTGATATTAATAAAATATTTAAACATATAGTTAAAGAAACTCAAATGAACTACATTTGATAGAAGTAGAGGGATAAATGATATTAGTTATATATCAATCGTCTCTGCCTTAAATTTGAATTGTTTACATCTTAACAGAATGATTTCTAATTTAATTTATAACTAACATACCATTCTTTGTTCAAACAAGATATACAAGTTTGAATTGCACCAAGTAACTTAAAAAAAATATCTGTGAATAATTTTGGCACGTATTTTTCTTCCTCATTAAAAACAGTGTCTTCCTAATGATGACTCGCATCTTGATTCTAAAATAAGGCATGTATTAATTAAGGAGTCTTTGTAAACATATTGGACCACATCATATTAAACTCATTGGAGACAGAAATTTTTCTCCCTTTTAATGAAAATTCTTGCTAACACATTCAGCTCCCTAAAAATTTAACTTTCGTTCGACCCCTTTGCTAAAAGTTTTATACAATTAAATCGAGGGGCAATTCAGAAATTGGTATCGTAAAATAGACAAAATATTTTTCTTGGTTCATTATTTGGTAGATGAAGATGTTAGTTTTACACTTTAAAGCTTGTAGCGTATTTATTATATTTACATATAATAAAAACGCTAAAAATAATAGGAAGCTGTCCTTTCTTAAAGCGCATATTAATAAATCATATAAATTTGAAATCTCTTACGTGATAGACAATAATTTTGTGAAAAAATATATTTCCATTATTAATATTAATAATTTAAAAGGTAGCAAGGAAAATATATTCATTCACACATGGTAGCCTAATGCCCATCCATTAGGATAATCCTTATTTTTATTCTTTATTTTTTCATTTGCGCACGTATGCAAAGATAAGATCAAAATTAAGAGCTTATTCTCTGAAGTACATAATTTTGACTTGCAGAGGTTATTCTGATAATAATAAAGCTCTTCATGACTATTTGAAAAAATAATTTTTAGAAATACTAAAAAATTGCAAAACAAGAAACCATGTTTAAAAAGTGTTGTCTAAAACTAAAAATTGCGCAAATAGGGAGACGAGAGAGGAAAATAAGACGAACTTATATACCCTAGAGAGATAGTACTGGAATAAATAAATTTCGATAACAAAATAAGTGAAAAGCCAATTCTCTTTAATTAATGGAACAAAAATTAAGCACTATTAAAAAACTCCTTTGCTTCGAGGTAGATTTGTTAAATAATGCCTAGAAATTTTATATGAAAAAATATACGCATTCGTCGGCTACATTCGATTTCTGGAAGAAGCAATGTCAATGTAAAAACTGACATACGCAGATTGTGGATATAAGAAAGCATTTGGAAAATTACTGCTTATACTTAGTAACCAGATAACGAATTTTATCATCATAAAAATAATGAAAACTAACAAAGGCTACTCCAGAATCAAGTTATAGAAAGCATTTTTAAATGTAGTGTAGATTAAAAATGTAAAAATATGGGAAAATTATATAACCACAAATACACTACTTGAGGCTTTGATGATACCGGGACCTAGCAATCCTCTTCATACAATCCTTTTGAAGGATTATGAAGAAATATTTACAATTCTTACATGCATTTGTGCAGTATTTTGTCACTCATAATTTATTTTTATTAGATTAGGTATAGCTAAACCAAATTTAAAGTTGAGGTTGTTAAGCATTACATTGAAACATTATAAATCTTATCATGCAAGATACCTTCATAAAAAGATGTCATTTGACATTACTACGCACGATAATGCCTTATTTCTAGGGGTGTACAATAGTCTGTATTTTATTAGGCACTAAACTCTCGTTAATAATGGTAACTTGCACCAGCTAGAGATCATGCCAATCAGTAAATGATATTATCTCCATGTTTAAGTGAATTTTTTAATATATTTATAGGTATCGGGTTAAAATAGAAATAATAAACATCCATTACACAATATTATGCACCTTTTTGGAGCCAGCCTCATCATCCATAAAAAAATGTCTCTTTCCAACAAACACATCTATCGCTCTTATAAAAACGACCTCAATTGACTATTGGCACATATGTTTCAACAAATCTTCGTTGCATGATATAAGATATAACTATTATTCAGACGGCAAAAAAAGCAGCAATATTTTTTCAGTTACTCGAGTACTAAGTTTTTAGGGTAATCAATTGCTCGACGCGTATATCTTAAGGACACTGCATTAGGAATTCATATTGTGAAAAACTCAAGTGATGAAAAATAGTGGTATTGTCAGTTTAGGATCTCTGGCTCTCACATTATATTCTCTATATTGTAATACTATTTCTTCTAAGTAAATTAAATGAACACATTTTCTAACCATTTCCTTTAAATGTTCACCTTTCCAATCCTATTTTTAACTTAAAAATTATTTATTTTTAATGTAATTGTGCCTTTCATTATCATTTAATTAATTGAATCTGAGTTTCTCAGGCTTAAATTTTATTCCTCTCGAAAATTGTTTTTAATGATTAGACAACTTCGTGGTGTATCATTCCTTAGTAAATGCATAGGTTATTTTTCTCAAATGCTTATCTCATATGTAGATTAGGCCTTGAGTGAAAAATAATGAACTTTTTTTTCTTTTCATAAAAGAATGTACTAAAGTTAATAAATCTCTGAATAACTTTACGCAATCATATAATATCGTTTCAATTACTAAAGTTGGGAATTAGGTAATAACAAAAACACTCAGATTTCATCATAATGTCGGAGAAAAACGAAAAACACACATCATTGAGCATTCGCTGATATTCTTTTTATACCTAGCTTAAAAGACTTTGAAATAAAGAGTGGAATTAAAGATCAAAACTAAACAAACTTAATATCTCTACCGACCAGGAAGAAAGAAAATTCCTAAATGAAAATGTTAAAGACCTGGATTATTTAATTAATTGAAAAAGTATGCAGTCCGCTTTTGAAAAAAAAGATTTTGTTCCAAGTTAAGTTAGTTAATATGAGAAACTATGCCTATGATCATGAATCCTCTACAGGTCAGTGTGTTTGAAAGGGGGTGGAGGGTGGAGGCGTTTAGATACTTCAACCAGTATTTTTATCTTCGCTGCTTTACGATGAGAACCACCAGACTAAGTATTTTTTTATAAATATACGATAAGCAATTAGAACTTCGGCAGAATCTTTTTTTTTTAAGATGCATATAGAAGGTGAAAAGGTTGAGGAGAGTCAAAATATGTGAAAAGCACCTTAGCCAAATTGTCGTAGAATGACCCTTGGCTTTGATCACTATACTCTTTGACACCCTTTTAGTATCGGGATGCTTTAAGGGGCGTAAGTTACTTCTATGATGAAGTAGGCTTTGTTCTAAGAGTGCTATTTTAGTAGTTTAGTTCTTAAGGAAGAGATATTTTTAAACACATAAGGATAAGAGGAAACACCAGAATCTACCAGAATAAACATGTATTTTAAATTAAATATTACAAACCAACAGTAAACACATTTCTATCTTTGGCCTCAAAGATCTTTCAATGACAAAACATAAACAAATAGGCTTCCAGTAAACATACCAAATGCCAATTAGTATTTTTATCACGACTCTATTTGATTAGTGTAAATCATTAAATTAACGTACTCTCATCTACAAACACATATGACCTAGATTCAAGAATAATGGTTTCTACTCTCCTTTAAGACGTGGGACGTACTAAACTTCTACTATCGCAATAGAGATATAAATGTTATTGTTAACTTACAGGTAGGTATTAGGGATTGCCGGATGTCGCTGGAGGACTTATCTCTCGCTTTGAAGTGGTGTGGCTGCTGGTTGAAATTTCGCGTGGAAGGGAATGCTTGTCGCCTGTGACGGGGGCTGCTTCTTCAACGTAATTAAAGAAAGGGAGCTCGTTGGGGCTGGGTTCTTCTCCTCTCACTCTTACGGTGCTTGAGATGTGAGAATCACTCGAGTGTGAGCGCCTTTGCTTTTCTTCAGTCGGACTTCTTTGCAGACTGAAAAGGCTTCTTCGGTATGGCACCGATATAAAACTTGACTATTTAGGTTAATACGGCCCTGAAAGGGGGGGGATCGATTTTCTCAATCTGATCCTATCGTTTCTCACGGAAATAGTCTAGTATGGCTGAAGGATCGATCTTCACGAACTAATCCTTCTTCTAGGGGAATCGACTTCTAATCTTGTTGTCTGGCTGAAAGATCGATCTTCACGAACTAATCTTTCTTCTGGCGAATCGACTGCTGATAATCTTCTTGTCTGGCCGATGGATCGATCTTCACGAACTAATCCTCCTCTGGCGTATCGACTTCTGATAATCCTCTTCTCTTTCTTTGCGGGGCTTATTTATAGGTGGATTGCAGCCCCATCTAAAGGGGGAAGTGAACAGGCCACAGAGGCAAAGGAGGGGGGGGCGAATGGTGAGTTAGCATTTGGGGAGTGCGAGAATTCCTGGGAGGCACTGGGGTGCCCAAGTCAGCTCGCAGATTATAGGCTCGCAAACGCACCGCTACTTGGCGTGCCTTCTGACTCGCACCGCTTTTTTTTCCATAACCACGGGTTTATTGGTCTCGTAGGTAATTCGATCGTTAGAGCGTCGTTTAAGGACCTTAGGTGGTCGCCTTCAAACAGATGTTAGCTCCAACTGCCCACAGCGGCGGGGAGATCACACATGGTAAGCATTTTCGACGGCTACCTTTCCCACGCTTCTCCTCATGAGGCGGGGGGAGCTTTAATGTACCTATACTCCTCCAGGATGCTTAATGTAGCCATTTCTCCACACAAATATTCTATGCGAAGGATTTTCTAATGTTCTTGGGTTAAGCAACTTTCTTGAAACAACTTTCATAGAAAGATGGTAAATGGTACAGCCCTCCATCCCAAAGTAAAGACTAGAAAATCTTCCGCTTGGTCTGTCTAGTACTGGTAATTATTTTATTTTACAGCATCTTATCTTAAAAAAGTTAGTTATTTCCATAAATATAAAGATATATGTTATTGGATTAACAAATCATCAAGCCCAGGTGAACAACTGTACTACGAGCAAATGTAACTCAGTTGGATTTATCCATCTTTTGTTAAAATTGGCCTATGTTAATAAATAGTTCTCATAAAAATAATAATAATAGTAGTGCTTTCAACATTGCTTTTAATTCTTGGTCACTTGTAGTTTTCCACACTGTCACTGAGAGATGGTTTAATGAAAGCTATGGGTTTTAACGGTGCCCAAGAAGAAAAATATAAAGAGAAGAAGAGGAGCATTAGTAGGCGCCAGTTCTTTACTTATCTTAGGTAATGCTAAGTGTGAAGGTGCGGTCAACCATAAAAATGAAACACTTATTAAGTAGATGCATTCTAAGGGCAGAGACAGAGTATAAGGCTTTCATGATCAAAGGGCTTTAAGAAAAATAGGAGTAAAGAGGGTTAGGGGTGCAGAGATATTTATTAAACTGTAAATGAGAAGACAAACTTTAAAATCTAATATTAAACCGGATGCATCTGGCTTTGTCTTTCTCTTACGAAACTTAAATCACTATATAGAATAATATATGAGTTAGCATAATTTTGAAAAAAAGATCTATTTTAAGGAGACATAAATAAATTGAGTTAATCCATCAAGAATTAGTTTTTTCAAATTCTCAAGGACCTTTTCTTTCGGCCTCTAACGAAAGCATATCTGCAAGTGGTACAATGAAAAAGGTAAAAACAAAGACAAGAATAAAATTGAAAGATCACCAGAAAAAAATTAGATGTACTCCCCTCTGCCACAGAAGAAATCCACATCACTCACCGAACAAACCACACACCAAGAATTTAAAGTAATAGTATGGGGGCTATCCGCTACCAACAAATTCTATATGACCCCACAACGTAGTATCCTAGAAGCAGATTAGGGCACGAGTGATTAGAGGGCAGCATACTCCAACGTTCCGAACCGAGAGAGTAACCTCTCCCCCAGCTTCTCTTGACTATGACTCTCAAAGAAAAACATTCGTAGTCTTATGTGCCAACAATCCTTGCAGAAGGGTTCAGGTGTCACTGCGTAGTGCAAGTGTATCTGAATCGGAATCAACAGTAGTCAGGACGTGAGGCAACGAAATATTTTAAGGGGGGTCAATTAATTCAGTGATCAAATTGTAAACGAATTTTCCGAGGATTTACCGAGGAGAAAAGAAAGAAACTATACACAAATAAAATAAATATTGAACGAAAGGCAAATAATGTAGGTGACACCCAGTTGATCTACATAGTCAGCAAGAAGACCGGGAAAGCCGGAGAGGTTCGAAAAATGACGGATTAGCAAGGTTTTAGTGCCCTATTTAATCGATGTTTAGTTTTCGTGAATTGTCTTATACTATTTGTAAATAACCCAAGAAGCAAAGACATTTGGTCTAAGACTCTCGTCGAACATGTAAAAGAAGGCTAAAGGTAAATTAGAATGGTATCAGCAAAACGAAGAAATGAAATAAAAAGACGCTTCCTTAGAATACCACTAAAAACAAGATAGTTTTGAAAGATATACGCATTAAGGACCGATGTTTATGGAACTCCATATTTTACCTTGCTTCGCAAACAAATCTCACTGCCATTATGGATACTTTGAGAGAAGTAAGAGAAATGGGACTTACCATTGTCTTGTTCGATACAAGTAACTCAGACATTTGCTTTGGCCGCTATTAAAGACAAACTGAAAGTCCTTCCTAACATTCGATTAGGACAGCTAGTTAAGATCCCAGGCGGACGCAAGATTTTTGAGAATTTTTGAAAGGAACAGGAACTTTGAGATTGATTGGCCTGTATCAAGAGTCAGCAACCTGCGGCTCTTTTGTCCCTTCCCCGAGCACTCTGTGGTGGAGGAACGACGCTGACTAACACAGCACCTTCCTCCTAGTGAACGGCTCTGCTATCGAGCATTTAATTAAAATATACTTTATTTAATTGCTTTAGTTTTTTAAATTTATTTATTTATTTAAATTTTTAAACCTAGATAGGTGAACTATAAAAATTCTAAGAAGAAAAAAGTTTCTGAAGAACAATCAATGCTAGGTGGGAAGATTCCTATATTTTTACTACTGACAAAATGCTTAATATGTGGCGAGAAATTAGCAAAGAAATAATAGTCTAATGTTGCAAGACATTTCCAAAATGAGTACAGAGCCTTTGCTGAAAAATATCCTGATTGAAATGAGAGAAAACAAGCCGTTTCGCACTGATGTGAAAGGTTGAAGTGAGCTAAAATAAATTCAAGAATTGGATAAAGTCTGAATAATCAACTATGCTAGTTTTGTGGTCGCTCAGAAATATTCAGGCACGGAAAGCCATTTACAGATGAAGACTATCTAGAAGAATCATTCATTACGATTTCCCATCTCGTAACTGACTTTAAAACAAATGAAATTGTGCAGAAACCTCAAAGATATTCTTCTCTTTGCAAAGACTGCCAGATACAAAACCATTAAAATGGCAGAAAACGTCGCTAGACAGCAAATAACAGACAGCAATTAAGCTGTGGCGTACTCATTTGCCTGTGATGAGTCCAAAGAAGAAGTTGATATTTAATAAGTAGCATATTTTGGCCGATATGTAAACTCTGCTGGATCACAGGAAGAAATTATCGATTTGATACCATTAAAATGCAAACAACGAGGGTAGGAAATCTTTGAGGTTGTTCTGGATTGTTTTAGAGACAAAAGAAATAAACACCATCTACTTGGTGTCAGTGACTACTAATGGGGCACCGAGTATGACAGGAGTGCAGAAGTGTTTTGTGACTTTACTGCGCAAGTCGCTGAATAGAATGTTGCTGACAGTTCAATGCATCCTGCACTAAGATTCATTGTGGGCTCAAACCTTTCCTCCAGAATGCACAAAAGTAATGAAAGTTGGTATTCATATTGTCAATAAAATAATAGCAAAAGGTTTGAATCACCGTCACTGTGTTACGAGCGAGGTGGAAAGTAGACATTCTGATCTTCTGCTGCGCAACAAGTACGATGGCTGTCCAGAGGGGGATGCTGAAATGGTTTGCCGTGTGTCTGGAAGAGATAAAAACTTTTCTGGGCTGCAAAGGGCTTAAATTTCATAAACAGGAACAGCCAAAGTGGCTAAAAAGGCTACACTTCATGACAGGTATAACAGTACTACTGAACAACCTGAACACAATTCCTAAAGGGAAAAGAGGCACAGCTTTGCATATGAGGGAGAAGGTTTGGCTCTTACTTCCCCTTTTTGAGATTGTTCAAACAAGCTCACAAAATGAGCAGTTCAGATTAATTGCAGTCCACAAACACCGCAATGCTAAAATCGTTTGAGAAACGATTCTGTAACTTCAGACCGTCGATCCATCCATACTAAATATGACTGCATTTGCAAGTGGCACATTCGGTTTGCTCCTGGTGGATCATTTAATTTCGTTTTTTTTTTTATTTCATGAACACAAGGCCGACTAAAAAAGACTATTTTATTTATAAGAAGTGTTTAACCTAACTATTTTTCGGAGTTCCAATGTTTTTGTATACGGAAATTTAATTTTTTTTACTCTGTAGCAGTTCAGAAAATTAACAGACTATTGATTTTAATATATAGCATAGAGGTAAAAATCGATATATACAGTGTTATCAGCATTTATGTCAAAAGAGTTTTGTGGCTCATAGTGTGTTTTGAGGTGAGAAATGGGATTAAATGGCTTTTTGAGTGTTGAATGTTGCGAAAGCAGTTGGGTTCAAGCTACGTTTATCTAAAATAATCAGAATAGGAGCTTTTCTAAGATAAGCCTGGACTAAACCTATTTGAGCTGGAAATGTTAAATGTATCAAGGAGCGATTGGAGGAGGACAAGAATAAACGGAAGAGAGAGACAAGGAGGAAGCAAGTAAAGTGCGAATCATTTATTTTTTTAAAAGTAAAAAAGAAAAATAGACCTTTTGGTGAGCAGAAGCGTGAGGAGTAAGTTAGTGTGCGGGGGAGAAAGCTAGAATAGAATTAAAAGGCACATGGCTCTGCTTTGGCGAAAAGCATAGTTTCAAATCAAGTTCGAAATATTAAAATGTACTTTCGCACATAGATCAACTTCCTAATCACGCGGCGAGCAAGCAGCATTGTAAAATTACGCAAATAAATTTGAAGCTAATTATTTAGTGTAAACGTAAAATGTATGAATTCATGTTGATCTTCAAAATTCTCATAAGCTGAGGAAATCAAGATAATACTACTAAAACTTAGTTTGTATCATGGGTTTAGTCAAATGATTGCATTTATGACATGAAGATCTCACAGAGCTTGGTTGAATTAAAAACATAACCATAGGTAGCAATAAGATACCTATAATTCCCAATTTAATTATTTCCTTCTTGCCTCTTTCCTCAGTTGATCTCTGTTCTCAACACACAACTCCTTGATACATTTAACATTGCCAGCTCAACTTGCAGCCCATTTCGCAATATATTCTATTCACTTTATTTTAAGGATACTTAGTCTGAACACAACTAGTTCCGCAAACACATTTTTTTAGCAAATACATGTATTTATTGGTAATTCACCAGATTATCTGGTTACAGTTTTTTCAACAACACTTTAATCATCCCCCCTGTCCATGTCTTCCATTTTAAAAATTTTTCGTTCAACAAAAGTACTTTAACCACCCTCCATGAAAAGCTACAAACGACTCGAGTATCTGCGGTATCTTCGAAAAATCCTTACTTGAACCAGATCGGGTTTAAATGGGCCACATGAAGCGAATTTAGTATGAGTCTAAATTGAACCAATTCATATTAGTCGCATTCCTCCAAAAAGATTTATCTCGAATTCTTTATTTTCCTAATCTGCCTAATAATATTTGATTATAATTTAATTAAATATCAAAAGCCTTTCATCCTTTTATCCTGACTTGCTTCTACTTGCGACGGTGTAAAGAGGATGGGGAAGTGATTTTTTATTGGCTTTGGTGTGCGCCAAACCCACCATACCTTAAAGCGGTTTGATTAGAAGTTTTTTGAAACAAAACAAAAAAGGTTATTGTCGCCAGAACGAAAGGTATATGGAAATAGCTTGAGGAAGAAAGCGTAGAGGTTAGATAACATGAAATATTATAAAAGTACATTGGTTGAGTAGCCAGAACCAGTAAGAGGATTAAAATTAAAGGAAATAAATATGCTTGATAGGAAAATAGAAACAATACGACGATAATTGTGATTTGCGGAAAGTTTTAAAACGAGCTTGTAAATAGGTACATACTTTGTATAGAAATAGCTATTTATACACAAATTATTATACCTCGAATTGGTATAGGAGTCGTAAATATAGGACAAAAACTAATGCGAACCTTAGAGTAGTTGGGTGCAATTAGTTATTTTGTTTGTTCATCCTGATTCTCACCGTCGAAGTTGTGTTCGAATCTTGGTCGCTACAGCATAATGCAGCCTCTGTGATACCTATTGAATCAATTCAATTTGGATTGATTAATTCCCAGAGTTACGATCATAAAGTTTTAAAATAATAAACACCCAAAAATCTCAGTTGCCACATTTCGAATTCAATGAATGTAAACTATAGGTAATATGTTGAGAAAAAGTCAACAGTTGCGGTAATTATAATCAAATTACAGTAAGTGAATAGTATTTATTTTTTGCTCGAGTTCTTTTGCAGAGAAACAGTCACTTGTGCCTGTTTTTAACATTCAAATTTGTTTCATCCGCAGGAAAAGGTAGAAAACTTTGGCACACAAGTCATTTGGTTTCATTGAAGAGAAAAGATATAATATTTATCGCACACTACTGCGTTCCTACCGTGTTTTTGATGAATTTCACACTTAAAACTATTTAGCAAAATAATAAAATGTAAGAAACAAGACTGACGAACTTTTGAAAAGCGTGAAATAACCTAAGTTTTCGGAATGACAAAGGAATCTGAATTCCATTATGTTGTGGTTTGAGGACAGCAAAAAATAAATTACAGTTTATTTGTTCAAGAAAAGCATCACAATCGTTGTCTTCCCTAAAATAGTTTAAATTAAAATATTTTTGCGGTGAAGGTACTGAATTTAGAGACATGAAGGTACCTGATAATATTTGGTATCTAGAACAAGTAACCTCACGTTATAAAAAACAGATAAGTGACGGAAGAGGTTGTAGATAACGCGCAATCACGATGCTGGGTCGTTTTCAGAACAGGCTCTGCAGCAAAAGAGACGTTTGAGACTATCGTGAAGTTAAGGTAAGCTAAGGTTAGGTTAAGTTGGTTACGACATCGACTTTGAAAGAATGGATATAATTATATTATAAAACTTTGATCAGAAAATTCCTATTGCCATTGGGACTAAAATAAGCGTAAAGAAGAATCAAAATTAAATGTTGAGACAATCGTTTAATTCATTCCCGCATCGACCAAAGGTTTGACATCTACAATTTCTGGTGTTATAAAACTTAATATTTCAAATAAAGCCAGAACTGATTGGGAAAACTATCTGCGAAAAGTTTGTACCATATTTTCTTTTCAAATCTAACTTAGCAAAACCTACGAGCACACACTACGAGCATCAAACGAAATAGCCCAAGCTTAATCTTGCGATAGTCCAAACGCCTAATTCGCTGCCAGTCCAGTTCCGAAAAAGCACCACGATGCTCATCAAATTTACGAAGTACATTGTGTCAATAAAACTAACTGTCAACCTAAGACTTTATTCCCTCTTTGTCCTTAAATCGGCTATATACAATAAAAGATATGCAAATTAGTTATATATATATATATATATATATATATATATATATATATATATATATATATATATATACAGAGAGAGAGAGAGAGAGAGAAACAGACAGACAGAGGGAGTGTTACGAATAAATACGAAGATATTTAACATTGGACAATCTGCAAGATTTACAAAATAAATCATCAACAGTAGTCGTAAATGGATTAATAATAAATATACAAGCCGCTGTTTTCTTCCTTAACAGGAAGAGCTTGGTTACACAGGCACCCCTGCGGGGTGTGGCCTACGGCTTTATTTGCTAATCTTAACCGCCTTTTTTAATCCTCTTTATAGACTCTTTATTTTAGAACCCCGAACACCCTTTTATTTATCTCCATCGTTATCTTCATCTTCATCCTGATCTTTAACTTCATCTTCTTTTTCTTCTTCTTCTTCGGTCTGTGTCCTACGGCCTCTCATGATTGTTTTTCTCCATCTAAATTTGCTATAATAATCTCCTTTATAGACTCTTTATTTTAACACCCTGAACACCGTTTTCTTCTTCTTCTTCTTCTTCTTCTTCATCTTGATCTTCATCTTCATTTCCTTCATTTCCTTGGAATCGGCTGCCCACCCACGTAGTAGATAGCACTTCGGTTAATATGTTCAAAAATCATCTCGACGTGCATTTGAATAGTTTAAATATAACGTAGTTGAGCACTGTGAATTTAAACGTCCTTGCAGAGAGAGAGTTTAGAGCGGAGGTTTAAGGATATGAAATTATGATGACTAAAAATGATGCCGGCGATTCTCTGCATGTGTAGCTTAGATGTCCCATTTCTTTTCCGCCTATCCTATAAGTAGTCTCTATCCCTAAATTAGCTTTTAACACCCTGAACACCGTTTTCTTCTTCTTCTTCTTCTTCTTCTTCATCTTGATCTTCATCTTCATTTCCTTCATTTCCTTGGAATCGGCTGCCCACCCACGTAGTAGATAGCACTTCGGTTAATATGTTCAAAAATCGTCTCGACGTGCATTTGAATAGTTTAAATATAACGTAGTTGAGCACTGTGAATTTAAACGTCCTTGCAGAGAGAGAGTTTAGAGCGGAGGTTTAAGGATATGAAATTATGATGACTAAAAATGATGCCGGCGATTCTCTGCATGTGTAGCTTAGATGTCCCATTTCTTTTCCGCCTATCCTATAAGTAGTCTCTATCCCTAAATTAGCTTTTCACCACTAGCAGTCGAGTGGCTGCGGAAGATGAGAAGAAAAACTTTCTATCTCCCCCGACCCCTAGTTTGATTAGTTAAAATTGCACGATAATGTACACATGTAGATAAGTGTGTACAGTAGATAGTATTAAAATAAAAAAAAAAATAGCATGTTAGAGATACACTCGTAGATAAGGGTGTATCGTAGTTTTTGATTTAGTGTAGCGGACTAGCCTCGAGCGGACCTTAGGGTCTTTGCTGGTCCTAGATTCTGTAGTTCTGTAGTTCTTCTTTGGTCTGTGTCCTACGGCCTATCATGATTCTTTTTTCTTTCATCCATCTAAATTTGCTCTAATAATTTCCATGCCAAAATTTTAATAAATTCTCCGAACTTTACCATTTTATTTTTGGATATTATAAAGGAATTATTAGAAATAACTTTGATAAAAAAATTAAATCTAATTCGGTGACAACCGAACTAAAAGAAAAAATCTTATTGAAACCTTCCAAAAATCTCGTTCTTAAAATATAGGGTTATGGAATAAAGAGAGCATACAAATCATTTGTAAATAACTTTTCAATATGTAAAAAAGAAGAAAGAACTGAATTAACATATTAACAAATTATTTGATAAATATTAAAAAAAGGCTCTACGAAAAATTAGGAAAAATAAAGAATGCAACAGCCAATTTTCCCAAACCTATCTTGAGGCTAAAGGGTGCAATTATGAGCTTTTAGGAATACAAACAAATGTTTGACAGAAATTAATATAAAGAAGGTTGCTAATTATTGTATGTTAAATTCAACTTGAAACACAAATAATAGTTGATCAATTCATTAGTCAGGCTCTATTCGATGAAATACAGTTAAAACTGTGGCAAATTAAATATAACTAATACCATGCAATGACTTCGCCCCTGCCCCTAGGGGGCGAGTTTGCGCTTCAATACTAAGATTAAAATTTATAATCTAATAAAAAGCAGCTACATTAAAATTTTTAGCAATTTTCTGAACTTCGCCAATTATAATAATTTTAAAAAGGAACTCTAAACTAAATTTCTCCCCTTTCAAACTATCAAGTTGCTAAAATATTGAGTTATAGGAGAAATTTTCTGAACTTCACCATTTGTAATTCTTTGGGTTTTAAAAATTCACAAAATTTCGATACTTATATTTATTTCTGAACTTCACCATTTTGTTTTTTCCTTAACTCTATAATTTAACTTGTTGAATTTTTGAAATTTTTGAAAATGTTATTTTTTGCGTAGTGGACAAGTAACCTTACAGTTTTTGAGTTTAGGTTTATTTGAAACTTTTATTCGCAGGGCTGTTTTTTTTTTATGTTTCGAGCTTTTAGCAAAGTTCTTTCTAAGAGTTCAGAAAAAAATAAATATAATTATCAAAGGATTTGGAATGAAAAAACATACAAATTATAAAGTTCAAAAAATGTATTAAAATTAGAGCTTAAGCGCTTTTTTACTATCATTTCGTATATAAAACAAATTTAGATGAAAAAAGAGATCTGACGAAGGTTTTTCTATATATCAAACCGGGTGAAATAACTTAAAAAAAAGGTTTCAGGGTGTCTATGTTGAAAAAAGTGTTTGTAAAATTCTCAACTATATATAAATCTTCAAGGGATAAGGACAATATAATAAAAGGTGAAATAACTTTACAAAAATGTTTCAGGGTATCTATGATGAAAAGGGTGTTCAGGGTGTTAAAATAAACAGTCTTTAAAGGGGATTAAAAAAGGCGGTTCAGAATAGCAAATAGGCCGTAGGCCACACGCCGAAGGAGTGCTTGTGGAACCAAGTTCTTTCTGTAAGAAAGAATACAAAGTATGGCTTGTTCTTATTATAAAAAAAATAATTAGAAATAATTTTGATACAAATATATAAGTCATAACCAAACTAAGATGAAATTATTATTCAAATACTCAAAAAATCCCCTTCTTAAATTATAGAGTTAGTAAATAAATAGATCCTTGGCCTGTAATCGTCAGCCTAAATATTTTTTTAATTTGCTTACTGTGCAGGTGGTAGTGGGAGACCAAAAAAAAGGCTGATAGGAAAGACAAATGTCCTCGGCCTATCTTGCTGCATGCGACCAATAAGAGTTCTAGTGAGATTTGTGCAAATCGAAGTCTAAGAGGCTTTTTGATTAGTACATTCTGTCCTGGCTACCTTTCTTTAGCGTGCAATTCACTGTTGATTTATAATCCATTATAGTACAACTTAGAACAATACACAACAGCAGAGTTGTTCACACAGTTAGTTAAAGAATACAATGAATATCAAGAATAGCATGATTTCAAGGTCCTGTTTCACAGAGTAAAAGGCACCTAAGTGATAACCTTTTACTGTTTTACAAGAAAGTTCCTGCCAAAACATTTTTCAGATGTAGTAGCAAGGAAAAATGTGAATTTAGAGTAAAAGTGTGTAAAAAAAATAAGTCTTGAATAAATAACATGGGGATTTGAATAAGGAAAGGGAGGGTTTCCCGCCCAGCCTCACCATGGACAGTTGTACAATAATGGCTAGTCTTATTTGCAGGCCTCCTCATAGTTAAGTTCAATGAATTAACAGACAAAAGTACTATTCTTCCTCACGTAATTAATTCTAGAGGATATTTTTGTAAGAAATCCTGCCCCATTTAAGCACTTGGGCAAGAAAATTAAGCTTTAAATAACCTAATAGAATGCTGAATGCAATTATCTAAATCTTTGGGCACGAATTTTCATGACAGTTGCCTGAATTTGAAAAGACAGACACATCAGCAATATTTCCCCTTCATAATTTAAGGAAAACGAAAAAACTTACATCCCTTCTTCAATACAAAATAAAAATGCGTTTCAACAGAATCGAGGAGAAAATAAAAGTTCTTTCCTTTCGGCGCTTTTTGAATTTTGGCTCAAATTCAATTTCGTTCCAGATCTCTTTGTCTTCCAGACAAAGATTTTCACAATCAAATTTTCGTGAGAATTTTCGACTCCTTTTTTCCTTAATTCTTTAATGAGCTTACATTAACTTAATGTAACTAATAATTAAATATTTAGTTAGGAGTAAGTTAGTAAAGAAAAGGGAGCGCTCTGTAGTTTTTCTTCTCTTGCATATAATGGTTTCAGTTCTCCCACATTAGTAGGAAAATATAAAATAAGAAAAGAGAAAATAAATGAGGATGGCTAAAGAAATGGAAAGATAGAAAGAACTCACTATCCAGTACGAGAGTTTCTACTAATTAAAGGATTGAAGTGAGGGAGAGTGATAAGGGACCATTATTTATAAAGAAGTGAATGACAAAGTTTTCAATAACATTCCAGCCAGAGAGAAAGAGTGCTAACAGCAAGGTGTAGACCGCAGAACCGCTTTTGTCCAAAAGTGCAGACTGACGATAGTAAGAATTCTCCCTTTCTTGTAATTCTGACATCATATATATCAATACAATTGTTAGAAAGTCAAATCCGCTACTTTTAGATATTGGCAGAAATATACAAAGTTATTTATTATTAGTAGATTTATTTTAACTCGAGGTTAACTCAAATTTTGATATGGAAACGCAAACATTGCTGCAAGGAATTTAAGAAAACGGTGAAGTTAGGAAAATAAAGAATGTGACTAAGGTTCAAAACCAAAGTAGCCGTAAATTTACCCGATTTTCTTGACCTGATAAACAATTGGTACTCGTAGCTCAGGAAAGAACATTCTACTTGTATCGTAAAATCACGCTTCAGTTTTAGGGAAATGGAAAAGTGTTAAGGTAAATTTTTAAAATGAATGAAAAAAACAAAAATATTTATTAGTCTAAAAAAAATTTCCATGAAGAGAAATTTTCAGAAAACTCTTAAAATTTACAATCTGGTTTTCTTCCAATATTATTCTTAAAAGTTATAGAGACAAACAAAGAATACCGTATAGCCCTGTGATAATTTATTTGTTATAATATTTATTTTTAAATGAGTTTCATCATATTAATTTATAAAAGACTTATATATATATATATATATATATATATATATATATATATATATATATATATATATATATATATATACATATATATATATATGATAGAACGGTCTGAGGCCGCTTAAATTCAACCGCTATCAGATGTTGTTTAAAAACACATTGCTACCCACGTGCATCTTCACGTCGAAGCCGGGCGCCTTATCGCCACCTGAGTCAATATTTAACCAAGGAGGTTCATCCCCCCCACCGGCGTTTCGCCACATGCGTCGATACCGCCAGATTGAGTAAGGCTTATGGGCAGATAAGGTATGTTCCAAGGCGCGGCTGGGGCAGTCCCTCGAAGCCCCCACTCCATTGACGTCTACGCCAAGGGGATGGCATCGACTATTTATCTTCGCGAGACATCACGCCGATCCGGTCTCACCTTGTGCACCAGGGGCCCTCTACCTCGAGATCCACTATTTTTTGTCCAGAAGAGGACAATATCCCTTGAGTGCCAAGGTTCGAACCTTCAAGAAGCCAAGTCCACAAGGCCATCCCTGTTGTTCAGAAAGAGAATAACGTTAGAACAGCCATTGTTCTTTAAGCCTATTGACAAGAGACGGTTCTCACCCTCCCTCCCCCCATGTTGTTCAGAAAGAGAAAAACGTTAGAACAGCCATTGTTTTTTGAACGCGTTGACAAGAGACGGTTCTCACCCTCCCCCCTCGTTGTTCAGAAAGAGAACAACGTTAGAACAGCCATTGTTCTTTGAGCCCGTTGAAAAGAGACGGTTTTCGCCCTCCCCCTTGTTGTTCAGAAAGAGAATAACGTTAGAACAGCCATTGTTCCTTGAGCCTGTAGACAAGAGACGGTTCTCACCCTCTCCGCTTGTTGTTCAGAGAGAGAATAACGTTAGAACAGCCATTGTTCCTTGAGCCCGTAGACAAGAGACGGTTCTCACCCTCCACTGTTGTTTAGAAGAAAACAACGTTAGAACAGCCATTGTTCTTCATGCCCGTTAATCAAGAAACTGTTCTCAGTCCCAAGACGTCACGTCAGGATAATTTGATCCCTCCCCCCTTCGGCTGGAACTAACCAGTCGACCGAAGATTCCCTTGCGCCGCCTTCCTCTGCACAACAACTTGTAATTACGTAAGCTGAGCCTTACCTTTGAGTACCTAACCTTTCGTCAACCCTACCCTGTGCTTTAAATGGTTTAGCAAACCATCCCATCCCTTTAATTTTTATTTTGTTTACCTTTTTAAATCTCTTCTAATCTTAATCCTCGGATTAGTCAGATATTTTCCATGAACCCTTCCATTCTCCGTTTATGTAAACATTTTCCTTTTTGGGTGTTGTTGATAGTTTAATTAATAAAACTGTATTTTATCAATGATAGCCATATTATTATCCTTGAGCTCAGTTCCAATTCTTAAGCATATTGAAGATAAATAACATCAGTCAACCAGATAACCACGCACTCGAAATATAATTGAATCATTCCCACAACGAATAGTTATATATGGTATATCGCCGAGAGTCTATTCTACGACATATATATATAGATATAGATATATATATATATATATATATACTATTTAAATTTGGTATCAAGTGTGTAAGGTTTAACGCTATATCTTTGCAAACACTGGTCTCAGTTGAGTCAGGCATAGTGTCGTTCGTTATAAGAATAGGGTATAGTAGTTCCCTTTTGTTTTAACGATTGCTATCTCCTTTTTTGAAACTTAAGAAGCTGGAGTAGCTCAAGAACCTGTTATAATAATTTGTTTGGGTTTTTTTTGCGTGAGTTTAGTCATTGGTTATCTAGGTTTAGAAACCAATTACGAATAGGTCAGTGCCCATATTTAGATAGGCTACTTCTCTAGAAGGCATAATTCTTATGGCAAGGAATTTAGTTGGTTGAGTATTGCGCCCTCAAGTGCAAATATCACTTAGTTCGAAATCTTCAAAGCACAAGGAGAATTCTTGGGACTTTCCGGAAGAGAATTGATTAAGTACGTTTAAAAGGAGCAACGAAAAGAAAGAGAAATCCAACGCGAAGAAAGAGAAAGAGAAATCCAACGAGAAGAAAGAGAAATCCAACGAGAAGAAAGAGAAAGAGAAATCCAACGAGAACGAAGAGAAATCCAACGAGAAGAAAGAGAGGAACGGAAAAGACAAGCTGAGTTTCACCATCAGATTGAAATTGCTCGTGTAGAAGCTGAAATACAATCAGCCAGTTCACGTTCAGAAGCCCCGCCTAATCTCCCACTTAAGCTTTCCAATTTCAAGGATGGAGAGGATTTCAAAGCGTTTTAGCTTACCTTGAAAAGATCCTCGAAATCAATAACCTGGATCTGAAGGCTGAAGGTGTAGCAAGATTAGTTCCATTGTTAAATTGTAAATTACCCAAGATTTTCATATCTTTACTATCTGAATGCACAATTAACTGCAGCACCTTAAAAGCTGAGTTATTGGCCGCTCATAATATGACTCTGGATTTCTCCCGCCAAGAATTTCGAGGAGGTCGTATTAAACCCGGACAGACGTTCCGTCAATTCAGATACATTCTTCAGAGGAATTTTAAATTTTGGTTAGAATCCTCAAAGGTTGATCCTAACTACGAGTCCTTAACAGACTTCGTGTTGCGGGATCAATTTTTGGCGTCTCTCCCGACGGAGATCCGCGCGTTCGTCAAGGATCGTCGGTGCCAGACCTTTAAAGAGTGTACCGAGGAAGCGGATGTCTATGCCGCAAGCCATAGTTTATGCCCCAAGGAGAATCGAACTTCTCACGCACTTCCCAACCAGGAAAGAAGGAAGGATTCGCGCCCCTTTCCAGGAAAGCTTACGACGGTAAAACCCCAAAACTTCTTCCCCCGAAACCAACAACGGGACACCAAACCTCCCGTTAAGATTTCTCCTCCATCACTCCTCCCGAAGCGACCAATCATATGCTTCACCTGCGGTGTAGAAAACCACATGAGCTGGAATTGCCCCCAAAATTACAGTCTTTAAAGTGGAGTAGCCCACCAAGTTTACCAGATTAATTCCACCCCGGCTTCCCCGGTGGTACAGACCCAAGCAGCAACTTCTCCCCCTCCGTCAGGCCACCAGGTAAATTTTATTTTTGACAAAAGTTCACCGGGAACCTTGAAGTTTGAGGAGGGCAGCGTGAACGCCTGCCGTGTATCGACTCTCGTCAGGGACACAGGGTGTACGTGTTTCATCGAGTCCGATGAGCTCCTTCTCCCACTGGACCCTAACCACGAAATATTTGCGATGGTACATGACTACCTTGGGCGGGTGACCCGATTCCCCGTCGTTAGATGTTACCTGCAGTGTCGGGATTATGATGGCTGGGCTAAAGTCATTTCAGCACCCATAAAATTCTGTTGCGTACTTATAGGACAGAGCTCTCAAGTAAGCTCCAACCCTGTGTTCCAGGCCGCCCTTACTCAAGGCCGAGCTAAGAAGGAAGCCCAAGGAGTCCGTCCCTATCAGAACCCCGATACCGTCCGAACTCTCAGAGATCCTTAACCAGGACTTCAGGACGGCACAAAATGAGTGTGAAGCACTAACACCCTTATGGAATAAGGCCCAAAACAAGGAAACGGAGACTGTCTGTGGACCCAAAGTCATCAGGTACCTGGAGCAAGGTGGCTTACTTTATCGATCCGCCGAGGACAGTAATAACGCTGTTACAACTGTCCTATGCCTTCCACGATCCCATGTCCCTATACTGCTTAAAATAGCTCATAACAGCATATTTTCTGGTCACATTAGTCATTCAAAAACGGGTCAGCGCATTTTTAAATATTTTTATTTGCCAGGTGCTGCAGCTGACATCTTAAAGCATTGTCGATCGGGCGATGTGTGTCAGAAGACGTCCGCTAAGGGGCGGGTTAAACCTGCTCCCTTACAAAGGGGACCAGTCATAACTGAACCCTTCTCCAGAGTGGCCATCGACCTGGTTTGCCCTATCCACCCCCCTTCGAGCGCAGGGCACGGCTACATTTTCACCTTAGTAGACTTTGCTAACCGTTTTCCCGAGGCTGTCCCACTTTGCCGAATCGATAGTATTTCTTGTGCCGAGGCCCTCATTCCCATCTTTTCACGGGTAGGCCTCCCAAAGGAAATACTTTCCGATAGAGGCCGACAATTCACCTCTGAGTTGATGGAGTACGTAGGGAAGCTGCTCATGGTAAAGCCCATTTTTACCACCCCATTTCGGCCGCAGACAAACGGGATGTGCGAGAAATTAAATGTAAATTTAAAATCCATTATTAAGAAGATTTGTGCTGAGCAGCCCCGCGAATGGCACCGATATCTCCCGGTCGCCCTATTCGCCTATCGGGAAATTCCTCACCATACATTAGGCTTCGCCCCGTTCGAGCTCCCTTATGGACGTAATGTACGCGGGCCACTCAGTATTTTAAAGGAGTTGTTAATCAAGCCCCAACGTGATCAAGAACTCCAGTCATCGTACGCCTATGTCTTGAACCTACGCCAGAGGCTCGAGAAATGCGCAAACATCGCCTATGAAAATGCCGATGTCAATTTGGAGAGATACAAAACCTATTTTGATGTCAGGTCCGAAGATCAGAAATTTAAGCCCAGTGATGAAGTACTCCTGCTCCTTCCCACAGCGAGTAATAAATTACTGAGCCAATGGAAAGATCCGTACTCGGTCCGCGAGGTACGAGGACCGGTAGATTACCTATTTGGTACCCCAGCAGGCGATAAGCTCTATCACGTCAACTTAATGAAAAAGTACCACCGACGCATCCATGAAGAGACGTTCGTAGCACTGGACGAAACATCGGCGCTTAAAGAGGATTACCCCGCGGAATCCCTTAATGTAATACAGACAGTGTGCATCCAACCTGATGCCGATTACCCTCTTCCTTCCCTACCAGGCGAGTCTTTAGAACCCTCTGACCTGGAGATCGACGCGCAGCTGACACCACATCAAAAGAGTCAGCTACAAGAATTATTATGTGAGTTCAACGACGTTATTTCAGAGAAGCCTGGATGCGATACTAGTTTCGAGCATGATATTAAATTAACAACCTTAGAACCCGTCCGTTCAAAACCCTATCCCATGCCGATTCATTTACGCCAAGCTTTTAACGCCGAAGTTGATAATTTGATTAGTTTAGACATAATAGAACCTTCCAACTCTAGTTATTGTTCCCCAATCGTCATGGTCAAAAAACCTGATCGCTCTTATCGGATGTGCATCGACTTCCAGAAGTTAAATTCGGTAACTGTGTTCGACGCCGAGCCCATCCTTTTAGGAAGATCAAAACCTCCACCTTTTTGAAGCCGCCAAGTTCATTTTATAACTTGATTTGTGCAAGGCGTATTACCAAATTCCCCTCCGGCACGATGTGAAAGCATATACCGCCTTTGCAACTGAAAAAGGCTCATTGCAATTTAAGCGCCTTCCTTTTAGGCCTCCTGACCGCTTGTAGCAACTATAACCGTCTCATGAGAAGGTTGTTAGATGGACTTCCGAATGTATTCTTTTACTTCGATAACGTCTACTTCGCTACTCGTGAATGGAGTCACCATTTAACCACCCTATTAGCTCTCTTCGAGAAACTGCGCGAAAATGGCCTCACCATTGGCCCCAGCAAATGCCATTTTGCCCACGAAATCATAAAATACTTGGGTTTCAAAATAGGACAAAGCCAGTTAGGTCCATAGGAGGACAAGATTAGGGCAATCGCCGACATGCCTCTCCCGAATACTAAGAAGCAATTAAGATCATTCCTAGGATCAGCTTCTTACTATCGGCGATTATTCCCGAATTTCGCTGCAATTTCGGCGCCCCTCAGCACCCTTTTAAAAAAGAATTCCCAGATCATCTACGTTAGGAATGATGTCGCTGTTGCTCATTTTAATCAGCTCAAGAGTAAGCTCATTTCTGCGCCCATTTTAAAGTTGCCCAAACCGGAAAAATCCTTTGGGATTAAGACCGACGCGAGCAACGAAGGCATTGTAGGTGTACTCCTTCAATATAAGAATAACGGAACGAGTCATCCAGTAACATAGGCTAGTCGCCAATTCTTACCACGAGAAAAGAGATATGCCACTATATAGAAGAAAGCTCTAGCAATTATCTGGTTTATTGACAAATTTAAAATGTACTTGATAGGAAAAGAATTTCAGATAGGAACTGACCACCGCCCGTTGGCCTATATTCGGAATGTACGACACTCCAACGGCCGAAATATGCACTGGAGTTTACTCTTGCAAGAGTACCAATTTAAGATAAATTATATAAAAGATTCCGATAACCAGGTCGCTGACGCACTTAGTAGGAATGCGTTACCAAATAGTGTAGATTAATTGTATTCGTAGGATTAGGATCTCCATGTATGTATATACCGTCTTGTACGACTTAAATTAGATTGTCTTGTAATATAATTAGTTAATGTATATGTCTGAATTTTGTGGCTCAATGTCTATTTTTTTATCTCGTATGTATATATATTTGTAGCCATTAAATTACGTATAAATTATATTGTCTTATATGTACTAATTTTATATTATTTCATTGTTCCATGTCCCTTTTATAATTAAGTTTGTATTAAAGGTTAGTTTCCCCCTATAATCAAAAGATAAAAAAATAATCATAGGTATTGAGGTAATACTAGCTAGGTGCATGAAGGTACGGTCGGTACAAGAAAACGAGTTCCCCACAACGGAGCTCTAGATTTGTCCCTTCTCTCTTTTT